>JARHVA010001503.1:2042500-2700000 GCA_037957365.1 Torreya grandis
GAATGGTCATTTCCAGTCTCATCCCTATCCATAACCATACAATGATATATGACACTACTTTTACCTACATTTAATGGCACTACCCTTTCTCTATTACCGACTTGACCATTATGACCAGTCCTATATCTAATAAGACCCAAAAATATGCCAAGTCCTCTCAAGATTTTAGAAATGCCTCATTCACCTAGCCCAAATTTGTAATAAATGGAACAATGAAAATATTACTTGGTAGAGCCATAGTGTTGCCCTCAATCCATATGCCTATGGTGGATGCTACTAAAATTGTCTCAGATGAGCTTGAAGTTCATCTACCATCTATTTCTTCAAGAAAAATGTTGTTCACAATTAGGTCATAAGGTCAAATAAATATTCATAGTCTCCAACAACATAGGTGGCCCTCTCAAGTGGTCCACCCACCTTTGGAGCCTCTTGAGTAAAAAGATGCATCACCCCATCAATCATCACTATCCACATGGTCGATGCTATAACAATACACATTTAATAACTATCATTAACATTCAACACATCAAAGGAAATATATATAGCTAAATAAATTATAAAACAATTATACAACATACTTACCATTATCCACAGGGGTTCTTATTGTATGGGGCATAATGCCATCATGGCCCCTACTCCTTCCCCATCTCTTCCAAGAACCAATTATGTAACTACATCTAGCCTATCTTTATCACCACTTACATAACCACCACCACCCCCATCTCAACACCTCTACTACAAAGAATTATTGTTGTAGGTGGAAATAGATGAAGTACCTGCACCCTAGTCTACCACACTATATAACAATCAGTAACTCCAGTATCATCAACTCCTACATTAACAAATGGAGGATCTATATCATAATCTACTATACACTTCATCTCATTAACCCTACTGGCTCAAACCTCTCCCTCTCAAATAGGACATCTAAGTGGGTTCATCTACACATCTTGTGCTTACAACCGATCTTGACATATGTCAAACCATCTTGTGATGTAGTCAAACTAGAGGCACTCTAAATGACCATGTTTATTCATAAACCATAAAATAACATGATTTTTTCACACCATTTATGCATCCTTGGGCTAGCCAAGATGTAATGTATATCTCTCCATAGAATTTAGATAGCTTAAATTCTATCAAATGGCTGCTATAATGTAGTAATGTCTTGACCATTTACACTCTGGGCCCATGCATGGATCCACCATGTTGCATATAACTCTTGCAACCTTTCATCCTATAATAGGTAACCATAAAGGTTAAATAATGAATATATGATCATATTCTTGATGTTGATATGGTTTTATGCATAACATAGATATTAAGGGGTATACACCCTTTCATTTTAGGGTCATTAAAAAGTGATCTAGTGAATGAGTTGTAGGTATGAGATTGTATAAGTAACCAATTTGGTGGAATAGATTAGTTCGCGGTATGGCCTCAAAGTTACAAATGGATTTCCTCATGTTTAATTTGGTCCCTCTTTAAAATTTAGTTATAACATTGATATTCTAGTTTAGGGATGCAATTGGGATGGTAACCACAAATTATTTTAGATTTAGAAAATACTAGCGACAAATAATTAATTAGGCCTTGTTCTCATAACAAGATTAGCCAATAATCAAGTATTAAAAAAATGTATATTCATAATGAAAATTAATTCTAACTACATTGTGATTTGATCCCTTCAAAATGAAAATAAAAGAGAGCATAGGGTAAGGTAAGGTAAAGTAAGGTAGATAATAATATTCAAGTCATTACTGGATATTTCCCAACCAAGACAAATGTTAATTGAAGATTGTGGCTTAATAACTAGTGCCTACTAAATCCAACATTAGCTTAAACTTAAAAAAGCACAACACAAGGGTTTAAGGAATTATTTATGAATGAATATCATGTGCAAACTTGACAAGATACATACTTGCATGAAAAATATGTAGATCATCCACTCATAAGAATTTAGTTATCATCACAATTTACTAGTAAAATGGACTGAACAAAACCAACATAGTCAAACCAATTCATAAAATAACATATAAATGTCACAAAATGATAGCCTCTAACAGAGAAGACATGTAGTAATAGCCTAAGTGAAAAAATGAAAATGAGAGGATAATAAAACACAAAGGTTTCATAAGCTTTCCAATTATGTTCCAAAATATTTATGTGGTTTCCCAAAGATATTCCTTCCATGGATTTCACAAGGAGATTCTTTCTAGCTTACAAATTATTCATAATGATATATTTATAATGAAATACAAGTGGACAAAATTCACACTAAGTTCATATTTTAACATTTGTGATCATTTCTCATTTATGAATATTGTGGACTCATTTTACCATACACCAGGCTAACTTTAATTCCTCATAGTTTGTGATCACTCAATTTACATTTAAGGTGACATGCCTCTTCTCACTTTAGTAGCTAAGACCATTGCTTCTCATTAGTGAGATCTATGACTTTACAATTCCAACTTGATTATTGGAGCTTATCACTTTTAATATCAAGTGAATTTTGTTAGTAATTTAATTCTAATGCATGTTGTCCTACTAGGATATTTTCATAATCATGGCCTTAGTCACTTTTGTCATCAAATGGCCATCGCTTCTTAGTGTTTATTTTAGGATCTCTGAATTTCATGTTTGCATACTTAATGTATTGTAGAGACATTTTGTCTGTATTATCTCCTTGTTAGGTGACCATTTTATTTTGTAAAATCTAGCTATAATCATAGTGTTTTGATTATTATTTACACAATAGTGGCCATATGGATCTCTATATAATGTGATCGGTCCTAATTTTGACTTAAACCCCTTTATTTGATTTCAAGCAATTGGAATTATTTTAGATTTGATTCTTGATTCATGGCATGTTTGAAAGGCTCCATGTGGTATCTTCCTTTGACTAACATTTTTCATTAGCACTCATACTCATGATGAAACAAATAAATACCTCAATTAGGATATAGTTATGTAAATCAAAAACATTATTTTTTCACAAAAAATTAATGGGTTAATCAAATATACATGGAGAATCATGATAGGTCATAGGGTCATTGGTGGCATGTGCCGACCCATCAAATTTTATCTTAGGTGGTCAGTTTCCTGCCACATGATAGTGTTTGATTTGTTTTTAGTCATATAGCCTATATGGTTCACATATTCACAAGAGGAATAAGATAGTGCATCAAAGTGCCACATGTTCATTCACCATTCATTCACAGTCACATAATTCACATACTTTTAGGTCTAACAGAGTCACGTTTGATATGGAAACAAGCAAAAATTCATGCAACCCTAGAGTGTCTCTCATCCATAGAGTGAAACTCACACAAAATCAAGTGTGAGTAGATATGAAGAAATATAAGGAATGACATGTGGTTGATCCTTATTATATTGTAGTCATGTAGTCCACAAGCTTTCCTAATGTTATGGGATGAGGCGATCACAAAGTGGCACAAGGTGGCACAAAGCAGTCACAGAGTGATGTAAATTAATGCAAGGTAATTAGAGAGTGGCATAATGTAGTGAAAGGTGGTCATAGAGAGGTGCAGAGCCTTAGAGGAGTGACATGTTTAAATAAAGTAAGGCTCAAGGAACAAAATAGGGATCTATTGGGGTATGGATTCCAATAGATGAATTGGCTTGAGTGGTGAATAAAATGAAGGGTCACTCATTTTAGACTTAGGTAAATGTTTAAAATGGACATCATGAAAACATTAAGACCTTAGGACTTAGGAAATATCAAATCGACCATAGTGAGTGGGAATTTACTTAAAAAGGCCACTGTGAACTAAATTGTGAGGTCCTTATGAATAAGAAAATGATTAGATCTTGAATTATAAATTTGAGGGTCCATTATTATAAGGAAATAGGGCATATTGGCCACAAAAACTAGACTTAAATTAGCATCTAATGATAATACCACTATAACCCCTCTCCATAATGAATCTATAGAAATCCTAATACAATTGGCCTACTATAAAACAACACTAAATGCACGTAATGCCATGAACCTCCATATCCAAGATGATTGACCTCTAAATATATGCAAGAGCACAACCATTAGTTTCTATTACAATGAAAACAATAAACAAAATGTATAATTATTTCCTCAATCATGTCATAGTCCTAGTCATATTATCTACAAATACCAAATTGTCACTTTTTGTCTCCTAGTCACCCCTATATTATTGCTTGGTTTCTCACCTCTAAGCTCAAGGCAATGAAAAAAATTGTCCCACATGATCCCTTATGGCTATATACAATATATGCAAGACATCCTCCAAGGTCACTTGTATCTCTCTTGTTGGGAGAATAAATGCACACGAGTCATAGTCCCATCACTTTTTTAAGGTTGTGAATCATGGGAGATCCATTGAAATAATCCTTAGTCAACTTTCATAATCTAAACTCATAGCCTCTACCATATCCTGGTCTTGTGCACTGAGACTCAAATTTTAAATGAACCCCCGTGCTCTACACAGTCACCACTCCTAAACATGTATTATAGGATGTAACCATAAATAAACATAATTAAAAAAGTGTTTTGGTCTAAAAAATAACAAAATAACCTTACCAAATCACTAGATAAATAATAAAAACATAGCCAAAATCATATAGGTAGGATTATTCTCCCAATGTGTAGGGTTTTTCAATAAGGATATATTTAATGAGTAATAGGACACTTTTGGTGGCCAAGGGCTAGATTCATTAGTTTGGGGGAAGATTCTATAAGGGTCTAAATAGGTCTAGAATACATGAAATTTAAAATGTAACAACTTTAAAAAAATTTATCAAAATTTGAAAAAAATGGCAAGAAAGAATTCATACATAATCTACAACGTGAGCCCTCACATGGTCCAAAAAGTAGGGGATAGCATCTCTTCTCACCACCATGTTCACAAAAGTTAGACCTTAAAATCAATATAAATCTAAAAGTTAGAAAGTATAAATGATTTCTAAAATAAAAATTTAATTGATTTATATACACTGATAAAGTTTCTATATTTGTCATATGACACCTCTTGCGAGCTAATTTTGGTACCCAATCAACCTATTTCACCAACCAAAAGACATATGAAAGGCATTTTTCATGATTATACATGTTTTTTAGATATTACAAGTCATTATTCTATTGTTGAGGCATTTATTACTTCCTCTTAGCATCTTAGGGACCCTATACAACACTATTGCATGCCAATTATTTCAACAATTACATCTATTGATACACAAAGAAATTGGTTATCAACATACAATATTGAAAATAGTCCCCATTATTATGGGGAACATTTATTATGACATGTCCTTAAATATGGCATGTATTGAGTTGACTACCTTAGTATCAGCTTAGTTTCCTATGACACCTATATTTCCCTTGGGAGCTTGGTACCTATGCATTCGTTATACAATTATTATTGATTATACTTTATGTCTTCAAGGATGTAATAATATCTTCCATATTACATAGATTTTCCACCACCATTGGGGGCATCATACCCACTCAATATTTAACATTTATTGAATTTACACCTTGTTGTTGGGGGCATAATACCCTTCACTTTATCCTTGAGTTTCACACACACACACACACATAAAGTTTACATTCAAAAATAAATTTTGATTCCCATCACCTTGATATGATGGGGAATTTTATTTTCCCCTCCTATACCTCATCCTCATGGGAGGATGCACATACATATTACATAGTGCATGATGTTATCAATTATATATGATACGACGCTGATTTATCTTATCAATTATGGTGGGGAATAGTAATTTCTCTCAATTTCAAACTCTTTAGTCTTATACATATTATTAAACATAAATTATGATATTTTAAGATGGTTACATGTATGTGTTTTATCATTTTTTTAGAATACTAACAACTTCAACTATAATATATGAGGGCATATGATGCACTTAAAACTTTATTTTGATATGATTGATTTTCATGAATAACTTTATAATCCCCCACCTCAAATGGGGGATATATATCTAATTTTTTAGTGAAATTTTTACAAGATGAAATATAATTAAACAAAATATTTTTCAAATTGGAGAAAATATTATTCAATATGGAATGAATAGATTAGAATTGATTGAAGTGAAGGTGTCAAATATTACAAGCATAACATTATATGCTTCATTGATCAAGAAGTAGATTGGGTTATCATAACTCCTTAAGAAGTGATAACTATGTCTAGTGTTTTTCTAATAATTTGTAATTAGAATAACTTAACAAGATTTTACTTGTACCAGTTACGATAACATGGTTCAAGTATCACCAGGAGTAGCCATTCTTATGCTCATTTTTCAATTTGTGTTTTCAAATTTTTATATTTCACAATGAGTTGGTATGACATTAACTACTTGTTCATAAATGGAATTTACTATTAGCTATACTAGAGTTTTACTAATAATCAAATTGTGGATGGAAACATGCAAATGTTTCATCTTTCCTTCCTAATTAAATGTGCATGCTTCAATTATATATTATTATATTTTGACACACAAACATGGATTCACTCACATACACATATTGAAGTAGGGGCATTATGTATACACCTAATTTTGGTACACGGATTGTTATTGTAATTATTTTTGTGGCATTTTGTGTATTTTTTTCATTAGTTTGGTTTAGGTAATAATTGGCACTCTTTCCATGTGTTTTTCTTATCTCTTTCATGTGGCCCCATATTATCCTTTTTCTTTTAATTTCTCTCTCATGTGTTTTATAGATTTGGGCATCCCCTCCTCTCTCTTTGTCTCTCATATCTTTGATTCCTCTATTTTTATTTTTTACCTATGGGGTATATTCAACATTCCATCAAAACTACCTTGGGTAGATGCGATGAACAACCAAATCTATCTTCTTGTTGTTATGGGCCCTTAGACTCCTTCCCTTTTATTTTTATTGTGTGGGATTTCTTTTTTGACTTTTTTCTCTTTTCCTAGGGATAAATTTAATATTTCCTTTATTTATGATAGATACTAATGAATTAATTTTTAGGGATTTTTTATAAACTTGTAACCAGTCTATCCCTACAAATTTCCAAGAATATTTATATAATTCACAAGGAAATCCAACAATCCTTGGTGTTTTGTCATTGGCCATGCATTGCATTGTGTGAAAATATCATCAAGAGAATTAGTATAATTGTAGTTTTTCTAACTTAATAAAGATTAATTTATGGGGAACCACATCCAAACACATATTAAACCTTGTGCTCTTTTCAACAAATATTCTTGGGCTTAGAACACCAATTTATAGTGTTATAGGAAATCTAAGGAGATTTTTGCTAAATTAGTGACACACTTATGAGCAAATTTGATGGGTTTGATTTTCTCATTCTATTGTTTGGACCTAAGATACTTTAATAACTCTTTTGAGTCATGGTCCCGAATCTTAATCTAATGCAAATGTTCCCTGATTTGTTCCCCTCTAGATGCATGACTATTAATAATTTTCATCTTGTGCTTGAGAGAAGTAACCATGGTTTGTAGTTGTAAGTCAAAAAGGTTGTGCTCAAGGATGGAATAAATCCTTTGGTACTCCTTGATTACAACACCATTATCCAACTTTTAGACTATCCCAATCTAATTTATATAGGGGTAGAGGAAGATGGTGGTGTAGTTGATCACCTCATTCCACCTCTCGATCTAGCTAAAAATGTATGATGGATGGAAATAATTAAGTGTATGAAACTTTAAAATGGTCACCACACTTCAATCTACCAATGATGGGACTATGATCAGAAAGGATAATTTATAGATGGATTATGACATATTTCCCATCAAAAACTGAGGATGAGAACATGTGTTGCTTGGAAATCATGATATGGTCTAACCATTTGAGGACCCTATTGGTGCTAACATGAAAATTAGATTACGTGAACCATGGAATATTATTTAATGCCCATTGATAGAGGAGTAGGTATACTATCCCCCATTGGTGTTTAAAATAATAATAAGTTTCATGTTCTCCCACACACTATCTTATCAAAAGGGCACTAACTTTACCCTTGAGACACTCGATCATATTAAAGTTGCCACAAATCAGCTAGGTGAAAAGGGGAAGATTGTCAGCAAGCCATATTTTTAAGTTTATTATGTAAGATCCATCATTTTGGGCATAAATTTTAAGAAACCATATGTAATGATGATCAATTTCAAGTAATACACAAATAACATGATGTGATGGATCTTTTGTCAAGGCAAAAATTAAGGGGGTAAATTTTGGCAAAACCAAAATACTAGTGCCACCACATCCATCTTCATGTGATGTGAAAAAGTGAGATGCATCAAACCATATACTCCTTAGAGAATATTTAGGAATAAATATAGAAATATTAACTTATTATAAACAAATGAAATCTAGAGCTTCCAACCTTTTATAGGTGATATACACAAAGAATCTGTAAAAGGACATTGTGAACCCTTGAACATTCTAGGAGAGTATAATCATTTAGATAAATCCTCCATAAATAATTCTCCCTATCAATCCTCTAAATCTTATTTTGAACCAAGTGATGTAAAATGGTTTCCCAAAAATTATTGTTAATTTTTTAAAATAGTATCTTAAAGTAGAATAGAGTGGTGTTTAGCCCCATTTACTTCCTGAGGAGAGTCACCACTATCTATTGGAAGAAAAATGACTAAGAGGGGGGTTGAATCAGTCTTTTACAACTTTCTTATCAATTTCACTTAAGAAATAAAAGACAATTCAAACAATCATATAGATCTAGCATACATAAACACCTATCCACATCAGCATGAAACAAAAGAACACATCACATATGTGGTAACCTTGCAAGGTGATTAAAACCCACTAATATTTGTAAATTGACTACAATATTATAATACAAACCCAAATTTAGTGAAGCTCCAACTCCACATGGAGCACCAACCACAACTAGATAAGCACCAACTAGATTAGGCTTTAACAAGCACCAACTTGTAAGGAGGCACCAACCCCCTAGATGACTCAGTACCAACTCAGCCACTTGAAACCTTTGATCACATTTAAAACACCTTATTTCTCATATAAGAGATGATGATCTTCAATTTAAGCAAAAAAAATGTAACCAATCAGGTCAGCCCTAGAATATACCTTAGGACATATCATAAACATTAATAAAATGCTATTTGAGTCCCTTTAGGTCTAACATATCTCAATTAATCCTTATTTCATATTTAGGTCTCATGGAGACCTAATCCCATTAGGTCTACTCTAGGACACGTTACACTTTTCCTTCCTTGGAACACATTCAAACACCTCACATGGTAGGAACATATAATATGCCACTCAAATAGACCTATAATAATCTCATTTATGCTCCATAACACATATTTATCTCCAACCACTATTTTAAGCACACCATTTGTACTATTCATAATTAGGCCTTCTCATACATAGAAAATCTATCTTAAACAATTGAAACATAAACACAATTTTTCCAAACCATGGTAAAAAATCACATATACAGAAGATAAATGTCCTTATTGTCATCACAATATTATTTATACTTCACAAATTAGGGTATATATGCTCAAACTCTTATCTACAAAATGCTCACTCTGGCAAAATGCTCACTCTAAACTGCCAACTAGCCTCAAAACACAGTCATGGAAATTTGAACTTCTAACACCAAAAAGAAAAAAATAAAGGGATTTAAATACATTAACATGATTCTAAAACTTTATCAAAAAATATTCCAATAAAAAATCATAAAATCTAATGGAAACTATTGGTCCTGTAGATCAATTTGTTGACCTTCTCTCTCACAGACCTCACTCAATTAGTCAAGTCATTTTGGCTTCAAAATTTTCACTTATTTTAATAAATACCAAACCTTATAAAAAGTATGGATAGGACATAAAAGTCACAAATATAAACACCATGTACATTATATGCTTCAACTCAGGGCATAGAGTCTCAAACTCATCACTATAACTTGCTTACCTAGAACTGCCAGTTTACCTTAAAGCACAGTCATGGTGATAATGATGTTCAATCACTTATATGACTATTTACATAAAATCAGGGTGCATGTTTATTTTATTATGATATCATTATACCATTCTCAAATATAAATATAATATGGTAAAATGGCAATATTGGTCTTGCAGACTAATCTTAGAGCTTTTATTTCTCACTAACTCATCTAAACCAAACAGGTCAACTTGTGAGAAACTTTTTCACTATAACTGATGACCTCAAAATTTTAAATCAAACATGATAATTTATTAAAATTCTTGTAAAAAACCTCCATTCACTTGGTTCCATCCCTATTCTATGATAGCACATCCCTAATCACCTTTTCACTACTGCCTAGATTTCTCAATGTTTGGACCATTAAGCCTGTTAACAACTAGTCAATTTGGATGATCAGTTTATCACACCTAATGGTTTGAACTTATATACAAACCTTTATTTATATAAACTAAAATAATCCAAATTTTTCCTACATCCATTTACGAACTTTGACTTGGTAAACTCTGACTGCTACAACAAATTTTTGAGAAACTAGCACTTTCCTGTAGGGTCTACTCACACACCTGACAAACTAATCACACCTAGATGTGATTGGGAGAGTTTAATAAAATATAAAATAGGTTTTATATTCATTTAATACCATTATAGGATGTTTTTATCAACATCTTTCACATTGGGTCATTATTAGGGTTTTAGAGAGGGTTAACATTATTTTTGGTGTTAATGATTATTCATAAAGGACTATACCTCATTTCTAAAAATAATTCCTGGAGATATTATCTATGACCCTTCCCCATCTCTCCTTAATATATAAATTTCCCATGCATATGTTACATGTTCCAATGAATACCTAAATGTCTTTCTCGAGTTTGCATGCCTTCATTCCATGTACTTGAGAGACCTCAAAACCACTTTCCATGCTTTTTATTGAAAACCATGACCTTGAAATTTGTGAACATGATTTAAATGACATATCATACCTTTTTTAATGCTCATGTGAGATAAAACATCTTTAAATCTGATCATGAACCCTCATTAGGCCATACTCTCTCTCTTTGCCCTCTAGACCCTAACCTACAAATCACATTAAGCCTAAAAGATAACCTTAAAGCTTCTTTCCATGAACTTTCCACATCATTATAAAACTCAAGAAACCTATATTATGATAAAACACTACTTTACATCCTCCATAGGCCTTGACAACACCTCATGACACCTCATTAGGTTAGGCAGGGTCTAGAACTAGTCTAGTTATAGACTTTAAATTCAAGTCTTACCCCTATAAGCTCACCTTGAAACCATTTTGAGTGCTCTAATGCCTCATATTCATGATAAATAAACCTTATATATCCTCTTATTCCTCTTTCCATCCATTCCTTAGGACACCATGCTCAAACTTTCTCACTAAGACTTTACAAGCTATGATTAGTGCCATGAATAGGCTTCTCAAGCACTTGAAGCTTGGCAACTAATATTGAAACAATATTTGATGATTATACACCTTTATCACATGACTTAAATGATCCTAAATCAATTTCATACCTTTGTACATACCTATTCATGCTCACCATGCATATTCTTATGATATGAGTATGTTTATTATGACTAGGCTTCTCAAGACACCTTGTAATCAAAGACTAGAATTCAAACATGCTTACTTCAATGATGTTATAAAACAATAAAATTCATAATATAACACTCTTACACCAATAAAAAAACCTTGACAACATCCAACATAAGAATCATTAGGTTTCCTTCAAACTCTCTCTCAACAAAAAGACATTAGGTTGCCTTCTTGTCACATGGATTCCTTGGCATATCAAGCACACAAGCTCATGTATCATAAACCATTCAGTATACATATTCACTAGATGCACTTTGAAATCAATGACATCAACCTTGAAATCAATGATAACACTTCTTAATAAACTCTCCCTTTGTCATTGATGGTAAAACATTCTTCAATCTGATCACTCTCATCTCCCCCAATCTGGTTAATCTCCCTTATTGAAATTTCTCCCCCTTTTACATTAATTATAAAGGTATTCCACAAACTACCATATGGAACCACACCTTCTTGAAATAGGAGCTCAACACATATAATATGAACCATTAAATAAATATGATTGATGCATACCTCCTTCAAATGAACTAAGAACTCAACACCACTCACTTTATTCTTGTAATGATTGATATGATACAAACCTTTGATTACACAATAGGCCACCATATTCTTGTCATAAACTTCACTTTGGGTCTTATGAACAACTTGAATAGATCCTCCTCAAACCAAGCATCCATCATACTTCTATTGACTGAATAATGTCTCCATGAATCCTAATGGAGTCACCTCTTTCCATAGAGTACTAAAACAACACAAGTTCAAGAGATTCCCATATCTCCATGCTCTCACAAGACTGAATATCCTTCATTATCCTTTTAGGCTTGATTTTTACTATAGGCTTGACCTCTACATTAATCATTTGATCATCAATATGAGCTTATAACAGACATTCTTGATTTGATTTCTCATTTAAGGTATTTACTACCATAGTAAGCAATCCATTTGAGCTCTTAGACTGATCATGACTAAACTTTATTTTCTTTGGTTTCCATACATTCATTTTCCTTCTCTCTTACACTATAGAGGATTCAAACCTCTTATTTTAAATTGATCACCTTCTAACTCTATCAGGGTAGAATATTGTAATGTGTCCTATTGTCACCAAATCTTGTACCCTAAAGGAGGTTATTCAGGATAATCTAATATTTGGGAAACATTGGAATACCTCTAGGCCTATGGGTTGCCTCTAGTATAGGTATACCTCTAGGTTTAAGGGATAGCTCCATGAATTAACCTTTAAGTGCTTATCACCTATACTAATTGATTGCTTGTGAGAAAAGGGATAGAAATATGCATGAAAGGAAACTACTTTAAGGATTTGATACACCATAATTATTTCTAAAAGTTCATCATACTTCTTACACTAAGAAACAAGACCTACAACATTAGATTCAAAGTCTTAAGATGTTCTAACATTAGTATTTCAATATAGAGGTGATATGCATGAGACAACTCAAGGTAAGTGGACCAGAGGTCAAATTTTAGACTCTAAGGACACTTTCAAAATTTAAGGGACTCAAACACACTAGCTACACTCTATATGACTAGTTAGAATCAGAAATTCTTGCACCAAACATGAAAGGACAAAGAGAAGATAAGGATAGTTATTTATCACTAGACCTCACCATACATCACTTTGCACACTTAGACAAGATTTTTATAAACTTAAAGCAAGATTTTATATATTATTCAAAGGAAAAGTAAAACATCAAACTATCAAGGATTTTCCATACATGGTGTGAAACTAGTCTACAAGTGACAAAATGACTAGTACTTATAGAATGTGAGAGAGGAAAGAGAAGAATGAAGCTCAAGAGTCACTCAAACAAGTGTCAAGCTGATATATGGAGTTATGTTTATAGGAGAATGGATTATGAAATAGGCCATGCAAGGTATATTTGGACAAATGTCCCTCAAAAGCATCAAACTCACCAAACTTGGCTTGGAGGTCTCTCAGCTACCTTCTTGGAAACTACCTTCATCATTTGGTCCTTCTTGAGCACTCCAAGGCAGACTAAGAATAAATGACATCATTACATTATTAATGGGGGGTTATAAATAGCATATAACATGAATTTGATATGTCCATAATAATTAATCTTCTTATGGACAAGTGTTCTCACTATTTGTAGTCATAATCACCTTTCTTTCACTCATCTTTCAAACTTGGCACCAAGGTGGTCTTCAATTTCTAAAACCAATCCATACATGGGGTGATGTGACACTTGTCAAGAGTATCCTTGCATCCCAATTCATCAGGAAAGCCTTAAAAGGCCTCCTAATTGAAGTTATCATCATCTCACTTGGTGATCATCTTTCATTCACTATGCCATATTAGACTACCTAAAGCAAAGGTGCTTGTAGATGTACCTATGTGATTTACTAAGGTAATAAATGGATACAAAGAGTTATATTATGTCTCACTCTATCTCCCAAGGTGATCCTCATCCTTTGATTCTCTTTTGTACCTATAAAACATCAAAAACTATTAATAAAACTAGTTTTGTACCTTGTTCATACAAATAAGGTAGAAGCCAAATTGATGGGAAGAATCCTAGTGGAGTCCTCTACAAGTTCCAATCATATTCCAAGTCATACTAGCTCATATGGATGCATTTCCTTTATTTTCTCCATTGGGTCATTAGCAAGGGTTTTGGAGGGTTTTAAGTGGTTTTACCCCTTAAATATTGTTTATAAAACTTTGACATTGAACTTGTGAAAAAATTACACAAAAGGAAATTTTAGGACCCTCTCCAAAATATTCTAACTCCTCAAGTTCTCATGCTAAGCATCCATATAAATGGGAGTGAAAGAAAATGGCATATCAGGTTGTTGATGGCATTTTGGATAGGCCTAGAGTGAATTGAGCCAAAATTTACCAACTTGAGTGATTTATCTATGAACCAAAAGGTATAAATAGTCTTAAAAACCTCCTTAAAAATCATCAATATGGTTTAATAATTCTCATGTGTTCTTATAAATGATGTTGAGACCCATTAGCGCCTTAAGCTTAGTCCAGGTCTGACTATGTCTTGAGCCTGATTGACCATTTTAGGTGGTATGATCATGTGTATGTTATATTCAATACTTATTCACCTATAAATTAACCATACACATCACTCCTTGATGTCTCCAAGATCTCTTACTATGCATTTTAGTCTAACTTGCATTGTTTACTAGGTTGGCAAGATGTCCAATTTTCAAGAGTACCTAACCTCTGAGACAAAATAAAGGATGTTTTCCCTATTGACTTGGTCAATCTGAGACCTTTAATAGTTTTCTTAGGTCATGAGGACCCTTTTTTCTAAATTTCAAAGTTTTATCACTTCTTTAAGACCTCCAACCTCTCAATTCTCCTTCAAACCAACCTAAAAATTTAAAGAGTTGACTAAGTTGTCAACCTAACCCTTACTTAAATTGCCACTTTAAGGTGTATAAAAGGATTATGTGTCCATATTAATAATTATTTTATCATTACTATCTTGTTCTTCACTTATTAATCAATCTTAAGATGGAGACCTTCATACCACACATGTGAGAACATAACAAGAAGTGCAAAGGACTACCTGAATATTCTATGTATACAACCTCCTAAGAGATGATATAGTGCCATTAGCACTTCATAAATGGTACTTTAATATTAAAATAAATCTTGAGTATTTCACCATTAATAATTAACACTAACCACCCATCCTCTCATTATATCTTCTTACATATCACAGGATGACAGTCAAGGATTTAGACTGTACGAATTATCACCTCATGTTAGGTCTAATGCAAGTAACTTCTACCATACTAGGCACTTGTGAGTGTCTTATACCATAAAATTAACTCATATAGACCTATAAAGTTTTGTTATTTAGTTCACTTTCTTATATTAAGCACGTTGCATACTTGGCTTACACCAAGCACTAAAATGTTATGTAGGTGCAACTTTGAGTTTAGTAAGCTTGTAGGTTTCCATATGTCAAAATATGTGACTTTCACTTATGTATAGTCTCTTAAGGTTATGTAAACCCTTTTTGATCAAAATATACTACTCTCTTGTTCATAATATACTCATGAAACTCAAGACTAACTCTATGTTCCTAATATTATTCACTCATCAAGTGCCAAGTTGGTTGTAAGTCACTCGTGGAGACCCCTGTAGATTGTTCTTAGTGTTTGAAACAATGAATTCATTTCCATACCTTTCTCTAATATCATTTATATCACTATCCCATGCCTTTTTTTCATGCATTGATACCATGTCTCACACTCCATCACTAATATACTAATGCTTGAAAGTTTATTGCAACTCTTAGGCCCTTTTTGAACTGAGTACCCTATATTCCACTGTAGATTTTTAGTTAACATTATCTGAACTTGAAACACCATCCAATATATTTTCTTACTCAACCAAACACCTTTTATATTGACTTGGCATGTTAATACTAGGTCTAGATTGCATTATCAAGGTGATTTTCTTAGACTAGTTTCTCATGGCCTCATTCACATCATGAAATCTTGTCAAGTCAAGACTGACTTTGAATAGATCAAGGTAAGATGGCCTTAAGAAACCTTTTATGTTTTACATGAAGTGTATGCATCATTTTGAGAGACTATGAAACAACACTATTACCAAGGCCTTGTCACACTTCAAAACCAAAAAAAGACTCTTCAAATGTCATCAAACCCATTTCAAAATAACTCCAACTCTGTCTTAGAGCTCTACCTATGAGAAAACTAGCAACCTTCTTCTTAAACACTCAAGCTGCTAGTTAAAAATAAGTGCACAAGGAAGAAAGACCTTAAGAAAGGATTTGAATCACTCAATCCACATGCATATAGGATGGATTATAGATGTTTCAATACAAAATAGAGCTTTTATCATGACGTACATATTCTATAATCAATGCTTTAAACCTTTGAAGATAGACTATCTCAAGTCATAAACTTGCCAACCAAGTCCTAGAGATTCAAACTCTCTCTCATGGAGGAAAATACTATTGTGATAAGATCATTACTACCAATAGCATCATCTTTGTCACTTTGAAGCTCATTACTTGCTCATAAATCAAAAAAATAGTCATTGATCATTTGGAAGCCAATCATCCAAAAAAGTAAATTTTTGACATAGAAAGAAGAATATATCTTCTACACTATAATATGCAAGATTAAAAGGTTTGAGAGAATTAGAGTAAACTTCAAAACAATACTATATTCCTTTCATATCCAACTTACAATAAAAATACCATTTTGGAAATGAAAACTATCAAATTTGCAAGATGGTGGGATTAGACACCTCTCAACAAGCACCTTATCTTCTTAGAATTCATTCATAAATCACAAGTTACCAATATAGAAACTATTACCACAAAATTTAAGTGCACATGGAGTATTATGACCCACCAAAACCATTCAATCCAACTCTGCCCCTACTGACTGTACCATCCATGAATCATTGGTCCTTGGGAGGCTTCCCAAGAGGGTGATGGAAGAACTGTAATGGTTTTCCTATTTTTGGAAGTTTTAAAGCATACTAAGCATGGAATTTATTATGGGGAATGTCAAGGGACATCCTTGAAGTGCCTCCACCTACCAAAGTCCATACAAGTGGCTCTAATACACTCTTTTTCAAGTGTTTTCTTGATTTAAACTTATCCTTGTAGGATTTATCAATTAAGAGATAGTTTTATGACATATTTTGAACACATGGAACATGGGGTGGATTTTTTACACCTTTATTACCCCAAAAAATCTATACAACTAATAAATGACCTCTTAAAAGGTGATAGAACATGACTAAAAGGGACTTTAAGCAAATGTCATAAAACTTAGACATAATATTGGACCCTATAAACCTTTTTAGGAACATGGGGGACCTAAAACACTATAATAAACATTATGACCAAATTTTCAATTTACAAGGGATTGACCTATTTTGACTTGTGGTCAAAATAGTCAACATTCTTGGCGATTTCCTAGGGGTGGTATGTTTGTTATGCTAAGACCGGTAGCCTTCTCCTATCCATTGGGATATGGAGTCACATATACACATATATGACACTAAATTTTCCTTTTAAAATATACCAAAACACAATAAAGAACAAGAACAAGACAAAAAACAACACACCATACACTTGTGCTTCATAAGCACTTATGGAACACACACACACAACCCAAACTAACTAACTCAAACACAAACTAACCTAAAAGAAACTCTTCATCCTAGGTTAAAGGGTAATTTTTAAACCTTCCTTGCTTCATGTAATGAATGAGTGAATAAGGCATGTTGCCTCTTAGGCCTTGGTACTTGTATTTGCAATTCCTTCATGATGTGTGCCAACCTCATTGGCATGATGTTCAATGAAATCAAAGCATATACAAGTAGATCACCTATGGAGGTGAACTCTACTTAAATTTTAATACCCTCAACCTTATCATAAGAATCCTCAATTACAACATCTAATGGTGGTTCAACAAGGCATACTTTTTTAACTTCCATGGTGTTCTCCATAAGGTCAGGTTTCTTTTTAGCTACAAGTTCCTTAAGCTCATCAAGGATCTTTGCATAGTACACCCAATCTTGGTCATTATATTCCATGGATGACTTTTGCTTTATCTCTTCATGTACTTTGACCTCAACTTATAAAAATTATTTAAGCTCTTGTAAAAGCTTCATTTGTTGCCAACAATCATCTTTGCTTTCCTTGTGTTTTAGAACCACCACCTATCCAACTTTGTCTTCTTGGTATTGATGTTCTTGATGTGTGAGGTCATTAGGCTTGTCTTAATTTTGTTATAATGCATCTGCAAATGGTTCAACTTTAGGTTGAGGTGTTGAGTGTTCCTCAAGTACAATATATTTTGCCTTGGATTCATGAGACTCTTATAGGACTACAAC
The DNA here is from genome assembly GCA_037957365.1 of Torreya grandis. Lineage (NCBI taxonomy): Eukaryota > Viridiplantae > Streptophyta > Pinopsida > Cupressales > Taxaceae > Torreya > Torreya grandis. The sequence goes on from JARHVA010001503.1 coordinate 2,061,008, forward strand.
TTCTTTAGTAGCTTCACTAAGTTCTTTCATGATTATAGCTTCGTAAGGAGTGACTTGATCTTGATCTTAATTATTAATAAGACCTTATTTATGCTTAATATCACACTCAAATACATGTTTTTTAGGATCATCAACCACCTCATGATTAGATATGCACTTCTTAATATAATAAGTTGACTCACATAGCTACTCAAACTCTTGATTTATGGCATTGAACTTCTACTATAGGTCTTCCTCTTCTTCAGGGATGCTACCTTCAAGAGATATTTCATCATGGACATCAATCAAATGATTAGATATATATTCTTACTCAAACACTTCTCCTTTCATACCTTGACCAAATTTTGTATGGACAACTACAATAGGACCTTCGACATTATTCTCTTCACCTGAGAAGATGGAATTACACTTTTGTTCACCAAGGGGATTCCCTATGGTGATTTATTCTTCATAATCTCTTGAAACATCTTCTTGACTAGTTCTAGCTTGAGTTTACTCCTCCTTACTTACTTCCCTCAAAATGGGTTCTCCTTTAAGAAGGGATGATATGGGAATATGATGGATAGATTCATGGACTGGAGATAGATTATGAGGTGTGGTGGAGGGCTTGTGAAAGGATTTGGGAAAAATGACTTCTTGAGTAAGTTCATTGGGAAATGACAATTTGGGTTGGTCAATAAGAAAGACACTTCCTCCCACAAGAATTTCACCTTGGTTATAGCCTCCTTGAGGCTCTTCAATAGATGTATGCTCACTTTTAAGCTCTTTGTATTCCCACATCTTTAGTCTATCTATTGAGAATTTGAGACATTTCTTACCAGGTTTAGTTGTTCCTTTACGTCCCATTGATTTTCCTCCTCAACCACATCCCATGCATCCATCCACCTTTGAACAAAAATTCTTAACCATTCCATGAGATGGCTAGAAAGCACATCAAACTCCTTATCCCATGATCCCATATTATCTTCACTGTCTACCAGACTTGGCATGAGTACCAAGAAGGATTTGGTATGAGATGGGGTTAAAGTAGGAGGAGGGTAATGATGAGGGTTGAGGTCAGCTTTATGTTGTTGGATTTGAGATTGTAGGAATTCACATCTTGGCTTATGATATCTTGATGTAAAATCCATGGAATCATCTAATTCCTCATGACAAGACTAATAATAATCCTCTTGAGGTTTATAGGCATCATAGTATGATTGGTAAGAGTCATATTGAGATTGATAGGAAGGCATTCCTTGATAGGATTCTTGATAGCCTTCTTTATAGGATAGTCCAACAACATGATGTCCATATGGAGAAGTAAATTGATGGCCATAGGGCTAATATTAATTATGATAGGGTTGTTAAGGAGTATAACATGGATGACCATAGGGCTGATCATAACAAGATAGATAGGGAGGTGCATAGTAGGCCTTTTCATCAAAGCTATTCATATCAACCTCATGGGTCAAATGAAATACAATAATTGATCAAAACCTCCAATAATAGATACTTACGCTACTCACAACTAGAATATTTAATTGAGAGTTTTCATTGGTGATATCTTGCTTACTTCCAAAAGCTAATTAGAGGAAAGACACACCAACAATCTTTCCACTCTTTTGGACCTTGGTCCCATCAAGCATGCCAAAATTGTTATCACCAAAAATTGCACCCTAGAAGAGGTTATTTGGGCCTAATCTAATATTTTGGAAACATTGGAATACCTATAGGCTTTTGGGTTGCCTATAGTAGAGGTATACCTCTAGGTTAAAGGGTTAGATCCCTAAATTAACCTTTAAGTGATTATCACATATACTAACAGATTGCTTATGAGAAAAGGGGAAAAATATGCATGAAAGGAAATGAATATAAGGAGGTGATACACCATAATTATTTCCACAATATAATCATACTTATTACACTAAGAAATAAGACCTGCAACACTAGCTTTAAAGTCCTAAGATGTTCTAACATTAGTATTTCAATATAGAGGTGATTTGCATGAGACAACTCAAGGTAAGTGGACTAAGGGATAGATTTAAAAATATAAGTATAATTTCACACTTTAAGGGAGATAAACATAGTAGATACACTCTATATTACCTATTATAATGAGAACTTCTTGCACCAAACATGAAAGGACAAAGAGAAGAGAAGGATAGTTGTTTATCACTAGACCTCACCATACATCACTTTGCACACTTAGGAAAGATGTTTATGAACTTAAATAAATATTACATAAATTATTAAAAGGAAAAGTACAAAATCAAACTAGCATGTATTTTCCATACATGGTGTGGAATTAGTCTGCAAGAGACAAATTGGCTACTACTTAAATAAATTGAGAGAGGAAAGAAAAGAATGAGGCTCAAGAGTTACTCAAACAATTGTCAATCTGAGAGATAGAGTTATGTTTGTAGTATAATGGAGTATGTAATATACCATGTAAGGTATCTTTGGACAAATGTCCCTCATAAGCATCAAACTCCCCAAACTTGGCATAGAGGTCTCTCAGCTACCTTCTTAGAAAATGCCTTCATCATTTGGTCTTTCTTGGGCACTCTAAGGTAGACTAATAATAGATGAAATTATTTAAATATGAAGGGGGGTTAGAAATGGGATATAACATACATTTTATATGTCCCTAATCATCAATATTCTTATGAACAAATGTTCTCACTGTTTGTAGTCATAATCACCTTTATTTCACTCATCCTTCACACTTGGCACCAAAGTGGTCTTCAGTTTATAAAACCAATCCATACATGGGTTGATGTGACACTTTTAAAGAGTGTCATTTCACTCCAATTCATCAATAAAACCTTAAAATTCCTCTCAATTGAAGTTATCACCTTCTCACTTGGTGATCATCTTTCATTCACTATGCCAATTTGGACTGCCTAAAGTGAAGGTGATTGTATAGGTACCTGTGTGATTTAATGAGGTAATAAATGCATATTATTAGTTATATTAGGTCTCACTTTATCTCCCAAGGTGATCCTCATCCTTTGAAACTCCTATGTACCTATAAAACATCAAAAACTATTAAGAAAACTTGTTTTGTACCTTGTCTTTACAAATAGGGTAGAATCCAAATTGGTGGGAAGAATCCTGGTTGAGTCATCTACAATTTCCAATCATATTCCAAGTCATACTCACTCATATGGATGTATTTTATTATTTTTTTCTCCACTGGGTCATTAGCAAGGGTTTTAGAGGGTTTTGAGTAGTTTTACCCCTTGAGGATTATTCATAAAAGTTTGGCATTGAACCTGTGAAAAAACTCCACAAAATCCAATTTTATGACCCTATCCAACATATCCTAACTCCTCATGCTCCCCTGATAATCATCTGTATAGGTGGGAGTGAAATAAAATGGCCTATCAGGCTGTTGATTATGTTTTAGATAGGCCTGGAGTGAATTGATCCAAAATTGACCAACTTGAGTTATTTATGTATGAACCAAAAGGTAAAAATAGTATTAAAAACCTCCTTGAAAATCATAAATATGGTTATAATGGTCATGTGTCCTTATAAATGATATTTAAACCCATTAGTTCCTTAGGTTTAGTCTATACCTAACTACATTTGACCGTGTATTGAGACTTATTAACCATTTTAGGTGGTATGAGCATGTCTAAGTGCTCTTAAACACTTATTCGCCTATAAAATCACCTTACACATCACTCCCTAATGTCTCCAAGACCTCTTACCATGAATTTTAGTCTAACTTTCAATATTTACTAGGTTGGCAATATGCCTTATTTTCAAGAGTATATTTGAGACAAAACAAAGGATATTTGCCCTATTGACTTGGTAAATTTGAGACCTTGAATAGTTTTATTGGGTCATGATGACCCTCTGTGCTAAAGGGAAAATATTTATCACTTCTTTAGGACCTCCACCCTCTCAATTCTCCTTCAAACTAGCCTAAAACTAGATTATGTAAAGAGTTGACTGAGTTGTCAACCTAACCCTTACTTAAATTGACACTTTAAGGTGTAAATAAGGATGATGTGTCCATATTGATAATGATATTAGCATGGATATCATTTTCTTCACTTTTAAATCAATATTAAGATGGAGATATTCATACCACACATGTGAGAACATAACTAGAAGTGCAAAGGACTGCCTAAATATTCTATGTATACAACCTCCTAAGAGATGATATAATACCATTATAAATTCATCAATGGTCCTTTCTTCTTTGAATAAAGGTTGAGTTTTTCACCATTTCCAAGCAACACTAACTACCTATCCTCTCATGATCTCTTCTTACATATCACATGTTGATAGTCAAGGATTCAGACTATACAGACTATCACCTCAGGTTAGGTCCAATGCAAGTAAAATCTACCATACTATGAACTTGTGAGTGTATTAAACCCTTCAATGAACTCATCTAAACCACTCATGTTTTTCTAGTCAGTCCACTTGCTTAGATTAAGAACTTTTCATAATTGGATTACACCAAGCATTAAAAAGCTATGTAGGTGTAACTTTGAGTTTAGTAATCCTATAAGTTTCCATATGTCAAAATATGTGAATTTCACTTATAGATAGTATTTTGAGGTTATGGAAGCCCTCTTGGATTAAAATAGACTACTCTCCTATTCATAATACACTCATGAAACTCAAGACTAGCTGAACTTTTCACTCATAAAGTGCCAAGCTAGTTTTAGGTCACTAATGGAGACCCTTGTAGGTTGCTCTTAGTTTTTTAAATAGTGAGATCATTTCCCTACCTTGATATAATATCACTATACCATGCCTTTATTTCATGAATTTATACCATGTCTCATAATCCATCATTGAGATGCTATTGCTTGAAAGCTTATTGCAACTCTTAGGCCCTTTTTGAATTGAGTACCCTGTATTCCACTATAGATTTTTAGTTAACATTGTCTAAACATGGAACACCATCCAATCTCTTTTCTCACTCGACCAAATACCTTTTATATTGAATCGGCATGTTAATACTAGGTTTAAAGTGCATTATCAAGGTGATTTTCTTAGACTAGTTTCTCATGGCCTCATTCACATCATGAAATATTATCGAGTCAAGATTGACTTTGGATAAATTAAGGTAAGATGGCCTTAAGTAAACATTTTTGTTTTGTATGAAGAGTATGCATAATTTTGAGATACTATGAGACAACACTATTACCAAGGCCTTGTCACACTTCAAAACCAAAAATATACTCTTAAAATGTCATCAAACCCATTTCAAAATCACTCCAACTCTGTCTCAGAGCTCTACCTATGAGAAAACCAACAACCTTCTTCTTCAACACTCAAGCTACTAGTTACAATGAAGTACATAAAGAAGGAAGACCTCAAGAAAGGATTTGAATCACTCAAGCCACATGCATATAGTATGGATTCTAAATGTTTCAATGCATAATGGAGCTTTCATTAGGACATACATATTATACAATCAATGCTTTAAACCTTTAAAGATAGACTATCTCAAGTCATGAACCTTCTAACCAAGTCCTAGAGATTCAAACTCTCTCTTATGGAAGAAAATACTATTATGTTGAGATCACTGCTACTAATATCATCCTCTTTATCACCCTAAAGCTCATTATTTTCTCATAGCTTTGAAAAATAGTCATTAATCATTTGGAAGCCAATCATCCAAATAATAAAAGTTTTGACATAGAAATATGAAGAGATCTTCTACACCAGCATATACAAGATGAAAATGTGTGAGAGCATTGGAGGACACTTCAAAACAATATTATACTCCTTTCATATCCAACTTATAGTAAAAATATCATTCTCTAAATGAAAATTATCAAATTTACAAGGTGTTGGGATTAGATACCTCTCAACAAGCACCTTATCTTCTTAGCATTTGTTCATAAAGCACAAGAAACTAATCTAGAAAATATTTCCATAAAATGGAAGTGCATAGGGAGTATGATGACCCACCAAAACCATTCAATCCAAATCTAACCATGTTGACCATACAATCCAAAAACCATTAGTCTTTAGGAGGCTTCCCAAGAGGGTGATGGAAGAACTAGAATGGTTTTCCTAATTTTTAGAAGTTTCAAAGCATATTGTGCATGGAAGTGAGTATGGGGAATGTCAAGGGACATCCTTGAAGTGCCTCCACCTACCAAAGTCTATATAAATACATACAAGTATCTCTAATACTCTCTTTTTCAAGTGTTTTCTTGATTTAAACTTATACCTACAGACTTTTTCAGTTAAGAGATAGTTATATGACATATTTTGAACATAGAATGTGGGGGGTCTTTTTGATACCTTTATTACCCAAATAAATCTGTACAACTCATAAATGGAAACCTAAAAGGTGATAGAACATGACTTAAAGGGACTTTAATCAAATGTCATAAAACTTAGACATAAGGTTGGACCCTATAAACCTTTCTAGGACCATAGGGGACCTAAAACACTCTAATAAACATTATGACCAAATTTCCAATTTATAAGGGATTGTCCTATTTTGACTTATAGTAAAAATAGTCAACATATCCCACATTATGACAACTATAGCAAGAAAAATCATACATACCTCTTGACTGATGTGAATTATGACTCCTTACATAGTCCCATGAGTAATCATTCTTATGGGGTCTTCTAAACTCTCTTGCTTTATGACTAAAATGATTGCATGTATATCAGTAACCATTGAATGAATTAGCATACCTTATTGCATTAGGTAGTCTAATCGGTCTTTTCATGTTGATCTTCTTATCCTCATTAGCTTTATCCTTGACTTGAGCTACCTCCTTTTGGTCTTATTTGAAACCAAGACTAGTCTTATCACTTACAAAATTTTTACTACTCGAGATGTCATCTAGAGCCTTGATGCTCTTTTCAAACCTATCATAAGTCTTCATCTTTCTATATGCTTAATCCAACTTAGATTTTAAGGATTCCACTTTAGTTTCATACCTGGTGCATTCTTTCTTTTTAGCCTTTAGGCTTGTAGTGACTATATCCATCTTTGATTCAATTTGATTGATGATCTCATCATACTCCTTGTATGTGTTACTCAATCTCTCCTCAAACAAACCAATCTTCTCTTCATAGTCCTTAACTAATGATCTTATTTTGTGATTATTTCTTCTTTGTAATTTTAACTCCTTTAGGGCACTTACCAATTCTTCCTCAAGGTTCACTTCAGCTTCATCTTCATCTGATTTTACATCAACCATAAGGCCTTTCCCATTTGAGCAACCCTTATTTTCTAAATATATAGACATGAATAAGGTTTCATTATTGTCATGTTCAAGTTCATTACTACCATCATCACTATCAGATGTACTTGTGTCACTTACATCAAATGAGTTATATCTTCTTTGGTGTAGAAACTTCTATTATTCTTGAATGACCCTTTCTTACATTTATACTTCTTAAAAAATTTCTTTTTCTTAGGCTTAGAGACCTTATCATCTCCATGATATTCATCATGTTCTTCATCATGCTCAGTTTTATCCTTGTTAGGACACTTGGATGCAAAGTGACCAATCTTACCATAGTTGAAATAGTTGAAATGCAACTTACCCTTATACTTACTAGAGCCAAACCTCAACTTCTTTAAAAACATGGTTATTAGCTCATCATCATCAACATCTAAACATTCCTCATTCTTGACCTTTTTGGCTTTTGACTTCTTCTCAACTTTGAAAGTTGCTTTCTTCTTGGGAGGTATTCTTTCATTTGTTATCATCTCATAGGTAGTCAAGATTCCATGAATCCCAACTATATATTCTTTCACTTATTCTCCTAATCCTCTAATGACATTAACAAATTCATCAACCTTCAATAGGTAAGATTTAATTATTTCATCTTCAGACTTTAAAACTATCTCCGGTGGGTCTATAACCTGGACATCTTCACCTTGGTGTCTCCTTCATAGATAGTCTTAAATTTATCCCATATCTCTTTGTATGATACATATTTCATCACCTTCATAATATCTACCTCTGATAGGACAAAGAATGGCATTCATTGCCTTGGAGCTATTTTCACAAGCCTTCTTACCAATTGAATCAATTGGTGGAATAGGAGGAACACTATAACCATCCATGATTGACTGCCAAATATCATGACTTTTAGAAATTAAATGTATTTTCATATTGATTTTCCAAAAGGCATAATTATATCCATTAAATAACAAAGCCTTACTAGTATATAAATGACCTTGAGCTTGCTGACTAGCCATCCTTGCTTCTAGGATCCCCTTTAGGCTTTTAGACCTGATTGAAAGGACCAAGATATGATACCAAATTTTGGAACCAAAATGATTGAAAATAGGGTGAATAAGCCTTTAACAACTTTCTTATCAATTTCACTTAAGTAATCATAGACCATTCAAATAAACATATAGATCTAGCATGCATAAACACCTATCCACATAATCATGAAACATAGGAACACATCACATGTGTGGATAACCCTTAAGGGGAAGAAAATATAATGATATTTTCAAATGGAATACATCCCTATAATATAAAACTAAATTTAGTGAAGCACCGACTCCACATGGAGCACTAACCCTAGCTTGCTAAGCACCAACTCAGCTAGGCTTTAACAAGTACCAACTTGCAAGGAGGCACCAACACCTAGATGAGTCATCACCATCTTAGCCACCTAAAACCTTTTATCACCTTTATAACACCTTGTTTCTCATACAATAGATGATGATATTCTTCATCAGCTCTTCACACACTTCTATCCCTCTCAAACTATATTCTAGGCTTCTTTGCTCAACTAGCCCTCTTCTTGACTTTATTAGGTAATGTGACCCTTATTTTCACACAAATAACCTATATAAAATATTTATCACATTTTTTATATGTTCTATAATAGTTATTTCTACTTACCAATCCACTATTTCAATCACTTGCACACTCTACTCACACAAATAGGCCTAAAACTTTCTTGTATTTATACAAGCCTCTTGCTCAAATACTTCTTAGTCATCAAAACACCCTTAAAATCTTAATTTATACATGGAATAGATATTAATACATATAATAAACATGAAACAAATGTGCTTTGAGTCCCTTTAGGTCTGACATATCTCAATTAGGCCTTATTTCATCTTTAGGTCTCATGGACACCTAATTCCATTAGGTCTACTCTAGGACACGTTACACTTTATCTTCCTTGAAACACATTCAAACACATCACATGGTATAAACATATCATATTTCACTCAAATAAACCTATGATAAGATCATCTATGCTCCATAACACATTTTTTCTCCAACCACTACTTGAAGCACACCATTTTGTATTGTTCACAATTAGGACTTCTCATACACAAAAAGTTTGTCTTGAACAAATGAAGCATAAACACGATTTTTCCAAATAAATATGGAAAAAAATCACATATACATAATATAAATTAACTTAGGGTCATCACCACATAGTTTATACTTCACAACTCAGGGTATATAGGCTCAAACTCTTCTTTGCAAAATGCTCACTCTGAACTACCAACTAGCCTCAAAACATAGTCATGGAAACTTTAACTTATAACACCTAAAAGAAAAAAATAAAGGGATTAAAATTCATTAACATGATACTAAAACTTCCTCATAATAGCTTCTAATAAAAATATCATAATCTCTAATGGCAACTATTGGTCCTACAGACCAATTTGTTGACCTTCTCTCTCATAGACATCACTCAATCAGTCAAGACATTTTGGCTTCATCATTTTCACTAATTTCACTAACTAAAAAAATTATAAAAATTATGTATAGTACATATAAACCCCAAATATAAACATTATGTACATTATATTCTTCAACTTAGGGCATAGAGTCTCAAACTCATCACTACAACTTGCTTATCCACAACTGCCAATTTTACCTTAAAGCATAATCATGGTGACAATGACCTTAAATCACTTATATGACTATTTATAGAGACTCATAATGCATGTGTGTGATATTATTATATCATTATACCATTCTCAGATAGAAATATAATATGGTCAAATGGAAATATTGGTCTTACAAACTAATCTCAGAGCCTTTGTATCTCACTGACTCATCTGAACCAAATAGGTCAACTTATGAGAATTTTTTTTAATATAACCACTAACCTCAAAAATTTATATCAAAAATTACCATGTCTTAAAAGTTTTTAACAACACCTCCATTCACTTGGTTTCATCCCTATTCCATGATATTACATCCCTAATCACCTTCTCACTGTTGCTTGGATTTCTCATTATTTCCACCATTAGGCCTATTAGTGACTGGTCAATTTAGATGACCAATTTATCACACATAAGGGTTATAAATTGTCCATAAATATTTACTTACATAAACTAAAGTCTCAAACTTTTTCTTCCATCCATTTAGCAAATTTGACATGGTAAACTCTGACTTCTACAATAAATTTATGAGAAACTAGCACTTTCTTGTAGGGTCTACTCACACACCTGATAAACCAATCACACCTAGAGGTGATTGGGAGAGATTAATATAATATAAAATAGTTTTTATAGTAATTTGAGACCATTCTAGTCTATTTTTATCAACATATTTCATATCGGGTCATTGTTAGGGTTTTAGAAAGGGTTAACATGATTTCTAGTGTTAATGATTATTCATAAATGATTACCCCTCATTTCCAAAACTAATGCCTAGAGATATTAGATAATATCCTTACCCATCTCTCCTTAACATATCAAGTTCCTATGTATAGGTTACATGTGCCAATGAACACCCGAAAGTCCTTATCGAGATTGCATGCCTTCATTTTGTGTACTTGAGAGAACTCAAAACCACATTTCATGTTTTTTCTTGCAAACCATGACCTTAAACTTTGTGATCATGCTTTAAATAACATATAATACCTCTTTCAATGCTCATATGATCTCAAACATCTTTAAATTTTATCATGAACCCTCATTAGGCCACACTCTCTCTCTATTTGCTCTTTACACCTTACCCTGCAAATCACATTAGGCCTAAAATTTGAACTTAAAGTTTATTTCCATTTACTTTCCACCTCATTATAAAACTAAATAAAGCTATATAATTCGCAAGAACTGATTTACATCCTTCGTATGCCTTGACAACACCTAATGACACCTAATTAGGCTAGTTAGGGTCTAGAACTAGTATAGTTGTAGACTTTGACTTCATGTCTTACCCCTGTAAGCTCACCTTGAAACTATATTGAGTGCTCCAATGCCTCATATGCATGATCAATAAACCTTATACATCCTCTTATGCCTCTGTTCATCTATCTCACTAGGCCACCATACTCAAACTTTCTCATTAGGACTTTACAAGCTATGACTAGTGCCATGACTAGGCTTCTTAAGCACTTGAATCTTGAAACACTCTTTGATGCTTCTACACCTTATTCACATGCCTTACATTCTCCTCAAATAATTTCATACCTTCGTACATACCTCTTCATGATCATCATGCATATGCTCATGATATGACTATGCTTGTTATGACTAAGCTTCTCAAGACACCTTATACTCAAAGTATATTACTCAAACATACTTACATCAATGATTCTATCAAAAAAGAACATTCATCAAAAAACACTCATACACCATTGAAAAAACCTTGACAATAACCAATAGAAGAATCATTAGGTTGCCTTCAAAGTCTCCCTCAACAAAAATACATTAGGTTGTTTTCTTATCACATGGATTCCTTATCATATCAAGAACACAAGCTCATGTCTCATAGAGAATTCACCATGCATATTAATCAAATGAACTTTTACATCAATTAAATCAACCTTGACATCAAATGACATTAACCTTGACATCAATGACAACACTTCTCAACATTATCATTAGGTAGATTGTGTAACTATCTCATGGTAGGACTACTTACAGAGGGTGTCACAACATGAGAAGAACATAATGGTAGATGTTTAACTTGAGAAATTTGGAATTGAGAGGCCACAAGATCACTATGAGATTAGGTAGGATGAGTGGGGGTAACTTTTTATTTATTTTCTTCTTGATAGGATTTGATAATGAGAAGAATGGAGGTTACCTTAGGGTCTTGTTTCTATCAACCATTTTTGTTAGCCATTTAGTCCAACCATCATTATTTTTGGTCACATTTTTATTTTCAAGTGGTGTCTTATTGATGGAATGATTTGAGAAAACCATAAAGGGATAATTATGAATTTTATGGTCATCTAGAGTATAAGTTTAGAATATTGAATAAGGTACCTTATGTGAGAAGTGTTTCATCCCTATTGAATATCAAAGGACTCTTTCAATTCCTTCATCAAATGAACATTTTGTCACTTATATTTTCACCCCTTGAGGAGATGACTATCTCTCCTCATCTAACTGGCACAATGGAAACATCTCTCTTGTTGTGGGTAACAATTTGTTGAGATAAATCTCTAGAAGGTCTAGTTCCCATGATGCACACTTTAAAGTACTTTATTACCTATTACCTTTGGATGAAAAGGGTTAATAAAACAACTAATAAAACTAAAAGGTGATACACCAATATGTATTTCCTCATATTGATTTAAATTATACTACTTAGAGCTAAACAAAGATTTTTTCACACAAAACTCATAATTTAAGTTGTATTATCACATTAATGTTTCATATGTTAGGTTAAAGAGGTATATTGATGATTAGGAGGGTAATAGATGATTATTTTGTGTAATACAGTCATGAACCACTTTGAAGACACTCATACACTTAGAAATTAACACTAACAAAAACTTGTAATAATTACTCTTTTGCACACTTGGTGAACAATCAGGGATAAAATGCTAGAAAAGATCATCTTCTACTAGACAAGACCAACAAGATTGTAATAACACTAAATTATACATCATGTAAGTAGTAAAAATAACTTTTTTATTTATTCAAGATTTGTTTAAGTACAAAATTTTCTATGGTTTCACCATTAACCAATGGAGGCTACCAAAAAGAGTCAAAAGAGTCAATATTTATAGCTTTTGAGAGAAGAGCAAGACTAGGGAAGTCCAAAGGTCACTTGGACACTTTTAAATCTGATAAAAGAGTTTCAAAATTCATTATAAATAGGGGTTAAAATAACCATGAAATTTTATGAGGCCCAAGTTTCTATACAAGTCATGAAACCTATGAAAAGTGTCATAAAACTCCTTATCTTAGCTCAGAAAATCGCCTTCATAATTTGAACATATTTAAACATCCAAAAAATGACTAGTGATAGGTATGATTATTGGGATCAGAGGTAATTCCTTCATACATGCCTCTCCATTATTTGGTTATAGTCTTACTCATCTGGAAACTCTTGGAAGGTAGCCATTACTATCTGTAATCTAAAAAACTTCTTTTTTAGTCACCCCTCACACTTGGCCTCAAAATTGGATTCAATTTTCCATTAAAATACATGGGAGGGAGTGAATTAAACTTGGAAATAATATTAATGTCATTATATTACTTAGGTACACCTTAAAAATGGTCACACTTGGAGTTTTCACCCTTCTCACCCTTGTGTCCACTATGCCAATTTTGACTGGTTGAGATGAGAACTATTGTTTAAACACTTAGAAGTTTTTCCTTGGAATGAAAAGACCATATGGGGTTACTAAAAATCCATATCCTCCTCCCAAACTTTATTTAATCTTCAAACCTATTCTAACACCTAAAAAACACATAAAATGGTCAAAAAATCCCTATTTTGCCCCCTATCCATACAATTCCATATAGCTCAAAAGCATGTGAGGGAGTCAAAAGCATGTGAGGGAGTCTAAGTGAGTCATATACAAGTTAAAATAAATTTAATGGTCAAAATATGTCATCTAGATAGCTCTCCAAGCATTTTTTCTCTATCAAGTCTTGACTAAGGGTTTAGTAGGGTTTTAGGGAGTTTTTGGTCTTAAGCCTTGTTCATACAGCTTTAACATTAGACCTGCCACTAAATGCCATAAACTTGATGACAATGGACCCTGATAACCCCTAAAAAAAATTTTGGTTCCCATGCAAACTCTCATAGGAGATATGAACACTTGAATTCACCCCATCGAGCTTATTTTTACCTCTCTTGCATGCTTGGACTCACTTTAAGCTAGAAGTAGATTTCATGTAGGTTCCCCTACATACTAAAAGTTCAAACATGTTTAATTCCATCTCTTTAACATTCCTCAATCATTTAGATATCCCACCAAGAGTTAGAAATGAATATGGACCCCCAATTGGTTCTACGTCCACTCAAAGCCTAATAGGTCTAATAAGCACCTTGCTAGCTTTAGTTTCTAGGACTAATATTTCATGGTTAGGTTGGTTTATTATGTATTTTCACACCCCATTTGAGCTTACAAATCCACTACATAACCCTCCATGCACTCTTATTCATCTTCTTCTCTCATTCACCAACTAGACCTAATGAAATCTTGCCTAGTTAGACTAAGTACAGGGGTATGTTGGTCATATTGAGAGGTTTAAGCCTAAACTAGTGCTTCTATAGCCCTTTGAAAATTTTGTACTCACTAGATTGATTTGTTAAATCTTGATTTTCCTAGACTGGCTGATCTCTGAGATAAAACAATGAGGTAAATCCCTTATCCCCTTAGAAAATTGAATATTTTAGGAGTTTTTTAAGGTCCTGATGATAATTTTTACCAAAGGGTTTATCTATATTCCTTTATTTAGGTGCCTAACTAGCTTAAAATGTCCAAAAAAGGCCTCTAAATAGCCTATTTTCTTAATTTTTCTTCAAATCCTCCTAAGAGTGACCTCTCCAAGCTAAACCAATGATTCTAGGTTGTTTCAACATGTTCCTCATATCCAATTCAAGCTACTTAAGCATGGTAGTCACCCCAAAACATTCCTCCTCTTGAATTCCTCATATTCATCTATTGAGCAAAGAGGTTTCCTAGCTCATTATACGGACTGGTGGCCTTAGCCAATAGGAAGAGTGGATGAACATGTTAAATGGGTCTTAGAGTGTGTTTAAATAATTCATTAATTAATCATGGATAATCGTAAGTTGATTTCAAACCTTCTCTCTTCCCCTAAATACCTTCATCTCTTTATCTCACCTTCATGTTCAAGACTGCAACATGGTGGCTATAGGTACACACAAGGGTATAAAAGACCCTTTGTAGGTTTGTTTCATCATGTTTGTAGTTCATGAAGTCACCATGATCTTGATTTAGGTAGTCATACATTATTTCATCAGGTCCAACCTTCCATTTGGCCTTCATATGCAATTTTGGTTACACCTGGGTAATACACTGCCTGTTGACTAAGACACCTTATTATAGGTGTCTTATGGGATTCAAATGAGCTCATTCATGATTTTTATAGGTATCTCCTTGAACTAATAATCTTCTTTAAAGGTCCTAAGACATCACTTTAGCATCAATTTAGGGTCACTATTCTGACTGCGATACTTTGCCCTATTGTAGGTCCTACCTGTAGGTGTCTATGATTTTATTTGGCTTATCCATGATTTTAAAATACTCCTCTTGAAACCTATTTCGGTCACACAACATTATTATCCTCCTTCAATTAGTCTAAGTGTCCTACAACCACACCTAAAACCTCATGATAGCTCACTATCTGTTGATTGAGACACTCTACTTTTTATTGATTCTTATTGGTGTCTGTCGCTTCAAATGAGTTCAGCTATGATGCTTGAGAACCTCCATTAAACCCTTTTTAATCAAAAAATCCATGCTTGATCCTTCACTCACCTTTTAATGTCCTAAATCACCATTTGGATATCAAGATTGGGTTTTTTTTTAATACCATATTATAGGTGTGTATTATCCATACAAGGGACACCTGTAGACACTCATGAATCTTGGAAATAATGCATCAACCTTATAGTGATTGTATCGATGCCATTTGTATACTATTTCACCATTTGAAACATTCTAACCATGAAGGGTGTGTTCATTGTTACTCCTAAGATATCAAATATCATTTAAATTGTCAAACCTATAGATAAGATAGCATGCTTTCAATGTTTTTGATGGCCACATTGAGGCTTCCAACTCTCTCCTTGCACTAACCTTCTGACCTCCATTATTGGTAGAGGTATTTTTTATGCTAGAGTTCATAACATTTACCTCATTTTATACCTTGAAACCTTTTTCAAATATCTCATAATGGGTCTAAAAAAACCCTATGGATCTTTATTTTGATATTTAGGGAAAGCTTCCCTAAACTCACTTCCTTATCTCCTCAACATGGTTGTACACTTATTTTTCCCATTTGCCACTTTGTATGGGCCTATAAAGTCTTGATTATCATACCAAGACCTTAAGTAGGTGTCAATTTGTTTCAACCTCTCCACAGAACCATCTTAGTAACCTGCTCAGCTACCTATAGGTGGATATTTTGGTGCAAAAATAGTGATTTGAATATGAGTAGTATGAAAATTATCCATGACCATGAATTTTGTATGCTTTCATAAATCATGCCAATACATTTGTATCAATCCTAAGAGATTAGAGCCATATCAAGCTTTACTCCTCTCAACATGACATCAATAATGGATCTTATAGGTATGTATTGGGTTGTGTGTAGATAGTGAGTGTGGAATAGAGAAATAAGGTGGATAGAAGGCCTCATGGGCAGCTCAAATCTATTTTCAAACTCTTCTAATGCATGATTTTCACCAAGAACACATTGAAACAAAATACAACACCTCTTTACAATGTGAAACCACTTGCACACGTCTAGAATAGAGTAATCAAGAGCATCAAATGACTTTTTTATCATGATAAATGAACTTGTAACCACACTTGCACCTTTTCCAAACATCTCAATGAACTCTTTCCAACTCTTGATGGCTTGGACAACTGATACACCTTGAATATGACTCTAGGAATAATATGAATAAGCCCATACTTGTGACTGTAACTGAGATTAGGGATGGAGATGATAATGGAGAATTATAAGTGTTGTAACTTGTATTTTCACCCTTTGAGGAGATGAAAATCTTTCGTCATCCAAGTGGCATAATGGAATCACCTCTAGGATTATGGGTAGCCTAAGTAATGAGGTGAATCTCTAGATAGGGTTATCTCCCTTGATGTACCACTTTGGATTGAAATTACTACACAAATTGGGGGGTGAAAAGGGAGAAGGATAACTAAAATAAAACTAGTATAAGGGAGGTGATACACCAAATAAAATTATGACATCCAACCATATGCATATTACACTTGAAATCAAAGGACAAACTGAATATACACTTCTCCAATCTTCATCTTCTCACATCAATGTTACATTGTAAGGTTATGGATGAATGTACAAATCTAGGAGGACTAGACAAAAGTCCTATAAGGGTACTAATGAATAGTATAACTCAATAAATATTATACATTTCCTAGAAAATTTCACATGCCTTGTAAGAAGAAGCCTTCCAATTGCAAATAGATGATAGAATGAAATAACATGCTATGGAGTCCATAGTCTTCACTTATAAAAAATCAAAAATTCCAAATGAACACACTAAAAATAGTCATGTATGAGGTAAAAATTAGTATTATTATTGATTAAAAGGTATAAATTTGAGCAGGGATTCACCATACTCAGGTGGAGCATCCCCATAATGGCCAAAATGGCTAGTTCGTATAGAACTTGAGAGAAAGAGGAGAAGAGATAAGTCCAAGGGTAACAATGAAACTTTTAAAGATGATAAAATGAGTTAATTTTGCATGTGGAGAGATTATGGGATGAACCATGAAAGGTCTAGAGGTAAAAATGTCAATCCAAGTCATAAATCTCATGAAAAGTGGCAAGAAACTCCTCATTCTAGCACAAAAAATTGCCTACATGATTAGCCCTATTTTAATTCCTTATAACTAATTAGGAGAATGTAAAATTATTATAATTAATTTTAAGGACATAAAACATGCCTCTCCATGCATTAGTTGTAGGCATGTTCATCTAGAGTAACCTAGAAAGGAGCAATCATCATCTGTTATCATAAAAACTGCTCTTCCATGTACCCTTCACACTTGGCCTCAAAATTGGCAGTAGTTTCTCATGAAAATGAATTTGAGGAATTTAATTACACCTTTAAATTCCCTCCAAGGCCTTATAAGCACCAAGGACACCTTAAAAGGCCATTCACTTGAAGTTTTCACACTTTTCCCTAGCTTGTCTACTAGGCTAATTTTGACTAGCTAAGTTAAATCACCTAATTTGGAAATTTAGGTATTGTTTAAAGGAATTAAAGGGATATAGGTAGTTATCTTAAGTCTTAATATTTCCATCCATTTTATTTTCATCTTTTGAAACCTCCTATAACCTAAAAAACACACAAAATACTCAAGAAAAACATGTTTCTACCATGTCCATACAGGTTCATACATCCAAAAATCATGTGTATTATATTTAGGGAGTATTTTAAAATTTAAAATAGGTTTCATGATCCAAATATTCCATCAGATTATATTTCTAATTCCATTTTCACAAATTGGTCTTTACACGGATTTTTGAGGGTTTTTGAATAGTTTAGACCCTTAAGCTTTATTAATAAAGATGGGACATCCAATAAAAAAAATTATAAAAAATAATTTTTAAATACCTCCCTGAACATCCTTTAACTTCTAATATTCCCATGCAAGGCATCATGAAAGATATGAGTGTTGAAACTTGACCTATCGAGCTCTTTTTCCTCTTTCCTGCAAGTCTGAGTTGTTTCAAGGTCCAAAAATGGTTTCCTTTAGTTTTATTTGAACTATGAGAGATTTAACACCTCTTTACTAACCCCATGAATATGTTTCAACATTTTTGAAAGCTTAACTCATGCTATATGTGTGATAGACCCCCATTTGGACACTAGGTTTAGCCATGTAAAATAGGCCTACTTACAACCTTTACTCAAAATGACCTTCCTTGATGGATTACCTACATTTAAATAGATACTAAACATCCATAATTCCCCCATATACATTTTATAATCCATTATAAATCCCACTTAACTCCAAAAGTGAAGGTGGTCTCTTATTTGGATTGTAGGCCAAAACCTGCCTAGTATACCTAACTGTAACCCTAGAGGTTTTGAGAATTATATCTAGTTTATCCCCTCCTTGAAAGGATTTTCATGTTGTATTATATGTTTTCCAAATTTTCAATCCCCCTTTCCCATTTCAAGGCTCCATCAACTTTTGGTACATCCTTTGAGCTATATACCTCAAACCCTATCAAAGTTTGCATTGAGGGGAGTACCCTCTGTCTAAGACAAAATAGGTGAGTTTCCCCTATTTGTATTAAAAAAAATCATGGGATTATTCAGGTGTAAAATGTGATATTCACAAATTTTCAACCCTTTTTTTGGTTTTTTGGCCTTTCAAATGCTCCAAGACCCAAAACAAACTTCATGACAGACTGTGCAGGATGTTTCAAGAGTGGACTGTATATCCTAGTTGGAGACCATCCTTTATAAATAATTTTCACATGATAGGGTTTTTTAACACTTATCCAAGAATTATGTATTTTTTTAAAATCCATTCATATTTCTAAACTTTCATTATACCCCTTGGTCACACCTTGAGTTTCAAAACAAAGTCTCCCTTATGACTATGTCTTGTTTCTAAGGAAGATACTTGTAAGTATCTTACATGAATTAAGCTTGTGATAATGTTTGTTGATCACCCTAGAGCTTGTAGGATAATATACACTTGTTTTAATCTTATTTTTATCACCCTAATTTATTGGTATCACTCAAATTCACTCCTTAGTCCATTGTCTGCCCTAGTCACCTTTAGCTAACTATGTGAGAACCCTTTTAGGGTCTTGTAGGTTTTTTATAATGTCTAAAGCTCATGGAGATCCTCCTAGTCAAAATGAAGGTTTTAAAAAACATGATTCATAATTATAGCCTATGTTATCCATTTTTATACACCTTTTGTCAAAACTAAGTACTCCACTATCCTCTAACTGAGACACCCTTCTCGTTCACCCCTATTGTATGTGTTATTTGCCTATTAAAACTTGGGTATGATGTTTGATAACTTTTCCTTTAACCCCATTTTAGGTCACCAAGCATAATTTTTATAATTTCATCTACTTTTAAGGTCTAAAACACTATCTAGCATCATGATAGCTCACTATCTATCTATAGGTGGACTTTTTAGGAACCTGTACGGACTGAGAGTGGTCATAGGGTCTAAACATAGCTTATGAGATTTTCTTAATGATAATTAGGTCATAAATGTCACCTTGAAACATCTAGAAAAATTCCAACATGGTGTAAGGTATAGTTTTCAACCTTAAGTGACAAAGGCCTCTTTTGGAGCTCCAACAATAGATGTCATTGCAGGATTTTAGTGTCTTTTAAGGCAATTTTAAGGTCTTCAAATTCCAAATTCCACCTTCCACTCACCTTCTAACCTTCATTCTTGGCATAGGTCATCTCCATGCTAAAAGATATAAAAATCACATATTTGGAATATTTAGGGTTGTTTTCAAACATCTTATAAGGTACCTACAAAACCCTCTTAGACCTCTATTTTCACCTTTCAGGGACAAAGGGCCTGAACATAGTTATTTGGTTTTACAAGGTGATCCATGACCTCATTTTTTCATTTTCCACTTCAAATAGTTCTACCTTGAGTTAATTTTTTCTATCAATATCTTAAGGAGAGGATTTATCATGTTTTAATCCCTCAAACAAAGTCTCATATATCTCTTCTAGTATCACCTATAGGTGATTATTCAGTATATAGGTAGTAAGCATGGAATTATGGGAAACGAATGTTGCATTTGACTCATGAATAGACCTAAGATTTTCTCCAATTATCCACATGAGTTATTATCATCATGAATACTTTGAAAATATTTTCAACACCTATATTCCAACTTGATTTTCCCTTACAAACACCTGTAGGTGAACATTAAATTTCATATGGGCAGCAAAACATGAAATATTTCATATCTTCAATAAGTCTACCCATCATGCCAATTGAATTATCTTCATGGTGTTGAAATTAGGTATCAAAACGATTCAAGATTCAAAATAGACTCTAACACTCCCTTTTCAACCCTAAATATTCCATGAGAGCACCTGTCAAACTGTATATGACAATCGTAAGGTAGACTGGTTGTATGACTACAAACCATGAACATTACTTGTATAAAGAGAAATAAAAGTGAAGGGAAAATCTAAAATTTAAATGGAGATATGAAAACACCATATCTTGATCACATGAAAGCTCTTTTAGGGAATTTAACCTGCTATAAGTGGAAAAGTGGACTGAGACCTCACATAATGACACCTTCTTAAAATATGAGGTAATTTTCTCATCTAAAAAAAATGGAACATAAAAAAAAAATTGGGACAATTTCAGGAATAATTAAACACCATATATAACCAATATCATCTATTGGATTGTACGTAATTATCTAAATAAGATAAAAACCTAAAGGGTGTATAGATTAGCAAGCAAATTTGCACAGTCAACTTGTTAGCAATGGTTAATAAAGAAAATTTGATCAATATTTAAAATAATTATACAAAAATTAAGGTATATAAGTGTAATAAAACTTTCCTGAGTCATATGAGCTAAAAACTCATGAGTTGTCCTTACCAAGTACAAACATGTAGGTCACTTTTGCTTGTTAAGAAGGGTGAAAAAGGAGAAAAATAGTTTAGGATTAGAAATGGCACTTAAAAATAAAAAAATCATGGAATTTAATATGGAGAAGCTGAAGAGGCACTTCCTAACCTTTCCCATGTGGCACACTTCCCAAGGAAGCTGTATAAGTGCCAAACTCTTCCTTTTCATTAAGAAAATTGAATTTTCTTTTGATGAACCTACAACTTTCAATTAAAAAAAATGTATTAAGACATATTTAATGTGACATCACCCATTTTAACCTTCACATTTCTCAATAAACATGTACAAGGCATTAAATGCTTAATTTTGACCCCTAAAAT
Source organism: Torreya grandis (assembly GCA_037957365.1). Taxonomy (NCBI): domain Eukaryota; kingdom Viridiplantae; phylum Streptophyta; class Pinopsida; order Cupressales; family Taxaceae; genus Torreya; species Torreya grandis. The sequence continues at coordinate 2,082,886 of JARHVA010001503.1, forward strand.
GACCCAAAAATGATAGAAGGACTAAAATAACTAATGACCAAGGCTATTGAAACATTGGATGACCTTAATTAACCTATAAAAAAACTTTTGAAATATATATTACACCCCCTATAAACTTTTAAAGTCAAATTTTTACCTATAGGTGCCCCACTTTGACTTAAAAGTCAAATTTGGTCAACAATAAGATTGCAAGCTACCCAAAACATGATATGGTGAAACCAAAACAAGGAAAGAGGTAGTCATATGATAATTATACCTATGTAACATCATTTCCCAACTACATTATACCTCTATAGGAGTTCAACACTCTGCAAATAATAAAAACCTTAACTGAGACTACACATGGTGGCACTTCCTTGTAGCATGGACTAACTTGCTCATCAAAACATTATGAATCATGAAACTAAGAATTTATACCATCTAAGTATGTATCTAACATCTTATAAAACCAAAATCACCAATTGGTTCATATGTATTTGACCAAACTTGAGCAAAACCTATAGGGTGCATGAAATAGCTACCAAAAAAGTACAATCAACGTTATGAGGATGGTTCATGATGCACAAGCCACCATTATTCTAACTCTTTATATTTAAATTAATTTATTTGAGTCTACTAAAACCTCCCAAAAGGGTTTGTCTTGAAACCTCTTTAGCTATCTGTACTGAGCAAAAACCTTAAGGTCACTTTTATATGCCTAAAAATGCAAAGAAGAAGTAAAATGGTTTTGGCCTTAAAATGGAACTTATAGCTTAAAAAAATGTATATATGAGTTTTAGGAAGGTTAATAGGCCCTCCAATATCTTATCCCATGTGTCACACTTCCCCATGGGTCGTATAAGTGCCATTTTCTCCCTTTTTCAATTGTTTCTTGGATTTCAGTTAAGGAACCTACAATATTCTGATGTAACTAACATCCTTGATATTTAAACTGACCTCTTGGATTATTAATATGAAAAATGGACATTTTTACACCTTAATAAATGTGCCACTTGCATTTATGATCCTTAAAAGCACATTAAATGACCCAAAATAACCAATAAGGTAATGAAACCATGACTAAGGCTAAAAATGCATTATATAACATCAATTGAACCATAATATAGCATATGATAAAGGTTTAGACCCATAAATATTTAAAACTCCAAAGTTTTTACCTATATGGGTCCAAGTTTGACCTAAAATTCAAACTTGATGAACAAAAAGGTGACTCATAGGGGTAGTATGCCTACTATATTAATGACCAATAGCCTTATCCTATCATGGTCCAAGGGATTCAATGAGTTCTTGAAGACAACTAGAAAGGAATTGCCTAAAACACACACAAAACAACCACAACACACCAAGCAAACATAAGACAAAGCAAGACATAAACAAGACTCACACATATGCATAAGCACTTAGGGAAAACAAGGAAAACAATAAACTATGTACAAAGAGAGGGGAGAACCTTAGTAGCAGTGTTTGAGATTTATCACATTGACTGGGATATGAAGCTCCTCTCTATCTAACTTTGAAAGTTGGAAAGCATTATATTTCTTGCATTGGGTGATAACATAAGAGCCACTCCACAAAGCATCAAATTTTGTGTATTTTCTAGATTTAGCCCTATCTTCATTCCACTTTAGAACAATGTCTCCCTCTTGGAAACTTCTTGGCATGGCTTTATTGTCAAATTATCTCTTTGTTTGATCTTGGTGAGTTCTTGTAGTTTACATAACTTGATTTCTTATCTCTTCAAGCTCCATCAACTCACACAACCTGACTTTCATGCTTTCATTCTCCATCAACTCTAGCTGATAAGTGAGATCCAAGGCTGGTAGCTCAAATGAAATAGGCAGTCTAGATTCTCACCAATAAACAAGTGTATATGGTGAGTTTCTAATTGTTCTTTTGGGAGTGATCCTACCAACCCAAAGAGTTATATTTAACTTGAAATTCCAAGTCCTTTTATTCTCCTCTATTGTCCTCTTTATGATCCTAATTAGATTCTTATTGGTGGACTCAACTAGTACATTCCCTTGTGGATAATAGTTGGAGGAAGTACTAGGATAGATATCATGTTTCAAATCCAATTCACTTGTCTTCATTCCAAGGAAAGCCAATGCATTATCTAAAATTATTATTGAAGGAGCCCCAAACCTTGTCATTATGCCTTCATAGAAGTCTAGAACTAAATTTTCATTTGCTTCCTTGAGAGTTATAGTCTCCACCCATTTTTTAAAGTAATATGTAGCAGTTAACACCCACTTGTGGCCAGCACTAGAAGGTGGGTTGATTAGGCCTATAAAATCTAGACCCCATTACATAAAGGGTTGGTCAAGTTGATTTGGATGAAGAGGCAAGGTATAACTTTTTTTTCTACCATCAAAGAGAGTACATTTTTGACACTTCCTTACCCAAACATAGGTGTCTTTAAACAAACTAGGCCAAAAGTATCTAGCTCTCATAATCTTAGCAACTGTGGTTCTTCAAGCAAAGTGACCACCATCTAGTTTATCATGAAACTCAAGAAATATTTTCTCAACTTGATATGATTCAACACACCTCAATAACACACCTAAGAAGTCCTTCTTAAACAACACTCCATAAACAATCACATAAGAAATAGATTGTAATCTAAAGTACCTTCTTTTAGCTCTATTTAGACCTTGTGGACACTCACTGATTTGAAGAAAATGGATCATATCTTATGTCTAACTCCTCATTTATGGAGGTTAAAATGTCATAAGACCATCATGAAGTTATAAAACAACCTCTTTTTGTTCTTTCAAATCTAAAACAAGATGCTCACATAACCCCTTTCCTTTCACTAGCTTGTGTCAGGGTCTTGCTCCTCAATTAGAGCACATATATGATTACCTCTTGTATTAGCAACTAAACACGGAATTTAACCAGAATGAACAAGTAACTAGAAATATGAAACAACACAGGATATGAGAGACAATACACAACTTGTATTAAAACTCTTCCAAAAGGAAATACAACAAAGAACGCTGCCACAGTTCTTCCTTACACACCTCTAGGGCATAAATAGTAAATCTTCCCTCAAAGCTCTCTCTCTTAGGTCCCAACACACAACTCAAACACAGAGTTGGTGTTCACCTCCAACCAGCCAGTATCCACTACTGCCAGTTCTCCAGTGCTCCACGCACTCCACAAGTACTCAACGTACTTCAAGTAGATCTCCCCTGAACCTGCAACAACCTGCAACTCAATCTGATCTTACTTATGGAAGGAACTTCCTTGCATTCCTCTTTGCTCTCTTTTTGAGTACACACTGTACTCCAAGTAGATCCTGCCTGATCCTGCTCCCTATTGTGTTGTTGTCCTCTCTGATCTTGCACACTTGTAAATCAATTTGGTTCTGCACACCTGTGAACCTTAGACCTTGCACACACATACACTTGTAGATCAATGATCTTACTTACCATGTAGATCTCCTAAAGTAGCCATGCTCACCTAATGACCAAGATCATACATACATGAAGAACCCTGCTGATTCTTCAATCTAGCACCCACACTTGGTACTATGGCACTAGGAGGAACACACCATTGTTCCCTTCTCTCTGAAGGAGCTTATTTAGCTCTCTTACTCTCTAGCACATGTTTATAATATAGAGCATGAGTTTATTATATAGATCTCATGCTTATAATAATTAGACTATCTTAATTACAATAATTAGACATGCAACTCAAGACTATAATTAGCCTTTAACATGCAAACTGACAGTCCAAAAATAGACTCTCTGAAATTCGCATGCAAACTGCATGCTCACACATAAGTTGTCGATGTCGGCTCCTCCTGATCGATGTTGGCCAACTTGTAACCAACGTCGGTTGCTTTTGCACTGCTATCTGACCAACGTCGGATGATCAGATTGACGTCAGTTGCCCTGTAACTCTCTGCAACCTCCGTAACTTCTCCTGTTTGCATCCTGGTGAAGCTTTTAGCTCCACAACCTAACAATCTCCCACTTGAAGATAAATAATTGCACTTGTACCTGTACCTATACACTGTCTAAATTATTTCTTGGCTTGTATCCCTCTTCAAGCTCAACCCTGAAGACTAACCACCACACATCCTGTGATGTTACCCCTATCATCCAAGTAACCTGCCACATCCGAACCTACAACTCCATGTAGTGAAGACCTTGACCCTGCATAACAAGAATACCTACTGCTAGTCCCTCTCAGATACCTGAGAATCCACTGAACTGCCCTCCAGTACTCCTTCCCCAAATTGGCTCCATACTTTTTGACAACTCCCACTGCTTGGGAAAACTCAGGCCTACACTAGACCTCATGTGATTTCAAACCCTATTCTAAGCTCAGCTTGAACTATCCAGCCCTTGGTGTGCTTTTCGATTCTGCATCCTACATCTTGAACCCCACCAACACTGTCTTCACATCAGCTCCCACTGGAGATCAACCTGTGATCTTCCATGTCTCTTATACCAAAGAATTTTGCTGCTCCAAATTCCTCATGACATGCCACTGAACTAACCTTACCTTTAGCTCAACAAAACCCTGTATGTACGAACCTGCTAGCATATCACCCACATACAGTAATAAGATAATGTTGCGACCATCATCCACCTGGTAAGTCAAACACAATAGTTACACTGACATTGACTAAAGCCATGCTTAGTCATACACCTGTCAAACTTGTACCACTGTCCTGCAGCTTCCTCAAGACCATATACCTTGGCCTTCAGTCTCACATATCCATCCACTCTCTTCTTTAACATGGAAATCCATCCGTCTTTCAGTGCTTTCTTCCAGCTGACAACTCCACCAACAAACTCCTATTTGGTTCTTCTCCAAGGACTCACACTCCTCATCCATGCCAAGCTCCCACTGTTTCTGGATTCTACCTGCATTGCCTCTTCACATCTTCCTAGTTCTTGACCATTAGTAAGCAATATAAAGAAGGTGAACAATGAATATGAGGTTCACTTACCCTTTCTGACCTCCATATGAGCATTTGAGACCTTTTTGATAGCTTGTTATCTGCCCACCATCTGTTCCAGTGACCGATCTCGGCCATCTCCCAGTCTACATCCGACCGATGTCAGTTCCCTGCACTGACCCTGACTGTCGACGTCATTTCCCTTGCCAACGCTGGTATCCATTTTGCCAATGTTGGTTCTTGTATAACTGACGTCGGTCTTCCTATTGCCAACATCGGTTACTGTATGACTGACGTCAGTACCTGTGTTTGCCTGTGAGTGATAACTTTTTACCCGCGAGCTCTCCATGGATCAAAACCCTATACAAATTAACACAGCCCTACTCAGAATAATTCAGTCCCCTCAACTGATCTCTATCTATCATCTCCTCCATGAACACTAAGGCTTTCTAGTTCTTAAGTTTATCAAAGATATCTATCTTCTGCTTAATAACATGCATTCCCCTCCTACATATGTGACCAAGCCTACAAAGCCACATCTCTGTAACAAAAGGTGAATCAGTAATATAAGTAGATAGATAAAGGATACCTACTTTCTTACCACCATCTAATTCAAGTGCATCCACTATGAGAGTTACTGTGCATCTCCCATCACCCAACTTTCCTAAAAAAATTAGACTCATCTCCAAGACTAGGCCCTGCATGACCTCCTTCAACACCTATGTGTTATCCGTCTGCAATTTCAGCTTCACTTCCCCTTTGTCAACCATTTGACAAGGCTCACCAACCCCTAAATAAATCTCTCCAAAGTCTCCCTAGACATACTCATGAAAAGATGCTCTATTTCGGGCTGCATGGAAAGAGGCAAAAGAATCTGTAAACCAAGATTCTACTTTATCCAGAACATCTTGTGCAACATCACCTACAACATATGCTTCTACACGCTGATCTTCTGTCGACCAACAATCTCCTTTTACCTGCTCTTTCTTTCCATCAATCAGACCATTTGTGCTATTTAGTTTCTCCATTCATAGCTTACTTTCTTCTGCCATTGCTATACTCCCACTCAATCAGAAACCCCTGTGAGTACCCTGTAATCAAAAACACTACCAGATCTGAACCCCTTGTTAGTCAACCCAACCAAAAGCTCTGATACCACTTGTTGGTATCAAACTCTTGAACCTACAATTAGGCTCTGATACCACTTGTCAGGATCTTGATCCTCAATTAGAGCACATATATGATTACCTCTTGTATTAGCAACTAAACATAGAATTTAACCAGAATGAACAAGTAACTAGAAATATGAAACAACACAGGATATGAGAGACAATACACAACTTGTATTAAAACTCTTCCAGAAGGAAATACAACAAAGAAGGCTACCACAATTCTTCTTCCTTACACACCTCTAGGGCTCCCACACCTCTAAGGCATAAACAGTAAATCTTCCCTCAAAGCTCTCTCTCTTAGGTCCCAACACACAACTCAAACATAGAGTTGGTGTTCACCTCCAACCAGCCAGTATCCACTACTGCCAGTTCTCCAGTGTTCCACGCACACCACAAGTGCTTCACGCACTCCACAAATACTCAACGTACTTCAAGTAGATCTCCTCTGAACCTGTAACAACCTGCAACTCAATCTGATCTTACTTATGGAAGGAACTTCCTTGCCTTCCTCTTTGCTCTCTTTCTGAGTACACACTGTACTCCAAGTAGATCCTGCCTGATCCTATTCCCTGTTGTGTTGCTGTCTTCTTTGATCTTACACCCCTGTAAATCAATCTAGTTCTGCACACCTGTGAACCTTAGACCTTGCACACACATACACCTATAAATAAATGATCTTACTTACCATGTAGATCTCCTAAAGTAGCCATGCTCACCTGATGACCAAGATCATACATACATGAAGAACCCTGTTGATTCTCCAATCCAGCACCCACACTTGGTACTGTGGCACTAGGAGGAACACACCATTACTCCCTTCTCTCTGAAGGAGCTTATTTAGCTCTCTTACTCTCTAGCACATGTTTACAATACAGCCCATGAGTCTATTATATAGATCTCATGCTTACAATAATTAGACTATCTTAATTATAATAATTAGACACGCAACTCAAGACTATAATTAGCCTTTAACATGCAAACTGATAGTCTAAAAATAGACTCTCCAGAATCCACATGCAAACTGCATGCTCACACATAGGTTGCTGACGTCGGCTCCTCCTGACCGATGTCGGCCGACTTGTAACCGATGTCAGTTACTTCTAGACTGCTATCTGACCGACGTCAGTTGATCAGACCGACGTCAGTTGCCCTGTAACTCATTCTACAACTCTCTGCAACCTCTGTAACTTCTCTTGTTTGCATTTTGGTGAAGCTTTTAGCTCCACAACCTAATAGCTTGGTTGTCTTGATTTCTAGATCATACTCCATCACTTTTGTGATCCAACTAGCCCTTTTTTCATTCAAATATCTACTCAAAAGGAAGTATTTGACACTAGGATGAGGTACCAATATGTGAATCTTGTTGTTAGATAACATATGCCTAAACTTATTTAGACTTATAACAACTAAAAGTCTATGTTTCTCAACATAGGTGTATCTTACCTCATAGCCTTCTAAACCTTGACTAAAGATGGAAATAGGCTACTCCAAGTTCTCTTCATTTGATTGAGTAAGCATGGTAGAGATTAACTCGTCATTTCTAAAGGTATACAAGTTGAAGTCCTTTGAGAAATTTGGACTTACAAGAGTTGGAGCTTGGGCAATGGCCTATTTAATCTCTTCAAAACTCTCCTTCCTTCTTCTTGTCCAAGTGAACACTTCATCCTTCCTTAGCATAGAGGTTAGAGGATTGACTAAATTATCAAAATCAAGAATGAACCTCCTTATGAAATTAATTTTCCCAAATAAACTTTGCAAACCTTTCCTGTGTTTGGGTAAAGCCAATTGTAGACACCAAAATTGTGTTGACTCCCCTTGGTCCTTTACACACTTTATTAATTTAAAATAAACTACTTATTTTAAATTATGACCTCACCTAGACACATCACCCAGGACACCTCACCTTGGACACCTCACCACTAAGACCATTTCCTACCCCATGACTCACCCTATGACTAATTCCTTCATATCATAACTACCTAAGACCCATTCCAACCTTCTAACCAACACTCATGCTTATATAACCTCACCTTTTAACCATTCTCCAATGGCAAAAGCACTTGGTGGATGGAGAAATGGGCCAAATAGCCCTTTTACCCATTCTCTTCCACCGACATCGGTCAACTATCAGTCGACACTGGCGGGATTGCCGACGACTGTTACTTAACATGAGTTATAACCAATCTCTAGGTCTCTTCGAAAGATCTCTAATGGGCTCTTCGAGTCTCTAATCATGAATCTTCCCAGAATCTAATCTCTCTCTCTCTTTTTGGCTCTCTCCCTCGAACTCTTGGACGTGGATGCACACACTCTGAGACCAAGCATCAGACTTTGACTTTCACTCTCCAGGCTACAGAAACTCTGCGAAATCACTCCAGACATTGGATTGGAAATATTTCACGAGATCTTTGACATCAGCCACAACCAGAGCGAAGTATTCTTTTGGTCTTCATTTCAAAGTTCTAGAATAACTTGGTAATTAGCTACCTATTTACTATTTCTGGATACTATCAACCAGACCCGACTTCTTCCTAGAGAGGCTGAAAAGCCTTCCCCATATCCTTATCCTCTTTACACACCAACCTTTTACCTTTGTCCCTTCTCAGACCCTACTCACTGTCCTGCAACCCTACACAACCTTGTAAGCTTTCACAGAGTCTTTTGTCGACCACTAACTTGTCCAAAACCTGTCCAAGGCCCATTGCCCCGACTGACATCGACCACAACCCCAACCGACATCGGCAATACGACCAACGTCAGCATATTGACCAATCGATGCCGATAGGACTACTGACTTCGGTGACTGTGACATATAGACTGCAAAGAAATAGGTATGCACTATCTAATTTCTTCTTTGTTAGTCATTTGTCATTTCTTTATACGACACTTTTACTTATAAATAGTGGACTGTCATCCCTCACGAAGCTTTACGCTTTCGAGATCGAGCATATTGCTTGGCAGTCCACCACATCTTTATCTAACATTTTTCTGTGTTTGAGTCTCTTTCTTCCTACAGGTGTCTTCCTCCGCAGCCAAAGAGGAGCTCCTACAATGTCTAGATACGGTGCACAACTTAATCCGGGTAACGTACAAACCCCTGACCCTTAACCTTTAGTTTCTTCTTCTTCTGAATGTAAACAAGCAAAAACATAGAGAAACATTCTGGCATGCCCGATGGGACCCTTGGGTTCAATTTTTCTAAAAGCAAACTTTCATATAGATGCATTAGATTCTCTTCTTGCATCCTTTTCTTCTATCTCTTTCTTTTGAAAAGTAACCATAAGCACAAGTTAAAAAGAATATCTTTCTTTTTCTTCTTGTCACTTTCCTGCATCTTAGAGTAGTGAAAATTCATACTCTTAACCTTTTCCCCACTTGTTTGCATTTGAACAAAACATTTCAATTTGGGTTAAAAAAATTATTGCATTTCATTCTTGCTTGAATGCATATTTAGCCCTCTCACTTAGTAATTAAGCGCATTATGAATAAAGCATAGTGCACATATGTTACACAACCAGACCACATTCACAAACAAATCAAACATTTTAACATACCTGAGACAAGTCCTGAATAGGATTTCATCACCTAGTGGATACCTTACCCTTTCCTGGTGATCCTACTTGGACTTCACTACCAAGAGGAGGACCCACTCTATTCTCTAGCAGAGTATAAACTATAGGCAAAGTATATATTGGCTAAGCGGACCACCTCAGCTCTGGGTTCATGAAGTGAGGGGGGCAAGCCCTTAGCACCAGGCCACGTACAGAACCTAACACAGACTTTTGAGCACCAAAACATAATCCAAAACCAACCTTAGACTTCCTCTTTAGGACCCGTTCTAAAAGCCCAATTCCCAAACACATTCTTCTAAGGCATAAGCCACCATGACTCTAAAATTTATTCTTATGAATTTAACGTTTAGAGATTGCTTGCCTTCATCTATTTTTTTTCTTATCTGATTGTTTGAGCTGGTGAGGACATATCATTCTGAGATCTAAAAACAACTCAAAATTTCTCTTTTATTCCAAAAACTTTCAATTTTTTGAGTTTTTGGAAATACACAGACACCGACATCAGTTTTCCAACCGACGTCAGCAACTTATCCTCACTGACATCGGTTTTTCTACCGACGTCGGCAACTTATATTCACAGACATCGGTTTTTCAACTGATGTTGGTCACTGTCAACAAAAATCTTTCCAAAACTACAAGCTTAAAACCTGACTTTTTTTGCTGTCAAACATACACTTTGGTTTTCTAAAACTGAAACATATAGTTTTTGAAACTTGAATCCTTTTTGTCTTGAATGGTTTTGACACGTAGTCAAGACAAATCTCTTATTGACCACGCAAGGCAACAACCACTTCCACCTTCGCCCTTCATAACAAGTCCTCTAATGGAGTATACTTCAGATACTGAGCGTACTCCTATCCAACCAACCCCCGACCAACTTTCAATTGTTCCCAAAGGAAATCAAAATTTTGAGAGATTCTTTGACCTCAACATCAAGGCTCTCCAACATTAACTCACAAGAACCCAAACGCGAGACCCTTCAGGTAATCTTGTTTTTGGGATACCAACTTCCTTAGTTGAAATGACAATAATATCGACACCATCTACTACTCAACCTATGGTCACTCAGGCTGTTGCCTCGACCAGTAACCCAACCATGGCCAATATTCAAGATTTGGCCTCCCCTTCTATTTCTAGACCTACCTCCATTGGGGTTTCCGTACCCCCTCAACCATAAATAATGCAAACAAGTTCAACACCTTTTCAAAACTTGCTTGTCTCTACCCCACCCACTCTTGCACCCATAAATACAAGAGTGACTACCTATCCTTTTACCAGTGTCACCACTATTCAACCACCTTTGGTAGCATCCAGTCAAGTTGTGCCCTCCAACTTCATGGCACAAGCCCCTTTAACCTCAACATCAGTCCCCATGATGAACTACCAATATGTTGCACCTATAAAAATGCAACCAAGTACGTCATAAGCCCCACCCAATGCCTTCCAAGTACCTTACAACTTAGGGGGTGCCCCATCTACCAATCCATTAGCCGATCTAATCAAGATGTTGATGGATAAGATGTCCAACCTTGAGACATCCATTTCTGGTTCAAGCAATGTTATTTCATACGAACAAATATGCAATGAACCCATCCACCCTTTGGTGCCTATTCAACCATATCCTAACCAGTGGGAACTCCCAAAATTTACTCATTTTCAGGGTAAAGAGGACCCACAACAATATTTGCGAGCGTTTAGACACGCTTGCTACCTTATAGCACACGATGATGCGTTATTACTTCGCACATTTCCCATGTCACTTTCTGGCACCGCCCTTGACTGGTATAGCTCCATTACCAGTTATTATCTCTTTTCCTTCATGTAACTCGCTCAGTTATTCCTTGACCATTTCTCAATTAACATCACCAAAAAGGTCTCCATCATAGACCTATATTCTATTAAACAATTCGACGATGAATCAATAGCTGATTTCATTACCCGTTGGAGAGGTTTGATCAACCAACTCTCCTTTTTTTTTACCTCAACATGAGCTCATTGAGCTCTTTTTAAGAGCATGTTACAAGCACATCTCATCTACTTTGTGGGTTCAAACCTTCCACACATTTGATGAAGCTTTCACCATGGCCTGAAATCTTGAACTCTGCGCTATTGAAGAAGACAGAGTCAAATTATGTAGTAAAAATACCAACACAAAATCCAATGACCCTTCTTCTTCTAAACCTTTTTCTTCCCACTCTAAGTCCAAAGGATCAACAAATGTTGTGGTCCTTAGGTCATCATCTTTAACTATAACTAACCAATTTGAACCTTCCACATCATAAAGCATCACAAAATAATTCCAACAACGATATATACAGCGTCAATACACTCCAATAGGAGAATCATACACTTCCGTGTTGGATAAATTAGTCAAGCAGGGAATCCTCAACCTCCCTCAAATTTGACCACCCCAATTTGACCCCTCAAAAGCCATCCCTACATGGTATAGGGAAAATGACTTTTGTAAATATCATCGTGTCAAAGGTCATGACATAGACAACTATAAAACCTTTAAAAACATTATTCAAGACATGTTGGACAAAGGGGATCTTGTTTTGGATAACCCAAATGCGCCAGCTAACCAAAACATAGACATCTTTAGACAACCATTCCCTAACCATCCCCCAAATTAGAATAACATTCAGACCATAGTTGATGACCTTCAAGAGTGTAATATACACACGATCGACATGGTTTCTAACCAACCTCTCTCACAGTCTGAAGAGGTTAATCAAACTATTTCACCACCACAGGTAGAACACCTTCTTCTCCTATTTATCCATCATGGGTAGAAGAGCCTTCTTCTCCTATTTGTCCACCACGGGTAGAAGAGCCTTCTTCTTCTATTTGTCCATCACAGGTAGAAGAGCCTTCTTCTCCTATTTATCCATCATGGGTAGAAGATCCTTCTTTTCCTATTTGTCCATCATAGGTAGAAGAGCCTTCTTCTCTTATTTGTCCATCTCAGGTAGAAGAGCCTTCTTCTCCTATTTGTCCTTCACCAATGGAGAATACACCTCCATCAACCCCCCTTTCACATGTAAGAGAGTCTACTTTGACCTCTCCTATATTGGGAGATGCTTTGATGGCACCAACATTGGTGGCCCCACCCTCATCCTTCTTATTACCAATGGGGGATCATACTTCCAAATCTTTAGAAGCTCAATCGTCTACACCTGAACCCAAACCCTCGCAGGCTTCCACCATATCGAAGCAGATTAAAACTCTCAGTGTTCACCCTGTATCAAACCTCACTCACCCACAAGTGAAGGTAGACTTGAACCTCACCCCTCACAATAGTGGTCCTCGAACCATACCAAATAAGGCTACAAACCCACGTCAGAGAACTCCTCCCCCAACCAAAAAGATGGTACGACAAACTCCCCTTACAACTCTTAAATAGAAGTTGTCAACACCTACTGCAACAAAAAGTGCAGACTCATTAAAGGGTTCTTATGCTTCGATGTTATGTTGATTGTTGCAGTCTTCTAGCATCATACTCCCACCTCTTAAACCATTCCAACCTCTCAGACCAAAACCATCTTGGTTCGATGACACTAAAATCTATGCGTATCATCACACACCTGGACATGACACTAATCGTTATTGTGCTCTTAAAGTTGTCATTTGTCAACACTTCAAAAAGGACACCCTTTTTACTAAGGATCCTCTTGACCACCCTTTCAACAAACCACCGACACCATCCCATACCATCCCATACCTCTCAAACATCCTCACTTAAATCGAGAGCCCATCATCAAACTGTGGTTCCTCTATCACCTTCAACCCCTTTGTTCAAAATCAACACCATCAATGTGGCCACTAGATTACAAACCATGAAGGATAAAGGGAAAGAGAAGGTTTTTATCCTTTGGACATATCCATTTGTCAAGCCTCCTCAACCACCAAAACCCAAGATTTCAATCTTGGGCACATACCAATCAACATCTTCCAGGCCAATTCATAACTCCATGGTGAAAAAACTTCACCAAAGCCCTGTGAAGACGTCTTTATATGACCTCATTCAAAGCTCTCCACAACATCACCAAGATTTAATCAAATCTCTACAAGCAATGGAGGTCCAACCTGAAGACCCCCAACCACTAGCTTCTTTAATCAAAACATTACCCACCATTGCCTCTGGCATCCTCAGTCATTCTGAGATTCCAAACTCCAACCTGGAAGATTAGGATCTCACCCTCTCAAACTAAGCCTACCAGGCAAAAGCTTTGCAGGATGCATCCTCGCATCACACATCATCTTCTCTCTATCTCATTTATCTAACTCATTGATTATCCACAATGGGTGTCAAACATTGTCCCTGTTACAAAAGCAACTGGGGGAATTTGACTTTATATTGACTATCACGACCTCAACTAAGCATCGACCAAACATCAACCAAATTCTTAATCACCTTTAACATGTGACTAATATGGAAAGAAGCAAATGGGGTAGGTTTGCTCCTAATTGGCTCAGACCTTACATAATAACGCATAAATCAGGCACTTATCGTCCATCTTTTTTTGAAGGCTGGCTAGAACCTGAGCCCCTTTATGCCTTACATCTTTGACCATTTTATTGTTAATCAAGTAGTCATTCACTTGATATTTAAGTTGAGCTCATCCCTTGAACAACCCCTGTCATCCATATTCTTATTCCTTTCAACCCTTTTACCTACAACATTAGTCAACCCTTTTGTCAAGCATGAATGCTTTGTCCTAATAAAAGGGGAACCCTCAAACCTTTATAGTCTAGTCCATGACTAAAACTTCAGTCAACAAATAAAACATAAAATTGGGATGCCTATTCAAAGGTCATAAACTATAAAATAAATTGAGACTGCTCCCTTGAAGGACAGCTATCAAAACATATAAAGCAAAATATAGACCACTCCCTCGAAGGATGGCTATGCCCAAAATTTGCTACATACACAGCACCCTCTCAAAAGCTGCCCACATCGATCAGCTTCACATGACCACAACACAAAACAACATCCCAAAGTGGACTTCCCGCATTGATCAGTCTACAAAAAAAAAAGTGACCGACAAAACTATTAAGTCATGGACTTGTCTATAGTCCTTCTCAAGGTGACCTATAAAAAGGGCAAAGTTATCCCTGCTAAAAAGGGTTACACTATCCTGACATGTCACATAATCATACCTATTACCCCAACATACTCAAGGGATTTTGAGCTCACTTAATGTCAATTGATTTGATTACTTCTTTAACACAAACCAATGGTCAACGATGTAATGCATGAATGGGGCCTTTATTTCCAACAACCCCTTCTATGCTATCATTATGGTCCTTGTCAATGAAAGAGAAACGCGCCTTTCACTTCTTTTACATACTCCAAGGTGAGGTGTCCAAGGTGAGGTGTCTAGGGTGATGTCATTAATATAAAATAAGTAGCTTATTTTAAATTAATAAGTGTGTAAGGGACCAAGGGGAGTCGACATAATTTTGGTGTCTACATTTGCCCCTTTTTGTCTTGTTAGTTGTTTTGACGAACTGCAAGACAAAAATAGGAGTAAGTTGCCCCATGTATGAGATGAGGTATTCCCTCTCAAAGCAGGAGTCAAGGGAGGGAAACCTGATATATGGTACTGATTTGACAGGTAGTGGATGGGTATGGTGAAGTTGGAGTGTGAATGCTGCAATAGTTGAAATTACACGTATGCCACTTCATGTGATAGGTAGGTCAAATTATCACGGTCAAGGTCAAGGAGTGCTAAAATTGATGTAATTGGGCCCAAGCTTTTAGTCATAGCTGATTGAGTTAAACGATCAAAGTTGTATCTCTAATGGGCGTCGTGTTTCAAGTATCCCGGGCTTAGGAAGTGATTCTGGAAAACACAAAAATGTCACAAATATTGGGGATCAACTTGGGCATGATCCGACAATAGGTGTGAGGGTCGTAATGTGGGTTGTGCATAATTTGCTAACTATTCGTGAGGTAGCATATATGCAATCAAAACAACCAGGGCAGAGTTGTCTCGAAAGTGGTCATGGTCTGAGGAGATAGTCGTGATCTCCAAGGTCACTGGTCGAGTTAGGTAGAGACATTGGTGATCTCAAGTGTTGTGTGTTGTAGATAAGGGAGATATATGTGATCTCTAATGTGCCCTATGAGAATTCTAAGGTGACTTCTACAGTGTTAGGGTTGGTTGTTTGGTCAATGATTTTAGGTTGGTTTAGATAGTTGGTCCATTAGGTAAATGAACCAATGAATGGCCGAGCTAACCCTAGAAGACCCCATGTCAACTGAGTGCTGCCTACATAGCCCCTATGAGGGGCCTCAGGCCAATGTAGTTCTCTCCAAAAGGGAAGAAGAGGGTAGGTTATGGATTGGTTTTGACTAGGTTAGGTCATGGTTAAAGGTTATATGGTTGGTCTGTCAGGTAGATGAACGAACGAATGGGGCCGAGCTAACCTCAGAAGATGCCATGTCAACTGAGTGTTGCCTACATAGCCCATGCGAGGGGCCTCAGGCCAATGTAGTTCTCCCCAAAAGGGAAGAAGAGTCAAAGAGGTTGATAGTTGGTTTGGTCATGTTTGAAATGATGAATGTATGATGATGAGTGTATGATGATGTTACAGCCTTTTCCATATTATGTGATGGTGTATTCTGTAACATTGGTGATATGATTTTTCATCCCGAGAAATTTTCTATATTTGTGATGGTGTATGCTAAAAATGAAATGAGAGTATGATGATGTTACAGCATTTTACATATTATGTGATGGTGTATTCTATAACATTGGTTATGTTGGGTTGTTAGTTTCCATGTGTATTGTTTTCCATAGAAACTAGTGTGAATGGGCTATGATAATTGCATGATGTTGTGTTATTGGTTAGAAAATGTTTGGTTATATGTTATGTTTTGACATGTGATGAGTATGTAAAAGAAGTGAAAGGCGCGTTGCTCTTTCATTGACAAGGACCATAATGATAGCATAGATAGGGTTATTGGAAACAAAGGCCCCGTTCATGCATTATGTCGTTGACCATTGGTTTGTGTTAAAGAAGTAATCGAATCACTTGACATTAAGTGAGCTTAAAATCCCTTGAGTATGTTGGGGTAATAGGTATGATTATGTGATATGTCAAGATAGTGTAACCCTTTTTAGTAGGGATAACTTTTCCCTTTTTATAGGTCACCCTGAGAATGACTATAGACAAGTCCATGACTTAATAGTTTTGTCAGTCACTTTTTTTTTTTTTTGGTAGACTGATCAATGCAGGAAGTCCACTTTGGGATGTTGTTTTGTGTTGTGGTCATGTGAAGCTGATCGATGTGGGCATCTTTTGAGAGGGTGTTTTGTATGTATAAAAATTTGGGCATAGCCATCCTTTGAGGGAGTGGTCTATATTTTACTTTATATATTTTGATAGTTGTCCTTTAAGGGAGCAGTCTCAACTTATTTTATAGTTTATGAACTTTGAATAGGCATCCCAATTTTATGTTTTGTTTTTTGACTGAAGTTTAGTCATGGACTAGACTATAAAGGTTTGAGGGTTCCCCTTTTATTAGGACAAAGCATTCATGCTTGACAAAAGGGTTGACTAATGTTGTAGGTAAAAGGGTTGAAAGGAATAGGAATATGGATGACAGGGGTTGCTCAAGGGATGAGCTCAAGTTAAATATCAAGTGAATGACTACTTGATTAACAATAAAATGGTCGAAGATGTAAGGCATAAAGGGGCTTAGGTTCTGGCCGGCCTTCGAAGGAAGACGGACGATAAGTGCCTGATCTATGCGATATTATGTAAGGTCTGAGCCAATTAGGAGCAAACCTACCCCGTTTGATTCTTTCCATGTTAGTCACGTGTTAAAGGTGATTAAGAATTTGGTTGATGTTTGGTCGATGCTTGGTTGAGGTCGTGATAGTCAATATAAAGTCAAATTCCCCCAGTTACTTTTGTAACAGGGACAATGTTTGAAACCCATTATGGATAATCAATGAGTTGGATAAATGAGATGGAGAGAAGATGATGTGCGACGCGAGGATGCATCCTGCAAAGCTTTTGCCTGGTAGGCTTAGTTTGAGAGGGTGAGATCCTGATCTTCCAGGTTGGAGTTTGGAATCTTAGAATGACTGAGGGTGTTGGAGGCAATGGTGGGTAATGTTTTGATTAAAGAAGCTAGTGGTTGGGGATCTTCAGGTTGGACCTCCACTGCATGTAGAGCTTTAATTGAGGGATGATAGTCCACTGTTTATGAAAAAGAGTGTCGTATAAAGAGAAATAATGAAAAACTAAGAAAGAGAAAGTAGTCAACACGTACCTATTCTCTGTAATTAGTCTGACACAGTCATCGATGTCGGTAGTCCTACTGGTGTCGGTTGGTCAATATGCTGAGGTCAGTCATATTACTAATGTCAGTCGGGGTTGTGGTTGATGTCAGTCAGGGAAATGGCCTTGGACAGGTTTTGAATGATGTCTATGGTCGATAGAAGGGTCTGTGGAAGCTTACAGGGTTGTGCAGGGTTGCAGGATAGTGAGTAAGGTCTGAGAAGGGACAAGGGTAGAAGGTTGTTGTGTAAAGAGGATAAGGGTATGGGGAAGGCTTTTCAACCTCTCTAGGAAGAAGTCAGGTCTGGTTGATAGTATTTAGAAATAGTAAATAGAAACTAATTACTAAGTTATTCTAAATTACTAAAATGAGAGGCAGAAGAATACTTAGCTCTGGTTGTGGCTAATGTCGAAGATCTCATGCGATATTTCCAATCCAATGTCTGGAGTGATTCTGCAAAGTTTCTATAGCCTGGAGAGCAAAATTCAAAGTTTGATGCTTGGTCTCTGAGTGTGTGCATTCACGTCCAAGAGTTTGGTGGCTAGAGAGGAAGAGAGAGTCCCAAAGGAAGAATTAAGGATCAGTGATTAGAGAGTCAAAGAGATGATTAGATATCCTTCAAAGAGACCTAGAGATTGGTTAGAACTCATGTTAAGTAACCAATATCGGTGATCCCACCGACATCAGCCGATAGTTGATCGACGTCGGCGGCCAGAGAATGGATAAAAGGACTGTGTGGCCTGTTTCTCCATCCGCCAAGTGTTTCTGCCATTGGAGAACGATCAAAACATGGGGTTATTAGGCATGAGGGTTCATTAGAGAGTTGGAATAGGTCTTAGGTAGTTATGATGTTAAGGACTTAGTCATAGGGTGAGTCATAAGGTAGGAAATGGTCTAAGGGTGAGGTGTCCAAGGTGAGTGTTTAGGGTGATGTCATTAATCTAAGTGGCTTATTTTAAATTAATAAGTGTGTAAGGGACCAAGGGGAGTCGACACAATTTTGGTGTCTACACCAATACCAAGATTACACTCACCTTTTTAGGATCTATGGATAAGACCTTATTTGAGACAATGTGTCCTAAAAATTTTCCTTCATGGACAGCAAACACACACTTTTTGGGGTTAATATAGTTTCTAAACTCTCTACACCTCTCAAAAATCTTCCTAAGGTGATTCAAGTGATCCTTTGCATCCTTAGAAAAAAGTATGATATCATCAAGATACACCAACACAATGTCATTTATTAGTCCTTGAAAAGCCATATCCATTGCATGTTGAAATGTATCTCTAGCATTAGACAAGACAAAATGAATTTTCCTATAATCATATGTACCCCATTTAGTATTAAAGGTTTTATTATATTGGTCACTTTCCTTCACCAGAATCTGATTATACCTATAATTTCCATCGAGAGAAAACCTTTCACTAACTGATACAACTTGAAAAATCTACTCCATGGAAAGAAGAGGATAATGGTCCCTCAAATAAAATCTATTCAAGTCCATAAAATCAACACATAACCTGATTTCTCCATTCTTCTTCCTTATCGAGACTAAGTTTGCCAACCAAGATGAAAGCTTAATAGGAAAAATGATCTTGGACTCAATAAATTTTCTAAGCTCCTTTCTCATGGGAGGCTCAATTTTAGGATTGATTGGCCTTTGTATTTACTTAATATGCTTAGCATTCTCATCTATATATATGGTATGTTGAGCTAAGTTTGGATCAAATCCTTTTAAATCACTATATTTCCATGCAAAGACATTAGAAAACTCTTTGCATAACTCAATGAAAGATGTTTCTCTTCACTAGTACATACCTTCCCAAGAACAAGCAACTTATTTTTGAAGATTTGTACTCTTTCATAGTTTTCTTTCTTTGTATACATGCTTACCTTCTCTTTATTCAATTGATCATTATCATTAAATATGCTCTCAAGTGTGACTAAACCTTTAAGAAGCTTGTTTGTCTTCAATTGAACAATATGCCCTCCATATTGTTGTTGTAGTGTGGACTAATTCTTGGAATAAAACTTAGCCTCCTCTTGTATAAAAAGTGTTATTTGTTGTTCACTATCAAACACTTCCTAATTAGTGACATTATCAGGTATGGAGGGCCTTACAATCAACCTAAGATGTGGCTAGTTCCTATCTTCTCTTATCCCCTTTGGAACATCAAATTGAGCTCCAATTTCTACCAACCTATCAACATGTTTATTATCCTTTCTTGGGATAGATTGGATGTTGAATGTTTGGAAATATTCTACAAGATCCCACACTCTATGATTATAGGACTTAAGGAAAGAGTTCTTAGTCACATTTTGGCCTCTTACTTAATTCACAATCAACTCTCTATCATTGTACATTTACAACTCTTTTACACCTCTTTTCCTAACCCACTCAAGGCCATGAATAAGGGCCTCATATTCTACCACATTACAAGTATAAGATAAGTGAAATCTGAAATAGGAATAGTACCTTTCCTTAGATGGTGAAACCAACATTGTTCCACCACCTACCCCAATTTTGCTTCTAGATCCATCAAAGAATAGTTGCCATAAACCATCCATGTCTTCACTTGGCTTCATCAATTTTGGCATGAAAGAGTCCTCCTCATGAATACTATACACTCCAAGACCGACCTCCTATATGAATTTGTAAGGATCATTCTCATAATGCTCAGCTCCCCATTCATCTAGATGCAAATCACAAACTCTTCCAAGAGAAGTGGTTAGAGATTGGTCTATGTAAAGTTCTTCCTCATCAAGAATTGCATAATTGACATTTGAAACTTTAGGCATATAATGATATAAGTGATTGTGATAGATTGGCTCTAATTCAATCTTCACCTTAGTACCATACTTTATCTTAAAAACCATATAGGACCGATTGGTTGTCAAGTATCCACCTATCTTAGCTATAAACTCTCTTGACAAACAAAGAGTAAAGTATGGGGGTAAATCTACCACAACCACATCATGAGGGATAGGTAAAATCATATTCAAATCCTTGACTACTCCCAAGGTCTTTGTTGGTGATCCATCCAATTTTAGAACTCCTTTAGCCATTGGTTCATACTTGAGGCCTAGTTCATCTGCTATTGACTTGGGCATAACTGAAGTACTAGCCTCACTATCTATGATGTAATTGTGAACTAAGCAATCACCAATGATCAAGGATAAATAAAAAAGATTCTTATCTTTTTTCTTCACTTGTCCATCAATGGGTTGAGTTTCATTCACCAAAACAACATTCTCACTCCTAGCTGATCTAACTTGCTTACCTCGCCCTTGAAATTCCTTTTGAAGCATATCTTTTTGTCTCAATATTGAAAATCAATCCTATAATGAAATTTTCATGTGTAACTTATTCATTTGATCTACAACATTGATATAAGCATCACTCACCCTGAAAGGTTCTTTGGAATCACTAGAACCTTGTGGTGTAGCTTGTGAAGGTGGATGTGTAGGAGCAGGCCTTACATTCTAAAACTTCTAAGTTTATTGCACCTTAGGGATTTATTTAGATCCACCCACCATTGGATATGATTTAGGAGTCAAAATAGGTCCTTTATTAACTCCTTGTATCTCTTCAATAGCCTTCTTCTTAGATCCAATGTTAGAGGCCACACTAGTATTCACATTACTTGGATCTCCCAAATGACTGATGGCACAAAACTCTTCCTCCAAATGATTTATGAGAGTAGAATCAAATTATGTTTTTCCATTTTCAATTACAATTTGCATTGTATTTTGCATTGGCACCTCAAAATTGGAAACTTGAGATGCTTGATTACCTTGCATTGCAATAGCTTGATTATGCATTTCATTAGCATAGGCAACTTGGTCTTAATTTTGGTCATAAGAGGGATAACAAGGTTGTTCTTGAACAAATTTTTTTTGAGTGGGAAAAATATCTTTAGAAGATGATTGGAAATTAGGATTATAACTTTGGTAAGGTCTATCTTGAATGATTTGACCTTGTCCTTGATTATTACCTTGAAAATGAGGCCCATTTGTTTTCTACAACTAATTGTAGGACTGGTATGGCCTATAACTTTGAAATTGATTCCTTTTGAAGGAAACCAATTCATTAGTAACACTTTAGATAAAACTCTTAACTTCATGGATCTCATTTGTGGGGGCAATGGCAAACTTTTCTTAACTAGGCAAAGGAGCCAAGGTAGGTATTGCAACTTAACTAGGAGGCTGCAAATCAGGTAACAATGGAATTGGTTACCTAGGAGAAATCTTCCATGCTTGAACAAGACAATTCTTAGCACTGATAGCTATCTCATAGGTATTAGGTAGTGTATTCCCATCCATGGATTGGATCATCATGGATACATCACTATTCAAAGCTTTTAGATAGTATAAGAAGGCATAATTTAGGGTTGGTGTCACAAGGGTTGGGATCCTATCCCATGTTTTTTGAAATATAGTGTTAAAATCTTGCATAAAATCTTGAGGGACCCTCTTTATAGTGGTCAATTACTCAAATAGTGATAGATAATCACTCTTCTATCCAAACCTCTTAGTCAATATATCTCCTAGTTCTTCCCATGAAGTAATGGAATTTTTAGGTAAAGTCCCATACCAATCTAAAGTTTTCACTTTGAAACACAATGCCAATAGCCTAATAGCCACATTCTCTTGGATAATATTATGAATGTTATATAATTTTTCTATGTTTATAATATGTTCAATGGGAATAATAGGACATTCTGCACTCAAAGATAGAACACTCTTAAGGGTTGCTCTAGGAATTTGGTCATACTGGGCAAGATTCAAAGGAGATGATCAGGTGAAGCCTAAAAAAGGTTGGTTCCTATCCATCTTGGAATGTAGGATATGGGTATTATAGGTTGAACTTAGTATGAACTTGGACTTTTTAAACACCAACTCTCTTGAACAAGGATGAGTATTCACAAACCTAAACCTTTTGACATAATATGGAGGTAATTACACAAAATCAAAAGGTATACCTTTAGTGGCATATCTAATGGTCACTTTTGGCATGAAAATTAAGGATTTATCAGCAACCAAAGAGTTTAAAACTTTAGTGGAGTCACCAGGTATTGAATGTAGATGTTCTTGTAGCTACAACTTTGCCAAGACCAACACCAATCTTGGATAATCTTCTAGGACTTAGTATCCCACAGGGCATGCCAAAAACTATTATCACTTGGATTTTCATTCCTTGAGGATAT
This sequence comes from Torreya grandis, assembly GCA_037957365.1. Lineage (NCBI taxonomy): Eukaryota > Viridiplantae > Streptophyta > Pinopsida > Cupressales > Taxaceae > Torreya > Torreya grandis. The sequence continues at coordinate 2,106,046 of JARHVA010001503.1, forward strand.
TTATATCTCTCCTCATCCAAGTATCACAATGTAAACATCTCTCTTGTTGTGGGTAACAATTTGTTGAGATGAATCTGTAGAAGGGCTAGTTCCCTTGATGTACTCTTTGAAGTACTTTCTTACCTATTAACTTTGGATGAAAAGGGTTACAAAAATAACTAAGAAAACTAAAAGGTGATGAAACAATATGTATTTCTTCTTATTTAATAAAATTATAATACTTAGAGATAAACAAAATATTCTTTCACACAAAACTCATAATTCAAGTTGTATTGTCACATCAATGTTTCATATGCTAGGTTCAATAGGTATTTTGGTGATTAGGAGGGTAATGGATGATTATTTTGTCAGGTACCTAGAACAACAAACATGCTCTGATACCACTTGTCAGGGAATCAAAGAACAAACACACTTGTTCTGATCCCACTTGTTAGGATCTTGCTCCTCAGAAAGAGCACAATATGATTACCAAACTTAAGCAATTAAACATGCGGAAATATACCAGAAGCACAAGTAACTAGAATTCACCAATAGCACAGAATATGAGAGACAATACACTATCTTGTATTAACATTTGTACAAAAAAGAATACAATAAAGAGCCGCCACACTCTTTCACCTTACAGAAGCTTCCCACACCTCAAGTGTACAGTAATTCTTCTTCAAAACACTCTCCTACCAAAAATGGTCCCAACATCCAACTCACACACAGAATTGGTGTTCACCTCTCCAACCAGTCAGTAATAACCCTGCCAGTACACCAAGCACTCTATAGTACTTCAAGTTGATCTCCCATGAACCTGCAACCTGCACTTCAACAGACCATACTTACAATGGAAGGATCTTCCTTGCCTTCCTTTCTAGCTCATCTGTGGAACTAGGAGAAACACACACTTTGTTCTCTTCACTAACACACTTTACAATACATGCCAATGGGTCTATAAATAGATCCCAGACTTGAACAATAACTTAGACTCTTAGTTTACTATAACTATCCACGCAACTCAAGACTCAAAATAGCCTTTACATGCAAACACTCCATTCACTTAACTAACTGTTCGTGCAATGAACAGTTCTGGAACACACAGGTGACCGACGCCGGTCCCTGCTTGCCTGGTTCTACCGACGTCAGCTGACTACCTGCCAACGTCAGTTGCCTTCTGCACTGATCATGACCGACGTCGGTCATGCTACCAATGCCAGTTCTTCTGGATCTTTAGCAACCTCCTTTTCTTCATCTGCATCAAGTTGAAGCTTTTAGCTCCACACCCTAACAATCTCCCACTTGGAGATAAATAGCTACAACTGTACCTATACCTGTACACCGTTTAGTTTGTTCCCTTGGCTCTGTATCCCTCTTCAAGATCACTCTTGAAGACCACCCACTACAAAACCTGTAGTGCAACCCTGTCACCCAAATCACCTGCCACATCCACATCTACAAACCCATGTAAAAAATAACTTGAACCTGCATAACATGTGCACCTGCTGCTGGTCCCTCTAAGAATCCACTGAACGACCCTCCAATGCTTCTTTCCCAGATTGGCTCCAAACTTGTGACAACTCCCACTGCTTGGGAAAACTCAGGTCTAGTACATAGCATGCACTTAACCTCATTATGTGAATCAAGACACTATTCTGTGAACTATCCAACCATCAGCGTGCTAACCGGTCTCACACAATCATCCTAAAACAAAGTCAACATATGACCTTCCATGTCCCTAAAACACACTCATGCCAAAGAATATTGCTGCTCCCAGATTCTCCATGACACACCCCTGAACTAGCTTTACCTTTAGTTCAGCAATACCTGTATATGTAACCCTGCAACAAGCACATCATATAGTAATAGGATAATGTAGCTAATATTATCCAACCTGGTAAAGAGAAACACAATGATCAAACCTCCATTGCCCTGCAGCTTATACAAGACCATATACCCTGATCTTTCGTCTCACATATCCATTTTCACTCTTCTTCATCCTGAACATCCATTCGTCTCTCAGTGCTTACTTCCAGCTGGCAACTCCACCAAAAACTCTTGTTTGGTTCTCCTCCAAGGAATCACATCCTCCATCCATGCCAAGCTCCCACTGTTTCCTGGATCTCCCTGCTCTGCTTCTTTAACAACTTCTTGGTTCTTTACCATAAGTGAGCAACAAGTAGTGTAAAGAAGGGAAATGATGAATTTGAGGCTTACCTACCCTTTAAGTCCTCCATATGGGCGCTTGAGACTCCTTGACAGCTTGCTATCCACCCAAAATTTGTCTCAGTGACCGATGCCGGTCACATTTCAGTCTGCACCCAATCGATGTCGGTTCCCTGTGACTGCCTCATCACCGACGTTAATTTCCCATTGCCAACGTCGGTGTTTATCTGCCCTGAGTCACCGACATCAGTCTGCACATAGCCGATGTCGGTCCCTGTCTAGACACTAACGTCAATTTTCCTACCGACATTAGTCTCTGTGTTTTGCTTGTGAGAACTGACTTCTATCTATGAGCTCCTTTTGGATCAAACCCTTGTCCAAATCACCCTTGCTCTGCTCAGAATTCTTTTGCCCCTTGTGCTGAACTCTGTCTGTCACCTTCTCCTTGAAAACCAAGGCTTTCCTATTCTTGTCACTAACATTGGATTCCTCAAGAAACGTTACCTTTTTGTTTTGTATACAGAAACCTCGATCTATGCTCTTCAAATCTGAAAGCATACTCTTTGACTCAAGAACATGCATCTCCTTCTTATTCATGTGACCAAGCCTATTAAGCCACATCTTTGAATCTACAGCTGAAGTAGATAACCCAGAAAGAGAATCAATAATACAAGTAGATAGATAAAGCATACCTACTTTCTTACCTCTTGCTACAACAAGTGCACCCTTGGTAACCTTCCAAGAGTCCGATGTGAGAGTTACTGTGTAACCCTCATCACCCAAACTTCTTACAAAAATCAAATTCTGCTCCAGAACTGGGACATGCATGACCTCCTTCAACACCCATGTGTTACCTGTCTACAATTTCAGCTTCACTTTCCCTTTGCCAACCATCTGACAAGGCTTTCCATCCCCTACACAAATTTCTCCAAAGTCTCCCTGGACATACTCATGAAAAAATTCCCTAATTGGGGATGCATGAAAAGAGGCACCAAAATCTAAAACCCTAGATTCTATTTTATCCAAAGAACATACCAGAGCATCCTGTGCAACGAACTCTGCAACACCTACTTCTTCTTCATGTCCTTCATGTTGATCTGCTACCAACCAACAATCTTTATTTTCCTAATCTTCCTTTCCATATCTCCATCAGGTTATTCTTCCATACCTAAACTTGGACCTCCTGCTATTAAACTTCTCCATTCGTAGTCTACTGTCTTCTACCATTGCTCTACTCCCACTCAAACAAAAACCTCTGTGAGTAACTTGTAATCAACACACACTAACCAGATCTAATCCAACCTGTTAGTATCCCAACCTAAAGCTCTGATACCAATTGTCAGGCACCTAGAACAACAAACATGCTCTGATACCACTTGTCAGGGAATCCAAGAACAAACACACTTGTTCTGATCCCACTTGTTAGGATCTTGCTCCTCAAAAAGATCACAATTTGATTACCAAACTTAAGCAATTAAACATGCGGAAATATACCAGAAACACAAGTAACTAGAATTCACCAATAGCACAAAATATGAGAGAGAATACACTATCTTGTATTAACATTTGTACAGAAAAGAATACAATAAAGAGCCGCCACACTCTTTCACCTTACAGAAGCTTCCCACACCTCAAGTGTACAGTAATTCTTCTTCAAAACACTCTCCTACCAAAAACGGTCCCAACATCCAACTCACACACAGAATTGGTGTTCACCTCTCCAACCAGTCAGTAATAACCCTGCCAGTACACCAAGCACTCTATAGTAATTCAAGTTGATCTCCCATGAACCTGCAACCTGCACTTCAACAGACCATACTTACAATGGAAGGATCTTCCTTGCCTTCCTTTCTAGCTCATCTGTGGAACTAGGAGAAACACACACTTTGTTCTCTTCACTAGCACACTTTACAATACATGCCAATGGGTCTATAAATAGATCCCAGACTTGAAAAATAACTTAGACTCTTAGTTTACTATAATTATCCACGCAACTCAAGACTCAAAATAGCCTTTACATGCAAACACTCCGTTTACTTAACTAACTGTTCATGCAACGAATAGTTTTGGAACACACAGGTGACCGACGCCAGTCCCTGCTTGCCTGGTTCTGTTGATGTCAGCCAACTACCTGTCGATGTCGGTTGCCTTCTGCACTGATCATGACCGATGTCGGTCATGCTGTCGACGCCGGTTCTTCTGGATCTTCAGCAACCTCCTTTTCTTCATCTACATCAAGTTGAAGCTTTTAGCTCCACACCCTAACATATTTTGTGGAATACATTAATGAATTAATGAACCACTTCTAAGACACTCATAAACTTATAAAATAACACTAACAAAGACTTGTAACAATTACTCTTCTGCACACTTGGTGAATAATCAGGAATAACATGTTAGAAAAGATCATCTTCTACTAGACAAGACCAACAAGATTGTAATAACACTCAATTGTACAACATGTAAGTATGAAAATTCACTTTTTTATTTATTCAAGAGTCATTCAAGTACAAAATTTTCTAGGTTTTCACCATTAACCAATGGAGGCTACCAAAAAGAGCCAAAAGAGTCAATATTTATAGCCTTTGAGAGAAAAGCAAGACTATGGAAGTCCAAAGGTCAATTGGACACTTTTAAATATAATAAAAGAGGTTAAAAATGCATGATAAATATGGGTGAAAATAACCATGCAATTTAAATAGGCCCAAGTGTCCATACAAGTCATGAAACCTATGAAAAGTGCCATAATACTCCTTATCTTGGCTCAGAAAACTGCCTTCATAATTTGAACTTGTTTGAACATCCCACAACTAACTAGGGATAGTTATAATGATTGGGATGAGAGGTAAGGAACTAAAGAATTCCTCTCCATGAATTTGTTTCAGTCCTACTCATATATAAACTCTTGGAAGGTATCCATCACTATCTATAGTCTAAAAAACTCCTTTTTCAGTCACGCCTCACACTTGGCCTCAAAATTAGAATTATTTTTACATTTAAATCCATGGGAGTGTGTTAATTACACTTTTAAATACTATGTATGGCCTTATAATACTTATTTACACCTTAAAAAGGCTCATACTTGGAGTTTTTACCCTTCTCAACCTTGTGTCCATTATGCTAATTTTGACTAGCTGAGATGAGAACTATTGTTTGAAAACTTATAAGTTTTTAATTAGAATAAAATGACCATAGGGATATAATAAAAATCCATATCCTCCTCCCAAACTTTATTACATCTTTAGACCTCTTCTAACACACAAAATGGTCAAAAAATCCTATTTTACCCTCTATTGGTACAATTCTATGCATCTCAAAATTATGTGAGGGATCCTGAGTGAGTCCTCTACAAGTTATAATATCTTTCATGGTCAAATTATGTCATCCGAATATCTCTCCAAGCTTGTTTTCTCCATCAAGTCTTGACTAAGGGTTTAATAGGGTTTTAGGTGGTTTTCAGTCTTAAGCTTTTTTCATAAAAATTTGACATTATACGTACCACTAAATACCACAAACTTGATGAAAAAGGACCCTGATAACCCCTCTAAATTCCTTTGGTTCCCATGCAAACTCTCACAGGAGATATGAACACTTGAATTCACCCCATCAAGCTTATTTCTACCTTTCTTACATGCTTGGACTCACTTTGAGATAGAAGTATATTTCTTGTAGGTTACCCTACATAATAAGAATTCAAAAAAAATTAATTTCATTTCCTTAACATGCCTCAACCATTTTCATATCCCACCAAAAGTTATAAATGAAGATGGACCCCCAATTGGTTCTAGGTCCCCTCAAAGCCTAATAGGTCTAATAGGCACCTTGATAGATTTTGATGTTAAGACTTATATTTCATGGTTATTTTAGTGTATTATTCATGTTAACACCCCATTTTAGCTTAAAAATACATTACATAACCCTCCAATCACTATTTTTCATCTTCTTCTCTTATTCACCAACTAGGCCTAGTGAAAGTTTGCCTAGTTAGACTGAGTACAAGGGTATGTTGGTCATATTTAGAGATATAATCATAAATTGGTCTTTATATATCATCTAATTTCCTTCCATACACCTAATTATATGTTTCCTAAGGTTGACAAGGCTCCATATCAATCCCTTTGCACATTTTGTACTCACTAGCTTGCTTTGCTAAAACATGATTTTCCTATACTGACTGACCTCTGAGACAAAATAGTGAGTTATATCCCCTATCCACATGTAAAATTGAATATTTTTGGAGTTTTTTAAGGTTATGATGATGATTTTTACCAAAGTTTTTAGATGGATTCCTTGATTTAGGTGCCTAACCATCTTAAAATATCCAAAAAAGGCCTCTAAACAGTCTATTTCTTGTTTTTTCTTCAAATCCTCCTAAAAGTGACCTCTCCATGATAAACCAATGCTTCTAAGTTATTTTAAAAATTTATTCATATCCAATTCATGTCATTAAATCTTGGTATTCACCCCAAAATATTCCTTCACTTGAATTCCTCATATTCATCTATTGAGCAAAGAGGTTTCCTAGCTCATTGTACAGATTGATGGCATTGGCCAATAGGAAGAGTGGATGAACATGTTTAATGGTTATTTTAATATGTGTAAAAAATTAATTAATCAATCATGTATCATCTTAATTTAATTTCAAACCTTATCTCTTCCCCTAAACACCTTCATCTCTTTATCTCACCTTCATGTTCAAGACTGCAACATGGTGGTTATAGGTGCACATAGGGGTATAAGAGACCCTTTGTAGGTTTTTTTCATCATTTTCTTAGTTAATTAAGTCACCATGATATTAATTGACATGTTCACACATTATTTCATCAGGTATAATCTTCCATTTGGCCTTTATAAGTATTTTTGGTTACAACTGGATATAACACTACCTGTTGACTGAGACACCCTATTGTAGGTGTGTTATAGGCTTCAACTAAACCTAGTCATGATGTTTATAGGTCTCTCCTTAAATTGCTATAGGTAAAAAATTCAGGTTTTAACTAATAATCTTCTTTTAAGGTCTTAATACATCACTTTAGCATCAATTTAGACTCACTGTCCTAACTGAGATACTTTGCCCTATTGTAGGTCCTACATGTAGGTGTCTATGCTTCTACTTGGCTTGTCCATGATGTTAAAATTATCCTATTGAAACCCATTTAGGTCACACAAAATTATTCTCCTCTTGTAATTAGTCTAAGTGTCATACAACCACACCTAAACACTCATGCTATCTCATTGCCTGTTGACTGAGACACTCTACTTTTTATTGATTCTTGTAGGTGTCCATTACTTCAAATGAGTTTGCTTATGATGCTTGAGAACCTCCCTTTAACCCTTTTTTATCAAAAAATGCATGCTTTATCCTACACTCACCTTTTAAAGTCCTAAATCACCATTTGGATATCAAGATTGGGGTTATTCTTCTATACCCTATTGTAGGTGTGTATTCTCCATACAAGGGACACATGTAGACACTCATGAAGCTTAAAAATCATGCATCAACCTTATAGTGATGGTATCCATTCCATTTGTATACTATTTCACTAGTTGAAGTGTTATATCCATAAAGTGTGTGTTCATTTTTACTCTTAGGATATCAAATATCATTCAAATTGTCAAACTTGTAGATACGACAACATGCTTTCAATGTTTTTGATGGCCACTTTGAGGCTTCCAACTCTCACCTTGCACTAACCTTCTAACTGCCATTATTGGCAAAGGTATTGTCTATGTTAGAGGTCATAACATTCACCTAATTTTATGCCTTGAAATCTTTTTCAAATATGTAATAAGGGGTCTACAAAAACCCTCTAGAGCTTTGTTTTGATATTTTAGGGAAAACTTCCCTAAACTCACTTCCTTGTCTCCTCAACATGGCTGCACACTTATTTTGCCCATTTACCACTTTGTATGGGTCTATCAAGCCTTGATTATCATACCAAGACCTTAAGTAGGTGTCAAGTTGTTTCAACCTCTCCATAGAAGCATCTTAGTACCCTGCTCAGTTACCTATAGGTGGATATTTTGGTGCACAAATAGCGAATGGAATATGAGTTGTATGAAAACTATCCATGACCATGAACTTTTTATGATTTAATAAATCATGCCAATACATTTCTATCAATCCTAAAAGATTGAAACCATATCAGGGTTTACTCCTCTTAACATAACATTAGCAATGGCTCTTGTAGGTATGTCTTAGGATGTGTGTAGATAGTGAGTGTGGAATAGAGCAACAAAGTGGATAGAAGGCCTCATTGGCAGCTCAAATATATTTTAAAACTCTTCAAATGCATGATTCTCACCAGAAACACCTTGAAACAAGTTCCAACACCTATTTTCCAAAGTGAACCCACTTGTACACATCTAGAATAGAGCAATTAGGAGCATCAAATGACTGTTTTCGCATGGTGAATGAACTTGTGACCACACTTGAACCTTTTCCAAACATCTCAATGAGCTCCTTCCAACTCCTGATGGATTGTACAATTGATACACCATGAATACAACTCTAGGAACAAGATGAAAAATCCCATACGTGTGACTACAACTATGGTTAGGCATGGAGATGATAATCGAGAATGATAAGATTGTAAGATACCCAAAACATGATATGGTGAAACCAAAATAAGGAATGAGGTAGTCATATTATCATTATATCTATGTAACATCATTACCCAACTACATGAGACCCTTACAAGAGAAAAACACATTGAAAACAAGAAGAACCTTGACCGAGACAACACATGGTGACACTTACCTGTAGCATGGACTAACCTACTCATCAAAACATCATGAATCATTAAAATAATAATTAATACCATCTAAAGAGGTATCCAACATCTTCTAGAACCAACATCACCAACTAGTTCATATAGATTTAACCAGAATTGAGCAAAACCTATAGGGTGCATCAAATAACTACCAAAAAATTACATTCAACTTCATAAAGATGGTTCATGAAGCACAGGATACCACTCTTCAAAATATTTATATGTAAATTAATGTCTCTAAGTTTACTACAACCTCCCAAAAAAAAATTCCTGAAACCTCTTTAAATGTTTTTATCGAACAAAAACCCAAAGGTCACTTTTATATGCCTAAAAATGCAAAGAAGAAGTAGAATGATTTTAGCCTTAAAATGGCACTTATAGAGAAAAAAATGTAGATATGAGTTTAATTAAGGTAAATAGGCCCTCCAAGATCTTCTCCCATGTGTCACACTTACCCATGGGTCATATAAGTGTCATTTTCCCCCTTTTTAAGTTATTTCTTAGATTTCAATTAAGGAACCTGCAATATTATAACATAACTAACATACCTAATAGTTAAACTGACTTTTTGAATGCTTATAAGGAAAAATGGACATTTGGACACCTTGGGAAACATGCCACTTGCATTTATGACCCTTAAAAGCACATTAAATGACTCAAAATGACCAATAATCTAATGAAACAATGACTAAGGCTAGAAATACATTAGATAAAATTGATTTAACAATAATATAGCTTATGATAAAGTTTTAAACTCATAAATATCTTAAAAACCAATTTTTTTACCTATAGGGGTCTAAGTGTGACCTGAAAGTCAAACTTGGTCAACACAACCTTGACCCAAACATGCTTATTAGGTCATGCAGAGTATAATTTATCAACCTCATGATTATGGACACATAAATCTAGTCATAATTGTATACAAGGCAACATGTATCTGACTTACAAATCAAGCCTAACTCAGAGAAGATAAATCATACTTACACTTTCACTTTTTGATACATTTAAACAATCAAGGTCATGACTAGGATGGATATGCTAAATCTCTTCAAAGGGTGCCTTACCATAATAATGTCAATAGAGAGGGTTTCAAAGCCTCTAGTCAAGCAACACCATGCAATAACCCTATCTAGGTCCTATGTTTTCTATTTTCACTAAGTAAAGTGAAATATAACCGAATGTTCACCAAAGCTTGTGGCACAAAATGGGGGTAACAAACATGAAAGTAAACATGCATAGAATAATTCTAATTAATATATGTATACATATAACCCTAATACATGGAGAGAGAAATGCATTCAAAATCAATTATTTATGTGACTTATATCTACTAAAATAGAGGAGTAAAGTCAGAGATACTTACCTTGAAGATGGACCCATGGAGACTCAATCTCTCCTTTGGCCAAGGGTGCTTTTCAAGAGCTTATTGTGTCTTTTTTAAGAAGATAATGATGGATAATGGACTAGAGTATATCCAAAGACCTCTTAGTTAATCTTAAGCTTTCACAAGACAAAGTTTCTTCTCTCCAAGTATAAACCCTACGTAATAATCAAGTAGAATGGTGAAAGAATAGATTATAAAGAAGTTTAAATGAATGATTAACTCTATCCCTCTCTTCATAATAAATGGTATAAATGGATGTGTATATATATTTAAATATAACCCTATACCTTTCTAAAATTTTAGTTGACAGAGTTGACCAAATCAACCCTATATCATTCATTTATAAAAGCAAATGAGGTCCTAGACCACGTCAGCCAAGGCTGACAGAGTCCCATATCATGAAAATATAATTTAAGTATAAGGTCAGCCCAGGCCAACTTTGTTTGGTAAAGGTCAAAAAGAATTTTTGGATTAGGTAGGGGTTGAATAAAGCAGTGAATTATTTGGAGGAGAGTGTAAAGAAGGAGTCAAATCTTAGGGAAGTGTATAGGAGATGGTTGTGTAGATTATGAGTGGTGGTATATGGGATAACAATATTGTGAAGCATAAATGGTTTACCCACCCCTTTCTTAGGACAGCCTTTAAGGCATGCACTCATAATATTGAGACTCAATAGGTTCCTACAAGAGAGAAAGCATTAGTAATCGATAAAGTTTGAAAATATTATGTGTATACATATGCCCCAATCAAGCTAATCACATGTCATGTAGGTATAACATGGGATGGTGTTTTCATAAAAAGAACATAGCAACACACAACATTGAAGCTAAATAAATTATAGTAAGTGAATAAGATAAATAAAAGGACATAATTGAAAAATACATACCTTTACTTACCTTAGTGATGTGGAAAATGAATGAAGTGAAAGAAATGTGAAGGCATCCAATTTACGGAAGATTAGGCAAACCTATAGAAATTAGCAAAAAATCAACTTTTTTGTAAAATATACATGTAATATGTGAAAATATTCTCTATAATTTCAGGTTTCTATAACATCTTGTGGGTCATAAAAAGAGCTAGTGGAAACAAAGTTATGGTCACAAAAATGGATTTTGATTGTAAATATTTGATAGGTAAATAATATTGAATAGTAAATATAAATAGGGTGAAAATCACTGCATTTGGTATTTTACTATTCTGAGAAAATATTGCTCTACGAGACCCAGTTTGATCCTAGAGAGATATCATGGCGTAGAGATGACAACTAAAACATAAATATTGCATAGTAGCCTTAGCGGGTGTAGCACAGGTAAGGGAAGCATTAATTTAAATTTTTTGATAAATTTTAATTAAAATAAAGTTAAATATAAAAAATTGGATGGTAAGCAAAACATAGATATTGAAATTGACCCTACCAAATTTTTAGGTAAACTAGGGATAGAATGGGGTATTGGGTGAGAAAAGATCAGACTAATAAATACCTAAGGCATTTAGGGTAAATGGTCAAAAAGTTACGACAAACTAAAAATAGATTCAACCCTATCGACTCAATTTTTAAGGTGAGAAAAGATTAGGGGGTTGACTACATATGAGCGGGATGATATAGTATCACTAGAGATGCTTAACTATGTAGTAGTGGGCTAATCTAGTTAAAAATAGGGAAATGGTTAACATAGTACCCTCTAGTTGAAGCAGTTCATACTATGTGGTTGATAAAGTTTGTTAAATGAGGTTGATTATGTACTAGAGGAATGATGTAGTATGCTTGAGATGGAAAATGGATGATTTAGTATCAAACAGGCTAATGGTGTTTGGAAGAATAGGTTAACTACATACCAGAAGGTCAATGCAATATGGAAAAAGCATGACAAGGCTAATTTAATACTGAATAGCTTTATTATTTAGAAAAAAGAGAAAAAATAAGAAAACTAAATCAAACAAGTTAATGAAGTAGTTAATTTGTAATTTTTTTGACAATATTTAAGAATGTATTTTATTAGATGACATTGAGATCTAACACATTCTCTGTTGTTTGATGTTTTCAAATATGCCAGAGATTTTAGCACCTAGTGGATGTGTCCTGACTACTAGATTTATTGGTGTGGTTGTCTAACGTGGATAGAGTGTAACTGGTTACCTTAGGCTTTAGAGTCATCATGGAGATGAGATAGATCCTACTAAGTGTTGATCTCATTGTCATGTTTTTAGGAGCATGGGAACAATTGACCAACACTTTCTAATGGGAGGTGGAGGGGGATATTAAAGAGGTGGTGATCACCTTGGAGGATGTTAATGCATTGCTTAGACTTCCTATAGATAGGATGCCAGTGATTTGTGATATACCAGAGTCAGAGGATAAGAGATAAGCCTTAGCCTAGTGTTAGTTTATGCATTACTTGGACTTCCTATATACATGCTCAGATAGGATCTATCTTGGGTTACATGTTAGTTTATTCAATGTTTATATCATAGCCATTTTGAATATCTAGAAGGTCGTGATAGGATTTGTGATATCACAAGTGATGCATCATAAATAAGATGGCAAGGTAATATTGTACATGATAGCCTTGTGCCCATCTATTATGGATCAAGGAGCTTTATATGATATTGGTTCTATCATTTGGGTCCATCTCATGCATGACATGTATGGTATTTTGACGTGTGAGTAGAAGAATATGGGCCTTATCATTCCATTGAGTGCATGGATATATGAGATATTCCATATGTATTGGTTAGCTAGGTTACCCCATACAGTTGATGATAGGTTACCTTAGGTTGTTCGATGGAGGTAGGACTATGTAGTGTGGTTCATTCCTCATATTCTAGCTTTTTATATGGTCACATGAGGGCAAATTATATGGTAGTTTTACACTCACATAGCTACTATATGATTGAGTTGTGTTATTATTGTTATAAGTTTAGAACATGTGTAGATCTTGAGCCACTACACTTCATAAGTGGAACCCTATTTAGTGGCTCATGTACCCAGATAGTTAGTACTTCCACATCTAGAGGCCCCTCTATTAGTACACGTTTATTGGGCATATCATGTTAGAAAGTTGAGAGGGAGAGGAGGCATAGGGTTACCTATCAAGATATCAATGATTAAACCTTAGTGAGCTAGACCATGGGCTAGTTATGAATGATAGTAGGAGGTAATTAGGCCTAGAGGAGATGATGCAATGGATGTGGATGTAGGATATGTGGGAGCATAGTAGGGTCCATAGTAAGAAGATAATGACCATCGTAAGCTCACCAAAGAAGGAGATACCAATGACACGAGAAGACACGAGCATTGGCTATCACACAAGGGGACCTTATAATAATGATAAATCATAGGTGGTCTATAGATAGGCCACTAAGAAGTTGACCATGATGGGATCAGGTGGTGACTCCTAATTCTTCATTGATGTAAAGGTAGTTGATAAAGGAGGTTCTTGATGGGTGAGTAAATAATGAGACTGTGGTCAGTGATACTAGCATTGGTGAGAAATGTTTTGAATTTTATTTTATTTTTTGATATAGAACACTAGTTTCAACATTATTTATTATAGATAGATGATTTGATATATATATATATGTATATATACATGTGATCTAATGCATATTTGGTTTCTATTTTTGTAGATACTATTTTTTCAGAAGAGATCAGATGGGGAGCCCTAATTATGGTTGCACATCATGATATTTTAGATGGGGTATTATCACCTTATGACTATACCATTTTGGTTGATCATGTGGTTCCATATACCCCAAATCATGTAAACTAGTTTAAACTAGTAAGAAAGTTCATGCAATAGCTACAGGAATGAAGTAATTGTTTATAGCCACCAGTAGGAGTAGGAACTAGAGAGGCTTAGACCTGGCAAACCTTAGCACAAGAATAAGCCACATGCATGAAGACTACTATCTAGCTTAGATAGGTACATGCTCAAGTGGCTAACCTATAGGGTTAGGTTGTTGGCTTGAGATCCTAGACTGACTATTTGCAATACACCATTCAAAGGGGTCAGTTATAGGCATCGATGGGTAGCATGGCTAGGCCACATAATAGACAGGATGGAGCATAGCCTTATAGCTATAACTATTGTATTTTGTACTTGTATTGTATACAACACATGATATATATATTGATATTGATAGTTCATTGATCTTATGAGTTGTGCTTGGATTTGTATGTGGTTGCATGGATATATTTACTTTCTAACATGTGTATTTTACTTTTTTTGCATATGTTATGGGAAATATGTGATGTATGTTTTCTTTTCTAGCATTATGTGATACACATGCATAGTTAAAAATAAAAGGCAAAAATTATTGGAAAAGTATAAGTAATCAAAACAAATGTAATACACATTATATCAAAATGGGAAATGTGTAAAAACAAAATATGAATAAGTATAATAAACCAAAATGGTAAATTAAATGATAACAAATGTTTTCAAACCATGTAAAGATTTGCACCAAATTAAAACAAATGAAAATCATACTATATCAGGTTGGGAAGTATGAAATTTTGTAATAAAATGGAAGACACATGAAAACTAATGGTATAAAAATAATAATAAAGTCAATCAATCATACTAAATCAAGATGTGAAGTATGAAAATAAAAATAATACACATGTGAACTATACTCCTCAAGTGATGAATTTCAAATAAAATGACCCATCATTATTTCAATTTTAGGATAATTAATTACATAAGGTGGGAAGAAGTGTGTACTAAAAGTCTTTTTTGCATCATTAACACTAAGCTCTACCAAGACTTGCCAAAATCCTTCTTCGGCTCACTAGATACTGTGGAGATGGGGGGAGATAGGGACCACCTTGAACCAAC
Source organism: Torreya grandis (assembly GCA_037957365.1). Taxonomy (NCBI): domain Eukaryota; kingdom Viridiplantae; phylum Streptophyta; class Pinopsida; order Cupressales; family Taxaceae; genus Torreya; species Torreya grandis. Next base: position 2,121,189 of record JARHVA010001503.1, read on the forward strand.
TGCCTACTCAAAATTATAAAGCATGAATAAGTTATGTAAGAAGCTTTGTAGAGGAGGAATTACAAAATTTATGCTAAGGGTAACTAAACATGACGTGGGCTTGGAGAAAGAATTCATTTCCGAGTGGAATAAGAGGGTTGTGGAATTAAGATGGGTCAAAATTTAAGTCACAGAGGAGCTGATTGGAGAAGCTACAGGTATGTAATACAATTGAGAAAAGGTATATAAAGACCAATCAAAAAATTAAGATATTCTATAGAGGTTCTTTCACCCCAATAAATTCACCAAGACAGACAAAAAGAGGTTCTCTCATGTTGACCTTCCATGTCAATGGCCCGAAGTATGCCTAAAAGTAATGAAGTGCTTGATGTTTGAAGGTAAGCACACCCTAATATTATTTCATCACTTTCTACTATTAAATTATTTTTAGGGCTATAAAATTACTCTCCCCTTTTATCTCCTCAAATCCCTAGAGAGCATTTCTCTTGCACACCAAATATACGAAGCAAATCTCATTCTACACCAAGGCCTTATATTGTTATTGGAAAAGCACAATGAGACCTTGTAGGGTAGGGAGGTTCCTCTAAAGTGGTCCTCTATTGGGGAGGACTCCCCTGAGGAAGACCTTACCTCAGGGTCCCACCATCTGATAATCAATACTTCCCATGCTAGCCCTTTATCCAAAACCTCTATTAAAGACCCTCTCCTAAAACTCAAAGTCCTTAAACCAAAACAACTCCTACTAGACAAGGGAACCACCAGGGAAGTATTGGGGAAAGGAAATACCCCCTATAGAGGAGATCAAATCTAACAAATAGTAACTAAAAAAATTTAACAATAAGCTTCATGAGGTTGAGATATGTCTAGGTGGCCTTAAACAAGATTAGAACGTTATGCACAAAGAAGTTGCCAAAATAATCCAATCCTTCACTCATTCGATTAAGGCAGACTAGACCCCCATAAATCAACACATTATAATGGTAGAGACCTCTTATCCAAATATTCCCCTCATAACCTCTACCAAGAAGACCCCGATGAAGGAATGGGTGCAGAAGAGACCCTGAATGATCCTACCCATGGAAGACGTAGAAGGGCCTAAAAAGAATAAGGGCTAGAAATATAAAGAGAAAATAAGGTGCACAAGAAAAGATGACTGAGGATGCAAAGGAACCAAAGGAGGGATCCCCCCTCCTAGAATAGTTTATTGTTTATCCATATACTATTTTTCTTTTTGTAGGGGTAGTTAGCTAGTATTGTTACTATTTTTTGTTGTTTAGCCTGTGGTTACTACTTTACTATACACTTTTAAACTATGGTTCCTGGTCCCTATAAAACCAAGTTTTTTACTTTATCAAATAAATAAAACACAAAATATAAGTGAAAATCAAATTAATCATACTAATTTAATATGGGAAGTATGAAAAATTAAATACAATGGTTGTAAACATACGCCCAATCAGAAAATAAGAAGATAAAAGTGAAGTGCTTATGAAGTAAGCATAAAACATACTAAATCAAGATGGGAAGTATGTCAATGACATGTAAATCATAATCTAACATAAATTATCTCAAACTTGAAACATGTAATTTTATTATGACTTGGTTATAGTATAAACTGGGTATTGAAATATTTTTGAGGAGGGCCCAGTCCTATCCATGGTCTTACATTACAACTCACAAAGGTAACACCAATGAGGTGGAAATAATTGTGGGAATTATTTAAAAGATGTTTGTAATGTGGTAATTTGTGAGGAGGGCCTAGTCTTATCCATGGTCTGACACTACAACTCCTAAGGGGAACACCAATGATTTGAATAGTAGTATGAAAATGTTTTATTATGGTAATTTGTGAGGAAAACCTGGTCTTATCCATGGTCTTACAGTGTAACTCACAAAGGAAACCCCTAGGGGGAATGATCAGTTAACAAAATAATATTTTTCAAGGGAAAATATTAAGAATGTTTTAATGAAGGAGGGAATGTAAAAATCATGACATATGCATCTATGAGAAGACCTTAGGAAACATGAGGCATTATAAGTACAAATAAGAAACACTAAAAATCTAGTGACCATCAAAATAATAAAGAATACTTACTCACAATAAGCCCAAAGATATATAGGCAAATAAGTGAGATACTAATGATCAACTCATAATGATATATGAAAAAAAAATTAAAATGAACTACCTTCTCACAACATATTCCCCATTCCTTAGGACCTCTTATAGAGTTTTTGGTCTACGATGAATATTGTGTACTTGTGTGAAAAAGTAAGTAGCACTAATAGATTTTTTTATTTTCCTATCCCAATCTACTGGCTTACTACACCCCAATAGACCTCGAATCTATCATGAGTCCAACTATGGAGTTTGAGATTCAATTACGAATAGGACATGTGCTATGAATCATGTCTTTTGGTGTGATTAGACTTTTAAATTTGTATGTTGCCTTTTTAAATTATTGCCTTTTATTTAAAGGATTTGGCATTTAACTTTTTTTATGGTTTTTATGATTCCTCCTCCATATGGATTTGGAATAACCAACATGAGTGATAAAAGTGATACACAAGAATGAGCTTTAGAATTTAGTTTAAATGAGGCTAAGTATCCAAATATATGACTGACTAAACACTTAGACTTACTTATGAACCAGTATGTAATCTCAAGCTTCAATTGTATGTGTGCTTAGTAAGTGAAAGGAAAATGAAGAAATAAAGGGAGATCAAAGTATATCAGTAAATAATAGTAGTACAATGAGAATTATTGTTTGCTAACTGATCATATGATAGAAAGAGATTACTATGGGAATCAAGGTTTGTATAACCAAGTCACAATAATAATTATCTATTTTTTTAGTGAGATGAGATATCAAGCAATCATTGTAAAAAAAGAAAAAAATCATGAAATAAGTTAACTCATAAACATAAGTGTGCATTCATGAAAATAATGATAAGAATCCATAAGAAAGGTGAAAATAAATGAAAGCATATAAAACACATAATGCATAATATAATGATCCATGTAATATAGATAAGTGAAACCAAATTTGACATATAGTCAAGTGGATAAGATATATATAAATGGATCATAAATACAATCCAAATCATAATATAGAACAATGTGAAAAAACACCATGTCATGTTCATAAATACTGATAAATTTTACGACAAATATTATCCATGACATCTAAAACATCTCTATGAAGCTAAATTCTGACAATCTCTAGAGTCTCATCAATCTTCATGAAAAGTTGTGCAAAGACTTCCTTCCATATTTCCTCAATTGAAAATGTAGGTGTAGGTGATAAAGAGTAATGCTCATGAGGGATTTTATGCATAAGATATTCAAGGAAAGGAATGTATGTCTGAATGGGAATAGTATATGTAGGGTGAGAAGGAGGTGAAATTTATGGAAGAGGATCTTTATTGCATGTACGCCCTATTAAAGGAGGAATGATTAATGTAGGTGTTAATTATGGGAAGTCACAGAGGTATTTCTAAATAATGTGGTAATGATATGATGTATACCATACTGGTGCCAAATATAGTATACTTCCCCATATTTAGGGATATACTATGGTAATAACTTTAGATGAGGTATAGCTTTGTCTTTAGACCGAGTAGTAGTTGGATGCAATGTGTCAATATATTGCCTAAGTTTTTCAATAATGAGTGAAAGAGTGATAATCTATTCCATAAAATCAATAAATATATTTGTTAGTACTCTTTGGGGGCCTACTAGATGAAGAGGTGGAAGGAGAAGATGGGGTGGCTGATATAACTAGAAATCTTTGGTCTAATGACTGGAAACTTTGTGGACATCACAATAAGTTTGATCTACCCATTAGGTGGGCATGGGATCAAGTTGTGATAAAGGAAGAAATCCATTGCCAAGAAAAGAGGAGATAGAATAGAAAATATTCGAGGCTCATTTGAAGGTAAAGCTAGAGAAAAAACTAGATTATATTTATCTAAAAGTAAAGCTAGAATAAAAACTAGACTAGGCTTATCTGACGGTGAGGATGGCTATGTAGCAAGTTTAAAAATAGTAGCTAGCATCTCTAAAGTAAGCAAACTATAAGGATCTTAGTATCTAGTAAAGTTATAAGGGCCTATCATGACATGATATGTGAGCATACACCTGAGGGGATCTATTGTAATTGGAGGTGTACAATGTGAGTGTTCCATCTCTACCCTATGATAAATAGTAATAATACTAGTATTAAGTAATATAAAGGAAGGACTGCTAAAAGATGATTGAAAAAACTTAAATAAAGAAAAGCAATATTGAATCATTTTGACATTTCTAGCTTGGACAAATTTGATTAAAAATGGATTGTCTAAAGCATAACCATTATCATAGTTAGGTGTATGTAAGTCAATGGTACATATAGGAATGATTTTGTCATCAGATCATGTGTGATGGATAGAATATCTAATCTTGGTTAAGATAATAGGTATATCATCGATAGGTGGTTGATGGGATTGAGGTTGTAAATAATGAGGAAGTTGGGTGATAATATGAGGGGATAGATTAGAGGTTTTGATCATGAGGCTAATCTCATCTTGTTCATCATCATCAAATTTTAGGATGTCAAGGGGAATGTTCCTAATTAATTCAGGGTAACCATTATAACCTTGAGTGAAATTAACTAGATAGTTGAAGAGTTAGGATTACCTAAATGGGATACTAGGCAAAGTTTCAAAGGTAGGAATTTTAAAAACACCATGTTCTTGAAATTGTTTGAAATTCCAAGGGTTCGTGTCTCCATGAATCTTGTAAATAGATCCATTATGGGGGAATTTGATGCACTGGCATGTGGATGAGGTGACTATTCTCATACAATGAGTCTAAGGTTAACCAAGTAAGATATTGTAAGAAAGCATAAAGTTAGAGATCATACTTTCATGTAGATGGTGATAAGAAAAATGGTAATGGGAATCCAAATGCAACCTAGAGGAGGCATTTGTCTTCTATCGTATCTTTGACATATGCTACATGTAGATTTAAGGTTTCACACATAATATCCAAGTGACTTAATGAAGTTAAGGGAGATAATGCAAGTACCTGAACCTTCATTAATTAAGGCATGTTTAATTTGGATATTGCCAATTTGGATGCTAAGGAATAGAGAAGGATCATTCGCATGAAGCAATATCTTGTCAAGAATTATGGAAGCAATAGGAAACTTAAGTGAAAGAAAAGTATTCACTATTTCATCAACATGTATGTATATATATTCACATTGTTAAATTATATTATCTTCAGATCTAGATAAGGTAGTTTTGCATCCTATCGAAGGAGGATGAGGGATGTTCATTTCAAACAATAATTGCATTAGATAGTTCTGATAATGAGAATAAGTTTACATTAATTCTATGAAAGGTATTTGAGATGGGAGATGAGAAATTTTCACAATGGGATCCCATTCATCATAACCCATGGGAGGTTTGATATATATAGGCATGTAATGTTGCAATAACTCCTGGGAAGGAGGGTTAGAAGTGAAATTGAACTTGTGTTGATAGTGTGTAGTTGGTTTAGGTTGATTAAAAATTGTTTGATTTACTTTAGGTGATGTGATGGTTGGTTGAGGTATTTCTTGTGGTTAGGTTGAAAAAATACTATGGGAAGTTTGGGGGATGTTGTTTTGTTGTGTGGGCATTGGGAGAAGAGTAGAGATGGTATGAGAGGTATAATCAAGTTGTGTTTTTAAGATTGGTGTGTGAATGGTTATAATTTCCTATCACCCTAATTCCATTATATGGGATGGGGAAGTGTCCTAAATGATGCATAATAGTTGAGAGGTGTGATGCGTAGGTATTAGATTTGAGTAAATAAAAATAACTAATCATCTCATGTTAGTCATATTAACCACATTTTCTTCATTGGTAGTGAGGTCTATAATACTTTCAACATTGTTTGTAGGAGTAGTCTTGTCGATGTTATCTTGGTGGTTAGGAAGAGGATCTTTGTAGATAGCAAGATGAGCATTAGCTTGGTTTAAAGATTGGTTTTTATTTTACATTTCCTGGGCTTTAAAAGTTATGTCATATGTTTATTGATGCTTTTGAATAAGGGATTCATGATCAAATTTTAGACCAAGAATAAAATCCATAACAAGATTGTTTAATTTTCTACAAGTCTCATGAGAGTGGCCCCAACTTGCATGAAACCAACAAAATTTATTTGGATCATACCTTGATTTAATAGGACAAGTGGGTTCAAGATCTTGTGCTTTAGATCTTGGAAGATGTTTTTGAAGCTCTGATAAGGATAAAGGTTTTTGTACATTGGTAAGGTTGGGTTGATAAAATGTAGGATTGGGAGTGTTTTTTATAGGGGTGCATGCTCCATAGTGTTGTTTAGATCAATTGCTTAAATATTATGAATAGTGTCAAAGGTGTTAGTAACATCATCATTAGTTACATGATGGTTTTTAGTTTTAATGAACATATGAGTGCCCATTATAGATTGGGATGGTTTTAATTGATGTATGAGTAAGTCTTGTCGTTTAACTTGGTCGAGGGCTTCTTCCAAAGTTTTTGAAAAGAGAGTCTTAACCCGATATTGTAATTTGGGGTATAGAGCATTAGTGAATAGGTGGAATAGGTTTTCATCCACCATATCATACACACATTTATTAGATAAGTTATTCTATAATTTTATGAAGGCTTTTTCTATTTTAGTTTCAAATTGTTTTCAATTTATAAAGTGGGCTAAGTTATTTTTGGGAAGATCACTAGTTTGAAATTCTTGGACTAGTGAGTTAACCAAGTCTTCAAGGTTAGTGATAGAATGGGTTTTTAATTTATTGTACCAATATACATCATTTCCTAAGAATGTTGTAGCTAATAGTTTGGTAGCAGCAAAGGTGTTAAGTTTGACCCAATCTTTATAAAGGCTACCAAATGTTTTTAAATGTAATGTGGGATCGATGAATCCATTATAGGTGATGGTGGTTTTGATACCTCCTATGTCAATATTAGTAATTTGAGGTAAAATAGGTTTTTTTTGTATATGTTTGATTGTTTTATTAATGAGGTGTGGTTGTGGGATAAGGTTACCATGGGAATCCCTAAGGGGGTGAAGGGAATTCAGATTTTATGCTCCCCATGAAACCTGTTGAGGTTGGTTTTTAAGATGAATGAGATGGTTTTGCATTTGCATCATTTGATTTATGTTATTGGTTTAGAAGGTATGCATTTTATTAATTATTTTTAGTAGGATTTATTTAGTTTAGGCAGTATTTTGACTAGTGTGCATAGCATGTGATGCATCAGTATTAGTATTAATAGCTTGAGCTGTACCATGACTAGTAGCATGCATCACACTAGTGGCATGAATAACATTGGTAGTAAATGAAGAACTAGTGGCATGAGAAGCATTAGTATCAAAAGATGATCTAGTATCATGGTTGAGGGGATGGGTATTTTGAAGAGGCCCACTACAAGTTGAACCCACCGTGTTAGTATAAATACTTGGCATAGAGGTTTAATAAGGCAGAAGAATATGTCATGGTGTGTGGAGACATAATACAAGGAAAATTTTGATATAAAAAGGAAGTGGTTCCCCCAAATATATGAGAAAAGGTAGGGGAGGGTAAGGGAGTTTCTTCTATACGGGGACCTATCATGAGACTATAAGTGGTTGAAGGGTCTTTTCATCTATGTTGAGGGAATTCATTGATGAAAAAGAGCATTTCAATTGTGTACTCTAAATCACACTCATCTTCTAGTGAGAACAAAAGATTACGATCTAAGGATGAATGAGGAGGAGTCACATAATTGGTAGTGTGAGTGGTCACATGGACATCACAAGGTGTCTCCTAGGACACCTATTAGGATTGGTAAAACTCGTCATGTTTGTTTAAATTAACTCTATATTATCCTTAAACAAGAATTTCATGATGAATAAAAGAGGTTAAAAACTTTATGGAAAGGAGGATCAATTGGTAAGATACATAATCAAACTAATCTACAGTGTTCTGTAAGACAAGAAATAGAACAGGGAATAAAGAACACAGCCATACAAATCGATTGTGTACTCCAGAGAGAGAAATTAAATAGGTTGAAAAGATATATAGTCATAAAATTTGATTGTATATTCTAGAGGGAGAAAATAAATAGGATAAAAATATGCATAGTCTTATATGTAGATTATGTACTAAAGGAAAACAAAACTAACCATCTGTAAGAGACAATGTTGATAGGGATGATTGTGTTTTGAAAATAGGAATTTTTTTGCAAGATAATAGCTAAGCAAAAATAATGAAACACACAAGCAATCAGATCAATATGTTTGATCTAATTATAGAACACAACATAAACCTTGAACTAATTTTGACTAGTACAATTTTACAATACAAAATACAATGATCAAAGAGCAAGCAACAAAACTTGAATGTGATAGGGAGTTCATTGTAAGAAAGAACTAGAAAGCAATCTATAGATAGTTTCAAGTAGTTTATGCTAAAATGGATATATATTGGTGATGGTATTAGCTTTGTATTAGGGCCTACCCCCTCACTTCACAATCTTGTAATGATAAGGGTGTTAAGTGCTTTGCCAATATATACTATCAACCATGTGTTTATACTTGGCTAGAAAACCAAGTCAACTTCCCCCTTAGTGATGAAATTTAAGTAGGTAGACATTGGGAAGAAAATTCTTAATGATTTTTAGTATTAAGTGATTTGGAAGTGTGTGCAAAAGAGAAAAATAGTGTGACTAAATCGGTAAATTGAAAACCACTTAATTTGTCTATGTTTGTTACTCTAAGCATGCAAGCAACTGAAATGAAAAGTGAATTAATTACTAGAAAAATAGGTTAATTTCTTTTATTTTAAAGAGTATAGAGTCAGTTTAGGTAACATTGTATGCAAACAATACATAATAGAGTTGATAGGTTCACTACTATTATGCAAAAGTAAGATCCAGAAGAACATAGTCAAATAGGTTAAATGAGTCTTATAGAGAGAAGATAGGTTATAAAACTATGTTGAGCTGGTTGACCTAATTCATTATAAGGTTACATTTTTATAGATTGTAAACTATGAAACAAGATTGTAAATGATAAATATAAATAATAGAGAAGGTAAGAATGAACCTTGGTAATTTTGAAGATGCTTAGTTTGAAAATTTTATATTGTATTGCTCAAATACTAATTTTTATATTTTGTGAACAGAGTTGATTGGTTAAACAAAATCTGTAAAACTTATGTGCTAAAAATAATCTACAAATAGAGTCGACTGGTTCGATTAAGTCTGTAAACCTATATGTTGAAAAATAAAAATATATATAGAGTTGATTAGATCAATGAAGTCAATGATCCTATGATTGAAAAATATACCTATGTTAAGTTGTTCGATTCAGTGACCTGTATTTGGAAAAGACTTACACAAAAAAACCATAGTTGATTTAGAGTGACTATGTGTTAAACATGTGCATATAATGTTAGACTGTATTGATAGGTTCAATACAGTACTCTAAAAATAAAAATATATAAGATGATAATAAAATTAATGTGTGAAAGAAAACTTGAAAGGGTTAGATTCATGTCATGTTCACTACAATATATATAAGGGAAAATGTAGTCGACCTACAAATCAATCATAAATCAGAGAAGATAAACCATACTTACACTTCCACTTGTTGGTACATATAAAAAATCAAGGTCATGACCAAGATGGATCTGTTATACCTAACCAAGGGGTCTCTTACCACAATATTGTCACTAGAGAGGGTTCTAAAGCCTCTAGTCAAGTAACACCATGTAATAACCCTAGCTAAGTCCTATGTTTTCTATATTCATAAAGTAAATACAAAGTAAAGTGAAATCTAACCGAGTGCTCATCAAGCTTATGGCACAAAATGGGGGTAATAAACATGAAAGTAAACATGAATAGAATAATTATAATTAATCTATGTATAGATATAACCCTAATTCATGGAGAGCGAAATACATTCAAAAGTCATTACTTATGCTACTTATATCTACTAAAATAAAGGAGTAAAGTTAGAGGTACTTACCTTGAAGATGAACCCATCGAGATTCAATCTCTCCCTTAGCCAAAGGTGCTTTGAAAGAGGTTGTTGTGTATTGTTGAAGAAGCTAATAATGGAAAATGGACTATAATATAGCCAAGGACCTCCTAGTAAATCTCAAACTTTCACAAGACAAAGTTTCTTCTCTCCAAGTATAAACCCTACGCAATAACTCCTCAAGTAGAATGGTGGAAGAGTATATTATAAATAGGCACAAATCAATGATTAACTATGTTCCTCTCTTCATAAGAAATGGCAAAAATAGATGTGTGTATATAGTTGAATCTAACCCTAGACCCTTCTGAAAGTTTAGATGATAGAATTAGCCCAATCAACCCTGTATCGTTAATTCATAAAGTCAAATTAGGTCTTAGACTAAGTCAACAAAGGATGATAGAGTCATGTAACATGCAAATATAATTTTAAGTATAGGGTTAGCCTAAACTGAATTTGTTTAATAAATGTTAAAAAGATTTTTTGGCTTATATAGGGGTTGAATAAGGTGATGAATTGCTTGTAGGAGTGTGTAAGGAAGGAGGAAAATTTTAGGGAAGTGTATAGGAGATGGTTATGTAGATTAAAAATGGTGGTATAGGGGACAACAATCTTACGAAGCAATAATGGTTTGCACACCCCTTTCTCAGTACACCTTTTAAGGCATGCACTCAGAGAGATTGAGACTCAATGGGTTCCTGCAAGAGAGAAAGCATTAGTAATTGATAAATTTTGAAAATATAGTGTATACAATAGGTACTTAATAGAGGTAATTATTGACACACATTAAATCACATGACTTATGTCCAAATACATGAATCTTATTCTCTATTCCTATAAAACATTTATCTATATGCAGGTTTGACCCTTTATATGTTTTCATTATTACATAGAACATTTCAAGACAAATGTTCAAGCTACTTCATACCACCCTCAGATTGTCTCTAGCTAAGAATACTTTTCCTTAATCTTCTAGGATAGGTTCATGGTAGGAAGACAAAATCACTACCAGAGGCTTGTCCACCTAGAGTGACCACATCCCGTACCAAATAATGTCTAGTTTCTAAATTTTTAAATATTATTTTAGGTCTTCATGCACATTTCATAAGGTCAACTAAATGAAATTATTAAAAGGTTTTCCTACATATAAAAAGCATAGGTCTTTAATTATTGCTAGCTTGGCACTATCTAGTAATTATTTTTACAATATTGCACATTGATAAAATATGTCCTACTCTTTAAAAATTCAAGATCATTTACAAGGAGAAGTTATAAGCCAAGTCTAAATCATCTCAAATCAATTCAAGAGCTGGGACAATTCTATGGTCAACAGACTTGAGTGACCTACACTTTTATCCATCTATAGTAGACCTATCCAAAAATAGTTTTAGATTCTATTCTTAATTTTGAGCATACATAGTCATATATTTTATTGATTTCCACTTTCAAATATCTAAAATAGACAACAAAAATCCTAATTTGAGCTATAAGTACATTTATTCTTAGCACTTCCTAAAAATAATAGTTTTCCATATTTATCAATTTCTAAAATAATTTTTTTAAATTATTATGCATCTTTATCATTCTAAGGCCTATCTAGTTTTAAACTTATTAGCAATAACACAATTATTTTTTAAATAAAAATAAGGTAAATCATATTGGTGAACCCGTATATTTGTTTCAAGCATTACTTTCATTTTTTATTTTAGTTCTAGGGTTTCAACTTAATTTATGATTTCAAAACATGAAAGAGAAATTATATTTGACCTCGGGGATTTAGAATTCTTAACTTCCTCACACAAAGATATTTGATTTTCATTGGATTTCAATTTTATTTCTCTTTTATTTCTTTTATTTTCATACAAACTATGTTTTAGCAACTTTAAAACTCATAGGAGATATCATTCTAGGAAAAGAGGTCTTTAGTTTCACCTAAGCCATGGTGTGAGGGATACTGCTCCAATACTCAAGCCATTAGATAACACTATCTATGGGTTTTATTTTTCATGTCCCTCATGATATATAAAGAACTCCCAGGGTTTTACTTTCATCTATATGAAGCCTTCAACCATTTTTTCTTGTAGTGCACTGATAAGTGGTTAGCCCTAAGAAATTCCTCTCAATGTACCTTAGAGATAGGATAGTACAACTACAAGATGGTGGAATCTTCTATAGTTAGTGAATTTTTAGGTTGTGTTCACTATTTATAACTAATATTAGTATATCTAAGAGCCTAAAAAGTAAACACACCCTATCTAGTTACACCCATTTTCCTTTTTTACATGACACTCAAGAAGGTTACCTCCTCTATTTCTCTAAGATGTAGTGCTAAATTAAGTCGGATACCTAAAGATCATATTCATATTCCTTTATTTTCTTCTAAAATGGATACTATAGATACTTTTGATCAATATGATAATGTAACTCTTCAAATTTATGTACACATTGAAGATGGTGTTGGTGATGAACATGATAATTAAGATAATGAAACTATGCACGATAATCAAGATATTGAAACTATGCATGATATCAATATAATCACGAAAGATCTAATAGAATTGATCTTAATGAACTTAATGGGGTAGATCCTAAGAAAGTAAAAGAATTTTACAATTTTAATTAAAGACTTTTGCAATGTCCCAAACAAGTGGATAATTTTTTCCAATTATTCCTAGTATCTAAGACTGCACATCAAGTGATAAATTGCATCATCTCAAGCATAACAACACAAGGTGCCTTCAGAATTGTTTATACTTCCATTTTAGGTGTTCCAATTTCTACTATTTCTTTTATTCTTATATCAATACCTTCATTTATATATGTTCCAACATTCCTAAGTATGGGGGCATAACATGATTTATAATAGATTAATATGCCTTTTTCTACACAAGTATTATACACACCTCCTTTGATTACTACACAAGTTCCACCACTAACCTCACTCAATACATACTCTCTTGAGCAAATTGTTATATCCTTACATGCTAAGGTGTTGCAATTAGAGCAAGGTGTCTCTATAACTTGTCATTTAATGAACTCTCATACTTTATTTCATAGTCCTTTGGCACCTAAGATAGCCATTTACCCATTACCAGTAAGCTTTTTAGATCCTAAGCTACCACTTTATGAAGGTAAAGGTGATCCTGAGCAACATCCAATAATTCCATGGAACATGTTTGGACTATGCTTACAATGACATATTATTAACCAAGCTCTTTCCAAGAAGCCTCAAAGACTATGCCCTATGATGGTTATATAATCTTACACTTCAATAAGTTATAACATTCAACCCTTTCACAGATCAAATTCTTATCACACTCTTTTATAAACATTAGTGAAAATCTATCTTACACACAAATTGTAAAACTCGATCAAGGGTCAAATGAGTCAATCAATGAATACATTCTTTGATACAAAACTATGCTATCCAAGATGAAAAATTCAATGGTATATAATGAGTTACAAGATATATTCGCACAAAGATGTTAACACCACTCCATTTCTATATCATGTTCAAAAAATTCAAATCTTTTTATGAGTTATATTATATATTCAAAGAAAGAGAAGTTAAACTTATAGATTTGAACAAGCTAAAGTATTCACCAAATGCTCCATCTACTTTAAATATCAAGTATCAAAGCAAACCAAACTACAAGGTCAAATATAATAAAATCAATAATGAAGCAAAAATAATAGTCATTATAGTATCAAAACCAAAAAATAAACTTGAATTGACAACTCCACCAAGGAAGCAATTTACAACGTTACCATAACCTCCTCATCGTATATTATAGAAATTACTTGATTACAATCTCATATCTATGCCTTCACCATTAAAGGTTGAAATCACCAAGCCTCAACATAAGGACTTCGATAGTAACACATATTATGACTACCATATATGTATGAGGCATTCTACAAATAAGTCACTTAGGTTAAGGCATAAGATACAATATCGTACCAATGATAATATTATTGAGCTAACCACATCAACATAAGAAGCTAGACTTCAACAAAATGATAATGTAAAGTTGAAAATATCTAATAATCAATTCCCAAATCATGGTACAAGATAAAATACAAATAATACATAGGTACATCATGTGTACAATGTGCATCCTAATTCTAAGACATATGGGCATCCATTAGATGAAATTATTGGTACATTTATAGGGACATCAACACCATGTCTACTAATCAAATTTGATTACAATGAAATCAATGATGATGTTTCAAATAGATATGCACTCTTTATTCAATCTTACATCAATAAACAACCAATATGTAGTGTCATGATTGACAATGGGTCAAGTGAAAATGAATGTATAATGACACTCATTCAAAATCTTGTATATATAGTGCCAGATTTGTAAGCTACATCAAAATTTGTCAAAACATTCAATGGCCATACACAAAATACTCTAGGGTATATAGTGTTACCTCTCTAAGTGGGTTCAGAAAAATTAGCTACTCCATTTCTAGTCTTACTAAGCACATGGGTCTTTAATGTGTTATTAAGATGTCATTGGATACATAAACTTCATGTAGTACCATCCACAATACATTAATGTCTCAAATATATACATTGTAACCAAGTGGTTGAATTTCAAGGCATTCAATATGAGTACCCTTGATAGTTATTGGTAACTCCTCCTCCTCCAACAACAACATTGTAGTTGGTTGTGGCACTTATTCAAGAGCACAATATAAATATAATTAGTGCACTCATTCAAGAGCATAGAGTAGAATTAGTTATCACACCCATATAACATATTTCTATACAATCATTACCAAGGAAAGTGGTACACCCTCTTAAGATAAAAACTTCATATCAAAGAGTCACTCAAATTTTAAAGACCACCTCAAGTAGTTAATGTGTTGCATAGCGAACATAGATAGTGAGACATTTTCCCACTATACAACAAACTCCACTGAATATTTCACCTTCTCGAGTTATACATCTTACAAAATATTATATAAGAAATGATTACAATATTTACCTTACAACACCTTATGCCTTTTCAAATTTAGATTCATCTACATGTAACACTTTTCATCTGTGAAAAGTCACCATCAACATACATGATCCAAGCACACACTATGGCTATCCCATTGATGGGATCATAGGCTAGTTTCTTTTCAAAAATGTCAAAATATAAATAAATTAAATATTAAAAAAATATAAATAATTTAAAATTACAAAAACATTCAAAATATTATCAAAAAATAAAAAATCAAGAGCTGAGCGTCACATAAGTTACTAGTTTTCTTCTTTACGCATGTTATTTATCACATATTTGGTATATAGCATATCCTTTTTTATACACATGCATTTCACAAGGTATATGAGTGTGATGCATGACATATATATCTGCATGGATTCTTATATGTTAGGTTCCATTTTATCTAGTGGTCATGCCTGTATTAGGAGCAACTTATCCTATAGGTTACATTATCAATAAGTTATATATGTCTATGACCACTCTACCATGTCGAGCTACATATCTTACAATTGTCTTGTTGATCACTCACATATTACATTATTGTACATGGATATGCTACTTTTTTGATGATATGACATTGATACATATGGATGAAATAGACTAGTTTTCACTTGTTCTATGCTCCTTTGATGTTGTTACTTTCTTGCATTATTGGTTAGACATTAATTGTTTATTATGTGTGTTCCATATCCATTGTGTGTAATAATTTCTTGAACATCTCTATGATATTTGTGATTAGTATGTGTGACTTTTGAACATGTCCATTGCTTCTGACTCTTGGCCCTATGTGTGTGATGTTTTCTAGTATGTGTGACATTTAAATGTGCTTTGTTTCAAAAAAATTAATGTCTTTTATGTATGGCCCATGGCCTTACTTATTGTGACATATTTAGGTCTATTGTATGTGGCCCTTGGCCTTATTATATGACATTTTATTGCATTGTGTGACATTATGTTATGCTTACTGAGCTTAATTAGTGTGCAATGATACATATCATGCACTTTAACTATGTATTCTAAATTTAAAGATGGTCACTTTTTTATGTACCTCAATGTTATATCTATCTAGACATGACACTTGTATGCCTTGCATTCAATATTTTACATACATGCTTCAAATATAATTACATTACATTTATATGATAACATACTTGTAGACACATAAATCTAGTCATAGATTCTTGACAATGATAATTATTGACACATTCTAAACCACATGACTTGCACATAAATAAATGAATCTTATTCACTATTCCTCTAATCCATTTATCTATATGCAAGCTTGAACCATTATTTGTTATTACTACTATATATAACTTTCAATGTCAAAATCTTAACATGTCTAAACTCATCTTCAGACTATCTCCAACATAGGATAGTTACTTTTTATCCTTTTGGACATGTTTGCGTTAGGTGGATAGGAGTGTAGTTCATTCTTTTCCACTTACAATACTCCATCCCATGCTATATAATGACTATTTTTTGAAATTAAAAAACATACTTTTGGGTCTTCTCGCATGTTTCACATGGTCAGCTAAAAAATTTTTTTAGAAGATTCACCTATAAATACATATCAAGAGTCATTCATTTTATCCACTTGCTATTAAATTGATTCAATTTTTTACATTTATACATATCAATAAAATTTTCCCTATCATTTACAAACTTAGGATCAATCACAAGGAACATCCATAAGCCAAGTCAAGATCCTTCTAAATCAAGTCAAGAGCTATCATTGTCAAGTATTAAAGCCATATTCTTGTTGCATACACATCGTCATAGGATCACAATTGCATAATCACTCTTGGTGGGAGAACTACATGGGCTTGATTTTCTTCCTTGAAGTATTGGATACATAGGCAATGGTCAATCATCAAGGAGGTGATTGAGGTCAACTTTTCTCATTACACTCACCTCTTTTATTGTAGGTTTTCCATCCATCAAAGTGCCATAAGGGTTTCAAATAAAATATAATAAAAATATCAATTTATGTATGGTTAAACCCTAATTGAGATGTCTCATATTAATCGCCATTCATAGACACATAAGGCACAACAACTAGTCCTTTCGCATAATAAATTGAGATGATTATGCAATCAACAAACTCAAGTATATTACATTATTGTTCACTTACAATGGTTGTTTCAAAAAATATATTCTTCTTCTACCTTTGATCTATCATTTCTATAATTATGATTTCTTCATATTTCTTATCAACAACCTATCACAATCAGCTAGGACAAGTATGCAATCAATGAACTAGAATGCGTTACATTATCATCCACTTATAGTGGACCTATCAAAATTTTGTTTCTATTTCTGATTATGATCCTAAGCGTATATAGTCACCTCTTCTTCTGATTTTCACATTCAAATAGTTAGAACAATCAACATAATTTTATGTGCAAATTGCATATATCTCTTTTTAGTATTTTCTAAAAATAGTAGTGTTCCATATTTAGAAATTTATCAAAATCAGAATAGTTAAATATTTTATATCTTTAACATTCTAATATTTCTAGTTTTACACCTATTAAAATACATTAAAATTTTATTTGTTTTATAAAAAATATGCTAAAACATATTGTTGAACTTGAACTAATTTTTTCAAGCCTTTACTTTTCTGATTTGGATTTTCAATTTATTTTTCTTTTTGCTTTGTTTCCTTAGAAATTATGTTTTGACAATTTTAAAACTCAAAGGAGCTATCGTTCTGGGCAAAGTGCTATTTGGTAGTGTGAGGGGTATTGCCCCAATACTCAAGCTATTACACAACACCATTCAAAGATTTTAATTTTCACATACTTCATAATATATGAGAAATGTCTAGGGTCTTATTTTTTATCTATAAAAAACCTTCAGTCATTTGTTCTTAAAGTGCACTGGTAAGAGGCTAACGCTAAGAAGTTACTCTCAACTTACTCTAGAGATGGGATAATGTAGCTATAAAAACTATTGAATCCTTTATAATTAGTGTCTTTGTGGCCGTGTTTAGTATTTATGATTGGAATCGGTATATCTAAGAGCGTATAAAGCAAACACACTCTTAACTAGTTACACCCATTTTCCTTTTTTCTTTTGCACATTTGTATGCTTCTTAATAAAGTTACATCATCCTTGATTCTAAGGTGTAGTGTTATATTAAGTGTAACTTTTATTGAGCATATTCAAATTCACTTGATCTCTTCTAAAATGAATAACATATATATGATTGATCAATATAATGATGCAACTCTCTGAAATTATGTCCACATTGAAGATGATGTTAGCAAAGAACATGATAATCAAGACAATGAAACTATGTGTGATAATCAAGATAATCTAAAAAGTTCTAATACAATTGATCTATATGAACTTAATGGAGTAAACCCTAAGTTAAAGAATTATTCAATTTCCATCAAGGTATTCAATAATGTCCCCAATAAGTGGATAAAGTTTTCCAGTTATTCCTAGCATCTAAGACTATACATCACACTAAGATTACATTATCTCAAATATATAAAAAAGAGGTGCCTTTCAAAAAAAATTATCTATCTCTAATTACCACTATTGATTTTATTCCTATATCAACACATATAGTTACATATGTGCCAATATCTTTAGGTTTGGGCATATCACTTAGTTTATAACCAATTAACATGCTTGTTTATACAAGGGCATTATATCCACATCCCTTAATCACTACACAAGGTCCAATTCCAACTTCACTTGATGTATGCTTTCTTGAGTAAAATATTATATCCTTACATACTAAAATATTTCAATTAGATCAAGGCATCTCTAAATTTATTCATTCAATGGATTATTATACTTTTCTTCAAAATCCTTTGGCACCTAAAATATCCTCCTACCCAATACCAAGAGGCTTTTTAGCACCTAAGCTACCACTTTGTGAGGGTAAAGGTAATCTTGAATAACAAATTCATTCATTCCACGTAGCATATTTGGAATATGCTTACAATCATAAATTACTCACCAAGCTCTTTCCAAGAAGTCTCAAAGATTAGGCTTTGTTATGGTTCTATGATCTCCCACTTCAATAGGTTAGAGAATTTAACCCTTTGGCAAATCAATTTTTAACAAACTTCCCAAATCACCATTGGTGAAAAGTTATCGTATGCATAAATCTCTAAACTTAACCATGGGTCAAATGATTAAATCATTGAATATGTTATATCGTACAAAATTATGCTTGCAAATATGAAAAACTTTATGGAAAGCAATGAATTACAATATATATTCGCTCAAAGCTTGTTAGCACCATTCCAAAAATCAATCAATTTTAATAAATTCAAATCCTCTAATGAGTTATGTTATATGGTCAAAGAAATAGAAATCAAGCTCATAGCATTGAACAAGATAAAGTATTCACCAAATACTCCATCTACATCAAATATCAAGTTTCAAAGAAAACCAATTAATAAGGTCAAATCTAATGAAAGTAATAATGAAGCAAAAGTAATAGTTAATATAATATCATAACCATCAAACAATTATTGACAACTCCACCAAGGAGGAAATTTACAAGGATGCCATAGCCCCCTCATATCTTGTTACAAAAGTTTATTGATTAAAATATCATATCTCTATCTCCTCCATTTGATCATGATTTGCCCAGGCCTCAACCTAAAGGCTTTTATAGTAACACATATTGTGACTACCATAGATGCATTAGGAATTTCAATAATAAGGATTATAGGCTAAGGCATAAGATATAATATCTTACCGAAAATATTACTCTTGAATTAAGCACACCTATAAATGAAGTTAAGCCCCAACAAAATGATAATGTAAAGCTAAAAATTTTAATTAATCATTTTCCAAATCATGGTTCAATATAAAATACATATAATTTAGAATTACATCATGTGTACAATGTGAGTCCTCCTCCTAGGACATATGGGCATCTAATAGACAAAATTATTAGAACATTTATAGGCACACTAACACAATATCCATTGATCACATTTAATGATAGTAGAATCAATAAAGATGATTCAGATAGACATGCACTCTTTATTAAAGCATACATCAATAAACAACCTATATATAGTTTCATGATTGACAATGGGTCAATGGAAAAATGAATGTCTAATGACACGTCTTCACATTATTAGATACATAAAGCAATATATACAAGCTACGTCAAGAGTAGTCAAAGTATTCGATGGGCATACACATGACACTTTGGGACATATAGTGCTACCTATCCAAGTTGGTTTAGCACCAATGGATACTTCATTTCTAGTTCTACTAGGCACATGTGTCTTCAATATGTTATTAGGTTACCCTTGGATACATAATATTCATGTACTGCCATCTAAAATGTATATATGCCTCAAGTACATACATTTAAATCAAGTGTTCAAATTTTAAGGCATCATATATGAGTACCCTCTATAATCAATGGTAACTCCTCCTCCTCCTCCCTTACCACCACCACATTTGATTATTGTACCTATTCAAGAGCACCATAAAAATATAATTATGGCAACTACTCCAAATCTTAGTATAAATATAATAAATTCAGCTATTCATTATCATAATCTAGATGCAATTGTGGTGCCCATATATACTTTTTTATATGAACAGTTCATGGGGAAAAGGTCTAGCTTTCTAAGTAGCAAGATTCATATCAAAGAGTTTTGGAAAGTTCTAAAAAAGTCTAAATTTACTACAGTGTGTCATAAGGTGAATCCTAAGAAAATTTAATGTGTTTCACAACAAACATAAACAATGATACTTTCTCCTATTATACATCAGACTTCACCAAGTCTTACACCTTCTCGAGCTTCACAAGATTTTATAAGCAGTGATCATGATAATTTTGATATTGCACTTGATGTTTTTTATGATTTAGACACATCCAAATGTAACATTCCTCATCCATGGAAAGTTACTCTTTAGCTCTATGATCTAAGCACATGTTATGGTCCTCTCATTGATGGGATCATAAGCTAGTTTCTTTTCCATAATTTCAAAAATGAAAAAAATAAAACTGTCTCAAAAATATAAAAAAATCAAATAATGTTTTAAATACAAAAACATTCAAAATATTTTCAAAAAATAAAAAATAAGGCCCTGAGCATGACATGAGATGCTAGTTAATTCTTTACAAATATTATTTATCACAAATTTTGGTAGATAACATATTATTTTATATACATGCATACATTCATGAGGTATATGAGTGTGATGTAGGACATGCATTGTATATTCATTCTTAAATGTTGGACTATCTTTTACCCAGTGGTCATGCCTATGTTGGGGGCATCTCCTTCTATAGGTTATGTTATAATAGTTTATATATTTCCATGACCTTAAATGTAATGTTGAGCTACATATCTTACAAGTATATTGATAATCACTCATATTTTAAATTGCGCTACATATATATACTATTTTTTTATAATATGCCATTGATACATATGGATGGAATAAACTAGTTTTCACTTATTTTGTTTTACTTCAATTTTGGTTAATTTATAACATGATAGGATAAACATTGCTTGCTTATTGTGGTAGCCCTTAGATATTATATAAAAATCACTTGAACATCTCTATGATATTTTTATTAGCATGTGCAATATTTGAACATGTCCATTTCCTGTGGCGCTTGACCCTATGTGTGAATTATATATTTGTGTTGCATTTGAATATGTCCCTTATATGCAACCCTCGACCTTATTGTATGAAATTGCATGGCATTATGTGTTGTGCTTATGTGTTTTTTAAGCTTAAATAGTGGTTCCATGATACATGTCATGCACTTTTATGGATGGTTAACTTAATGCATACCTCATTAATAAATTTATCTAGACATAACACTTTATATGCCTTGCATTCAATATGTTACACACATGATTCAAATGACAATTATATTCTATATGATGACATACTCTCTACCATGTTGACATTATACAACATGATTCTATCTTTATCACATGATACAATTAATTCTTCTTTTGAGATGAGTGACTTGCAGAGTACATCCTTTATCTCAACATAGAGGCATCACAGTGGGCTTGTTTTAGAGATCTAAACCTACATGAACATATTTGTGACAAAATACAAGTTTTAAAAAAACATAATACAGGTTTTCAAAGATTCAAAGTAATTCAAAAATCAGATTATGTAACATAGTACATGTTTTCAAAGATTTAATTTAATGTAAAAATTAGATTCTATAATAGAGTATAGGTTTTCAAAGATTTAAAATAATGCATAATCAAACTCTATAAAAAATAAAGGTTATCAAAGATTCAAAACAAATTCAAAGAAAAAATGCTATAATAGAGAATAGGTTTATCAAAGATTCAAATTAATTTATAAATCAAACATTGGAACATTGGGCATATGCACAAGCATATGCAAAAATATTTACAAAATCAAAGTTACATATTTCAAATATAATTACAATTGATCATATAGGTGCATAGCATCCTCTATTACTTGGGAAAAAATTCAAGGGGCATGCTACTCATTCATGCTCATTCTTATTCAAATATTAAAAACTTCAAAGTTACAAACTTTAAAGTTCAAAGTTCAAAAACAAAATATTCATTGCAATGTAAATCTATGAGAGATGTGGTCGTGATGGGAGCATGAATATATTTCATTCTCTTTCGATCATGCAAATTATAATTTACATCCATTTTCAGTAGTGTGATTTGAATCTGTGAGGGTGATGTACATTCAAATCTAGTGACACTTAATGGTTTTGGCATTACTTCTAGCGAACCTAACATGGTTCTATCTTTTTATATTAGTACATTGAGGAACAATTCCATATTCATGAGAGTTGGAATAATACATCTCCACAACTTGAGAGATTGATTAATTATTCAAATTGAGATTTGATCACTCTTAAATTACTATTGGTTCAAATTATCCAAGTGCTTCAATAAGGGGGCATAGTTATCCATCATTAGTGAAAGGTTATAAGATAATTTGGTTTTACCTACATACAAGTGTACTCCGTCCTTGCTCTCTTTTGATAGTTTTCAATTTTAAAAGTTCAAGATTTTTAAAATTTAAAATAAACGAAATTATTACTTCATGAGCTACTACAATATTTGTTAAATTTGATTTCCCTACATAATTGAAGTATCCATTCAAATACAAAGTGTGTTGTACGCACTAAGGTTAAACTCTTTCTCCTTTACTCTAGCAACTTAATTTTTAGAATAAAAGGGGGGGAAATATAGACCCATAAATATGGTCACAGGTGCTTGATAATGATAACTCTTAACACATTCTAAACCATATGACTTTCACATAAATAAATTACTCTTATTTTCCATTCCTCTAAGCCATTCTTATATGGAGGTTTGATTGTTTGCCATTACTATTATATAGAACTTTCAATGTCAAATGCTCAAGATGTATAAAATCACCTTCAAACAGTCTTTAATAGAGGACAATGATATATGTTCCCTTTGGACAAGTCTACACTAGGTGAAAAGGAATATACACTTACAATGACCGCTTCTTACACCAAATAATGACTAGTTTCCCAAATTCAAAACATCATTTTGAGTCTTCCTACATGTTTCACATGGTTGGTTAAAGAAAATTGTTAAAAGGTTTTCCTATTCTTGAGTAATTTATTTTTTTCACTTGTTATTCACTTGGTTCAAGATTTTTACACTTCTACACATCAAGAAAATCTACCTTATTCTTTACAAATTCAAGATCACTCAAAAGGAGTAGTCATAAGCCAACTCAAGAGCCTTCTAAAGCAAGTCAAGAGCTAGAATTGTCAAGTATCAAAACCATCTTCTAGATGCAAACACATATTCAAAGGAACATAATTGTATAATCACTATATGTGGGAGAACCATATGAGTTTGATTTCCCTCTTTGGAGTATTGAGTGTGTAAGGAACAATAAATCGTCAATGGGGTGGTTTAATTTAACTCAAATCATTATACTCCCCTCATTTCTTCCATGTTTTTAAGTTATTAAAGTTTCATAAAAGTTTTAAAGACAAGATAATACTAATAATTATTTCTCGTGACCAAACCCTAATTATGATATCTCATATTACTCAACATTTACAAACATAGAAGGTACAACAATTGATTCTTTAGCATAGCCAACCGAGATAAATTCATGATGAAAAAACTTGAGTGCATTGTACTGTTATCCACTTACAATGATCAGGTCCACATATATCTTCTACTTTTACTTGTAATTTTTCATTTCTAGAATTATACTTTCTTTGTCTTTTTTTGTCAACAACTTGTCATAGTCAACTAGGACAAGTTCATAGTCAACAAATTAGAATACATTGCACCATCATCCACTTACAACAAACATGTCTATATTTTATTTTTATTCTTGATTTTGATCTTGAGAATGTGTAGTCACCTCTTCTTCTGATTTTCATTGTCAAATAGTTAGAATAGTCAACAAAAGTGTGTGTGCAAGTTAAGTATATATATTCTTAGTATTTTCTAAAAATAATAATTTTTCATATTTAACAATTTATCAAAATCAGAGTAGTTGAGTATTGTATATCTTTAGAATTATGATATTTTTATTTTTACAACTATTATAACAAATTTATTTGTTTTATCAAAAATAGGGTAAACATGACATGACATTTATATGCCTTGCATTTAATATGTTACATATGTTATTCAAAGACTATTACATTGAATTGTTTATGATAACATACTCTCCACATAATAACATGATTATGTATGATCATATCTTTATCACATGGTAAAATTAACTCTTCTTTTTAGATGAGTAACTCGAAGGCTGCATTATTCATCTCAAAAGGAGGGCATTATAGTGGGCTTGTCTTAGAGATCCAAGCTTTCATGAATAGATGAAAACTATATTTGGGAGAGGTTTTCAAATATTCAAAGTAATTCAAAATATTAGATTATATAACATGGTACATATTTTTAAATATTTAAAGTAAGTCACAAATCAAACACGTGATAGATATTGTCACATTGATATAGATTAATTGGGTATGTGACATGCATATGCACTCACTTTTCAAAGACTCAAAGTATAGAATCATACACACTTGAATGTATATGCATATGAATATGCAAGATAGTTACATGAGCAAGGTTATAGGTTTTATTTAAAGCTATAATTTGAGCATATAGGTGCATGGCATTCTATATCGTTGACATAGATTCAAAGGACATGGTGTTTGTTCATGCATATTTTCAAAGTTCAAAGTTATAATTTAAAAGTTCAAAAGGCATGATACTTGTTCATGCACATTTTCAAAGTTCAAAGTTATAATTTCAAAGACAAATGTTTGTTTTTTCAATTCAAATATATGAGCAATGTAATCATGATAGGGGTATGAATATTATTTATTCTTTTTAGATTGTGTAAATAGATTATAGATATGTTTACAGAAGTGTGATTTGATTTGGTATAGGTAATGCATGTTTGAGTCAATTGACACTCAATATCCTTAGAATTATTTCTAGCGAACCCATTGTGTGATTCCATCTTTTGTTAGGGCGGTGTATGTTCAAGTCTAGTGACACTCAATGACCTTGGCATCACTTATAATGAACCCATCGTGGTTCCACCATTTTTGGATTAGTACATTATGTACTTTTACCTATTTATGAGAGTTGGAATATGCATATTTATAACTCAAGGGCTTGATTAGTTATTCAAAATTAGGACTTTATCACTCTCAATTTTTAATTTGTTCAAATTATTCAAGTGCTTTTGTAAGGAGAAAAATTATCCATCATTAGTAATGATCTTTTGGAAAAACTATGTCAAGTTTTTGAATCTTGACGCATTTTAGATCCACTTCTGTGATCCTTCATCAAGTAAATAATGTGTGTAGGAATAGCAGAACAACACCCTTTAAAAATTGGAGGAATATAACCGTTACAAAAAAATTGCTAAAAAAAAAACAGCTAGTCGTTATCCAAAAATGCTAAAAATGAAAATAAAAAATTAAGTAGTTACCTAATTCATATTAGTAATTAACTATTATAATTTAAAGCTATAAAAATATGTTATAACAATATAAATTTAAAATTATGTTATAAATAAATAAATTTAAAATTTAACAAATTTTATTATTAATTTTTTTTCTTGATAAATCAAAAAAAAGGGGCAAATCCCATCTATTATGGTATTTAATCAAAAAACTTTGGAAGAACTAGGGGAATACAACAGGAGTATCAAAGTTTAAAAGAGTAAGAAGCTCTGTAATACTAAAAAAATTGAACAAAAAGCTAGTCTTCATCAGAGATAACTATGTTCACATTGTTACCAGTATCATGAATATCTTCTTTAAGGTTGATAGTAGCCAAAGAGATCACCAAGTGAATTTCATCAGTATCATGCATAATTCCCAACCTTTCACAAATTGCCTTCAGCTTCTGATGTTAAAGGATATTGTCTTCAGCCATTGCTTTTATCAAAGTTCAAATTTGATCGAGCTTGGTTTCCATCAGATGACTGAAATGATCCACATCTTCATGAATAGCAAGAGAATTGCTATAATTGAAGAGAATAATCTGAATGTGAATCAGATGAGCAACGTTGAGGGTGTCTAAGTAGGCATTAGGCTAACTAGTATCTTCCATAGCCTTGATAATGACCTCCATAGAAGCCACAGAGGAGCCACCATTGAAACAAGTAGCACGCTAGGCATAGAACATATTCATGGCCATCCATTTTAGCAATTTTTCATCCTTCACACCCTCCAACAAGGTTTTTTGCCAAAAATCTAGTGCCTCCTGGGCCATAAAACTAATCTTTTTATCTAAAAGGAAACCTGAGTCAAGTAGATGGCAGAGCTTTAGGTCATCTACCAGGCCCAAAAAGGAGGAATGAACATCTTCCAAGGAATAGTTATGTAACAGAGTGTTATTCATTTCATTAATCGAATTAACAATAGAGGCCTTACCTTTAGCCTACCTAGGATGCTTTTTTCCCAAGCCTCCTAAATCCATTTTGCCAGAGAATATATTACCATAGAGCTAGGAGCATAAAGTAGAGAAGGGCGTAGAATGCTTGAGGTGGAGAGAAGATAGGGGTAAAAACCATGTCATAAGACACATGTGTTGTGTGCGGCTCCTAATAATCAACAATCACCATTGCTAATAATAAATTTCCATGTTTTAAAGGTCTAAAATATCAGACCCTGATCGATTAATGATTATATTTATTAATATAGTGGTTATTTGAATCATTTTCCATAATCCTCCAAGCCTTTGATCCTTTGGAGAGGGTGTTGGTCATATGGAGACTTAATTTCGAGTGATTGAGAATGACACCTTTGTTAGCCATATGATCAGCAAGCTTCTTGCTTTCAAGAAAAATGTGCAAGGGAAAGTAAGTCTTAAATTTCTTACACAAAGTCTTATAATCATCCATAATATTATTTAAGATCTAATTGTGCATAGATCCATTTGAGAGGGATTCAATGACAATTTTTGAGTCCCCTTCTATTTTTAAATCAAGCCAATTCTTTTAAACTGCTAAAGATAGACCACGCCAAAGAGCTTTGGCTTTAGCGACATTATTAGAGCAGGAGCCAAATGCTTCACTGAATCCAAGTAAGAAATTTCCCCTAGAATCTCTGAATGTCCCCTTGATGCTAGCCATACTAGGATTGCCTTTAGCAGTGCCATCAAAGTTGAGCTTAATCTTAAAGCTAGATGGTGAGTCTAATTGTCTCTCCTGCTTTTTTTAATGTTGCTTCTGACCCTATTATTAGGGAAAGAATTTATTAATTATTAATTAAAGTTATTTTCAAAGTATAACAAAATAAAATCTTTTAAAATCTGTAGAATAAATTTAATAATTAGAATTTATTATTTATATGAAATAATTTGTTTCAATTATAAAAAATTAGTTAACCAAAAATAACATTATAAAATCTTTTAATTTTTTTAAATTAATTAATTAAATTTATTATTTAATTAAAATTATTGATTTTAATTATAAAGAATTTTTTAAAATTAGTTAACCAAAAATGTAAAGAAACTTTTAAGTTATTAACCTGCAAATAAAACCTAAGTTATAACAATTCAAGAGAGATCATTAAAAAAAATTAGTTTAGAAATCAAGGAAGGGAACTCTAAACACCACAATCCTACGTCCCAAAAGAGAAAAAAACTAATTATTATAAACTACCATCTTCTAAGCATGACTTATCCCTAACCCATCATCCTTGTTTAAATTTTTAGGATGTTTTAACATTTATATTGCTTCTCTTAACTTACACTTATAGAAGTGATCTTTTGTTACCAAATTTTTTTCTTCTTCAATGTTGATAGCATGTTTTGACTTAAACGAATGCTTAGCAAGGGCTGATTTTTCTTTCCTTTCCAGATGAATGTCTATAGAATGTTCCTTAATTCTTGTTTTAACCGATCTTCCTGTCTCCCCTATGTAAGGTATACCACATGAACAATCCACCTTATAGACTCCACTTATAAGGTTTGGGTCCAACTTGTCTTTAGCGGAGCCCAACATCATGCACAACTTATTGATAGGTAGGAATGTGGAGTGAATATTATGGTGATTGATAACTTTAGTTAATTTATTCGATATGCCTTCAACATAAGGAAGATAAGTTATGGGATCCTCTGTGAAAGACTCTTTGCTTTTAGTTTCGTTAATATTATCCTTAACATGTTTGATAGCCTTAGATATTTATTTGTCAGAGTAACCATTCAACTTAAAAACTTGATTCAGGTGCATGATTTCATGATCGATGCTCTCCTCATAACAAATTTTAAAATCCCTAATAATTAAAGTCTTGATAACCCCTACTTTTGGGGCAAGATGGTGATGGGAGGAGTCATGAAAGTAAAAGTTTGTATGTGTACCTTTTCTATAGACCTTCCTAGCTAAAGAATCATCTTCCTTCTTAAGAAAGAGGACATCTAAAAAAAGAATTTATTGATCTATCTCAATTTCTTTAGTGAATTTTATGTTATGAAACTAATTGTTAAGATGAGAATGGAACTTTTCCAATTTATCTAGTCCATGTTGCCAACATAAGTTGGTGTCATTATAGATTATTCCTCTAATTTTTAAAGGGTGTTATTATGTTGTCCATACACACATTATTTACCTAATGAAGGATCACAGAAGTGGATCCAAAACATGTTGAAATTCAAAAACTTGACATAGATTTTTCAGAAGATCATTACTATTGTATGGACTATGGAAATATCAAATCTATTCTCCATCATTAGTTATAAGTTATAGGGAAAATTGGTTTCATCTCCATACATGTGTACTTCTTTCTTGCTCTCTTTTCAATTTTACAGTTTTCAAAGTTTAATTTTTTCAAATTCCAAAAATGGATAAATAACTAATTTATGTGTTGTTATAGGGCTTGTTAAATTTGAGTGCCCTGCACAATTGGAGTATCTCCTCAAAGACAAAGTGTGTTTTACACACTCATGTTTAATTATTTTTATTTTATTTTATCAATTTAATTATTATAATAAAGGGGGTAAAATGTAGACATATAAATTTGGTTATATGTACTTGACAATGTTAATTCTTGACACATCTTAAATCACACGACTTGTGCCCAAATACATGACTCTTATTTGTCATTTTTTAAAGCTATTTATATATATACAAGATTGACCATTTATTTTTTGTCATTACTACACAAAACCTTTTAAGATAAATACTCAATCAATTTCATACCACCTTTAGACTCTCTCTAGCTAAGAAAAATTATCCCTAATCTACTTAGATAGGTTTGTAATAGTCAGACCTGATCGTTGGCATGGGCCTATCCACTTAGAACAACTGTATCCTATGTCAAATAATAGCTAGTTTCCAAATTTTAAAACATTTTTATGGGTCTTCCTACATGTTTCATGAGGTCAGTTAAAGGAAATTATCAAAAGGTTTGTCTATAAATACAAATCACAGCTCATTCATGATTGCTAGCTTGGCATTATCTATTAATCACTTTCACACAATTGCACATTGAGCAAATATACCATATTCTTTCCAAATTCAATATTATCTACAAGGATCAACCATAAGCCAAGTCTAAAGTATATCAAATCAAGTCAAGAGCTATCATTATCAAGTATCAAAGTTATTTTTCTAGCTACATGCATATAGTTAAGGAGCACAATTGCATAATCACTCTAGGTAGGAGAACTATGTAGGTTTGATTTCCCTCTTTGGAATATTGGACATATAGGTAATGGTTAATTATAAAGGGTGTGATTAGGGTCAACTTAGCCCATTACACTCCTCTCTTTTTGTAGGTTTTCAAGCTATTCAAGGTGCTTTTAGGGTTTCAAAGACAAAAGAAGGGAAAATAGTGAATTCTACACAGTATAATCTAAATCACAATATCTCAACCCTCTTAGCAGACACAAACACTAAAGACACAATTATCATATTTTTTTATATTCAAATACGATAAGTCCATATACAATGAACTCGAGCAGCATGTGCTTATATCTACCTATAGTGGTGTTATCTTAGATTCTACTTTTGAACTATCATTATCATAATTATGATTTTTTGTCTTCTCCTTTCAGTCATCAGTCATAATCAACTGGAAAAAGTCCATGGTAAACAAGATTGAACAACCTACACTTTTATCCACCTATAGCAGACCTGTCCAAAAACATTTTCATATTATGTTCTTAATCCTAAGCATGCATAGTCATTATATTTTACTGATTTTCTCTTTCAAACATCTAAAACAAGAAACATAAATTATACCCTGAGCTAAGTACATTTATTCTTAGCATTTCCTAAAATAACATTTTCCATATTTATCAATTTTTGAAAAGTAGAATTATTAATTATTATACATCTTTATCATTTTGATATTTATCTAGTTTTACACCTATCAACAATAACAAATTTATTATTTTATCTAAAATAGGTTAAAATAATGACACAACCCTTGCCCTATAGGTTTTAAAATATCATCAAGGAACACCCATAGAGGAATCAAAATACTTGGAAGCTCAACCTAGACATGCACAATGAGGAAGGTCTACTTAGACATTTTGAAATTATGGGTCCAGGGGGACACAATCATAAGGGTATTACTAAAAAAACCAACCTATTGACTTGGAAAGAAGGGCTTGAACTTGAGAGGTATTCTTAAAGGAGAACACAAAACCCTTAGTAAGGTTATAGACACCAATAACCTATAAACCCAAGGGTTCCTAGTGGTGTCATGTCTAAGCATTTAGGGAGTCTTGAGAGGGGATATGACCAACACAATAAGTAATAAGACAATTATTTTCATACCATTTACACACATTAGCAACATCTAATTGTAAACAAACATTAGGTTGAGGAAAATTATCAAAATTTGTACACATCAAACTTCTGAGCTCATTTTGGCACCATCCTTTCCAATGTCGTTAATAATGGTTAGGATAGATTAGTTGAGGGCCTTAAAGAAAGACAATTCACTCAAAAGGAAAACATTAAGACACAATAAATATGAGCTTAATCTTATAATTCTTGAATATGTACTATAAAAACATGATGATATATGCTAACAAAGCATAAAATAAACATACAATCAATGATAAAACAAGGTTTTTTAAGTCACACCACAATCCATCATAAGGGAGAGGAACCAATAGTCATGCACCCTAAATTTTTACCTATGTGGCACCAAAAATGTGTGACATCAACACTTAAAAATTATACCGATGGATAACTTGAAGAGTCTACTTCTAAATTATAGATTTTTAGCATGTGACATGTTAGTACAAAGCTAGGGTTTTGCTTACCATGCAAGAGGTTGTTATAGATCCATTTTGAAGGTCGAATTGATGGTTGATAACAATATTCCTAAAAGAAATGTAAGTGGATGGAAAAATTGAAACATTTAAACACTAGTTACTAGCACATAACTCACATTATCTATGCATACATTTTGAGGTGACAAAGTATTAACACCTCACCACCTTGTATTTTATATAACCAATTATCGACATTGAATGAGCCCATCTTGCACTAATTCATAACTAATTTATGTTTGGTATGAGTTATTTTACATGTGCCTGTATTGACATACTTGTTTCATCATTAATGGTGGCTTTACCAAATGGAAAACATGACCTTCACCTTTCGTCTCAATCAACTCCACATCTTTATCTTCCTTATTTAGTGCTTCATAATACAAGATGCCTCTATCTTTCAAAAAATCCTTATCTGCAAGAAACACAACAATCCTAAAATACATGATACTGGAAAGACTTGGAGAAGCTAGATTAGTAAGGTTGGAGAAGGGTTGATCTTTATTGGCCCCCTCTGGTAGGGAAAAATTTCAAATATTATCCAAAATCCCCATTGTTTATCATGGGTTCCTAGTCCTACTTGGTGCATGATGTTGGCCATGTATTGTCACCCACAATGAAGCACTTGAAAATATTTGCATGTCATTTGATCAAGGGATCAAATCCCATTTCTAGCCATTCTAACATGTTGAAATAGTCATCATAGGTAGTATGGAGGTGGTGATCTAGTGCTATCCTATAATAAATTCTAGCAAAGCGGGGAGGTTTTAGAAATCACAATCTTTGCAAAAGTCTATTGATTTTTATTTTATAGGTGTTTGTTATTTTGGAAGGAGGAGATTAAATAATGGTGATTTTGGATAAACATTGTGATGATATAGTGACAATCCCTCACCCTAATAATGGCCTTTCCAAACTCAAGAAGAGTGCCACCATCAACATTCCTGGTCATTCATCTTTTACGAATTTGTTACATATGTATATTATATATTTTTTAATGTTTGTATTTGTGTTAATATTGGTATTAAGGATGAAATGCTGGTATAATTATGTCATATTACACTACCATTTATTAAAAAATGACCCCATTGTTGGTTGATCTCACAAAAATTGATATTGGTATTTTCAAGATGTTTTTAATAGTGATCTAGATCTCTAGATTTGGTTAAATATGAGATTTTAAGCCCATGATTTGGTGATTTTATTGAATAGAGACTAAAGAGGCTTTAAGAAGGTTGAGGGAGTGCAGATCAAGTGCATAATTAGAGAGATCAAGTGAGGAGGTAACACAAGTAATATAGAGCAACACTATTTTCAAGCCTCCATATCTTCATTCTATATTTGTTGGAAACCCTGATGTTCCTTCTTCCTCTTTAGGCTCCAACCCTCCTATTTCACCATTTTCATATGGGTAAAGATTTTCAATACTAAGTTTTTTATTTTTAAAAGACAAATCTTAAAATTATAGCAGATAGAATCAAAAGGAAATTACACTTCTGCCTATACCCATAGGGATCTCTTTCTATCTTTTACATATAATGAGATGGATCTCATAAGGGTATTTAACATAAACTACACTATTACAATAAATATTCTCTAAAAGACAAACTTCACCCCATTAGATCTATTTTGAATAGTTGATGGGGTGAATCTTGTATTTCACATCTCCTACTCTTTGTATTTCTAGTTTTAAGTAGTGGCTCTAAAAAAAGTTGAATTATTAGAGATTTGAGGTTATTTTCATAGTGTGGTAACATTGTAGGATAGTTTTAGATATGGTTATTTATATTTCCATGTCTAACGAGAAGAAGCTTATGCTTGAACCTTCAAAAATTGTCTTGAAATTTGTGTTATGGTTATGTTTGTGTTGAATAAAATTATCTTGTCATCGAATTCATGGCTACAAAACTTGAGGTTACCCTTATAGGTTAGTTTACCTCTAGGGGATTTGAAATTAAATTATTGATGCAAGTTATATAGGTGTCCTTAAGATAAAAATATTATATTATTAGACTATGAGGTAAATTACAGTGCATTTCATCTCATCAACCATGCATTTTTTTCTAAAAGGATGGATCAAACTTGCAGAGGTGATACAATGAACTCTAGTTAAACTTATTGCTACTATGTTAGTTGTGCTATTATAAGGGATGTGGCTAAGCATCTGGATGTTTCTGTCATATTCATTGAGACATGATTTTGGTAGAAACTATTGAGCAACTTTCCTATAAAATTATAGAACAATCTTTGCTATGAACCATTTAGAAGGCCAAATAAATTGATCCAAAACCACCTAGAAAATTCATATTAAATTAGATTCAGAATATATTTGGGGTAAACTTTTTCAAGGGATAAAACTGACTTTAATACATTTCTCATGGACAAGACAAGCTGACAAATATGAGGTGTATTAAAAATCAATTCTTATCCCTGCATATTTTTAATCTATGAGTGAATGTTGGCTAGGTGTTTGGTTTCTTTTATCTTTTTGAGATCTTAGTGATGGGCTTCTAGGCTTATTTTTAATATGCTTTAGTAAAATTTGTTTTACTATAGAGACATGTAAAATTATCCTTTTCCATAAAGTAATCTATGTTTTTCTTGTCATAGAAGCTTGGATGCTTTTGGTGTTTATCAAAATTAGTTTTATCTCCAGTCCACTTCTATGTAAAACACCTACAGATTTTTAACAATGTTTGATCGTATCTCCAGTCCATTTCTATTTAAACACATAAAGATACACACTTGTACCCACTATTCAATTTTTGTATTGTAATGACTTATGGCTTATCAAAATTCTTGTAAATCTTAAGAAATGGATTTAGTTATTTCTATTTCTACTTCAGTAAAGTGAGGCAGATGATGTTGACTAAAATTGATTTGTGATTTTATGGATCGACATGTCTATTAATGGATTAGTACATGGTCTGATCAATAGGAATCTAAGAGGGGATATTAGTATTGTGTTAGTATGATTAAAATCAAACAAAAACATATTAATAACACTTACATCTCTGGCTTGGACACTTAAGGAGCTAAAGAACTATACAAGTAACTATCAAAAGAAGACAATACAAAGAAAAATAAAATTCCTTGAGAGCAAGAGCTATAAGTTGGCCATGAATTGATGTGCTCAATTGTGTGGTCAAAGATTATTTGGAAATGGTGCTCATTACATCATCTTTTCTTGTCACCTTGGTAATGTTGGGCTTGGATTTGACTTTGGCTTGGTGTGGCTTAATAAATGGGCATGATAACACAATGACAAATGAGCTTCTTGAAGGTATTTTAGCATCATAACATTACACAAAATATTATTGTTGATCAATGAGTAAGGATTTTTTTGTATATAGCCTTCCAAAATGACTCTAACCCAAGTGTACTTAGGTTAGAGTTAACAACAGTTGAGTTTAGACTTACCCTAGTTGAGTTAAGGACAGGGAAAAAATTAATATTTGGGATAGAGATCCCATTTATTAAGCATGGTTCTCCATTTTTGAATTTAAGGGTTTAGGGAAGATATTTTTAATTTCTTGAATTTGAGTATGATGGCATCATCATGACCTCATTTTATTAAAATTTTATTTTTGCTAAATTCAATTTCACTAATTGCACATGGAAATTTCATTAAAGCATTTAATTTGATTTGCTTAGTTAATTCATTCTACTTATATTTTTTGCACTTTAGGAATTGTTTAAGTGCCCCACTTAATGGGTCTAAAGGCCAATCTATCAATTTTATAGGTCGCAAGTTGATTGGAGATGACTCTATGAGAGGTTATTATTGTGTATAAGATAATACCCCAAATAGAGATGCCTCAACATGATTGTGAGCACTAATGTCTAATGTGTAGATGAAATTGGGACATTCATTGATTCTTCAGCTTAATTTGCACCATTTAGTAGAAATTAATCTGAAGTCTGGTTGGAACATAGTTGTGGCCAAAACTGGGTGTTTATAATTTGCCCCTATTTGATAAGATATTGCAAGATGCATTCACAATAACGTATTCTCAAAGAATGAAAAAGTCATTAATGTCTAATGCCCCAAGAGGTAATGGATGAGCCTTGGATATCCCTTTGAGGGCGTGATAAGAAAATAAGGTCAGTGAACGGTCCCTCAAAAATAAGGAAATGATGTGACCTATAGGTAATAGGGGTGGAAAGACTGATTTTCTCAATGTTGGTTATAATCAGTGGCACAGTAAGATGCCTAAGTAGGGCAGATAAAAATAATGATTTGCTTAAAGTCATTTATAATCATTGGCATAATGAAAATGACCTAGTAGGGTAGGGGAGTGATAATGATTTTCCCAACGGAGGTTATAATTATTAGCATAATTAAAATGTCCCAATAGGGCAGATAAATTGAAACACAATGATTTTCCCAAAGGTAGTTATAATCACTGGTGGAGTGGTTTACCCCAATAAGGCAGATGGAAGTGTGATATAATTCATCTTTACCCTAGTAGGGAAAATTAGAAAAGGGGGCTTACATACTAAATTTGTGCTCATAGAGTAAGAGTAAGCCAGCACAGAGGATAATCATGAATTTGGGCTACCTGTTAGTATAGAGATGCATGTCCTAACTATCAGGGGTTATAATTCATTTTTTATTTAATTAATCTGCATTTAGGTAGTGTTTGGGTAGGTCAAGGAATTTTCCATGTGTGAACAAGGATAATTATTGTGACACCATTGCTTGTAAGCTCCACTGAACTAATTTTTGTATAGTTTGGTATATTAGATATCATAGTTAGAGACAACTATAATAACAATGTGTATCCAAAGCATGGGAATCTTAGTTTAAATGTAAATATAAATCACTTAGGCATAAGATATGAAAAATCAAATCCCAAATAAATAAATTACAATAAATTAAGTGTCAAAACATACACTAAATCGCAACTCAAGTACAAGATATGGGTAATCAAGATTTAATTGGAAAAAAAGTGTAAAAATCCTATGATAACTGAGAAACAAAAAGGGAAATAAAGAGAAAATAAAAATAAAATAAATAAACAAATGAATAAAACAAAACACCAATAAATAAAATAAACACACAAAAAACACTAATAAACATAAACAAATGAACAATAAAACACCAATAAAAATAAACAAATGAACAACAAAACATCAATAAAAATAAACAAATAGATAATAAAATACTAATAAAAAGACATAACGACAAACAAATAAAACAAAACAATCAAAATAACTAAATAATAGTTAATGAAAATGTTAGTACAAATAGAAAACAATTTATTCATGCATGTGTAATAGAAGTGTTACTCTTAGCGATAGGGTAACCCCTAAGCTAGGTAGTAATGGCATGGCTATAAAATGCCAGAACAAAAGACTAATAATGTTGCCCTTAGGCTATAGGGAACAACAACACACAAACAAGATGACAAACATTTCCCCTAAGCCATAGGAGATAATGAAACAAAACAAACAACATGGGGGGAATAGAACAAAAGGACAAGGTAGCTAAGCTAACTCCATATGCACTAGGCAAGTGGATGCTACTTACATAGTTCCATGGATGCAAGATCCAACATGAACTTTAGGCTAAATGTAGATTTCCTAGGATATGGGATAGAATAAAATGGATGATAATAGAACATGATTAATGTGTAGATGAAAATAAGAATGATCTCGCAAAATGTTGAGTGTATAAGAAAAGAGGGGATGACATTCCATAATCATGAAAATGCCAACATAAAAAAATCGTGCAAGTGTGATAGAGTATGGTTCAGAGCTAAAACCATAGTAAAAGGGAACAGACAAGTGTGCATACATGAATTGGGTCCATAATGTGTACTACATCTAAGGCTGAGAATTAGAACTCATAAAATAAT
Organism: Torreya grandis; assembly: GCA_037957365.1. Classification (NCBI taxonomy): domain Eukaryota; kingdom Viridiplantae; phylum Streptophyta; class Pinopsida; order Cupressales; family Taxaceae; genus Torreya; species Torreya grandis. The sequence goes on from JARHVA010001503.1 coordinate 2,158,861, forward strand.
GAGAGTGTAAATAACTGGAAAAATGGTGAGAGTGTAAGAAAATCCAAGTGATAATCAGTGCATCAAACTTGAATGCACAATTATCACAATATGAACTCACAAAACAACAAGAGCATATGGCTAAGGCCAATAAGGATGCGGAAACCAAAGCATAAGTGGTTACTTGTGAAATAGCTAGGAGTCTCAGGATCCTTAAGGTAAAGAAGTGGTCAAAAAAAATAAAGATGCGGCCGAGCTAACCCAAGATACCCCATGTATCCAAGTGTTACCTACGTAGTTTGTGTGAACCTCAGGCTGATGTAGTTCTCCTAGAAATGGGAGGAAAAAGACCAAGGTGGTCTAAAAATAAATTGAACAAACTAGAGGGCCCAACCTACAAAATTTTGATGACTTTATATCTCATATGGAAATTCTAATCCAATTTTCATGATTTTCTATTTTCTAGGATTTTTGAAAATTTTCAAATATTTTTGTAATTTTTTATGCATCTCAACTCAATTGAAGATTATGAGATACAAAATGGTCCAACTCATAAAATGGTGAGATCATGATTGAAATAAGCTCACAAAATAGTGAGAGCATGCAAACTTAAATTACTCATAAAATGATGAGAGCATGGCAAAGAAATGACTAATATGACCTCAACTTAAATTAATCACTACCTACATAATTCCAAATGAGACCTCAAGTTACTGTAGTTCTGCCTTACAGTAGAGGAATCTGACTAGGTAGCAACAAGTTCAAGAATTAGTCAAATGGCATAGTATAACAACAGTAATGGCAAGGTGATGCAATAATATATGGTAAAGGATTTGTACCTAATTTACCCATAGGAAATTATACTTAGAAACAACAGCATGGATCAATGATAATAATTTTCCCAAAGATAGTTATAATTAGTAGCATCAGGAATGAGATAGAATGTAACAACAATGAATAATGCAATTGTCAAACAACTGTCATAATACTCCTGGATACTTCCTCTTTTTGAAATACTAAATCAACTATTGAAAATTCATTTGAATTCAATCCTTGAAGGTACCCAAAAAACCAATAGATAGGAAACAAGGTCAAAAAGGGATGGGAAGAGAGGGTAAAATAACTTTGGTCAATTAGGGAAGGTATGGAAGGAATGGTATATAGTATGATACAAGTAAAGTAATATTATGGTATGACGTGAATGATCCTCACATACAATACCTCAGGTCTCTCAAGTGAAATAACGCTTGAGATGTATTATGTTCATGGGCTCATCAAGTTCATCTTCATCTGGTGTACCTAACTTGTAAGCTTCAGAGTCATAAAAAAGCAACAATGACAGAAGGGCCTATCCAATTAGTCTTGAAATTGCCTTTCTTATTTTTATTAGCCATAGTGTTCTTCTAATTTTCTTTGAGGACAATATCAACAAGATCAGACTATTTGTGCTTGACACACCAATTATATTGACCATGTAATCAATTCTGATATGCTTGAAGTCTATTTATAGTGACCATGCATTTTTCATCCAATAACTCTAGCTCTTGTAGACAAGTGACTCTATAATCTTCATCATCAATGATATGATTCAATGAGATACATATAGAAGGTAACTTGACCTCAATGGGCATAATGGCCTCAGTGCCATAGACAAGGGAATATGGTGTGGCTCATGTTGGAGTATGTTAATTAGTACGGTAAGCCCAAAGGGTGCAAAATATTTATAGGTGCTAATCGTGACTGGCATAATTGATAATCTTCTTAATAATATTGATAATGATCTTGTTACATGCCTTTATTTGGCCATTACTTTGTGGGTAGTATGCAGTGGAAAAGTGTTTGGTAATGTTAAACTTAGCACATAGTTCTTTGACATCATTTTTCTTAAATGATTCACCATTATTAGATAAAATGTTGGATGGGATACCATAGTGGCAAATGAGATGGTTGAAGATGAATTTGGAAAATTATTTTCCAGACACATAAGTGAGGGGTATAGCTTCGACCCACTTAGTGAAATATCTGATGGCAGTAAGGATATGTTTATGACCATCGGAGGAGGTAGGTTTAATATTCCCAACAAGGTCGAGTCCCCATGTTCAAAATGGCCACAATGTAAGCATTGGTTTGAGTGTTTTGGTTGGAGCATGAATCAAATTGGCATGCCTCTGACATTTATTACATATTTTCACATAAGTAGTTATGTCTGCTTACATGGTTGGCCAATAATAGCTAGTACATAAGAGCTTTTTAACAAGGACAACATTGCTAGTTTTGGATCCACAAATGCCTTCATGAACTTCTCACAATGTTAAAGTGGCTTCTACCAAATTCAAACCATGAAGTAGAGTTACATCTAATCCTAAATGGTTAAGGGTTGGATTGAGTAGGGTATATCAGAGGCTTCATGTGTTAAGGATTTTTGTTGTTTACATTAAAGGTATAATGGAAAGAATTAGTTTTGAATGTAGTTATATAGGTTGAAATACCAAATAGAAATGGGGCCAAAAATGTCATAGATCATTTCAACAGTCAAAGGTTCATGAGCAGGCACTAGGAGAAGTTCAATGAGGAACTAATAGTCTTTTGACTTGTCTATGTTGCATATCAAAGAACTAATAGTATCCATGGAATTTATTGTCTTGTTATTGACCTTGGGTATGTGTTCAAACTAAATTTGGGAAATCTATTGTTTAAGAATATCCACCATGGCCTTGTATGGTACCAACTCATCATCCTTGGTCTATAACTGGTCTATAAACCATAACTACTAATTTATTCATGGAACATTTTGAAACCCAAGCACTAAATTCATATCCACTAAAACCTGAATGGTGGGATAGATTTTTAGATGACACCAATGCAAAGTGGTCTCATGGTAATAATGAACTTGATAAATTAATGATGCATTTAAATGGTAGATCTAACCAGATATAATTTACCATGGAAAAAGAAGAGAATAACAAGTTACCTTTCTTTGTTGTTCTTATCTCAAAAAGACTTGATGGAACTTTATCTCATGAAGTCTACAAAAGAAAGACCCACACTAATATATATCTTCAATTTGACTCACATCATCATCCTTGTCATAAATATGTGGTTCTTTATTCACTTGCTTCAAGGGCTTTAAGGATCTCTGATCCTGAAAACTTCCAAAAAGAAAAAGTTTACCTTGTTAAAGTCCTAATGGAAAATGGTTATAAAAGATGAGAGATTGAAAAGGCCTTCTATAAAATGAGCAATAAATAATAAATAAATAATAAATTAAATAGAGGTTTGTACAGAATCACCATCCCCTATGTTAATGGCATTTCCAAAAAGATTTCAAGAATAGTTAGAAAGGCAAGTATACAAACAACTTTCAAACCTCATAACACACTTAAAATAACTTTAGACTTTACTAAGAATTATATGGATATTGAGACACAAAAAGTTTTTTACAACATCCCTTGTTCATGTGAAGTTCCTTACATTGGGAAAACTGACAAATCTCTTGAAACTAGACTTCATGAACATGCAAGAGACATTCATTATTCATGTCTAGATAGCTCTACCTTTGATGAGCATTCCCATCTCACGAAGCACCATATTTATTTATATCAAGCCAAATTTTAGCAAAAGAGGATGAATATTGGAAAAGAAATGTCTGAGAAATGATTGAAATAGAGAAAAATTTGAATAACCTCAATAGAGACAATGGATTAGGAGTTGGTGAATATTGACATCCAATTATAAATTTTTCAAATAATCAAGATAACATGTGCTTAGTGTTGACCATTTTTTTTCCCAACAGGCCAAAAATTGGTCCCCTTCTTCCCCTGTTGTTCTAGGCCAATTAATTTTTTATTTTGCACAAGTCCAGGAATTTCTACAAACTCTACAGGTGTAGTCTTTCGACAGATGAAGAACCAGTCAAAAGTTGCAAGGTTTTACAAAGCTTCTTTGGGCTCTTGTATGAAGAAATTCAAAAGAGTTAGCAGCTTTGAACTATTGAACCATTAAACCAGTTCGACGCTTTGGTTCAACACCTTGGTTCAACATTTTGCTTCAATGCTTTGGTTTAATTAGATGGTTTAATCACTCGGTTCATCAGCTTGGTTCAATACGTTGGTTCAACACTCTTGGTTCACTCAGTCAGTTTATCAGCAAGGTTCAACGCAAAGTTCATCGGCAAAGTTTGAAGGCTCAGCTCAATTCATCAGTTCAATAGATTTTGGTTCAAAGCTTGGTTCAACGCTCGGTTCAAAGCCTTGGTTCAACAACTGCTTGAACCGTTGAACCAGTTCAATGGATTCGTTCAATGCTTTGGTTCATCAGACAGTTCAATGACCTTCGTTCAATGCTTAGGTTCAAAACCTTGGTTCATCACGACAAGTTCAAAGGCTTATTTTACAGTTTAAACAAATGGCACGCAGTGTTGAACAATTGAACCGTCAAACCATTGAACCATTTTTGGTTCAAGCAGTTAGTTCAATCGAGCGGTTCAAAGGAGCATCCACAAAGCTGAAGGACAAGTGCCCTTTCAGAAGGTAGTTAGGTGCAAAGGCACCCTTCGGAAGGGTCATTTTCAAGAAGGTTGCAAAGGATGATTTCTTTCAAAAAAAATTCTAAGGCAGTCAGCAGAGGCAAGGAAGAAATCCTTTAAACTTTTTGTCTGAAGGAATTCCTTCAGACAAAAAGTCTGAAGGAATTCAGAAAAGCTGTAAATAAGAAACCCAAAATCAAAAGACAAGGATGATTTCTTTTAGACAAAAAGTTTAAAGAAATCTGGGGAGGCCGCGGGAGAGAAAAAAGCCGAGAAAATTCCAAAGAAAGGGACCCAGAGAAAATTCCAAAGAAATTAAAGCAACCGAGACAATTCTCGCAGACTTTTGTCCATGGGAAAATTGTTTGAATGAAAAGCCCACAAAGAAGAAAGGTTGAAGGAAAAGGCCCAAAGGAATTTGACAAGGATGGTGACGTCCCGAAAGCCGTTAACTTTAAGAAGATAGACTAGATGTTGGTTTTCAAATTGTGATGGGCATGTGAACGTCAAATTTTACCCCGATAAATCTAGAGCGCGGAAGGCGCCAAGTAGCAACTGCAGAAGGCTTTGACATGCTTTTCTAAGAGTAGCGGAGCATGCCACGTATCCCCTTCAAGGCTCAGTAGAAGTTGACAAGTGTCAACACCCATAGTCTCTCTCTTTTGTCTCACGAGAACTATGGTGGGCCCTAGATGAATTGCTAAAGAAGGAAAAAGCTGACACATGTCCTCTTCCATAGGACCTTTAAAGGGTGACCAAATCTTCCATGAGTCAAGCAGATGCTACCATGTGTCTTGCCCATTTCACAGTGAAATGCGCCACGTGTCACTTATTTGAAAATTAGCAAAAAATGGCCAAAGAAAGCAGTAAGAGCCCAAGGAACGCAATGACCCACCATAAGATCACCCCCGAGGGCTGAAGGAGCAGAAGGAGATGAAGCAAGGAAGAAGACAAGGTGAAAAAAGAGACAAAGCAGTCCAAGTGGCAAAGGGGAGATGAGTTATTGCCAAATGGTCACCAAATGATGCAAACAGTGAGCGACGCAGCCTACTTTCTCCAGTTGGCATTTATGAGGGGATAAACTATAGTTTGTTTGTAGGAAAAGAGTAGTCTATTTGTAGAAAAGAGATGTGGCCATGTTTTCACATTAATGTGGAACACCAAAGTCAAAGTAGGAATCGATAATCAAATGGCTCCCTCTTCCCAAGGCTCAAAGCATACATGGGCTAGCTTGCAAAAAGAGCACCAAAGTCTTTCCCAAAAATCACCAAGTTCTCTTCCTCTTTCTATATATTGTAAAAATTCTCATTTGAGAAGGATCCACTCTCTTAGCCTTAAGGCAAAACTCTGCCCAAAAATCTCTCGGGCTTGTAAGGCAAAGCTGCCAGATTTTACCTTGAATCAGGACTTATCATTTTTACCTCTATCTGGACTTGCACTTTAAAGTATATGTCTATGTTCTTTTGTGTTAAGTCATTGTCTTTCATGATTTTCACATATCAATTACATCATGTCTAGTGCATTATGAAGTCTCTTTTCTGTAGGTCTGCCAGAAGTGTCTACAGCAGGAATATAGGCGCATGTGAATAGGTTGCCTAAGTGTGTCGCAGAGCACCTTTGGTAGTTCCTTCCTCCTTATATCTCTACGGACCCCTGGCTCACTGAAACAAAAGAGTTTCCCATGTCAGATGAAGTGTATGGGCGTTTCTTCCTGGTGAAAAGTGTATGTTCAGGACTGAGTGGATCAAACTTTTTTGGTGTATCACCTTTTCATTTTTAGGCTTAGGTTCTATTTTTAGCATCTCTCTCTCCCTTTTCATTCCCCCCCTTTTCCATTTTATTTTTTAGCAATAGGAGAAACCAGGGCCTAAAGGATACATCAGAGGGAGCTAGCCCTTATCTAGAGACTCTCCCCTCCAGCTTCGTCAGTCCCACAGGCGAGAGGGGAGTTTCCATTGTTGTGTGTGGAAGGCAGGAGCTCAGCCTCCTGCCCCAGGTGTAATCCACTGCGTTAATAGTTTTTGGCATGCCTGGTGGGACCAACTATGACAAGTTGTGTCCAAAGAGTTGAAGAATTTTTAGTGTGTTCTTCAACCAACTAGCCTTTGGAGGCTTTTTTATCAACACCAATGGTGACTCTGAGTTGAATCAGCTGGTTAAGCAGCCTGGTGCCATCAAAAATATTGTTTTTTGTATGTATAATTCCTTTGCACAAAATCATGGGTCTTGTATTCCTTCATATGACTTCGATCAGACTCAAAAAAATTATGGAATCCCCTCAAGCAGCTCTCCTAGTTGCCCTTCAACAATAAGGGAGGTGGCGTTGGAGTTTGAGAAGCAGGTAATGGAAATCAATAGACTGGATGAGCAATATGGATATCAGTAGGAGCTGATGTATAAAGACGAGTACTTGTTCAGGTAAGCTCAGGCCTTACAGTCCATGGAGGAGGAGGTAGCAAAATAGAGGAATCTATTCATTCAAGGCAGTCAGCCTTGCATGCCCCCTCCTATAATAAAGAAAGCCCCCTCTTGTGCACCAAATCCTTTCTACCAGATGGCACTTTCTCATTCTGGCTAATCCAATGCATCAATCAACCTTGCTCTTAACCTCGTGCACTTAGCCTTCAAGCATCAAAGGGAACTAGAACAGCCTCCCATGGAGATGAACCTTCTAAATTCCATAGATCATGAATCTTCCTTTGGGGGGAGCATTATGAACTAACACATCTCTCTAGAAATAGCTCCTGCTCATGATGATGCCGGTGACCTCCAAGAAAGGCTCTTCCAAGAGGATTTGGCCAAAAGAATTACAGAGTTGAAATCCAGAGAGAGATTCCTCAGCTAGTGTGTGATGGATGGTTTAGACCCAATGGTACATTCAATGTCTGAACACACCCCATCTACATACCTCCAAGAGAGCTATCAGGCCACACCTAATATTGATGAAGTGCTGACCAAATGGAATGAGGAGAAACATTCGATTCTAGCTCAAGGACTGCCTCCTCTTCCACATGGTTTTTCCACTTCACCCCTTCTCAAGGAATAACCTGTTCTACAGGAGGTGAGTGAGGAGCAGAAGATCCAATCTGCAGTTTCCCAAGAGGCTATCATGAGCAACAACGAAGAATAAATCATCATCCATGTTCCTTGTGAAGACCTCATCAGTAATGGAGAAGACACATGTCATGCATACATGCGGATGTTCTAGCAATACGAAGACGAACTTAAGCATGGTGAGCTCTCTCCCCCTTTGTTTGATGAACTTCCTTGTTGTTTCGATGAGAAGGACTACTATGCTGAGGAGCCTGAGTTGGAGGATCAGGAGAATGTCTTTGAACATCTAGAGATCTTGATCTTTGAGGAGGAAAAGGAGAGGTTTGTCTTCCTTGAGGAAAGCCTTAAAGAAGAAAGTTTTGAACAGAGAGGTGATGTTCTATGGGATGAGCAATCAGTTTGTGATTCCATTTTAGATATCATCACAGTCACCCTTCTTTAAAGAGGCCAAGAGGAAGTAGAGGATGAGTTTGATAGGATCTCCAACGAAGCAGAAGGAAATGGGTCAAACCATGATGCATTGCAAAGGGACCATGCACAACAAAGGGCTTATGGTGATGAGCCACCAACCACAGATTTCTTGGTGATATGCACCAGCATGAAGGACCAACATTCAACAAGCTTCCAAAGATAATCATACTACATATATGTTGGAAGCATGTTCGAATCTGATCCACTCAGATGCAAGCTAACCCAGGTGACAGGCAAGAGGAGTAGGTTACCAAATCTCCTTTTCATTCAACCACTTGTCTGGCACCATAAGCCTTCTTTCCAGGAAGGGGACTTAAGAAGTTTTCCCTTTGATCCAAGAGGGAGGCAAATTTTCTTGGTTAGCTATATATAGTAGTTTGCTTTCAGTTTCTTTTCCTGCTTTCCCTAAGTGCAGTTTGCACAAGTAGTGTTTTTAGTCTTGTGTGTGTTTTCCCTTTTGTCTGGGGTAAAAGGCTTCATGTTTGATTCTTGGATCTATCAAGGTAGTTGATAACTCTTTCAAAGTTGCATCTAACTCCATGCCCAATGGACTAAAAGGCAACTGGTCTTTAAGCATAACAGGCATACTTCCCCTGGGAGTCACCAATTTGTTGACCAATTTTTGCCCAACAGGCCAAAAATTGGTCCCCTTCTTCCCCTGCTGTTCTAGGCCAATTCATTTTTTATTTTACACAAGTCCAAGAATTTCTACGGACTTTGCAAGTGTAGTCTTTCGGTAGATGAAGAACCATTCAAAAGTTTCAAGGTTTTACAAAGATTCTTCGGACTCTTGTCTGAATAAATTTAAAAGAGTTAGCAGCTTTGAACCGTTGAACCATTGAACCGGTTCAACACTTTGGTTCAATGCCTTGGTTCAAAATTTTGGTTCAATGCTTCAGTTCAATCAGATGGTTCAATCACTCGGTTTAATCAGTCGATTCATAAGCTTGGTTTAATACGTTGGTTCAACGCTCTTAGTTCACTCAGTCGATTCATCATCAAGGTTCAATGCAAAGTTCATCGGCAAAGTTTGAAGGCTCGGCTCAATTCATTGGTTCAACGGCTTTGGGTTCAAATCTTGGTTCAACACTTGATTTAAAACCTTGGTTCAACAACCACTTGAACCATTGAATCGGTTCAATGGATTGGTTCAACACCTTGGTTCATCAAATGGTTCAACGACCTTGGTTCAACGCTTGCTTCAAAGCCTTGGTTCATCGCGACAAGTTCAAAGGCTTGTTTTAAAGCGGCACAGTTCAAACAAATGGTGTGCAGTGTTGAACCATCAAACCATTGAACCATTTTTGGTTCAAGCGGTTAGTTCAATCAGGCGGTTCAAAGGAGCGTCCACAAAACTGAAGGACAAGTTCCCTTTCAGAAGGTAGTCAGGTGCAAAGGCACCCTTTGGAAGGTTCATTTTCAAGAAGGCCGCAAAGGATGATTTCTTTTAGAAAATTTTCTAAGGCAGTCAACAGAGGCAAGGAAGAAATCCTTCAAAATTTTTGTCCAAAGGAATTCAGAAAAGCTGTAAACAAGAAACCCAAAAGCAAAAGACAAGGATGATTTCTTTCAAACTTTCCTCCGAAGGAATTCCTTCAGACAAAAAGTCTGAAGAAATTCGAGGAGGCCGCGAGAGAAAAAAAAGTTGAGAAAATTCAAAAGAAAGGGACTCAGAGAAAATTTTGAAGAAATCAAAGAAACTGAGACAATTCTCATGGACTTTTGTCCATGGGAAAATTGTCCAAAGGAAAAGCCCGTGAAGAAGAAAGGCCAAAGGAAAAGCCCCGAAGGAATTTGCCAAGGACGGTGACGTCCCGAAAGCTGTCAACTTTAAGAAGATAGACTAGTCGTTGGTTTTCAAACTGTGACAGGCTCGTGAATGTTAAATTTTACACCAAGAAATATAGAGCGTGGAAGGTGCCAAGTGGCAACTGTGAAAGGCTTTGACATGCTTTTCTAGGAGCAGCAGAACATGCCACGTATCCCCTACAAGGCTCGACGGAAGTTGACAAGTGTCAACACCCGTAGTCTCTCTCTTTTATCCCATGAAAATTGTGGTGGGCCTCAGACGAATTGCTAAATAAGGTAGAAGCTAACACATGTCCTCTTCCACAGGACCTTCAAAGGGTGCCTAAAGCTTCCATGAGTCAAGTAGATGCTGCCTCGTGTCCTACCCATTTCACAGTGGAATGCGCCACATGTCACTTATTTGAAAATCAGTAGAAAATAGCCAAGGCAAGCAATGAGAGCCCAAGGAACGCAGTGACCTGCCAGAAGATTTTCCCTGAGGGTTGAAGGAGCAAAAGGACACAAAGCAAGGAAGGAGATAAGGTGCAAAAAGAGACAAAGTAGTCCAAGTGGCAAAGGGGAGATGAGTTATTGCCAGATAGTCACCAAACGGTGCAAACAATGAGCGGTGTGGCTTGCTTTCTCTAGTTGGCATTTATGAGGGGACAAACCGCAGTCTATTTTCAAGAAAAGAGCAGTCTATTTGCAAAAAAGAGACGCGGCCATGTTTTCACATTAATGTGGAATGCCAAAGTCAAAGCAAGAACTGACAATCAAATGGCTCCCTCTTCCCGAGGCTCAAAGCGCACATGGGCCAGCTTGCAAAAAGAGCACCAAAGTCTTTCCCAAAAATAGCCAAGTTCTCTTCCTCTTTCTATATATTGTAAAAATTCTCATTTGAGAAGGATCCACAACTCTGCCCAAAAAGCTCTCAGGCTTGTAAGGCAGAGCTGCCAAATTTTACCTTGAATCAGGACTTATCATTTTTACCTCTATCTGGACTTGCACTTTAAAGTATATGTCTATGTTCTTCTATTGTATTAAGTCATTGTCTTTCATGCTTTTCACATAGTGATTACAACATGTCTAGTGCATTGTGAAGTCTCTTTTCTGCAGGTCTGCCAGAAGTGTCTACAGCAGGAATATAGGCGCATGTGAATAGGTTGCCTAAGTGTGTCAAAGAGCACCTTTGGTAGTTCCTTCCTCCCTATATCTCTACGGACCCCTGACTCACTGAAACAAAAGAGTTTCCCACGTCAGATGAAGTGTATGGGCGTTTCTTCCTGGTGAAAAGTGTATGTTCAAGCCAGAGTGGATCAAAATTTTCTAGTGTATCACCTTTTCATTTTTAGGCTTAGGTTCTATTTTCAGCATCTCTCTCTCCCTTTTCATTCCCCCCCTTTTCCATTTTATTTGTTAGCAGTAGGAGAAACTAGGGCCTAAAGGATACATCAGAGGGAGCTAGCCCTTATCTAGAGACTCTCCCCTCCAACTTCGCATGTCCCACAGGCGAGAGGGGAGTTTCCATTGTTGCATGTGGAAGGTAGGAGCTCTGCCTCCTACCCCGAGTGCAATCCACTAAGTCAACACTTGGTGGGTAAATTGTGTGTGGTTTTCTTTTTTTGGCTTTTTTTGGTAATTATTCATACTTTGATTTGAAGCCAACTTCCTTCCATTTGTACACATTGTATCATTTATATTTATGGGAGTTTCATTGTTTTTTCTCTAAGTATTCAACATTCATTTTCTCATTATCTCATCTCTCACCTTGAAGATGGACACACATATTGTGTCTGAAACATAAATTTTAAATAGTCGCAACATGATGAATCTAGAAGCTTCTTCAAACCAACATCATCATGGAAGTCTGCATAATTTAATTTAATCTTATCCCTTTATGGAATGGACACTTATAAAAAGCTCAGTCTTCTTCAGAAATTGAAGTTAAAGTTATCTAAATTAGTTACAATATTCGCTTTCCTCAAGAGGTGTAGAGATTCAAATATCATTCCTACTTTTGTCGTAATCTCTCACCCTCTAAAATTCAGAAATAAACATTTACTACATAATTCCAACATGACCATTTAAAAAAAAGAGATTCAGTACACAAAGAAAGACCTAACAAAATTTTCTACCAAAGTTCTAAATCTACATTTAAAATTAGAATAGAGAATTACAATAGATGTCTAGTCTCAAATTAATGGGTGCATTGTAGTCCAAATGGAACAATAAGTAATTAAATCTATAAAAAATCACAAGAAAAATTTGATAGATTAGTAGCACATAGTAGTGTCTCTTTTGATAGACCAAATAGTTTTATTCATGGCATCGATTATGTTATTTGCAATGTTGATCAGGGAAACTCATTACATATTTCATCAAATCATGATGCTAAATCTGATGGCATCCCTATAAAAAATGATGACTCTTAGTTATATAGCATTTCACATTTGAGGTATGTACATTCCTAAGATAAGGTCTAGTTCAATACTATGGGTGTTGCGCTATCCTTTAATATGTTACAATCTGATGTTTATAAGCTACTAAATCCTTTGGTTCACACATAACATAATAATTTGGTTATTACAGATACATTTATTCATTCACACTCATTTTCTATGGGAAAATTGCAGCAAATTACCCCTAGCATCTCAGACATGGATATTTCTATAAAAAAATACAACCTCAGGGCAAGAACATTTCAAATCTCCCATATTGCAAATCAATTGGACACTAATACTCTAACGAGTGATAAAATGAAGAGTTTGATTATTGATAACATTCTTAACTTGTCCAGACTCATCCTTGATAACCCTTTAAAGAAGATTTTAAATGGTGGTCTAGGATTTGCAATAGTGCCATCAAAATTACCTTATGAAGACTTCATTACAAGTATTGAGGTTGGTGTTAGAAATCTTAGCACTGATATTATGGAAGAATTAAGAGTAGAATGCTCTCTTTCTTTAAAAAAGGCCCACTCTCCAAGGACCAATATTTCAAAATAATATAAATTTGAATTAAAAATACTTAGGGATAACATGGATGTTATCATTCTTAAAGATGATAAAGGCAACACAACTATGTTTTTAGGAAAAAAAGATTACGATGCTAAGATCTCAGATCATTTAACCATAATTGGTAGCTTCAAATTTTTTTCAAGAAATCCTTTGAATAAAATTGTTAAAGATGTCACTAAATCTATTAAAAATTCCTTCATGAGCGATAAAGATAAGATTCAACAAACTCCACATGCTCCTATTACACCTAGGATCTATGGGGATCTAAAAATTCATAAAGGTGGCATACCCTTGAGACCTATTGTAAACACCAGGAATGGTCTGACTTACAATCTTGAATATTTTGTTTTATTAAAATTAAAACATTTTGTTGGCAATTCATCTTCATTCACAAAAAACTCAGAACACTTTGTTGGGAAGATTAAAGATAGAAGGGCCAACTCAAATGACATTCTTGTTAGCTTTGTCATGGTATCTTTTTTTACAAAAAATCCTCTTAATGAGGTGATCCATATCATTCAAGGAATCATGGACCCTGAAACATCGATTGTAATTTAATTATACTTAAGGTATACTTTTTAAACCTTTAGAGGAGAATTTTATGAGCAAACTGAGACAGTAGCAATGGGATCACCTTTGTCACCCATAATTGCTAATTTATTCATGAAACATTTTAAAACCCAAAAACTAAAATCATATCCATTAAAACTTGAATGGTGGGATAGATTTGTAAATGACACCAATGCAAAGTGGTCTCATGGTAATGATGAACTTGATAAATTCATGATGCATTTAAATGGTAGATCCAGCTAGATACAATTTAGCATGGAAAAAATAGAGAATAACAAGTTACCTTTCCTTGATGTTCTTATCTCAAAAAGAATCGATGGCACTTTATCTCATGAAGTATATACAAACAAGATCCACATTGATCTATATCTTCAAGCCAACTTGCATCATCATACTTGTCATAAATCTATGGTTATTTATTCACTTGCTTCAAGGGCCTTAAGGATCTCTGATCCTGAAAACTTCCAAAACTAAAAAGTTTACCTTATTAAATTCCTAACGAAAAATGGTTATAAAATATGGGAGATTGAAAAATCCTTCCATAAAGTGAGCAATCAAAAATAAATAAATAATAACTTAAATAGAGATTTACAGAGAATCACCATCCCCTATGTTAGTGGCATTTCCAAAAAGATTTTGAGAATAGTTAGAAAGGAAGGTATGTAAACAACTTGCAAACCTCATAGCACACTTAGAACATCTTTAGACTTTGATAAGGAATCCATGGATCCTAAGACACAAAAAGGTGTTTACAACATACCTTGTTCATGTAGAGTTCCTTACATTGGGGAAATTGGTAGATCTCTTCAAACTAGACTTAAGGAACATGTGAGAGACATTCATTATTCATGTCTAGATAGCTTTGCCCTTGTTGAGCCTTCCCATCTCATGAAGCACCAGATTTGTTTTGATCAAACCAATTTTTTAGCAAAAGAGGATGAATATTAGAAAAGAAAAGTCCAAGAAACAATTGAAATAGAGAAAAATCTGAATAACCTAAATAGAGACAATAGATTAGGAGTTGGTGAATATTGGCGCCCGATTATAAATTTTTTGAAGAATCAAGACAACATGTTTGGTGGGTAAATTGTGTGTGGTTTTATTTTTTGGGGATTTTGTGGTAATTATTCATACTTTGATTTGAATTGACTTTCCCCCATTTGTGTGCAATGTATCATTTATATTAATGGGAGTTTCGTTGTTGTTTGTTCTCAAAGTATTCAACATTCAATTTCTTCATTATCTGATCTCTCACTCTGAAGATGAACACACATATTATGTCCAAAACATTAGTTTTAAATAGTTTCAACATGATGAATCTAGAATCTTATTCAAACCATCATCATCATGGAAATTTGAATAATTTAATGTTCCATTGTACTACTTGATGAAGACCTACAATTAGTGCTTTATATTCAACCAAGTTATTAGTACAAGAAAAGTTGATACAAAATGATTTGGGAATGAGATCCCCCTATGGTGTAATAAATAATAGGCTTGATCCTTATCCATGAGATGTGAATGACCCACCAAAATATAGCTTCCAGTGTTACTCCCTAAGAGGTGTTTCTATGATGATCATGATAAACTCATCTAAGAATGCAAAAGTGAGTGGTTCAATATTGAAAAGGGGAGCTCCAATAAACTGATTTGCAAGTAATTGTCCCTTTATGTCCTTCTAATTGATGTAATCAATCTCAAACTCACTCAAAATCATGATCCTTTTAGCCATGTGATACTGTAAAATTGTTTTGGATAGTAGATACTTAAGTGGATCTACTTTGGCAATGATTATGGTCTTGTTGTTAAGCATGTAATTATACATTTTCTAGGCTAAAAATGCCATAGCTAAATAAGTTTTTTTTATTGGCATATAATTATTTTCATATGATACCAGTGTACATCTTAGTACACAGTGTGTTCTTTCCCATTTTCATCATGTTGAGCTAAAAGCGCCCTCAGGGCATTGTTTGTGGTACATAGGTATAGTATAAATGGCCTCCCTAGAATTGGTGGTAATAGAATAGGTGGATTGGCTAGGTATTCCTTTAGATGTTCAAAGGCTTTCTAAAATTATAAATCCCAAAGAAATTAATACCTTTCTTCAATAAGTGAAAGTATGGCATCTGATAAATTGGATTTTGCCCTACGAACTACAGAGCTACTTCAAAGTAGAAGGTGGTAACATCTTGGTAATGGCTTGTACCTTAGTAGGATCAACTTTAATGCCTTGATGAGAGATAATAAATCCTAATAATTTGGCTGAAATGCCATCGAAGATGCACTTCTTGGGATTGAGTTGAATTTTATACTCACAAAGCCTATCAAATATCCTTTATAGTATGGTTGGATGATATGCACGGGTCTTTGATTTACCAATATGTCATCGACATAGTCTTTGACAATATCATGCATCATATCATTAAATCTAATTGTCATATATCTTTAATATGTGGCCCCTATATTCTTGAGGCTAAATGACATAACTTGATAGAAAAAAAATTCCCAAGGAGTGGTGAACATCATTTTGTGTTGGTCTTATGGTGCAATATTGATCCGATTATATCCTTAAAAGCCATCCATGAGGGACAACATTTCATACTCAATTGTGGATTCAAATATAATGTTGATATTCATTAGAGGAAAGTCATAATTGGGGTAAACCTTGTTGATGTCTCTAAAATCAGTGCAGATTTTGATCCCTTTTGGCTTTTTACTAACAGGCACAATGTTTGAGATCCCCTCTAAATAGTCAATCAGTCTTATGCATCTTGCTTACAAGATTTTTTCCAACTCTTTCTTAACTAACACATTAATACAAGGATGCATCTTACATATATTTTCTTCACAGGTTTGGCATCAGGATGTAAATTGAGGTGGTGTACAACCAAGGTAGGGTCAAAATCTGGCATTTTTTAATAGGCCCTTGCAAAAATGTCAACAAACCCCCTCAAAAGGGCTTTTAAAATTTCACATTCCTCCTCAGTGAGGGACACACATAATTTGATCCACTTAGGGCCATCTAGACTCCTAATGTTAACTTCCATAGTATCTTCTACTAGGAAAGTGGAGCCATCTTCTAGAATAGTCGACAAGGATGTGAATTGGCCAGCAATGACAAAGTCCTCTGGTCAAACTAGTTCTTCAAGCTCTCCCAAGTAGGATGAATTTGAATCTCCTAATGGTAGAAATGGCCATGTTACAAATGTTTTAGGACATTCTTAGATAATTAGATTAAAGGCATGTTGTTCTTCTATACTAAACTTAGACCCAAAATTAAGTTCACTATTGGTGGTCTCCTAAGATTCATTCGAGGAAGGGTGAACATCCTCATCTAATGGCACCTAAAACAAGTTTCACCAAAAGACTGACCTCTTTATTTACTTTTACCTTGGTATAAAGGATCCTTAAATAGGTTTTCACTTTAGGACCTGAATATTTTATTCTCTTTTTTTGGCTAAGGGTGTTCACCCGCTCTTTGAAATAGGTTGCAGGATCTAGTTTGATATAAAACCCTTGTTTGTGGTCTCCCAACGAAACATTATCTCTTAGGCCAAGAAAATCACAAAAGGCCTCATCATTCTCAAACTCATCTAAAGGTACTATGGATTCTTGTTGGTCCTAGTCTATAAGTTGAGGATGAGGAAGTGGGGAATATTTGATTACTAAAGTAATGGTTAAAATGGTATATGGGTTGAATAAGTTGGTACTAGAAAGGTCTTCGTATATGTTATGATCTAACTTTGCTTCATTGTTGGCATCATCATCACTAGTTGTTAGTGTTGGAACATGAATAAGATACATGGGATCACCCCCAGGTAGTTTAAATCTAAGACCATAAGTTATTTTATATCTAGTCATAGAAATGTGCTTAAGAGTACCTTGAATATTTGCCCCCAGGCCTTCACCTTCATATGCTTGGTTGTCCATAATCTTGTTAGGGATGGGATATTTTGCACTTTGGTAGCAATCAACCAATTTGTCATTATATAACTAGGAATCATCATTGCTAAGTGGGTCTTGTTATTGGCTAGTGGCAGGGGTGAAAATAATAGGTGTTGGGCTATGAAGCTTTCCTTTTCCTTTCTATTGCGATTCCATGCAAGTTGACTTAGCTTTAGGCCTTTCATAGGTCTTGGGATTTTGTGGAAGCTTGGAAATATGGAATGTGTCATAGGTAAAATACTCTCTTGGACCATTGTCCAAAATGGTAAAATGATTAGACATTTCAATATGAGGCATATGTGAATATGAGGTAAGGCTATTAGGGTCTATGCAATTAACTTCTGGTAATTCAACAAGTATCCCTATCTTTGTCCTTCTTAGGTATTGGGTATAGACTAAAATGGTAGTTATAATTTTCACATTTGGCCTCCAAATGCTTACAGTGTTTATATGGATGTAAATATATATGGGTATAAACTATTGACACTTGGATTTGTAGAAGACTCTCAGAGGATCCCACACATGTGTTTTGTTCATATGGAATTGTACAGATAAGGGGAAAACAAGGCTTGTTTTGACTAACTTGAATGGTGTGCAATCTACAAGAGGAATTAAAAGATGAAACAAACTTTGTAAGGAATATCTACACTTGATCTAACTCCCAAAATTCATCTCATCTCATGGATCAACATTTAAGTGTCCCAACCAGGCCCTCATTTTCAGCCAGTCTAGTGAGCCAACTAGTGAACACTTGTGAAAAGTGGTAAAAAGCAATTAGGGAAGCCTTTTAAAGGTTTTTTCTTGAAAATAATGATATGGGAACCTTTGACAAGTTTCATTCCCTCTTTTTCATGAATTATTTTGGAAAATTGGGAGTTTTTAAATGCCAATTGTATAAGGTGCATGGAAAAGAGCCATTTTGAAACTACCAAAGATGATTTTGCATGTCCAAAAGAATAGGGATGGTCAGGGACCAATCCAATGCATGTGGGAAATTTTTTATAACCCCTCTTTCTTAGACCAACCATCATACCTGACCATTTACAAAGGAAAGGTAGTTTTGGAAGGTGAATCATGAATGTAGTTTCTTATGCCAAAATTGTAGGTTTTGTGCCACTTCTCACCATTATTATGAATTATTTTGGACAAATAGACCTATATTACATGGAATAGATCACCCTGTACCTCTTCCACATGTAAATTTTACTAACTATCTCAAGGTGACACATGTCCAAGTGACCCTTGGACTTCCTTTGCTTGTTCCTACTCTTAAAGCTATAAATATGCATTCTCTTGGCTCATTTAGGCAGCCTCCATTGGTTGATGGGGAAACTATGGAAAAAATTGTACTTGAATAACTATTGAAGAAATATACAAGTGTTATTTCCACTCATATGTTGTAATATATGATTAATGACTTGAATCATTGTTGGTCTAGTCTAGTGAAAGATTATCTTTTCTAGCTTGTACTCTTGATGGTCTACCAATTTGTAAAAAGGAGATTGTTGCAAGTCTTTGTTATTATTATCTCCTAAGTGTAGATATATCCTAGAAGTGGTTAATTATTGTATCCCTATTTTTAATCATTCATCCCCTTCCTAAGAATCACATACCTTGCTTGAATCTAGCATATGAAACATTGATGTAGCAATGGATCCTAAGTTGCGAGTCTTATGTATGAAACATCCTTGTTTGTCTTTAAGTATTGGTTTCATTAAATTGAGAGGACATTATATATTGGTGCATCACCCTTTTGTTGTGTTATTTTTCTTTCTTAATCCTTTTTCATCTTCAAGTTATTAAGTTAACGAGAAAGCTTCAAAGAGTACATCAAGGGGAACTAGCCCCTTATCTAGAGATTTATTTCTCAACATTGTCACCCATAGTAAGAGAAATGTCTCCATGGTACCATTTGGATGATGAGAGTTAGGCATATCCTTAGGGGTGCAAATCCAAGTGTCAATAGTTTTTGGCACACCCAGTGGGACTTCTAAGTCCTAAAAGATTTTTCAAGATTGGTGCTGGTCTTGGCATATTTAAAGTGAAAGAAGCATCTACATTCAGTACTTGGAAACTCCATTAAAGATTTAAATTCTTTGGTTGATGATCATCCCTTTTTTCCATGCCAAAGGTAACCACTAGGTCTTTTTCTAAAGGTGTGCCTTTTGAATTTGTGCAACTACCTCCATATTCTACCAAAAGGTTTAGGTTTGTGAGCAATCACCCTTATAAAAGAGATTTTATGTTTAAAGAATTTAAGTTTGTGTTACATTCCATTCCTAACATCCATAGTGATCATTCCAATATGGCTAAAATACAACCTTTTATACCTTTAACCAGGTCATCTCCCTTGAATCTTGCCCAATATGATCAATTTCCAAGAGCAACCCTCAAAAGTGTCCCATCTTTTAGTGGGTATGGTCCCATTACTACCGTTGAGCACATTACGAATATATAAAACTTTTGTATTATCCATAACATCACCCAAGAAAATGTATCTATTAGGCTTTTGGCCTTGTCTTTCAAAGGAAAAGTTTTGGATTGGTATGGAACCCTACCTATAAATTCTATTGGCTCATGGGATGAGTTGGGAGATCTATTAACTAATAGGTTTGTGGAAAAGAGTGATGACTTATCTCTAGCTAAGAAATTGACCACAATAAAGAGGTAACCACATGAATTCATGCAAGACTTTAATACTAGGTTCCAAAAAACTTGGGATAAAATCCCAATTCTTGTGAGGCCAACCTCAAACTATGCATTTTTATACTACTTGAAAGCGTTGAATAGTGACATTGCCATGATGATTCAATCTATGGGTGGAAACACGTTGAATTTTGCCTATGAAATAGCCATAATTCTAATAATTATCTTTTCCAAGTGGGAAATATAGCTACTAGACCTCCAATGCCACTATTCTCTGATTTGCATTCTCCTAGTCAAGGTGCATTGCCCACTTTAGCCTCTTTGCCTAATCAAGAAATGCCTACCATTACTCTTTAAAATGAAATCCATGAAGTTAAAATCTTGATTCAAAGTGTTACAAATGAGTTATTTTCCCTCAAAATCCAACAAGCTCAAGGTTATAGGCCATATCAAACATATAATCAGTTTGGCCAAACAAGTAGACCTCCTTTCCAAAACAATGCACAAGGACAAGGCCAAATCACTAATGTCAAGCCTTATCAAAGATATAATCCTAATGATCCCTCATCCTCCAAAGCCCTTTTACCCACTCAAAAAAAATTGGTACAAGAATAACCCAACTATCCATCTTTTGAACATGGTCAAGAACAAGTGACTTATGTAGATGAAATGCACAATCAAGGCATGGTAATGCAAGGCAGCCAATCTTTCCAAGCTTCAAATTTTGAAGGATCCATGCAAGGTGGGTTGTAAAATGGAAAAACTCAGACTAATTATACCCTCATAAATCATTTGGAGGGTGATTTTTTTTCCATTAATTATGTGGGGAATACAAGCAATCAAAATATTAGTGTTGCCTCCAACACTAGGTCCAAAAGGAGAGCTATTGAGGAGACTCAAGGAACCAATCAAGGACCTGTTTTTACCCCTACATCAGCTTAGATGGGAATTGGGTCTAATTTATCTCCTAAGGCATAAGGTATTTATATATTTAAAATCATGAAGCCAACTCCTATGCCTCCATCTCCACTAGTTACATCACAAGGTGCTAGTGCTCCTAAAGAGTTCCCTAAGGTGAGTAATCCTTCCATTAATGTTATGGACTAGATAAAGAAGATACATATGAAAATATCATTATTGTATTATATAATAGTACAAGGGTATAAATATATACTCCAAAAGGAATTACATGGATTGGGTATCTAGAAATGACAATGTGGTTTTAGTCAATGGAACTCAATCTATAGATGGTCAAGTAAAGAAAGATGAGAAGACTCCTCATTTTCACCTATCTCTAATAATTGGTGATTTCTTGGTTCATAATTTTATCATAGATATTGGAGCAAGCACATCAGTTATGCCCAAATGTATAGTAGATAAGCTAGGCCTCAAGTATGAGCCAATGACTAAAAGAGTTTTGCAATTGGGTGGATCACCTACCAAGACTTTGGGGGTAGTTAAAGGTTTGAATTTGATCCTTAATTATTGTACTAATTTTTCAATTCCTCATGATATGGTGGTGGTATATTTACCTCCCTATTTTTCTCTTTTCTTGTCAAGAGACTTTACATCCAAGATAGGTGGATACTTGGCGGCTAATTGGTCCTACATGGCGTTTAGAATAAAATATGGCACTAAGGTGAAGATTGAGTCAGAACCTATTCATAGATATCACTTGGAACCATAATCACCTAAGGTATAAAGTGTTAACTATGCTATCATTGATAAAGAGGAACTTCACATTGACCAATCCCCATCATCTTCCCTTGAAGGAGTTTCTGATTTGTTCCTAGATGAGTAGGGAGATGAGCACTATGAACATGAACCTTAAAAGTTTATTGAGGAATCTAGTCTTGGGTTATATTATATGTATAATAAGGACTCTTTCATGCCCAATTTTATGAATTCAAGTGAAGATGTGAATGGCTTGTGGCAGCGCTTCTTTGATGGGTCTAAAAGCAAGATTGGGGTAGGTGGTAGAGCTATGTTGGTTTCACCTTCCAAGGAGAGGTATTATTCAATCTTTATATGTCAGTTCTCATGAACTTGTAATGTGATAGAGTATGAGGCCCTTATTTATGGCCTTGAATGGGCTAGAAAAAGAGGAGTTAAGGAACTACAAGTGTATGGAGATAGTGAGCTTATTGTGAATCAGGTTAGAGGGCAAAATTTGACCAAAAACTCCTTGCTCAAGTCATACAAGCATAGAGTTTGGGATATTGTACAATATTTCATGGATTTTAACATCACATTTATTCCAAGGGGATATAATAAACATGTTGATAGGTTGGCATCTATTGGTGCTCAATTTGATGTTCCAAAAGGTATAAGAGAAGAAAAGAACCAACCTCATCTAAAGGTGATTGTTAGACCTTCCATACCAGATAATGTCAAAAATTGGTAGGCCTTTGAGAGTGATCAATAAATAGACCTTTTTCTACAAGAAGAGGCTGATTTCTCTACAAAAAATTAGTCCAAGCTTCAAAAACAATATGGAGGACAAATTGTCCAACTAAAGTCTGACAAGCTTCCCAAAGGTCTAGTGACTAAGCATTTTCAATGATGATGATCAGTTGAAGAAAAAAAGGTAATCATGTCAACCAAAAAATATAACTATTAAAAGGTATATATCTTTAAGGACAACTAACTTTCACTTGGAAACGTATGCACTAGTCAAGAGAAGCATGATTTCATTGAACTATGCCAGGAGTTTAGTGATATTTTTGCATGGGAGTATAGTGACTTGAAGGGTTTTGATCCAAGCTTAGCTCAACACACCATAGAGCCAGATGAAAATTACAAACCCATCAAGCAAATACAAAGGCAAATCAATCCCAATATTGAACCACTCATGAAGAAAAATCTCACTAAATTGATTGAGTCTAGAATCATTTTTCTTATCAAGCATTCTTCTTGGTTGGCCAACTTAGTCCCTATTAGAAAGAAGAATGGGAAGATCAGGTTGTGTGTGGAATTTAGGGACTTTAATAGGGTCTCTTTGAGAAATCATTATCCCCTCCCTTTTATGGAGTAAATTTTGTAAGTGGTGGCAGGTAGTGAGAGGTTTTCTCTCCTAGATGGTTATTCTAGGTACAATCAGATTTTGGTGAAAGAAAGTGACCAATACAAGACAACCTTCACCACCAAATGGGGCACATATTCCTATAGTAATATGCCATTTATATTTTCAAATGTTTGAGCTAATTTTCAATGTGCAATGGATATGCATTTTTAAGGATTAATCAATGCCATTGTATTGGTTTATCTTGATGATGTGACAGTTTTCTCCAAGGATGCAAATGATCATTTGAAACACCTAAAGAAAATATTTGAGAGGGTAGAGAGTATGGGATCTCTCTAGACCAAAAAAAGTGTGTGTTTTTTATCCATGAAGGAAAACTATTAGGACATACTATTTCCAAAAAAAGCTTGTCCATTGATCATGAGAGAGTGAATGATATCTTGACATTGTCTTTGCCTAAACATAAAAAGGGTTTACAAAGCTTATTTGGTAAGATAAATTTCATTAGGAGATTCATTCCTAACTTTGCTAATTTGTTCAAACCTCTAACATCTATTTTAAGGAAGGATGAGATATTAACTTGGACAATAAGGAGAAAGGAAAGTTTTGAGGAAATCAAGCAAGCTATTACCCAAGCCCCTACTCTTGCAAGTCCAAACTTCTCCAAGGAATTTAATTTGTACACTTTTGGTAATGAAGAGATGATTTCTATCATGCTTACCCAAGAAAATGATGAGAATTTGGAACAACCTATTGTCTTTTTTATCCAAGGTTTGGAGGGGTATGAGGTAAAGTATACTTATATTGAGAAACAAATGCTTTCAGTTATTAGAAGCTTGAATAAATTTAGATACATGCTATCAAATAATAAGATTCACATACTTGTGCCTCATCCTAGTGTAAAATACTTTCTATTTATAAGATATTTGAATGAGAAAAGGGCAGGTTGGATCACCAAAGTGATGGAGTATGATGTGGAGATCAAAATAACCAAGCTAGTGAAGGGAAAAGGACTATGTGAACATCTTGCTTCAAACTTGAAAGATAAAAAGGAGGTTGATTTAGCACTCCATGATGACCCTATAGTAGTTGTACCTTCAGCCATGAAGATTTGGACATAAGACATGATTCATTTCCTTTAAACTGGTGAGTGTCCACAAGGTCTTGATAGAGCTAGAAGAAGGTATTATAGGTTGCAATCTATTCCCTATGTACTTGTTGATGGAGTGTTATTTAAGAAGGACTTTTTAGGTGTATTGATCTGGATCAAATTGACAAAGTATTGCATGATTTCCATGATGGACCAACTATTGGTCATTTTGCTCCAAGAACTACAGCTACTAGGATTATGAGGGTTGGCTAATTTTGGCCTAGCTTGTTCAAAGACACCCATGCTTGGGTAAGAAAATGCCAAAAGTGTGCTCTTTTTTATGGAAAACAAAACCTAGTTGCCTTGCCTCTTCACCCAATCCAAGTTGAATAACCCTTTATGCAATGGGATTTGGATTTCATAGGCCTAATCAATCCTCCTTCTAGTGTTGGTCACAAATGGGGGTTGATTGCCACTAATTATTTTACAAGATAGGTAGAGGCTATAGATCTTAAAGAGGCAAATGAGAATTTAGTCCTAGACTTCTATGAGAGTATAGTGACTAGATTTGGATCTCTCTCAACAATCATCTCAGATAATGCATTAGCCTTTCTTGGAGCAAGGACAAGTGAATGTGCTTTGAAGCATGGCATCTACCTTAGCATCTCTTCCAATTATTATCCCCAAGGAAATGGACTAGTTGAGTCCACAAACAAGAACCTAATTAGGATTATAAAGAGGACAATGGCAGAGAATCAAAGGACTTGGCACTTCAAGTTAAAGACAGCCTAATGGGCTGATAGGATCACCCCAAAGAGAGTAATTGGGAACTCACCATACACACTTGTGTATGGAAGGGAATCTAGGCTTCCTATCTCACTTGAGTTACCAACTTTAAACCTCACTTATCAACTGCAATTGATGGAGAATGAGAGCATGAAAGTCAAGTTGTGTGAGTTAATGAAGCTTAAGGAGATAAGAGATCAAGCTATGAAAACTATGAATACTCACCAAAAATAAACAAAGAAGTATTTTTCAAATAATTCCATGCCAAAAAGTTTCAAGGAAGGATACATTGTCCTAAAATGGGATGAAGATAGGACCAAACCTAGAAGACACACAAAGTTTGATGCTTTGTGTAGTGGCCCATATGTGATTACTTAATGAAAGTCCCATAATGCTTTCCAAATTTCAAAGTTGGATGGAGAGGATCTTCATATACCAGTTAATGGGAACACATCAAGCATTGTTACTAAGGTTCTTTTCTTCCCTTGTACATAATTTCTTGCTTTCCTTGTGTTTCCTAAGTGCTTATGCATAAGTGTGTGTTGTCATTGTCTTGCCTTATGTTGTATTTGCTTGGTCTTGTTGTGTTTTGTGGTGTGTTTACTTTATGTTTTATTTTATCATGTCATTTTTAGTCATCTTCAAGAATCCATTGACTCCATTGGCCCTTAGTTGGAGAAGGCTACTAGTCTCAAAACATAGACAAGCATGTTTACCCCAAGAGTTTCCAAAAGTGTTGACCAAATTTGACCTTTGGTAAAATTTGAGTCAAAACCCTAATTTTTAAACTTTTTATAAGTTTATCCATTTCCTATAGGGGTGTCATTGTAATCCAAAAGTTCCACTTATGCCTAGCCTAGTCTTAGTTCAAGTCTAGCCCTTTGTACAAGCAAAGTCAATGATGGTCAACCCTAGTCAAATAGGGTCAAACCTAGTTAAAGGCATGAATTATGTTATTTTTATCCTAATATTATTTTTAATATGATTTAAGACATCTTTAGTTCATTTAATTCCTTTTATCATGTTCAAATATGCAAAAATTGCCTTGTGGGCCCACTTTGAGCTAAGAAAGAAGGCTTGTACAAATTGATAAAGTGACTAACTTGTCACCAAGATAGGATTAAACATGGGAGAGGTCATAAAATATTATAATATAGTCATGATAGTCTAATAATTAGTTATAGTCAGAAAGGACCAGTTTCCCCTTGTTTTGAGGGCCTTTTTGGCACTTGTACGTAATAGATCATCTCATTTTTAGGTGGAAATGTCAAAAAGTCATCTCTTCAGCTCCAAATAGCCATTTACACATTTTTATTTTATAAAAAAATAATAAAAGTTCATCTCTTGCTTCTTTTCCTCTCTTCTTATCTTGGCAAGCAAATAAGAAGTAACTTCAAGCATGTGGTACAGACCGTACAAGTGAAATGGGAGGGAGTGGTTCTACAAGGGGATAATTATATAATCCTCTTCACATCCATAATAATAAATTAAATTTTTGTGCTTTATCCTTCATGAAACAACGTTAACACTCCAAGCTACCTTGTTTCGGTTCACAACTAGGAGGGGGGTCACTATTTGCAGTCATCTTCATTTTCTTATTTGGTTTGATAATTTCATGTTTTGTAAAGGTGTCCACATGTTTTAAAAGGTTTTATTTTTGGTTTTCCATCCTTCATTTGGTTTGAAAGGCATCGAGAATGTAAGGAAACCTTATCTAGGCTTGTCTTCCACTTTGGGTCAAACTTTTACCTTCTTCTCAAAAAGAGTGCACCCACATATATTATTGGGTAGTTCTCCATGCCAACTTGAGGGAGTTGGATATATTCTATCTCTTTGGATGTCATGTAAATTGTCTAATTGCATAATCCTTCTCATAAGGACTAAAATATGCATTTCTTCATTGTTTCTCCTCACTACCTATTCCAACTCAGTCCTACCTATAACAAGCCATGAATAGGGAACAAAGGAATATAGAAGATGGAGATGGTCTATGGGTATTTTCTCAAGGTTCTATGGAGTGTTTTTCATATGTTAGACCACAATTCTTTCACCAAGGACCTAAAGAGGAAGTGAGATTGCAAAAGAAAAGAGATGATTGAGTTTTGTTCCTCAGTCCCTAAACAAACCAAACATAGCTCCTAGGGTTGTTTTTGGTTTTCATAAGGTGAAGCTATATTTGGTTTTGAGGAATCTTCTTATGCCCACTTTTTAGTCCCATAAATGAGCAACCATCATGCCAAATTTGAGCTTGAAAGGACAAGAGTCATATATGTTTTGAGACCTCCCAAAATGGCTAAAAATCACTAAAAAGAGGTAGTAATGTCTACAGGATTTCCAAGGGAAGGTTGATACTTGCACCATATGAGTAAGTTATAAACATGTCTAGCAAGGGGAATTAACTCCAAGGGATATAACAAGCAACTCTAAGGACTCGTTCCATGAGAGAAAAGATGACTATGTCAAAGGACCTTCTAGGCCTATCCCTTGTCCGTATATAGGGCAATATAGGTAGTGAATGCAATGTTTCATTAATTGGCATAGAGAGTTTGTGTTAAGGACTCATAAGAAGGAAATATTCTAAATGTGAATGCTACAAGACTAGATACAATCTCAACAAGCCCTAGACAAGGTGAAACATTATCCAAATGCTCCAAAACAACTTACAGGCATATAAACATGCACCTACAACCTAGAATGGAGGTTGGTCTTAGTTAGGGGTAAAATGAGATCCTTGGAGCTCAATTAGAACATATAAGCAGATAGAATGATGAGAATTGAATTCTAAGAGGAAAATAAAAGGGATTGCATACATTTTGAAGCTAGATATCTATCAACATGTACCTACAACCCTGTGAACATGCATATACAGTCAGAGGTATTGAAGGTTGAACTCAGTTTGGAGTAGGGTGGTTGTTAAGCCCAAATAGAGTATGAAAATGAGGTGAAATGATGAACATGATGACATAGAGACAAATAAAGGTTTGTATTTACTTTTGAGACTAAAAACTCACCTTGAAAACCTATAGGCAAAGAAAATTATACACCTACAATCATTTAGAAAGGTAAAACACAGTCAAGCCATGGGAGCATATAAGGAGCTTGAAGCCCTGTGACAATATAGGTGAAAGTTTTAAGTCTTTCCAATGGATCAAATGAACTTTCTAAACTTCATTCCCATGATCCTCCCAAGACTAATGTGCTCAAATGAAGGTTGTCTCAGTCATATAAGAAGTGGCAAGAATGAAAGGGTGAAGAATTGGCCTAATGCCAAGCATGGAGACAAGGATGAAAAGGTTAAAAATAGTATAACATGACTCCATATAATAAAATTAATTAGGATTCATTATTATAACACTCACAACATGCCTAATGACCTTTTCACCCATATAAGATTTGTCTCAGTCTGTACAGGCAGGCTTGGAGACTTTGGAACAAAGGGAAAACAAGGGTTTCTCATTAAAAAAGGGGTTCAATATTGCTCCCAAAGATCCATGAGATTTAAATGAAGATAATAAAAATGTTTTAGTAGCATTTGGGCATGTAAATTTCATGGAGGTATCAGTGATAGACAAATTTAAACAAAAACATCCATAAAATAGGGTTTTTAACCCCTTTTTTTAGGAAATTGAGATGGTTAAACCACTTAGGCATGGAATATGACCAAACCCTTCAGTAATATTGGTCATAAAGACATTTTATATCTCATAAAATATTCACTTTTCTCATCCAATTAGGCCTAATACCCTTTGTTTTGTCTCAGAGGTAGGTCAATCCTTTCATGTACAAGAATGGCAGTTTTTGGGAAAAGTGAAGAATGGAGGGATTGTACTCATTTTTATCAGTCAAGGAGGTTTGAATAGTTGGGGGACACATGAAGGAAAATTAAAAACTATATTTTAGGGTTGCAATACCAACAAGGTGGTCTAGACAAGGAGGTCTGTAGGTAGGCCTAATAAGGAAACATGCAAATCTAGCCCCCAAGGCAAAGTCATTCCAAGTACTAGGCTTATAAAAAAATTATAATGCCTTGATTGAATTCCATGGGAGTGATAATGATTTGTTAAATCTATTTTAATGCATAGTAGTTTCAAATAGAGGGCCATGTAGCTCAAAAATGCAAACTGGCTCATTGGCAAGGTGTAGGCCTTGTTCCAAACTAGGGGTCATTTCCCTTTTTGGCCTTTGGTGATCAATTATCGGTGTTAGAGAGTGTTTATGGAGTAGATAAAGAGATGTTATAATATATGTTTGGTAAAATAACTCCATAAGAATCCATTTTTGGCCTTAAGAATGCGCAAACCATCACAAAAAGCATAGAAATGACTCAAAGGTCAATTTTGGACACTCATACCTCCCACCATTTTTCGCATGGGACCCTGAGCCATTTGGATATGTTAGAGAGGTTTCTTAAATAACCCTCAGTGTCATTTAGAAAGGGTTTCAACATCTGACCTTTATGAACAAAGGTTAAGAGTTCAGACCACTCAAAATCCTTGTAAAACCCTCATAAGGACCTGACTGGAGAAAACTTGCCATTAGAGCATCTAATTGAAATGGAATGTCCATGAAAACACCTATTAATTGTAGAGTACTCTTTGAGGATCCCACACATGTGTTTTATTTGTATGGAATTATATGGATTAGGAGAAAATAAGGCTTGTTTTGACTATTTTGGATGGTGTGTAAGCTATAAGAGGAGTTAGAAGATGAAAAAAAGTTTGGAAGGAAGATCTACACTTGAGATAACTCAAAAAATTCATCTAATCTCATGGATAAACCTCTAAGTATCCCAACCAGGCCCTCAATTTCAGCCAGTCTAGTCAGCTAGCTAGTGAACACTTGTGGAAAGTGGTGAAAAGCAATTAGGGAAGCATTTTAAAGGTTTTTTATTGAAACTGATGATATGAGAACCTTTCAAAAGTGTCATGCCCTCTTGTGCATGAATCAGTTTGGAAAATTAGGAGCTTTTGAATTCTAAGTGTATAAGTTGCATGGAAAAGAGCCATTTTGAAATTTCGAGAGATGATTTTGCATGTCCACAAGAATAGGGATGGTCAAGGATAAATCTAACCATCAGATCTGACCATATATAAAGGAAAGGTAGTTTTGGAAGGTGAATCATGAAGGCAATTTTCATATGCCAGAATTGTAGGTTTTGTGCCACTTCTCACCATTCTTATGACTTGTTTTGGACAAATATACCTATATGACATGGCATAGCTCACCACACACCTCTTCCACATGAAAATTTAACTAATTCTCTCTAGGTGACACATGTCCAAGTGACCCTTGGACTTCCTTTGCTTGTTCCTACTCTCAAAGCTATAAATTTGCATTATGTTGGCTCATTTGAGTAGCCTCCATTGGTTGATGGGGAAACTCTAGCCAAATTTTTACTTGAATAACTCTTGAAGAAATATACAAGTGTTATTTCCACTCATATGCTATAATATTGAGTAATCACTTGAATCATTGTTGGTCTAGTCTAGTGAAAGATTGTCTTTTCTAACTTGTATGTACTCTTGATGGCCTACAAATTTGCTAAAAGGAGATTATTGTAGGTATTTTCTAGTATTATTTCCTAAGTGTAGAGATATCTTAGAAGTGGTTCATGATTGTATCCCTCTTTGGAATCATTCATCCCCTTCCTAAGAATCACATACCTTTCTTGAATCTAGCATATGAAACATTGATGTAGTAATGGATCCTAAGTTGTGAGTCTTGTGTATGAAACATCCTTATTTGTCTTTAATTAGTGGTTTCAGTCAAGTGAGATGACATTATATATTGGTGCATCACCCTTTTATTGTGTTAGTTATCTTTCTTAATCCTTTTTCATCTTCAAGTTATTGAGTTAAAGAGAAAGCTTCAAATAGTGCATCAAGGGGAGCTATCCCCTCATCTAGAGATTCATTTCTCACCATTGTCACCCATAGCAAGAGAAATGTCTCCATGGTGCCACTTGGATGAGGAAAATTAGGCATCTCCTCAAGGGTGCAAATCCAAGTGTCAACAGTAACCTCCAACCCTGAGTGAGGAAACATGATACACTAGTATAATGTTGAAGGGATTGCATGAATTTCATGTATCCATGGTCTTCCCAAAAACAAATTATATGATAGGTCTAGGTCTAGCACATGGAAAAGTGTATCATGGGTCAAAGGCCTAATGATCACTACAAAACTTATGGTGCCCTGTGATTCTTGCTTTTCATTGTCATATGCCTTGATAGTAATAGTCTCTGACTGAAGGTTGGTTGTTGTATATCCCAAATGCTTGATTAGATTCAGAGACATAATATTTAGGCCCAATCCATTGTCTATGAGAACACATTTGAATTTTTGTCATGTGATAATAACTTTAATGTATAGTGGATTATTAAGAAGAGGGCCAAGGGATGACATATCACTTTGGTTTAAGATCAATTGTTGGTATGGGGATAGGTGTCCAAAGCTTGAAATTTATTAGGATTAATGTCATTTGGCACTTGGAATTGGCTTAGGAGTTTTGTAAGAATATTATTATGGATGGTAGACATACCCAACAAATCCAAAGTGGAAATTTGTGAGGGTGTATTTTGGAGTTATTCCATAATGACATAAGTTTTTTCCTTAATAATGGTAATTGGCTTACTCCTAGTTAGCATAGTGGGTTGGATTGGCTCATTAGTAGGAGGTTATGGGCCTAGGATGGTGATTTTAGATCACTGAGTTGTGATTGTGTAATCTAGATCAGATACAAGACCGATGTAACTAGAAATTGATGGATATGGGCTAGAGAGGATAATTTTCGGTTACTGGTGTGCTTGGTTGTGGTCATAGGGCAATGAAAAGTTACTAGAATAAGGTCCTAAAATGGTAATCCCTAGTTGATTATATAATTAGCCATGGTCACAGGTCAAGGAAGGATTACCTACATATGTAGGTTGAATGTCATTGTTAGATAATGGCCCTGGTTTGTTGGCACTTGGTCTAGGATTGATAGTAATGGTAGAAACATGACCTATAACTTTATTATAATCATGTGTAACTGTGTGGTAAGTCTATTGGTTGTTGGGGTCATTTTGGCCTTGGTTCCTTCCATTTTTGTGGATGATGTTATTTTTGTTGTTGTTGTTGTTGTTGTTATTGTTGTTATTGTTATTTTTGTTATGGTATTCGTTGTTGTTGTTGTTGATTGGCATTATTATGTTGTGAAAAAGGATTTTGGTAGATACCCAAATTTTGATTGGAAGTAGATGCTATATTATCCAATTGGATTTCTCCATTTTCCAATATATTTTCAATAAGGTGCTTCACATACACATAATGACATATATTATGTCCATGAACATGATAGCATTCATAGAACTCATGCTTTGTATACCAATATGGATATGGTATACCCTCAAGATAGTGTTTTTTAATCAGCCAAGTAATCATATTGGACATGGATAGTTTGTGAAACACTACTTTAATAGGCTTACCAAGGCCGTTGAAGACTCTAGGAGTGGGTATTATTCTTGGAAGAGGGGTTTTCAAAGGTGGTAGTTGTAGCATTTGAGGAGTTGGCCTGGGTTAAGGCATTGGTTGCACTTGTTGGATAGGCTATATTTTTGGAATAGGCTATATTTGTAGTCTACGCTAACTAGACATTGTTTGCACCATTTAAACATTGCATAATTCAATTACTCCATTACCTAAAACATTCATGTTGTGGTTGTATGGCTTAGGTTTTTCATAATTATTAACCTGAGTGGGTGCAAACACTTGTGCTTGGACTAGATTAGGGTTCTGATTTGGGCCTAAGTTTTGGTTTTGGCTCTGATTCTAATTTGAAGAAGATAACTTCATAATCTCTTTGTTAATAAGGGCATTTTCGATCTGTATACATTTCTCAATGATCTCCATGAATGTGTTCACACACTGAAGCTCCAAGTCATAACATATTTCACCATGTAATTTTTTAGTAAACATAGCTACCAATTATTTATCTAATAGATTATGGGTGAAGTGACTATCAAATACTCTCCATCTCTATAAGTAACTTACAAGTTTCTCACCAACTTTTTGCTTTGCCCGACTCAAATCCACTACTAAAATCTCATACTCGAGATTGTAGGAGAAATATTATACAAATTTATATGACAGATCATTGAAGTCAGTTATCAAATTCTTTGGTAACTTAAGAAACCATTTTAAAACCTATCTAGCTAGAATCTGAGGAAAAAGAAGTAGGTATATGTCATTATAGGCCATTGGTTGGCAAGTGACAAAAAACTTTGTTAGATGCTTTTTAGGGTTTCCTTTACCCTTGTATTTGTCAAATTTAAATGGCTCAAAACCTGGATGAAATGGTATATGAATATATTCCATGTTAAATGGGTATGAACACATGCTATCCAATTTAAAATTCTTGGTCTACATTCCCATTTAAATGGTTGTAATTGCATCCTTCATCTATTATAGTTCTTAGACTAAGAAACTTGATGGGACATTTGGTTGTGGTTGTGGTTTTGGTTGGGTGGTCAAAGGCAGATTACCTTAACCATGATACAATGGTAGTATGAATTATTATGGCATTTTGGTTTGATGTACCAATCAACTAGGAATATGCATCCACGTATTGGGATGTGGTTGCTAATATTGCATGCGTCATTGGTAAATATTCTAGTTTGGATTTGGAATATAGCCTTGGGTTTGATGGAATTGAGATTATGATGGAAGTATATGGATTTTTAGACTATACTATGCCTATTGAGTCTAAGTAGGGACTTGTTACGGACTAGTCGAACTTGGTTAAATAAAGGATACTTATTGTTGACCAAGGCCATGTCTTTGAATATGTGGCACTTGTTGAGTAAAAGGCAATGGTTGCCTTTGTTAGGCATTGGCACCTCTTTATTGAACAAACACTTGTGAATTAGATGCTTATTGGGTGTTTGGCATTTGTCATTGACCAACAAAAATGACTTGTTAATTAGATAATGTGTGTGATTATTGAGGTACATTAGTCTACAACTGTTGAGGTACATTTTTCACTACCTATTGAGGTGGAACAATTGTTACCCCTTATTGAGGTGGCATAGTGTTCTACCTTTGTTACGGTGGTATATTGGTCTATGCCTATTACCACGGAATATTAGTCATCTCTTATTGAGGTGGGATAACATTTATCACTTGTTGAGGCAAAACATTGGATGGTACCGGAATACTTATCCTCTCTTATTACATGTTTGAAGAAGCCACTAGTTGAGGAGTGGGAGTAACCTGCTGTGGTTGGGAACTAGGCATTCCTGACCCTTGTTATTGTGAAACACTCATGGTATTGGCTAGAGGCACTTGTTTTTGGGGATCATTTAACTCATCCTGGCCTAAATTGGAAGACAGATGAGTGTTATCCACTATATTTGGCATGTGGTCTTGAGTAGAGGCAACAATCACTTCTTTAATGAATGGGACATTAAACAAGTCTCCTACTAAATTACTTTGGGAAAATGGGTCCACACCCAGCATAACATGACCTAATAAATCAATTGGCACTCCTGTTGAAGGAACCAACTTTATAATTGGAGCATTCAATATGGCCATGGCATTGAAATTTTATGTTAAACTAATGTAGTCAGATATGCTTGTTGTATTTGTACAAATTAATCCTCCATAAGGACCTTTCCTTTTTTAAGCATATTCGGATCTTGATATGACATAGGCATGATCGTGTGATGGTAACTAGTAGAGGTTGTTTGATAGTTTGGGTATAAGGTATGTTTCTAAGCATTCTAACTAGACTAGGTAGATTTTCATGGGGAAAGTCTTCCAACAACTTGGCCCCTACCTCTATAGCTTTGACTAAAACTTCATCCTTTTTTTAAATCAAGTGATGATCAAACAATTATGGATCATAGGTTAATGACATGGTAACGTAGTAAGGCTGTTGTTGAACTTATTTGATAGATGACACACTAGCAACTTATTGAGTTGATTGTTCTTACTCTTGACCTAGACAAGGAGGTGTATTAACTAGGTAATGTGCAACATATCTTGGCTTTGTTCCACATATTGAGTAGTGTAAGGAGGATAGGGATTCATCTCAAAAACTACATCATCACCATATAGGTCTTGAACAAAGGCATCATTCGTGACGACATTTTTTTAATTCGGATTATACATGGTTCCACTATGTTCGTAGAAAGGAATATTTGAATCCATAACCAACGTCTCGTGAATAAAAGGTTTAGAGCTATACAAACTCTTAAAATATGGTCTAAAAGAATGGGTATATGCTTGGTATGTCTATAAACTTGGTCTAAATGGAAAATGGTCTAAACTTGGCCTAAGAATGGAACTCTTTTCTAAAATCATTAATTATAAACTTGGTCTAAATGTCTCCAACGTCTAATGTCTTACAAACAAATGGTTAAATGAAAGGTAAGTTTTGAATCCTGATTTTTGGCAAAGTGTTTGAAATAAAATCTAATCTAGGTCTAAAAACAAAAAATGGTGATAAGTCTTTTGGAACAAGGCACAAAGCTAGACTCAAAAAGCATGAATGAAATCTAAAAACTAAGGCAAATACTAGGTCTTTGGAAATGAGGCACAAAGATAGACTTTAAAACAAACTACGTCTAAAAATAGAAAGGAAAATGTTAGGTCTTTGGAAACAAGGCACAAAGCTAGACTTAAAAGGTACAAACAAAATCTAAAAATTAAGGCAAATGCTAGGTCTTTAGAAACAAGGCACAAAGCTAGAATTAAAAGGTACAAACAAAATCTAAAAGCTAAGGCAAATGTTAGGTCTTTGGAAATAAGGCACAAGTTAGACTTAAAAGGTACTAACGAAATCTAAAAACTAAGGTAAATGTTAGGTCTTTGGAAACAAGGTGCAAAGCTAAGCTTTTAAAACAAACTAGGTCTAAAAATGGAAGGTAAATGCTAAGTCTTTGGAAATAAGGCACAAAGCTAGACTTTAAAAATAAACTTGGTTGAGGTAAAAATTGCAAGGAAATCAATCCAACTCTAAAACAATTCAAAATACTTGGAATCAATCTAGGCACATGGATTCAAACACAAAATTAACCTTGGTATAAGACATTGGACCTTAAGCACACACCTAAAATTATTTAGCAAATATAATCTCAAGTAAGCAAAAATAAGAACGATGAGTAAAACATTAAAGCCCAAGTGATAAGCAAGACTCAAATGTAAACCAACCGTGTTTAAGGTTATACTTAAAAATAGATTTTTGACCTTAGTTCAAGGCAATAAATAGATGTGAGGAACACGAAAAAGAGACCACTTCCTAAACCTAGTCAAAAAGATCTTCAAAGCAAGGGAATTAGTCCAAGTTGCACCATTCAAAAGTAAGAGGTAAATAACTAGCCAAAATTATGCAAGACATAGGTATAAACCACTCACTATTTGAATTTGAACTTCACAAGACAAATTTCAAACCTGATTTAAAAGACTTGGGTTCTCAAATAGACAACATTCTAGACCTAAATGGATAACATAATGATACCAATTATAAACCAAAGGCATATATGTTTTTGAACTCAGTTTGACATAAGGCAAAGATTTTGAAACAATACGAGCAACATAAGGATGTTATCTCACTCAAAAGGTATGACAATGGTTTTTATTTCAAAATTCCAAGGTAAAAACTTGAGACAAAATGATCAACATATTAATTCCCCATTTAAACAAGTGACACACACACACACACACAAATGTGTTGAAAATGTCTAAGGCAAAAAGTGTGGTATGAAATGGACATAATAACACCTCTTAGGTTAAAGTGGTGTACAAACATGTGATTCAGTTTGGACTTTATTTTGACGTGATAATACAAAAGCTAAAAACACGTAATGCAAATCAAAGAAAAATATAAGTAAAACAAATGTCTCATCCTATTCCTTATAACTGACATGGGTGTGCGTAGCTTCAACCAAATTTTCCATCGATATACCAATGCTCGTGAGGAATTAAGTGTTAATCCAAAAAAGAAAGTACAAGTGTAGGTAGAGATTTTTACGCACCCCTATCTCTCAAGCATTGATACGTGGCATGAACTTAGAGTGAGAAGTACTCAACATTTAGCATGAAATTTCATAGTAAGTGGGGCTTTGTCTAAAATCTATAAGTTTCATGCATACTATATGGTCCCAAGTGTGGCTAACACAAGGGGTGCAATCACGTCAATTGGGTTCATACCAGCTACCTTACTATGCAAGGGTTTATTCCTTTGCATAGCGACTCCATATATATACTTCTTAGTGGAATTCAATGTTTATCCAGACCTGAGTTGGGTTTTTGTTAGGATCAGAGAGGTTATCTGCTTAACCTATTGGCAATCCCATTATCATGTGCCCTAATTTATATACCCCATCATGGAGTACGATTGGTATGATGTTGGGAGATGAAACCCCAAGTCAATGTACCCCTAAAGAACTTATGGGGAGGCGATGAACTCCCGCCCACAAGTCAAGTGCATAACAAGAAATAAATTAAAATGGAAAGACTTTAGAGGTCACTTTTGAATCACCCAAGTCGCTTAGAGCTTGGGGAGAGAATACATGACTTTCTTTCTGACATATTTTTCAAACAAAGACAATAAACTAAGAACTTTTAGTCACTTGAGTTACCTAAAGGTGATGGGGGGAGAGCATACACGTTAGAGTTTATATTTTTCCAAAACAAAGAGAAATTAATCTAAGTGTTTAAAAAGAACAAATAAAAATTGAAAAAACTCTTAGGAGTTTTAACTAAAAAATGTAGATTCATTTTAATCACCAAATCAAAATGTTTAATTTTTTTTTTTTAGCCCCTTGATTGTGTTTGCACTTGTACAAGCTTGTAAATTGTTAAAAATAAACTGTTTAAGTGAATATTAAAACACCTTAACAAAATGTGAATATATTTTCAACCTTTGTAAAACTTGGATTTGTGCAAAATGAAAAATTTGGTTTAAAAAAAATATTCAATTCTTTTATTCCTTGATTTAATTTCCTACAAACAAGTTAGGGGATTGATTTATGTTTGATCCAATATTATATCCTTGCAAGTTAGCCCAATCAAAAACACAAAGTTCAACTCTTGGATTTAAAAAAAAAAAAAAAAAAACACAAAGAATAATTGACAATTCTGGCAATTATGGTCAATTCTTTTTGTGATCGTGCACGATTCTGGTGATCAACACAATTCTGAGGATTATGGTTGATTCTGCTTGTGATCATGCATGATTCTGGTGATCGTGCTCGATTCTGGTGATCATGCTTAATTCTAGCGATCATGCTCGATGTTGGTGATCATGCTTGATTCTACAACCATACCAAAAAAATGTGATTTGACACAAAAATGGTTGAAAAATAATGCTAAAAAACCCAAAACCTTTCCCTACCATGTAAGAAGAAGGTTTAAACAGACTAAACACTTTGTTGAGTACCAATAAAAGCAAGAGAAACAAGTAAAACTTATTTTTTACAATGTTTTTAGCTTCTGGTTCGAATGTGTTTTTGACATAAAAATTGTGGCCAATTCTATCTATCATGACTGATTCTACCAATCATCATCGATTCTATCAATCAACCATGATTCTTTATAGTCATTGTCGATACCTATGGCTTGGTTGAGAGTTCAAACTTCTTCACCTTTTTAGCGATTAATTTTAAATTTTAACATGAAAATGGTTAGTAAAACGTCTTAAAAAGTAGCTAAGAAAGCTTTGTGGGGTGCATGTCCCACATAACATGTCATTATGTGATCAATACGAATCCAAGATGAGAGATTAGTATCATGTTAATATGATTAAAATCAAACAAAAACACACTAATAAAACTTATACCTTTAGCCTAGACACTCAAGGAGCTAGAGACCTATACAAGTAACTATCAAAAGAAGACAAGACAAAGAAAATTTACCTTCTTTGAGAGCAAACATTATATGTTGGTCATGGATTGATGTGCTCAGTTGTGTGATAAAAAATTATTTAGCAATGGTGTTCCTTGCATCATCTCTCCTTGTCATCTTCGTAATGTTGGGCTTGACTTTGACTTTGGCTTGGCTTAGCTTAACAAATGGACACGATAACACTATATCAAAGGAGCTTCTTGAAGGTATTTTAGGATCATAACATTACACAAAATAACCTTATTGATCAATGGGTGAGGCCTTATATTTATAGCCTTCTAAATTAACTCTAATCTAAGTGCAGTTAGATTAGATTTAACTATGATTGAGTTTAGACTAACCCTAGTTGAGTTAAGGAGGGGACAAAGAATTAATATTTGGGATAGAGATCTCATTTATTAAGCATGGCTCTCCATTTTTGAATTTAAGGTTTTAGGGAAGATATTTTTGTTTTCTTGACTTTGAAGATGATGACATCATCATGACCTCATTTTTATTAATTTTTTTTTTTACTAAATTTAATTTCATTAATTGCACATAGAAATTTCACTAAAGCATTTAATTTGATTTGCTTAGTTAATTCATCATGCTTAGCATTTTTGTATTTTAGGAATTATTTAAGTGCCTCGTTTAACAGGTCAAAAGGCCAATCTGTCAATTTGCTAGGTCTCAAGTTGATTGAAGATGAATTCGTGAGAGGTTACTTTTGTGTATATGATAATACCCCAAATAGGGATGCCTCAACACAATTGTGAACACTAATGTATGATGTGTAGATGAAATTGGGACATTCATTAATTCCTAGGCTTAATTTGCATTGTTTGATAAAAATCAATCTAAAGTCTAGTTGTAACACAGTTGTGGCTAAAATTGGGTGTCTACACATGTAAGATGGTATAAAACATTGTGTTCATACCCATTATGCCAGGTGTTATTTTACATCCATATTTATATTGGTATTTTTAAACACAATTAATTTTTGGATTCTATTTGTTAAACCTTCACATTTATCCTTGGATTATATTTGTTAAACCTTCACTATAAATCCTTGGATTATATTTGTTAAACCTTCACATTTATCACTTTGTAGTTTTTTGTTGTATTCTTAGGATATATATGCAATGCATTCATTAATATACAAAATAAATTAATAGCCTTATAAGGCACTATATGCACTAGAAGTTTTACGAGCTTCATTAATACCCTAAGGTGCACTAACCATCTTTGTAAATACCATAGCGCCTGCATGTTCTTGGACACTCACAATTAGTTTTTACTTGAGTAACTTGTGACAAATAGTCAGAATAAGATTTTCCAATTTTTCCTTGGAAAGAATAAAACTATAAATGCCCACATCAACATACTTATAGAGTGACTCATTGTCGAACTCTATGTAAACTAAACTCAATGGTGTAGGTGGCTCAAGATACCGAAAATACATTTGAGATGTAGTAGTTATAAACACCAATTGCTCCCCATTTTCAATCCACACCATTTGTAGCTCATCTTGGTCAATATTATCAGGATTATAGATGATGAAGGAGGTTTCAAATATGTAGTTTCTTAATGTTTCTGATTTCAAAGGCCCACTACGATTACTTAATTGGATGGATGAACTCCGATACCTTTCCCCTCTCAACACAGAGAGATCTTCAAAATAGTTGCACAGTTATGGTGAAGACCTGGTACAACTACCTAATTAAATAAATAAATCTTTTTGTTTTAGTTTTCTAGATTTTTTTCTTTTGATTTCTGCAAAAATGGCAAATTGTGGTTCGTTTTAGTATTCTATATTATTTTTTCAGCACGATTACGCGTTGAATTTTGTTAGGCCATCGTTGTTTATAGGCGAGGTTTTTAATACCTCACGAACTAGAAGGAAGAGTTTTTTTGAGTATTATATATTTTTTTAAAAATTTATGTAGAAATGATGAACTAGGTGTAAGTCTCGAGATTTGAATGTTTGTAAAATAAATAATTATTTTTTCAATCTTTGAATCATTCTTTGAATTCTTAAACTATAATAGTCATAGTTTAATTTTGTATTATGAATCTATGAATCATATAAAAATTACGGACTATTTAAAGTTGGCACAAATAATAAACAATTCATACAAATAAATTTTTTATTTATAGTATAAATTACATTTATACAAATATCATGATGCCATTGAAGATGTTATTTTAGGTATCAATGAGCCCATATCTCCACAAAGTGAATGTAAAGTTGTATAAGTTATTTTAAAAGTTTATACATGTTAAAGTATTAAATTGATAGGATTTTGACTTTTAATAATGAATGGAAAAGATATATTATATTTGACAAGTAATATAAAATTTATATTATAAACTCAATATTTACATTTATTCATACAAATCTTAAATAGAAATATTTGTAATTAACATATTTTGTACTAACAATTGTGCAATATTTTTTATAAAAATTTAAATTTTTTTATAAATCAATGCAAAATACTAATATTTAAATATTAGATAAAAATATATTTATAATAAATAAAAAATTCATCTATTTTTAATAAAAAAATCTGTTTAAAAATTAGATTGTAAAATCTCTAATACCCTCTCAACTATTAAACCCAAGAGTGGTCCAAAAAACGAAAGACATTTTTAAAGCCGGTTTTGAAAAGGATATTTTTTTAATGGCGCCTTGTAAAGTTATAGTCAAAGGTCGACAGTAAGCATATAAATTAACATTGTTCCGTAAATCAACCGACGCATGCATTAAATTTAAAAGAAAGAAAGAAAAAAAACATTCTTACCTTATCTAACAGGTAGAAACTTCTCCTTCAAACAAATTCCCAATGGAACTCATAGAGCGATGAAATTCTCCACATTTTCCTCGATAAAAGCGGGGATTTTCATTATTTGCTGTGAATTATCCAATCTCATCTCCCCTGTTTATATTAATTTAGCTTGACATTTTTACAGGTCTTTACAGACTCTTAATATTTCTCGTAGCCTCCCAGCAGCTCCGTTCGGGCACAAGTTCGTGTCTTGTTAGGACTATCGATTCTCAATTATTTTGCATTGTGCCGTGCAGGCCGAGGTTCGTGTGTAAGATTTAAATCGTAATATCGATTTGAATCTTGTTTTTTTTGATTGAAAACGATTTGAAATTGTATTTTCTAAATTTTCCTTATTTAAGAAGATTCATCTGCAAATG
The DNA here is from genome assembly GCA_037957365.1 of Torreya grandis. Classification (NCBI taxonomy): domain Eukaryota; kingdom Viridiplantae; phylum Streptophyta; class Pinopsida; order Cupressales; family Taxaceae; genus Torreya; species Torreya grandis. Next base: position 2,200,821 of record JARHVA010001503.1, read on the forward strand.
TTTATTTCTAATGTTTCAAGGATACAGAACTTTAGTTCGTGTATTAAATTGTTTGCATTTATCATGTGAACTGAAGAGTTTTCCTTAATTAAATTTTTTATTTAATATTCCAAGGTTTCTCCACATAGTAATAAACTGTGGATTGATACTGTATGAAGCTTTAGTCGGTGATGGATTAAATGGCAAAGGACTTATCTGTTTATGTTGTATATGTTTGTCTTTTGCTGTTCTGGTTTATTTAACAAATGATTGCAGGTCCCTTTTGGCAAGGAGATTATTTATTTTCTGAAGCATTCGCCTAATCGACTATTAACGACTGTTTTAGGGAATTAATTGTTGCGGCTCGTTTTACTAATTAAATCTGAGAAAAAATTATTGCAATGTTTCCAGTTGGCCAAATTTTAATCATGTTTTTGGAAAATTAATTTTCCAATCTGTAAAGTTTCCATAACATCAGCTGCCTTTTAAGTAAAATAACCCCAACAGTCTTAGCCATTCACTAAATGGTGCCTCTGAGGGACATTCCTGAATTTTTGAGCCAGTGTTGCTGACATAACTTAGGGGTCTTTTGGGGTAAGTGATCCCCTGATTCTTGAAATTGGGTGGACTAGGTGCTGCTGCTGAGAAAATTTAACAGTCTTCCAAATAATGGTCCCATGATTCTTAAAATTGGGTCCGCTAGCTGCTGCTGCTGAGAAAATTTAGCAGTCTTCAAAATTTATTTGGACACAAGCTAGCAGTGGGCAACAAAAAACTTCTGGGCGTTGCTGCAAAGTTTCAGTTGCCCAGCACAACCTGTCCCTGGAAATCGTCTTCCATTGTGGCTCCGCATGTTCATGTAATTTTTTTTTGGCAGTTTTTATAGTTAAAAGCTGTTGTATGGGACCGCCTGGGGCAAAATAAAAGTAGCAGGAGACGCCTCAGTGGAAGTCCTGCTTCAGCAATTTAGCCTATATTTTCTTATTTTCTGCAATGGAAATAGTCTCCGACTATATTGTGCTATTGCAAAATTTTTTGTCACTTGAAGTTTTCTTTTAAGGCATTAAAGTTTAGGGTATTTCTTCTTTGCAAATCCTAGGTTGACACGATGCCCATAGTAATCTGTGGAAGCAACTCCGTCACTCTGGTGCTGCAATGATAAACAGTTCTAGAAGATGTTTATATTGGATCCCGACTGGTTGGGTTTTTTTCATTATGGCTATTTACCATAAAAGTTGGCCCAAATAATTATACTGATCATAATATTATCACTATTGACTAGCCAATCTAATCCAATTTTGATAATGTTTATTGAGGAGGTGATGTAAACACAAGAGAGGGGTTCCACTTAAGGACTGCCTTTACCTCTGTGGTGTATGTTTGACACTCACCCATGGTCACATTTGAGCACACTACTAGACTTGACACAGTTCAACAAAACAATTTCATTGAATTCATCTTAAAAACAATACAATAGAATGCATACTCACTCATTCTCACACACGCACACACACACACACACTCATGCCCCTACAGGGTTATTGAAACATAAACATGAAGAAGAACTTCCATACATAGTTTCTCATGGACTGGTTCACCTTCAGCTCCCTCTTTTCTTTCTTGGAGTTCTCTCTTTTTCACTTGGAACCTTCTTGAGTGTTGTAGCTCACTCCTCTGCCCAATTCCGGATCTTTCCTGACATTTCTCTGCCTTCTACCATGTCTCTTCACCTTCCTTAGCTCCTTAGAAACGCTCTAGATCCATCCGTTCATCTTTCAGGGCCGTTATTTTTGTTTTAAATTCATTTGTGACGAAACCACCATTGTTTGCAGACAAAACCACCACTGGCAGTTTCAAAATTGCCACCATACACAGATTGGTGGTTTCATTTCTATGAAAGACCACAAACTTCCGGAGGCCATAGCTTGAGCATACAAACTCGGATTGAGATGATTTTTGTTTTGAAATTGCACTACTCTTGGAGAGGAATCCAAATATGCAATCAGATTTGGGTTTAGTGAAGATTTTGATTCCATTTTAGCCTTTTGCCCAACAACCTATCTGTTTTATAGCCCTTCAACGCACGCGATGACATCTCAGATTGTACCGATGGTTGAGAGACTCAACCAACTTGATTGTAACCATGTAGCTATCTGAAATTGATCATTCTCTAATGTGTTTGATGCTACTGAAGTGTACGAGTATTGATATTCCCTTGGAAACCATGCCAAAAACGGCAAACATGCAAACAAGACTACACAAACACATGCCACTTTGTTTTTGGTTGATGCAAGATTGCATGAACCCTAGGATGCTCTTGCATTAAGAGTTTGCAAAAGGATACTGTTGGTGTATTAGATTGCTTTGTGGAGCTTTTTTTTAGATCCTTTGATCTGTGTAATTCTCTCAAATACATTGGGCTTTCCTTTTTCAATGATGTTTTTGTTTTTATTTTTGCTGGTACTGTATAAAACTCACACACTATCCACTGTAATGCACGTGGAACACAACTTAAAGTGTAGATTAACATTCTGCTTAGAAGCCATGTCTGTGGGATTTTATTCCACTGAATATTTCGTGGGAGTTGTACACAACCTCATCCATTGTTGGCCTGCACTATTACGGCTGCATTAACATGGGGAACATGCCTTGCATGGCTTGAACTCAGATGGTTATCATAGCAATTGTTCCACCTTACCACTACACCGTGGCTCACTTGGCTTTCATAGTATTTTAGACATAACTGCGGGTGCCTTTTATATGTAAGCAACCATGTTTGTAAAAGTCTTACTGTCAGTGTTAAGAGAACCCACTGTTCTCATTCATCATAAATCACCAAAGCTATTTAGATGCTTGTAAGAATATGTTGGGAAACTGGAGGACACTTTGAATAACATAACCCCAAGCATATATTTTTAATGAAATGAAGGGGATAGTAATTTTGAAGGAAACCGTTGGTATTTTTTTATATCCGTTGTTATTCATTTTCTAATTTACATGACAAATGCCTTACATAATACTTATCAGGGGACCATTAGCAGCTCTTGTTGGAAGAGAAAATGATTGAAGTCTGATGTGAAGTAACTAGAGAAAATAGTTATGACTATATTTGCAATTGAGGCAACTAGAGTAAAGCAATCAATTAATTTGTGAATTATATATTACAAAAATGCCAACGGCCTTACTTGTTCAGTCAACGCTTGTATGCCCACAAATAGGAGATTATGAAGAATGTCACTTTTTAAAAATAATTGTTTTCAAGCAATATTTTACTTCTTACAAAGAAAGATGAATATTGGATTGAGTGTAAGTGGTTTCAATTCTATAGAGCCTTGTTTGAGTGATGATTATCTAAGCAAGGGAGTAAATTTACTTTTCACGACAGAGGTTTGCTTTGAGGCTTTAGAAATCAAGCACTAAAGACAGAGGTGTTTCAAAAGATGAATGTTTCAATCATGTAGAGTGATGAATTAATGAGCACATACTTACAGTAAAAGCCTCCTCCACCAACTTTACCACTGCCATGGTGTATCGAGCTTCCCCACTTGAATTATAGGGTGATATGGGCAAAGTCTCTTTTATTGTACAATAAGAATCTTATCCGACAATAAAGCAAACAGGGCATAACACATCCTTGGTGCGTCCAAGTACACACCACTTGGATAGTGCCATTTCAGCATGGGTTACTCCTCCTTACCAAGGAAATGCTTAGCGTTGCATCTGTAAAACAATAGCAATTCTATTTGATCATATAAGACTTGAATATTATTGACTGAAATTTGACAATATTTCACCACAAAAGTAACTAACAGTAAAGAAACAAATTCAAATCTTTGAGAGATTTTATTAAGTTCATAATAATTCTGCAATGTTGAGTCAATGTCCTCCTCTCTGCTAGCCTTGCCATGTATTCCTTTTGGTCTCTTGGCTATATCTTTTGTTGCTTGAGCATAAAAAAATGCATAAGAAAATGAATTTCATTTATTTAAGTGGTAGTTTTTCTGCAGTGCATCAAATTATGGAGGTGATTGCGGGATTCAACTTTGTAGTTTCGAATCAACCTATGTTGAACCATATTTCATGAGTAGTGGTTCACAAGAATCCATCTCTCATGAGTATGAACGGTCCACTTAGCACATGCTACATCTAGGTGATGCTCATAGGGGTGATTTTATTTATTTAAAAGGATCATTTAACCAATTTGAATGAGCTTAATTTTTCTAATAGAGAGTTCATGAACACTAACATGGTTCCACAATACATAATATTAGGAATGAAATCACTAATTTACTTCTGAAACACTTTACATTCCTTTGTAATGTAAACTATCTTTCTTAACAATTTGTTTTGTTGTTTTGTAGTTTATAATTTCGTTTTTGTTACACCCCTAACCCTTAAACATGTCATTATATTCATTGGGTTACGACGTAGAAGAAATTTGGTGATGCAGGAGCATCCAAGTTCACTTGTAATCCTACATAAACAAAAAAAAACATGTAGATTAACACTTAGTAAAAAAAAAAACATTTATGCAATTTGTGCAAGTATTGAGATGTGCGCAAGTTTATTTGTGTTGTTTTGTGCCGCCTTTGCGTGCGCACTAGTACTTTGCAATGTTTTATGTAGCCTTTGATGTTACAAATGGTCTAGGTCAGTTTGTAATGGTCTTTGTTTAGTTCAACACTAGTTTCGAATTGAAGTTTTGCTAGTTCCAGTGCGCAAGCTTGGAATATCTTATGTAGGATGTTGGTGCGCAATAGTGCGAATATGAGGATCATTGCGGAAGGGGTCCTCCGCTTGCGACTAAGCCTTGTGAGGTTGCAACGTCCATGTGGCTTGTCTTGTGTGCATCTTGGTCTAGGAGCATATGTGCTTGTGACGTGTTATGAGGAAAGAGCCGTTGTAGTTCCTAACCATTTGCATTTAATTCCTTGAATCATGGAAGGTTGTTGTGGATTCATTTAATATCACTTTGTGATGTGCTTCACCATGTTGTGCTATGTTGTGATGTGTTAAGGTGCATTATAATTATAATGAACATTTAATGTTTGTGGTGCACAATGATGTAATACAAATATTTAAGGATGTTAGTGGGTTGTTGAGCATTATTGTAAGTAGGTGCGTCCTGTGCCTATGAAAAATATGCCTCTATGTTTGAGTCAACTAGTTAGTGAGCTTAAGAACATAGATCATGGCAAAGATCCAAGGATCTATTGTAATGCATCTCATTCGAGAATTGTTGTGTTATTGTTGGTATGTGCAAGTTGTAATTTCTTATTGTTGAAATCAAATAAAGAACCGAGTTGTTTTTGTTGTTGCATTTTATTGCACTATTTCCATTGTGTAATTCCTTATACCATGGTCAAAGGTATCTCTTCATTGAGACCCCTAATCGTGACTACATCATTTGGTATCAGAGCAAGGTCTTTTTCTTTGTAGGGGAGTGTGAGAGAATCTATTTTTTGCATTTGCGAGTGTGGGTAGAGAAAAAATGAGAACATCTTCTAACAATTATTGGGTAGAAGGTGAAAGTGATTATTCTTTGATTTTGAGAAAATGACACACAAAGCAAGGATCTTTGCGAGGGTGTAGAAAGTGGCTAGAGTGCCAAGACTTGCAAACTTGGTTGGATTGATGAGGGATATGCAAGCCTGTCTAGAGGCTAGGGAGACCACACAATGTTGAGATGTTGGGGTGGTGGATGATGAAAGCGATTTTGAAGTTACGGAAGAAGTGCTTGAGAACCAGGTTGCAGACGAAGAGGTCGATGAACTCGAAGATAGATTCCTCTTTGCAGTTGAGTGGATGACTAGTAACTCGAAGTTGGACCCTCCTAGTTATTCAAGGAGTCTGAGTCTTGAATAACTCATTGATTGGATCACTAAGTTAGAGAAATACTTTGAGTATCAAGGCATGGAAGATCCCAAGAAGGTCAAATTTGCATGCGCAAAGTTGAAGGGTCACGCATCCTTATGGTGGGAGCATGTGCAGGCAGAAAGAGTCTATAGAGGTAAAGATAAGATCGAGACTTGGGATAGACTGGTTGCAAAGTTGGAGGCTAAATTCATACCTTTTGATTACTAGTTAACATTGTTCAAGAAGTTGCAAAATCTATGGTAGAGGGAGATGAGTGTGAAAGATTACATTGAAGAGTGTTATAGACTCATCATTAGAGTGGGTCATGTTGAGGATGACACTGAAAAGATTTGAAGGAATTTGAATGGGTTGTGAATTTCCATTCGAGAAGAGTATAGAATGATTTGGTCGTGATATGTTGAAGAAGCCTATCAGTGTGTGTTGAAGGCAGAGAAGTTGTCACACAAGCAACAAGGTGCAGCCTGGGGTAAAGGAAAGTTTTTGCACATGCGAGGACAAGGAAGTAGCGATAAAGGTTACTTTGTGCAAGGAGGAGAAACTAGTACTTCTCAGCGCAATGATTCTAACGCACAAAGAGGCAGAGGAAATTATACAAGAGGTAGATGATATTATGGATGAGGTAGAGGATTCATGGGTACATGTTTTAGATTTGGTGAAACTGGACATGGAGCATTTGAGTGCCCACACGCGCGTAATGAAGTAGGAGAATTGATGCGAATGCACATATAATGCAAGCAAATGAAGAGAGTATTGTGTCTATCCATAACATAGATGAACCAAAAATTGGAGAAGCTCTCATGATGAAGAGGGTGTTGTTGAAACGAACAAATGAAGAGAATAGTTCCACACAGAGGAAAGAATCCATTTAGAACCATTTGCAAGTTTGGAGGTAAGTGTTGTAAGTTGATTGTTGAGAGTGGTAGTATAGATAATATTATTTTGTAAGATATGGTTGATAAGCTTGGTCCGAAGAGGACTGCACATCCAAATCCCTACAAGGTATCTTGGTTATTGAAGGGACATCAGGGTCTAGTGAATGAGCAATGTTTGGTAAGCTTTTATATTAATACCTATAAGGATGAAGTTCTATGCAATATAATGCCCATGGATGTTTGCCATGTGTTACTAAGAAGGCCTTGGTAGTTTGATAGAAGGGCACAACATGATGGTTGCGAAAAGTCCTATTCATTCGTGAAAAATGGAGTGACACACACTTTAAATCCTTTGAAGGATAAGTGTGAAAAAGTGGACAAAGGTCCAAAGGTTTTGATGATTTCGGGAAAGGAATTCCTGAAAGAGGTGAGGAAGGAGAGCACATGTTATGTGTTAGTTTCGAAGCCCATGCAAGTAGCGAGTGCAGGCGTAGTAGAACGCAAAGTGAAAGACTTGTTGAACGAGTTTGTAGAGATTGTTTCCAATGATCTATCAGGTGGGTTGCTACCCATGTGAAGAACAAGTCATCAAATGGATTTGATACCAGGTTCAAGTTTACCGAAAAAAGTGGCATATAGGTTGACATCGAAGGAGAATGCAGAGGTGAAAAGACAAGTTCAAGAATTGTTAGAAAAAGTGTTGATAAGAGAAAATTTGAGCCTATGCGTGGTTCCAACAATGTTAGCGCCAAAAAATCGTGGAGAATGGAAGACATGCACTAATTACAAAGCCATCAACAAGATTACTATCAAGTACAAAATTTCATTGCTGCACATTGATGATTTAATGGATTGCTTAAGTAGAGCACAATACTTCACGAAGATTGACTTGACGAGTGGATATCACCAAATCTGCATAAGTGAAGGTGACGAGTGGAACATTGCATTCAAAATGTAGGAAATATTGTACGAATGGTTAGTCATGCCATTTAGATTGAGAAATGCACCAAGTACATTCATGAGACTCATGAATGAAGTGTTGAAACCATTTTTGGGTAAGTTCTTCATGGTATATCTTGATGACATTGATTTTCAGCATAATAGAGGAAGAACACTTAGTGCATTTGAGACAAGTGTTGCAGCGATTGGGAGATGAAAAGTTTCTAGTAAATTTGAAGAAATGTTGCTTCATGAAGGATGAGTTAGTTTACTTGGGATTTGTGATTTCTTGAAAAGGATTGAAGATGGATCCATAAAAGGTGCGAGCTATACTTGAGTGGTTGTTACCTAGGAGCACCTTTGAAGCGCAAAGCTTTCATGCCCTTGCAAGTTTTTACAAGAAGCTCATCAAGAATTTCAATGGGACGCACTTCACTGATGTGATGCACAAAGATAAGAAATATTTTGTATGGAGTACATATGCAGAATATAATTTCTAGCATTTGAAGAAGAAAGTGATTTAACAACCACTGTTGGTGTTGCCAAATTAGTAAGGTATTTCAGATAGATTGCGATGTGAGTGGCACAACAATAGCAGTAGTGATGAGTCAAGAGGGTAAGGCCTATAGCTTACTTTAGTGAAACACTAAATGATGCAAAGAAGAAATATTTAGTGTATGATTAAGATTTCTATGCCATAGTGCAAGTGCTTAAGAAATGGAGGCATTATTTGTTGCCTAAGGAGTTTGTGTTGTATATAGACCATAAAGCATTGCAATTCATAAATAGTTAGGGAAAATTGAACCAGAGACATGAAGTATGTTAAATTCATATTGAGCTATTTATTTTTATTGAAACATAGAAGTGGTAAGTCAAATAGAGTTGCATATGCATTGAGTAGAAGAGTTCTTTGTTGATGAGATGTGAGTAGAAGTCATAGGATTTGATTATGTGAAAGAGATGTATGGAGAAAATGAAGATTTCTGATATGCATGGAAAGCATGCACAAAACCTGTGAGTGGCGACATACAACCATGGTTGGATTATTTCATACAAGAAGGATTGTTGTTCCAAGGAGTGCAATTGTGTATACCTAGAGGTTCAATGCATGAGAATTTGATCAAGGAGAAGCATAGTGGAGGTTTAACAGACCATTTTGGTTATGACAAAACCCATGCGTAGTTGGCCTAAAACTATTATTGGCCAAAGATGAGTGTGGATGTGTGCGCAAGAATGTAGAGTTTTCCAGTTGGCGAAAGGGAGAAGTTAGAATGCGAGATTGTATCAACCATTGCCTCTTCCAAAGAGACCATGGGAGGATATCAACAAGGATTTTGTTTTAGGATTGCCTAGGACACAGAGAGGACATGCTTCCATATTTGTGATTGTAGACAGATTTTTGAAGATGGCACATTTTGTTACTTGTCAGAAGACTAGTGATATGACACACATTGCTAACTTGTTTTTCAGGGAAGTTGTGTGATTGCATGGATTGCCATGCAACATAGTATTAGACAGAAATGTTTGTTGGACATTTTTGGAGGATGTTATGGAAGACATTGAATATTAAGCTACAATTCAGCTCAGCGTATCATCCTTAGATGGATGGATAGACAAAGGTAGTCAACAGACTTTTGGGAAATTTGTTGTGATGTTTGATTGAAGGAAAGCCATGAACATGGGATTCGATTTAGGCTCATGCTGAATTTGCTTATAACAAGACAATTAATAGGAGTATTGGAAGGACACCATTTCACATTGTTTATGGGTCAAGTCCAAAGGGAGTCGTAGAGTCAGGCAACATCATAAATGAAAGAAGGAAAAGTGCTGAGACAGAAGATTTTATAAGTATATGTACGGATTACATGAACAAGTGCGTAAACGGTTGGAAAAAAGTAGTGTGCAATGCAAACAATACATAGATATCAGGAGAAGAGAAGGGGAATATTAGGTGGAACACTTAGTCTTAGCACACCTAAGAAAGGAAAGATTTCCAAAGGGAACTTATGACAAGTTAAAGTGGAAAAAGATTGGGCCATGTAGAGTGTTGCGAAAGTTTGCGACAAATGCATATGAGAGTGAGTTACCTGAAGGGGTAGACATATTGCCTATTTTCAATGTGGTAGATTGTATCCATATCATGAAGGACAAATTAGTGAAAACGCAAGTGCAAATTTTGTATTAGATTGGAGAGCTTTGATGACTGAGAGAGTGCAAAGAAGTGGAGAAAGTGATTGACACACGAGTTGGTAAGATGATGCATAGAATGGAGTATATAGAAATATCTGATAAAGAGGAAAGGTTGAGGAATTGAAGATGCAACATGGATAAGTGCATAAGAAGCTACAAAACAAGGAATACCATTAGCAAAACTCTTAGAAGGCACATGAGTCAGAGCTCATGTTTCTTTTGTTACCCAGGGTGTATGATACAAGAGCATCCAGGTTCACTTGTAGTCCTACATCAACCAAAAAAAGAAACATGTAGTCTAACACTTCGTAAAAAATAAGCATTTTTGTAGTTTGCATAACTCGAGTTGTGCACAAGTTCCTTTGTGCTTTTTTGCACTGCCTTTGCACACACCAATTATTTAAAATGTTTTCTGCAGCCTTTGTTTGTGCGCATGGTTTGAGTCAGTTTGTAGTTGCTTGCAAAGCTTTGTGCAAGATGTTTTGAAGGTCTTTGTTTAGTTCAACACTAGTTTTGAATTGAAGTCTTGTGAGTTCTAGTGCGCAAGCTCGCGATATCTTATGCAACATATTGGTGCGCAATAGTGCGAATATGAGGATCATTGCACAAGGGGTCTTTCGTGCAGCCTTTGGTTGCAAAGTGTTGCTACTTAGCCTTGTGAGGTTGCGATTTCCATGTGACTTGTCTTATGTGCAGCTTGGTTTGGGCGCACATGTTCTTGTGATGTGTTATGGGGAAAAGTTCGTAACCATTTGCATTTAATTTCTTGAGTCATGAAAGGTTGTTGCAGATTCATTTAATATCACTTTGTGATGTGCTTCACCATGATGCCTTATGCTATGATTTGTTAAGGTGCATCGGAATTGTAATGAACATTTAATGTTTGTTTTTCACAATGACGTGTTACAAATATTTAATGATGTTAGTGGGTTGCTAAGCATTATTGAAGTAGGTGGGTCTTGTGCCTATAAAAATATATCCCTACGCTTGAGTTAGCTAATCAATGAGCTTTAAGGATATAGATCATAATAGAGATCCAAGGACCTATTGTAGCGTATCTAATCAAGATTGTTGTGTTATCATTGATATGTGCAAGTTATAATTTCTTGTTGTTGAAATCAAATAAAGAATCGAGTTGTTTTTGTTCATGCATTAAATTGCAATATTACCGCTATGTAATTTTGAAGGATGCATGGTCGAAGGTATCTCTTCATTGAGACCCTAACCATGACAACATCATGTGGGGGGCATAATTTGTGAGTAATCTTTCTAGTAGGTTCTTAGGCATATTTTCTCATTTTGGATTTGTTTGATTATTGTTCTTCTCCTCTATTTCTCTATTGTTATGTGGAATGTTATTATTGCTTTTATTGGATCTCTGCTATTTCACTTGCATAATATCAAAATATCATAGAGCAGCGATTTGTGCAAATAATTTGTATCACGAAGTTAACGATTTCAGTATAAGGCTTCGACAATGGCATTTTTCCATATTAAACTTTCCCTTAAACCATCCAATTTTTTTCTAGCTGTAGTTTGTTTTAGACATTTTGTCGTCTTTGTTCCCTAGTATTTTTGGTAAATTTCCCCTTTTGTTCCTTAGTCGACCCTCCCATTTTATCAATATGTGTTCTTGATAAGCCATATTTTATGATACAAAATTTCTTGTAAATCGAGAGGAATGAATTATCCTATTTTGAGATCACTATGGCATTTCAAGTAAAAAGTCAAGGTGTTAAAGATTTAGGGTGTTTGAAGACACTTTTCATGAGATTTGTTTGGATGAGATGATAGCAACCATATAGGTCATTTGTAACCATTCCAGACCCGCAGTGTAGGGACCTAAAAAAGCATTTATAGGAGGCTTTTCTCATTTGAACCATCTTGTTCAATTGGTAACAAGATTACATCTTTGAGGATCTGTTAGGATGATCACAACCCCATTATTTCTTGCGGAACCCTAGATCCACAAAAAATACAAGAAACCAACTAAAGAAAGCGACGAGGAAGAAAACAAATGGTAAAGATACGCCAAGCAAAGTTGATCAGTCAGAAACAAAAAACACGAAAACAATCGATTATTGGGAGGAACACAAAGCTGAAATTACACAAAGACCTTCTATGAGTGATTTGCATACTATAGACTATTTGACATTGGGCATAAGTTTGCAATATTCAAGCAACAATGTCAAGATTCTAGCTAAGTTACCAAATTTTGGAACAAGATTCAAGGATAGATGCTGACAACGCAGATTCAACTAGACGGTGGCAACAACTCAAATACACAACTTCTACAAAGCATACACCTTTAACAACAGGGTTCGAACCATTCATCCAGTAAGGTTAGTGCATTTTTAGAAGGACAACATTTCAATTCCATCACAACAAATAATGCCCTAGTTATAATCTTCCAAAGATTGATATTGGAAGATTTGATGGCAACAATGTAATGCCATGGGTTAGCCAAATGGAATAATGCTTGAAATTCAATAGATTCCTATGAAATCCAAATAACACTTGCTTCGTTCTATTTGGTTTTAGAGCAATACCTTTGGTACTGATGGATGTTTAGCAAAAGACAATTGGGGAAACCCTCTTCATGTGCAAGCATTTTTGGTGATATGTACTAGTCCAATATGAAAACACATGGACCGAGGACTGCTAAAATAAACTAACTAATCTCTACCAAACAAGATTAGTAATGAAATACTCTATACAACACTGAAGGTTAGTTATTATGGTTAGCAAGTTGGATGATGATCATCTGTTTGACCAATACATTGGTGGGTTATGAGATATGATTCGACATTAACTCAAGGTTCATAGGTGAAAACCATAAAAGATGCAATTTAGATGGCCAAGAACATTGAGGCTAAAAATATGGCTACCTGTAGGTTCTTTCAAGGACTTTCCCTAGGGTCAAAAGATAGGCACAACCAGCATGACCAATTCTAGAAAACTTGTCCATCTCACACAACAACAAATGGAGAAGCGACTCATGAGCCAAAGAATAAGGTACAAAAGAAAGAAGATCAAGAAGAGTGTATAGAATAGTTGAGTGAGGAGACCCCCACCATCTTTCCCCACGCCTTGGAAGGAATCAACACCCACAAACTCTTAGTATTGAAGGATTCATCAAAAAGCAAAAGGTGGATGTATCCATTGATTTGGGTATTACACATAATGTTATTGACAATAAGTTGACAACAAATATGAATTTCTTTGCCTATTTCGTGTCTAACTTCAACTCATGATTGTGATTGAAAATCCATCACATATGGAGGTAAATGCCATAATATTTAAATCTTATGGATATTGTTTTAAATTCTCCTATGTACTTTATTCCTGTAGGCCCAATGGCCCAAAATATTAGGCACTTTTGCAACAAATCTCCAATAGTTATTAATTTATTTTTCTGCAAAAGGGAAGACTTGTCAACTCAAGGATCTTAAGAGTCCTTCAATTCAAGTGATTAGCTCCCATCAAATGAAAACATTCCTAATAAAAGGGTCAGATGACATAGTGGCATGACATTGCTTCTTGGAAGTTATAATTAAGAACTTCAATCTGTTTTGTAGGAATTGCAGGATGTCCAACAACATAATAAAGTATTCCAGGATCCCTAAAGATTTGCGTCGAATCAGGGAGTAGGATCATACTATTGGGCAGCCAAATTCACAATATCAGACCTTGTTGCTGTCCATACAACCAGATTAGCGAGATTTAACGAATGATTTGAGACATGTTGGATGCTAGAAATGTCTGACCTTGCAAGAGTGCATTTTCTGCACCCATGATCATGGTCAAAAAGGAGGGTTTTGGAGGATGTGTGTGGACTACAGGGAACTGATCTAGATCATGTTTAAAGGTAAGTTTCCTTTACATGCCATTAATGGATTTCATTCTGCAATATTCTTTACAAAATTAGATCATCGCTTTGAATATCATTAGATCTGCATTAAAGAAGATGTGCACAAAGTGACTATCTTAATTCATGAAAACCAATATGAGTTCTTGGTGATGCAATTTGGTCTCAGTAATGCTTCTTCTACATTCCAATCTTATGATTTCAATTTCAGGCCCTTTTAAAGGAATTTTTTATCAGCCTTCTTCGATGACATTCTAATTTATAGTAAAACTTGGAATAACATCTTCATCATGTGGATAGGACCTCGTAGGTGCTTGAAGGCAGTCAAATTCATGCCAAGAAATCAAATTGTGCCTTTGGACTATAGGAAGTTCAGTGTTTGGGCCATGTAGTCTCTTAGGAAGGAATCAAGGTGGATACTCAAAAGATGAAGGCACTAGCATAATGGCCCATACCAAAGACTATCAAGAGCCTTTGCAGACTTCCTAGCTTGGCAAGATATTACAACAGTTATGTCTGCAACTATACTCATATTGCAACACCACTAACTGCCATTTTGAAGAAAATTCATTTTTGTCGTCCAATTTCGCCACTCAAGCATATGAGCAGCTCAAGGAAGCTCTTGCTTCTACTCTAGTCTTTGCTACACTTGAATTCAATAAGATACGTCATAGAGCACGACACTTTAGGACATGGTTTTGGGGAAATGTTGATGCAAGAAGGGTGTCTTGTCACATTTGAAAGCAGGGAACTCAAGGTCAAGACATATAATGACAATATCAAGCATTTCTTGGGTTAGAGGTTGTCATAAGAGGAGCAACAAAAGTGGGTCACCAAGATTTTGGGTTATGAATCTGAGATCATCTACAAAAATCTTTAAAAAATGTGGGAGCAAATGTTCTTTCTTGACAAGAGGAAGACAAGACCCTTCTTTTCTCACTCTCTTATCATAAATTCCAGTTGGATCGCATTATCACCTCTAGAATATTGTCAAGACCAAACAACCCCATACATCATCCAGTAATTATAAGATGCAAAATTTACATGATAAGTTTACATGGAAAGGAGATTACTTATGGTACAAAGAATGGTGACACTTATGTCCAAAATCACAACTGAAACATCATATTTTGAGTTATGAAGCTTATATGGTGTCATAGCAGGCTTTGAGGCTTCATGTCTTAGAGGCTTGCGACTATGGGTTCTTGGATTAATTTGTATGTTTTTGGCACTCTCTCTAGTTTGTTATGTTCTTTTTCAAGCACTATCATGCAAGGTTTATGATGCTGTTTTGCAAAGAGATGTCACAATTTTGTGCAGATCTATCATTTGGATGATGATTTCTATTTTGAATTGCATGGCGTCTAAGTTGCTCATATTACGGTGAAGGAAATGGTGTGCCCATATTCATGGAGTGTAATGTCCCTAAATGGGACAAATAAACAAAATAGGGGTTTTCCAACAAACTCTTATATAAAACTGAAACAATCTGAATTCTGAACCCCCAAATCCAGCAAACCCTAGCTGGAAGGAATGACCAATTCCAAGCAACAAATACTCCAATATAACCCCAAAAATGCTGAATATAAAACTGAAATAAAATACCTCTTTTGTGGCAAGGTGGAAATGGCGACAAGTCTGAAATTTACCCCTGCAATAATTTTGATTTTATTATGCCGATACAACGACGTTTTTCTCTTCAAATTTGCCTTGAAATCCTTGCAAAAGTTCCCAAATAATTATGCAAAAATCATGCAAAATATTAGGGCTTCCAATGAACACATTAGAGTTGCAATTTATCAAACTGACCCTTCCAATGAAGTGACCACACGTGGAAAAATATATAGAATTAAATCTGAATATTAGACCCTTCAACTTGCCCTTCAACAAGTCCTTCAAGTCTTCCAAAGCAAGTCGCCAATATTGGGAAATTAATATAATAATTTCCAGAATATAAATCAGAAAATATATGTTTATTCCCTCCAATATTAGAGCACAAAAGCACCCTAAAAACCCTCCCAGGTGAATCATTCCACTAGGAAAATAATATAAATAATTCTGAATTATTTACTTTGTAACCAGCTCTCAATTCACCCAAATTCAGCATACAAAATTATGAGAGAAACATAATAATCATATTTGAAATATTATTATAACCTTTTGACCTATTTTCCACCATCGGAATGAGCTCAAGTATGCCCTAAGGCACTCGCCCAACCCTCAAGGGAAGTCACCAATGCTTAGGAAGTCTCCTTGCTGCCCTAGGGTATTTGCCCCTCTTCTTTGACCTGCAAATTGTATTTTTACAGCTCTCTAATAAGTTCACTCAATCTTTGAATGAAGGTGGTGTTCCAAAACACCTTTGTAGGACCAATTGCATGCAACCATGCAAATCTGAAGCACAATTACAGCCCTTGAATAGAGCTGCCCACAATGAAAGAATGAAGGTTTTTGTCCCCAAACCTTAATACACTTGAAGGTTTTTGTTTTCAAGTCACAGTGAACAATCTTGACATACTTGATCCACAATTCAATATTCAAAACATGCACAACCCTTCAAATGAACCTTCAATTTCCTCTTATAACCATCCCCAAAGGTAGTGCCCAAATTGAATGGAGGTGACTTTTTGAATCATAAGCAATTTTACATTCTGAATTTTTTTTCTGGAGGGGTTGGGCTCCCATGACCTTTAAAGGTCCCCCACTTAAGTGAAAATAGACCAAAAGCAATTTTACACAACTCAACTGAAAATTAGAATACTTAAAGTACCTTTTCACCTTTTTGTTCTTTGAATGGCCCCCTCATCGTTCCCCTTTCTTTTTCTTAGTCTTGTGGGAACAAAGCCAAGCTAAGGGTCTATAAGCAAGCTATGCCAAAAAGGGGGACATTACATGGAGCAATAGTTGCGTATGAGCAACAAAACATAGAGATTAGCTTCACTCGAGAGTGGGAGGAATGAGGATATGCATTACATAGCACATGATGCAAGCGAGAGTGATGGGGATATTTGTGAAAGGATTGGCCTCTTGGTCCAACTCATGGGAAATGTGTGCATTCGGATAATAATGCTTGGAGCGTATAGAATTTGTGCAAAAAATAAAAATAAAAATTAGTTTGTTTGCTTTTAACATATTGATCAATGTGAAGGATGATTAGCGTAGGAATAATAGTGATGCCTAGATCATCATATAGGTGCATGGAAACAAGTATCCTCATTTATGAAATCATTGTTGTTTGTGGTAGCTGTAGGAATTTGGTAATTGTGTGGCATTTCTTATTTTATAATGGGCATATCGTTCTTCTAATGTGAAGGAAATCTTTCTTTATTTATGAAGCTTAGGATTATGTTTCTTTTTTGCAAGTATTTCAATGTCCTCATGCATAGAAGATGAGCATTGAGGAAGCTTAAAAGATACAGTGGATGGATGCAAGCCATTAAGGCGGTGGTGAATGTTTTCTTTTCGAGCGAGCGGAATTTCTGCGATGGGATGTTTGCTGATATATCCTAGTTTCTGAGACATGCTTTGAGGAGCTTGTAAAGGAGATGATGTTTTCTTAGCTTTAGCAAAGTGGTGGAAATCTTATGAAGTGCTTCCGAAAAGCTCTTCAATATTTTGGATATGCATGATACATTGAGAGATCTTATTCCTAAAATAAAATGTGTTTTGTGGAAAATTGAATGGTGGTGGAAAAAATTGAGGCTGTAAACTTTGTTCATAGTCATACATTTGGACTTGGTGAAAAATTTCCACATGTGCCTTCGTTGAAGGCATGTTTGATGAGATGCGTGAAAAAATTGACCAAATGAGGATATCTCAGGTTCGAGTGGATGCGACTAAGTTCAAGGATAAATATTGCATTGAAATTCATGAAAATGAGAAATAGGGTGGTTATGGAGATGTGACATATGCATGTTGTGCTTGTAAAGTGTTGCAAGATGCCACTCCTGAGGAAGCATGATCAGGAAGCAGATCATCTAGAAGTGTCTTTTATGTTTTTGGCTGTGTTCCTTTTGCAATAATTTTTGAGAAGAAGATAGATGCAAAACATATATGTTTGTTGTCTATAATGAGTAATCAAAAGCATAAACAGTACTAGATGTCTTTACGAGCAAATTTGTGGTCGAGAAAAATTGTGGTTAGTAGAGATGTGATTGTAGATGAGAAGATATTTTTCTTTGGTAAGTTGGGCATTTGTTGTTGATAATTCTGCAATGGAAGGCTGATCTACAAGATCAAGGAAACAAACGGTGCTAGATGGTGAGCTGGTCAATTTTGCTCTTAATTATGTTGTTTCATAGGTATTTGAATGTAGCACATTTGAAGAGGCTAGAAGATAATTGAATTAGAAGTTGCAAAACATGACTTGGTCAAAGAAAGAAATAAGGGCAGCAAGATTGCCACAATTGGAAGGCCAAAAGTTCCTTGCTAGTGTGACCGCTACTACAAAATGAAAACATTGGCTGATGGTAAATTGACCTGACGTAGCAGAAAGAGGAAAGTATCTCATCAATCAAGACGAATAGTACTGGGCCAAGGTCAAGTAGCCAAGGATAATACTCCAAGGCTAAGGTGCATCAGACAAAGTGTTCAAGTGATGATGCGTTCCGATGTAGGAAAGACGCATGAGACTAAGCGTTAAAGTGACGAGGTGTTTTGATGTGGCAGCTCTCTACAATTAGTGGAGGTTAGTGATGTTCAATGTTGGACATGGACTTGAGGTGTGTCAAAGATATGACAATGGTAATAGGCACTTGAAAAAGTGGTACTTGTCAGGTCTTTAGTGATGGGACTTCCATCACTATAAACGTCTTGGAGGCTGATTATGCTGAAAAGGGGGAATGGTAGAACCATCGGGGACATATTGTTCCATCCAAGGCAGAGTGGTGACAAAAGGTGCACCTCTAGACATTCAAGGTTGGAGTGGGTGGTAGGGGCATGATAATAGGTCACCATAGTTATGGTGTGCGATATATGTCATGAGATTCTTCAAAGACTTCAAGGTTGGAGCAGGTGGTAGGGGCATGCAGATAGGACATCATAGTTATGGTGTGCATTAGATGTCCTGAGATGCTTCAAGGGCTTCAAGGTTGGGGTATGTGGAAGGGGCATGTAGATAGGAAACCATAGTTTGGTGAGCAATATATGTCTTCAAATGCTTCAAGGTTGGAGAGCATTAGGTGTCGGACATTTAGGATATTGATGCAAGAATATCCTTTATAGGATATAACATGAACTATACTGTTGTTTACTCTCGTATATAACATGATAATATAGTTTTTGTTAGAATTAATCACTCTCAACAACAAACAGGTGAAGAATGAAACATTCAAGACAAGACGACATATCAATGTACAACAAAGTGAAACTAGTGACCCTGGTATTCAACACTAGTTCCTAGTTTACTCGGCAATTGCAGCGGCTAGTTACGGATGCCTTGAGATGATATGGAATGGCGACCATAGGGACACTTGGCAATATTTGCTGCATTGACAACAAGGTTACACATTAATTAAGTTCATATCTGGACTTAATCATACTTTTTGAGCCCCGTTGTCATGTCCCCACTCTAGTCCAGTATTGCAGGACATGAGAGTCAGCCTATTATGGGGTCTTGTAGGTTGACAGGATGGTACAGAGACCCAGTTTGGTTTTTTCAGAGTTGGACTTGGTCAGGCCCAGGATTGGGACTCCATGGGATTCTATTCAGAGGTGCAGTTTCAGGGTGTTAGAGCTTGTTCCCTAAGCTTTAAGAGCATCCCTAGATTTTAGGGAGGAGACTGCCAGTGGTTCCTCGATTTCCGGCTCCAGTCACAGACAGGTGACACGTTGTTCTGATAGTTCGTGTGATCGGTTGGACATTTCTTGGTTACTTTGGTCATATTTTAATATTTCCGAGTTTCCGTCTTTTTTATTAAAATAAGGCTAAGTTATAGCCAATTTGGGGGTTCTAAGGTGTTTCTGGCCTCTTCGGGATGCGTGTACTAGAGTGTAATAGCTCATTGGAAAGGTCTCGAACTTTCCTAAATATTTCATTCTTATGTCGGAGCCATTCGGGGCACGGATTTCGGTCGAATTAAAAAGAAAGCATTATTTCCTATATTTTCAGCCTCTTAAAAGAGAAATTATTATAATTTTATATTTTTTTCACTTAAGCGCCCTTGGTCCACTTTTTGGGGATCGGTTAAAGTGAAAAAGGTTAAAGAGGCGTGGAAGGGAGGAGAAGGGGGCTAATTTTCCATTTTTTGACTTTCTCTTGAGAAGAGCGCTTGGTAGGCGTTGCACTTGGGACGCAAACCCCAAGAGCAGGCGTGTGGGACGTAGCCCCCACACAGCGATTTATCTTTATGACCGTGGAGAGTCTCGCTTTCCCTTGGTAAGGCGCGGGATATTGCTTGGCAGAGGCGCGGCGAATTAGAGAAGGCGATCCCTTCTTAAAAGGATTCTTTGGAGTTTAGACGGGTCGCGGCAGAACTCAGCCTACTGGAGGTGCGACTTCAGCGTATAGGAATTGTTTTGGCATTGTGTACCAGGCAGAGACAGTCCGTACGGCCGTACGGAACAGCAGGCATCATCTTCATAGCACAAATATTCTAAGTCAACCAGCTGGCCACCCTTCTATTCTATATTCTTAAATTTTCAGCGCATTCAGGTTGGCTGATAACTTTGTTTCTCATCTGGATTTTTAAAAATTTGTAATCAGCAGTTAGTTTAAATATTAATAAATCCTGCTCCTTCAAATCTGGATATCGGCTGCCTTTAGATTTAATTTCCAGAAGTTGTTTATGCATGCGTATTTTCAATTATTTCTTTCCTTTGCAAAATTCGTCAAAAAACCAAAAACAAAGAAAAAACACAAAATACAGAAAAAAATACAGCAGTTCAATAGAAGAGATCCATCAGGGATCTTTCAGTGGTATCAGAGCTTCTGTCCTGCCAGCCTGAGGGGATTCAGTGAAATTGTTTTCTATGCATCCGGGCAGAACTGATTTAAACAGATATTATACACGCAGAAGAGCTCAGTACGAGCGGGAGTTTGGAACAGAACAAGAGCCTATTATGGCAGAGGGACAGAGGGATGCACAGAGGAATCAGGATGATGTAGAGAGAGAGATGATGAGGACTCTCATCACCACTCAACCCAGGATAGCCCAGACCTTAGACCGATTACAGGATACATTGGAGCGGTTGGAGATGGATAGACACAGAGGCAGGCGAAGTAGATCTGTTTCAGTGGCAGGAAGTCAGCGCAGCCATCAGTCTCACTCTTCGGCAGGGAGTTCCGTTCAGTCCAGTAGGAGGCATCGTCATCATTCGCCTACTCCGAATAGGCCATTGCTACCTCGATTCATACCAGGAGAACAGGCAGCGCAGGTGGAACCACCAGAGATTGGATTTCAGGACTCAGTTTTGGCAGTTACAGCGGAGTGGAGAGCTCTACCTCCTGAGGTTCGGGATGCCTTTCCTCTTCCCCAGTATTGTGCTCAGCGGAGAGATGCAGCCAGATTCAGGGGAGATAGGGGAAATAGGCCACCCCAGCAGCAGCAGAATCATGACCTCAATAGAGCTACTGGGAAGATTACATTGGCTCCATATACTGGCTTTGGTGATACTAGTGCAAGAGCGTGGGTCCACAAGCTGGACATATATCTTTCCTTGAGGCCCATGCCTGAGCGTGAGGCTATTCAGTTTGCAGTATTGCACTTAGAGGGGGTTGCATATGATTGGTGGCACCATGGATTGATCACCCAGGATCACGCCTTAGTTCACTCATACGCTGAGTTCACTGAGCGGCTCATTGCACGATTTGACCGTAAGGATCCAGAACTCTACTACAGGGAGTTGGCTCATCTAAGACAGACTGGTCACGCCGAGGCTTATATTAATGAGTTCCAGCGTATTGCGGTCATGGTACCTGACATGCCTCAGAGACGGAGCGTGATGCTATTTATTGAGGGGTTACAAGACAGACTTAAGGGCCTGGTTCGTGCTTTCCAACCAGCAACTCTTAAGGAGGCTATCGAGGTGACATTGAGATTGGACACTGTTCCCACTTCTTATCAGGCAGATAAGAAACCAGTTAGAGACTCTCGGCCTTTTCAGAAGGCCAATTCGACACAAAACAAAGGAGGAACTTCATCTAAAGTCCCTTGGATGAATCAGGAAACGAGGAACGAACTAAGAAGGAAAAAGTTATGTTTTTCTTGCAAAGATCCATGGGAGCCCGGACACCGTTGTATGGGCAAGGGAAAGGTTCACTTGATCGAGGTGACTTCAGAGCTAGGGGATGAGGAGGTTCCGGATACTGATTCTGAGGATAATACCGAGGAGGTTGAGCAGGGTCAGACTCAGTTGGAGCTAGACACCCCTGAGCCTTTGGCCTCCGCCAAAGTAGCCATGGCTACCCTTTCCAGTTATCCTAAATTTCATGCCTTCAGACTAAAAGGGACACTTAAGGGTAAGCGGGTCACTAGCCTGGTAGACACAGGGGCTACACATAACTTTATTGACCAGAAATTAGTTGAGAGGCGTGGTTTACAGTATGAGGCGTTTGGCGGTTTTGGAGTGAAGGTAGCAGATGGTGCAATTTTGAGTTGTACCAAACGAATTCCGCAGCTTAGTATTCAAATGGGGGACCATACTTTGACTGATGATTTTTATGTACTGCCTATAGAGGATTATGATGTGGTGTTGGGTATGCAGTGGTTACAAGGTATTGGACGTTACATCATTGATCACCGTCTTATGCAGTTAGAGTTTCTTTCTGGGGGAAAGAAGGTGATTTTGAGGGCAGCTTCTGATGGTGGGCCTAGAGAGGTGACTTCTCGTAGGATGGAGGCTATCCTTAGACATAATGATGTACTCTGGGCTACGCATTGTTTGGTGAAGCCCAAAACACCCACATCTCAGGACGGCCGCGTGTTTCATGTGGACATTCAGTCAGTGATGGATCGCCATGGTAGAGTATTTGGGGATATACCTCCTGGAGTGCCTCCAGACAGAGGATTTGAGCATGGAATAGAGTTGGAAGAGGGAGCAAAGCCAGTGATTACTACTCCATACCGTCATCCTAGAGCTTACAAGGATGAAATTGAGAAGACTATTCATGATTTGTTAGATATGGGGTTCATTCGGCCTAGTTCCAGCCCCTTTGCCTCTTCTGTAGTGTTGGTTAAGAAGAAGGATGGGACTTTAAGGATGTGTGTTGATTACAGAGCTTTGAACAAAAAAACAATCAAAAACAGATATCCTATTCCCCGCATAGATGAGTTGTTGGATGAACTCCATGGGGCTCTATACTTCTCTAAGATTGATCTTCGCTCTGGTTACCATCAGATTCGTGTACGAGCCGAGGATGTACACAAGACTGCTTTCCGTTGTCACTATGGGCACTATGAGTTCATGGTAATGCCCTTTGGCCTTACCAACGCACCTGCGACCTTCCAATCTTGTATGAACCATATCTTCAACAAGCAGTTGAGGAAGTCGGTTCTAGTATTCTTTGATGATATATTAATTTACAGTGGTACTTGGGAGGATCATCTCCGACATCTTGAGGAGGTACTGAGCATAATGGAAGACCAGTCGCTATTTGCTAAGCTCTCCAAATGTGAGTTTGGGTTGAGGGAGGTACTATACTTGGGACATGTAATCAGTGCTGATGGGGTTAAGGTGCATGAGGAGAAGATTCTGGCAATTCAGAATTGGCCGGTCCCTCGGAACATTACTGAGTTACGTGGATTCCTTGGATTATGTGCTTATTATAGAAGATTTGTTAAGGGGTTTTCTCAGTTGGCAGCACCTTTGACAGATCTTACTAAGAAAGGAGCCTTCCGATGGACGGAACTTGCACAGGGGGTCTTTGATAGACTCAAAGAGGTTATGAGTACTTGCCCTGTTTTGGCACTACCTGATTTTTCACAGCCATTTGTTCTAGAATGTGATGCTTCGGGATTGGGTATAGGAGCCGTGTTGATGCAGAACAAACATCCGATTGCTTATGAGAGTAGAAAGTTGCAGAATAATGAAAGGTTGTATTCTACTTATGATAAGGAAATGTTGGCTATCATGCATGCGTTGGCCAAGTTCAGACAGTACCTTGTGGGTAGCAAATTTGTGGTAAGAACTGACCACAATAGTTTGAAATACTTCCTAAATCAGAAGGAGCTCAATGATAGACAGCAAAAATGGATCAGCAAAATTCAGGCTTATGATTTCGATATCGAATTCATAAAGGGAAAAAATAATATTGTGGCCGATGCACTCTCTCGGAAACCTTCATTGGCTGCCCTTTGCTCGTTGAGCGAGATTTCAGCGGATTGGAAGACTCAACTTTTAGTCGAGTATTCCAAGAATCAGTATGCTGGTGAGATCATAGAGGGTGTGGTAATAGATGACAGATATAGTGTAGTAGATGACATTATCTACTACAAAGGTAGGGTTTATCTTGTCCCAGAGTCACAGTTGAAGGAACAAATCTTGCAGGCTCATCATGATACTCCTATGGCAGGACATCCAGGATATGTGAAGACTTATAGGGCGATTCGAGAGAGATTCTCATGGAAGGGTCTCAAAGATGATGTTTTGAGGCATGTTCGGGAGTGTGTGACTTGTCAGCAGAACAAGTCTGAACATACTTACCCAGCAGGATTATTGCAGCCCTTACCTATACCAGAACAGAAGTGGACAGGAATTTCCATGGATTTCATTACAGGTCTTCCTCGAGTTCAGGGGAAAGATTGTATTTATGTGGTTGTGGACAGGTTAACAAAGTACGCCCACTTTTTCTCCATTGCCCTAGATTTTACAGCATCACAGGTGGCTGAGTTATTTTTCAGAGAGGTGTTTAGACTCCATGGTCTCCCCAAGACCATTGTGAGTGACCGGGATAGCAGGTTCATGAGTTCCTTTTGGCAGGAACTTTTCAGGCTTACAGGCACCATGTTGACACCTAGTACTAGTTATCACCCTCAAACGGATGGGCAGACTGAAATAGTTAATAAGTGGGTTGAGGGGTATTTGCGTAACTATGTGTCAGGGCAACAAAAGGCATGGGTTCGTTGGTTGTATTTGGGCGAGTATTGTTATAATACTTCGCACCATATGTCCATTAGCATGACACCTTTTAGAGCCCTCTATGGATATGAAGCATTATCTTTCACTGATTTGGCACTTGGAGACAGTAGAGTTCCCATGGCTCAGGATTGGTTACAGGAGAACCAGGATATCATGAGATCCCTCAGAGAGAATTTACAGCAGGCCCAAAATCAGCAAAAGATGTATGCTGATAGACATCGGATTGAGAGAGCATTTGAGGTGGATGATATGGTCTTTCTGCGCTTACAGCCATATCGACAGAGCACCCTAAAAAAGGGGGGAGCTGAAAAGCTCAAACCACGTTTCTATGGTCCATTCAGAGTGCTCAGACGGGTAGGAGAGGTTGCATATGAGATTGAGTTACCGGCAGACAGCAAGATTCATAATGTATTTCACGTATCTCGCCTAAAAAGGGCCTTGGGACAGCATATAACAGTTTCACCCGAGTTACCTCCTATGGATGAGGAAGGTAATTTGATTATGGTTCCTGATGAGATTCTTGAGGTAAGGGAACGACAGTTGAGGAAACGGGTGATTCGAGAGTATTTGGTTCGATGGAGAGATCTTCCCATAGAGGATGCCACCTGGGAAGGGGAGAGCATTTTGCAGCATCCAACCTTACAGTTGCTTGTGGGCAAGCATCTCCTAGAGGGGAGGACTGTCATGTCCCCACTCTAGTCCAGTATTGCAGGACATGAGAGTCAGCCTATTATGGGGTCTTGTAGGTTGACAGGATGGTACAGAGACCCAGTTTGGTTTTTTCAGAGTTGGACTTGGTCAGGCCCAGGATTGGGACTCCATGGGATTCTATTCAGAGGTGCAGTTTCAGGGTGTTAGAGCTTGTTCCCTAAGCTTTAAGAGCATCCCTAGATTTTAGGGAGGAGACTGCCAGTGGTTCCTCGATTTCCGGCTCCAGTCACAGACAGGTGACACGTTGTTCTGATAGTTCGTGTGATCGGTTGGACATTTCTTGGTTACTTTGGTCATATTTTAATATTTCCGAGTTTCCGTCTTTTTTATTAAAATAAGGCTAAGTTATAGCCAATTTGGGGGTTCTAAGGTGTTTCTGGCCTCTTCGGGATGCGTGTACTAGAGTGTAATAGCTCATTGGAAAGGTCTCGAACTTTCCTAAATATTTCATTCTTATGTCGGAGCCATTCGGGGCACGGATTTCGGTCGAATTAAAAAGAAAGCATTATTTCCTATATTTTCAGCCTCTTAAAAGAGAAATTATTATAATTTTATATTTTTTTCACTTAAGCGCCCTTGGTCCACTTTTTGGGGATCGGTTAAAGTGAAAAAGGTTAAAGAGGCGTGGAAGGGAGGAGAAGGGGGCTAATTTTCCATTTTTTGACTTTCTCTTGAGAAGAGCGCTTGGTAGGCGTTGCACTTGGGACGCAAACCCCAAGAGCAGGCGTGTGGGACGTAGCCCCCACACAGCGATTTATCTTTATGACCGTGGAGAGTCTCGCTTTCCCTTGGTAAGGCGCGGGATATTGCTTGGCAGAGGCGCGGCGAATTAGAGAAGGCGATCCCTTCTTAAAAGGATTCTTTGGAGTTTAGACGGGTCGCGGCAGAACTCAGCCTACTGGAGGTGCGACTTCAGCGTATAGGAATTGTTTTGGCATTGTGTACCAGGCAGAGACAGTCCGTACGGCCGTACGGAACAGCAGGCATCATCTTCATAGCACAAATATTCTAAGTCAACCAGCTGGCCACCCTTCTATTCTATATTCTTAAATTTTCAGCGCATTCAGGTTGGCTGATAACTTTGTTTCTCATCTGGATTTTTAAAAATTTGTAATCAGCAGTTAGTTTAAATATTAATAAATCCTGCTCCTTCAAATCTGGATATCGGCTGCCTTTAGATTTAATTTCCAGAAGTTGTTTATGCATGCGTATTTTCAATTATTTCTTTCCTTTGCAAAATTCGTCAAAAAACCAAAAACAAAGAAAAAACACAAAATACAGAAAAAAATACAGCAGTTCAATAGAAGAGATCCATCAGGGATCTTTCACCCGTATTCTATCATTTAGATTTTATCCGATTTAGTTATTAAGCGGGGGGTTAGATATATTATATATTGTACAATACTGTTAGAATAGTCTTAACATATTTTTTAGCATATTATCAGCTTCTTGTTAGTTTTTTAAAAGGATTTTGTTTGTTTCCATGCTATAAGAAGGATCTCATGATATACTACTTTCTGGGTTATAAATACAGGCTATTGCAATGTAATAGATACAACAATTTTCATGTGCCCATGCAGCATTCAATTGCCCTCCTCTGCTCCAAATACCTCTTATGCTACATGCCCTTTCTCTGTAGAAGTATTGCTGTCCTATACACAGGTCTGCAGGTTGTGCCTCAGTCCACTTTGCTTGAAGATGCAAACATAGGAAAATCACAACGCTTCTGACTGCTGCGCCAAACTCTTCAGTCTTCACACTTTCTCCTTTGGTGCACTTCATGCCATAGATGGTCTCATGCTTATAGCAAGAGACTGGGCTCAACTATAGACTAGGCTTTGATACCATATAAAATTAAATCATAGGCTGTATTTACAACATTTCAATAACCTGTATTTATAACCAGGAAAATAGTAGATCATGAGATCCTTCTCATATCATGGGAACAAACCAAATCCTAACATAACCTAATTGTAACAAACCAACAACAAGCTAATAATATGCTAACTATATGCTAATGATATTGTACAATATCCAATATATCTAACAAGAAGTTTGTTGTGAAATACTTAGTGTGCCAACATAGTAAAAGTAAGACTGTCAAATCACTAGGACTACTACAACATATGGCTATTTCTAGCCAACGATGGGAAGATTTATCCATGGACTTCATTACAGGCCGTCCCAAATCAAAAGTAAAGAGACAATTTAGTAGTTGTAGACCAACTTACCAAATAAGCCAATTTGCAGTATGACTTAGCATATTCTCAACAAATACAGTGGCTGCGACCTATTTGGAGCATGTTCAAAAGCTTCATGGGACTTCCAAGATCATAGTCATTGATTGATAAAGACCCAATTGTCACCCACAATTAATTGAAATAACTGTTCCATATTAGTGGTATTACTTTAGAAGTTATTTATATCACCCACAATCAAATGGTCGGATAGAGGTTATCAACAAGTGTCTGGAAGGAGATATTTGCTGTATTACTTATGATAAATAGTCCCAATGGCTTGAGTAGCTTCCCCTGGACGAGTGGTGGTAAAAAATGACCTTCCACACATGAAGGAAGATAACTCCGTTTTGAAGCACTTTATTAGTACCCTCTGCCATCACTACATATCTGTAGCGTCCTTTGATCTTTCAAGAAATAGAAAATCATGTAAATAAGCAACAAAACATACTTCGGATCTTTAAGGAGACTTTGACTATGGCTCAGAATAGGATAAAGTAGCAAAAAGATCAGCATAGGGTCAAATGATATTTTGAAGTTGAGGGTTATTCTTAGGCTTGATCTCTACAACAAATTCTCTCTTCCGCAATGGAACAATAACAAGCTCTTCCCAAAATTTCTGGTCCTTATAAGATATTTTACAAATTGGAGTTGCCTCCTCCTCCTTGGGTTCATCCAAGGTTCCATATATTTTTTCTAAAAAATGTTATTGACAACCCTTCTAGTATAAACACAACTTTTAAAGATGGACGAGAAAGGAAAGGTAGTCTTGGAACTGGAAGCAATGATTGATTCACAAGTGAAGTTTTTGCGCAATAGGGTGATCATTGAGTACCTCATCAAGGGGAAGAATCTGCTGGCAGAAGATGCTACTTGGGAAGATAATTAATTCATGTAAAAGTATCCACCACTCTAAAGCATTGAGGGTGACATTTTTTCTAAGGGGAAGGTATTGCAATGCTGCTAATCATGTCGTATTTATTGGGTTATTGAGTAATCGACATGTGGTGTGAATTATATTGAGTGATCTTCTAGTACGTTCTTAGGTTTTCTTTTTCTTGTTAGATCTCCCTATTTGGGGCTTATGGGTTTCCTTACCTTTCCCTAACCTAATAATGGGTATATAAATAGTGAGTAGGACTTCATTTGGAATCATCTTTGTGGAACTATTATCATTGATTGTTGTATGTGGAGGTCACCTACTCAAAGTGGCTCAGCAATCATCTTTTGACACTTTAACATTTGCTCATTTAGGATTTGTTTAGTTATTGTTCTTCTGTCATGTTCTGCTTTTATTGTGTGGAATGATGCTTTTGCTTTCTTTGGATCTTTGTTATTTCACTTGCATAATATACAAAATATTATAGCACTGTATGGACTGCCCCACCTAAACTTGCATCCAATGACAAGATTGAAAAGTCTGATGACGAGTATACATGCACATACATGCCACATTATGGGCCACAACACATTAGGCATGTAAGGAGTGGAAACTATCACCAAATGACGTCTAGCAGATGGCCGTCCCTTGAGGTTCATCTCCTTAATGCATCATTAATTTGATACTCTGATTCTGTTTCCATTTGTCTAGCCAAATAACGATAGCAAATAAATAGTGCAAAGTACAGTTCATTAATTTGATCCTCATGCACTGTGTTCTATCACAATTCATCTCATTTGACTGTTGTCCCTTACAAGATGATTAGATACCCAATCACGCAATTACCATGTGTCTTCACAGGAGTATAATCACCCAACTATCATGGGTTTTCAACTTTTTATCAATACCAGATTTTCCAACTAGTATGGGCCTTCATGGGTTTTTATTAGTGTCCAATCACCCAACTATGATGTGCCTTCAAAGATTTTCATCAATGATCCAATTTCCCAACTATCAAGGTCTTCATATTTTTTATCACTTACCCAAACAGCATTTTTTATTAACAGTACCGACCATTTTGGGAATAAGCGCTTGATAATATTTAGTGAAAAGAAACCCCTAAAGAACAAATCTCAATTATTTTTTTGAAAGTAAATATATAGTAAAAGTCAGTGTATGGAGTTATCATGCCTCTGCATACCTCTCAAAAGAATCATCTGAACAGTCAACTACCTTTGTCAAACTGAAACTAAATAGCATATTTTGTACTTCAGTCAAATTTTTGCTTCAGAAAGTCAACATTGTAGTTCTGGTCAAACCTAATTTTGCAGGTCAATTGCAGCAGTTTTCTTTTTGGAAAGTGGTAAAAGCAGTCCACAATAGTAGTCAAATAGTCAAAATTGTTGAAAATCAATGTTTTCCACTGCTTATGTAAAGTGAGTGCTCAGGTCAGCTCTGGTCAAGGTAGTAGCTACAATCAATTTGGTGGTCAATTGTCATTCTGTCCTCTTTTGCCTTGATTTTTGTGTTAGGGACGAGGAACTTTAGCGCATTGGTCCAAATGGGTTATTAATTGACCTATTAATAGTAGTAAGAAGCATAGTTACCAGGAAACTCCAATTTTTGGACAAGGACCTCATACCAGCCCCCGTACCCACATTTATTGATGACAACATTTACATACAATTTAGCCGTACCCTTTGATGTCCTGCTGGTTGGCATATTCATGTGTGGTTAAATGTAGAGAATTCAGGAAAATTTCATGTAGTTCAGGCAGGAGAGAGAGAATTGGGGTTGTGACTTGACTTTGATAATGTCACATCCTGTTAAAAATATGGTTCATAAAAAGTACAATCACGTCATCAGAAATGATTAGATCATGTCATAAATAATGGGATGATGTTATCAATGATGCCATGAAAATGTTATTTTGTTTTTTGAGTTGAATGCTCTACCTAGTCGAGGCTCTAAGACTATATTCCATCACCTTGATGATATTAGTGGATGACTTCATGGTTAGATGAAGGCTTGTTTTGGGCTGTAACATAGACTCAGGCTGTACCCACAATTTAATGTCGAAAGAGTTTTCCCTATAAGCTAAAGTCCTAATATTGAAGCACCTTACACTTATGAAATTGAACTAGCAAACAATCAAGAGATTCAACATTGGGATAACTATGCAGTTGATGCCAATGTAGAAATCAAACAATATAGTGATCACTTAGATATTGATGTGAGAAGATAGGCAGGATTGGAAATGCATGATCAGATTTATCACTTGTTCCATTACCTCTTCATATCCACTTGGAACGAACAAGAAGAGGATGTTATTGCAGCTGTGAAGAAAATCCTTATTCTCACCATTAATGAGTCAGATGAAATTCCACCAAATGTCCAATCTCTCCTCTTGGACACATATGAGTGTGAAGAAAAGGATTTTCCTATTACTTCTATGTTGATCAAGGAATTGTTTAATCAATGTGAGGAAAAATTGAAGCCACTCTTGAAGAAGTTAGAGCGTGATGAAGAAAAGATTAGTGGACATGATGTTGGAGATGATTTCAAAGAGCTCATACAAGGTCATGTTGAAGATTTGGTAATGAAGGATTTTCCTCTTATTGCTGTCCCAACTTCCCAAGAAGTTCCACATGAAGAAATCAATGACACACTTCCTCTTGATGGAGATAAAGATGTTGAAGTTTACAAAACATCAAGCATTGAAGATTCTTCATTTCATTATGATGGCGACATTGGGTTCGACCAGCAAACCGAACCTTTAGAAAGAAATGTTTTTGAAAATATCAGCTTAAGTGATTTGGGAGTTGACTTGTTCAAAGAGTCATCACTATGAGAAGAGCATGATAAGAATCTTTCTCCTGACCATTTCAATCAAACTATTAGCATGTGGGATCCAGGTGTGTTGGCTTCAAGATATGACAAAGAGCACTTTCCTTTTGATCAAAACAATCAATCCTCCAGCACTTGGGATCCAGGAGTGAAGGCATTTAGTGATGACAAAGAAATTGTGTGGGATGAGTTTCCCTTTGATCCTGATGAAGTTCAAAATTTTGATTGCTTTGCAAGCTATGAGGGGGCTGCCATAAACTTTGATCATGAAGACAACAAAGTGGAAGTGGAGCTTGAAGATCATATGGCTCTTGACGATGGAAAGTTTGATGGAGTTCCTAAACACAAATCTAATTTATCAATGCTTGAAGCTGGTTGTAAGCATTGGGTTGAAGAAACTGTGAAGTATGTCCCTCTCCATGACACTGAACATTCTCCGTTAGTTGAGGATGTAAGACAAGAAGGTTGGAGCAGCTCTGAGGACAACGATGTCACAAAACAAAGTTCTGATTTTGAAGAGCAGCCAACCAGCAATTCACCATCTTCGCATTCTGATGAGTGGGAGGGTCAATTCAAGGTATTCATTGACAAGGAAGTGCAAGCTCTATCCCTGTTTGACTACGCACATAGCTTGGTTGAAGAGCTTTATTGGAAGGCTCAGCTTGAAGAGAGACGTAGAGGAGTGACCGATGAAGTTACTCTTCCTAATATACAACTTATCAGAAATTCCTTGGAGACCTTGAAGTCTGAGTACATACACTCTATTGGAGAACGGGATCATGTCATTGAAGTTGCAAAGAAGGCCATATGTGCTTTTCATGAAAAAGAGGGTACGATTGATGACCTCACTATGGAGCTTAAATCAATAAAGGACGAGTTGAAAGAAACTCAGTTGGGTCTAACAGCGGTTGAAGACCAGTTTGCAGATTTCAAACTTTTCAAGGAGCAACAAGATGCACAAAGAGCTGAAAAAATCCATGAAGTGATTGGAGATCTTGACTGTCTTCAAGAGGAGTTTGATTTTGAAAGCATTCTAAGAAAGTCAGAAGTTGCATGCGTAGATTTGGGACAGCGAAGGGAAAGGAATGGCTTCCAAGTTTGTCAACAGCGAAGGGAAAGGAATGGCTTCCAAGTCTTTGACAAACCCTTCTTTGAAGTGGGTGCTGAAGCAACTTATGACAATTCCCTCTTTGCTTTGAAAAATGAGTCAAGTAGTGAAGTGACCAAGCATGAGATCAAGCATGAACTCCAATCTAAGGATGCTTTGATCTCACTCCATGTGGATGTGCCACGTTTGTTGATCAGTAATGAATGCATCAGTGGGTTTGAGGATGAAGGTTCCACATGGGAGGTGACGAAGCAAGGAAATTTCAACATTTATGACATCAAGGTGTTGATGAGACAAGTCTTGGTAGCTGTTGGTGACTTCATTACAGCAGCAACGAGTGAAGATTTCAGACCTACTACTCAGGAGGAATGGGAAAAAGGTGAACTAGACTTTGGTGGGTGCACTCTTGACAATCCATCCCTTGGGTGGAATGATGTTTGGAATCATATCGATTAGTTTTGGAAGCTGAATTTGAAGCCACTCTATGTTTCATACTCCCTTAAGGTGGAAGCTTTCATGGTTAAGCTTCAAGGATTTACTAAATGGGGCATCAGTTTTGTGAGAAGGCACGTGGTTCTCACTAGCACTTGGGAATGTGTAGAGATTTCTTTGCAGTATGTTGAAAATCACTTTCAGTTGGGTATCCATGCTTGGGATTCTCAACTTGGGTTGTTAGAGTTTATTACTTATGGAAAAGACTTTTGGAGGGATAAGGAACAAATTTCCATATTTGTTGATGTTGTTCCCTTCATTTCCAGCTACTTGATGGTTCCGTTTGTTCATCAACAAATGGATTGGAGAGAAATCTTGAATATGGGTTGGAGAGATCCACGATCGGTGGTTCTTGGAAGTGACTTTCAGCTCAGACAAGGGCAGATTTTGAGACACAAGCTTGCTGGCTGGAGGCAGACTAGCCACCTTACTTATGGAGTTACTTTCATTCAGGAGAGTTGGTTCCTCACTCCTGATCAAAGAAGTGGTAGTTTTCTGGTGGAGATGGCTTTAGTGTGTTTTTCAGCCACTTTGGAGGTTTGTGATGCAAACTCTGATGGTTTATTTTCATTATTGGTTCATGACAACGAGCTACCCCATGCTTTGATTCTATATTTTGAGACTATTGGGGTTGGAATTGTGGAAATTTTTTTCAGACTTCATAGTTGTGCCATAATAATTCAGTTGAGGCATAGGGAATTCATGTGGAGTCCTGAGTTTGAATTTGTTGAGCTCTTGCAAAGGATTGCCTTCCTTTTTGCAAGAAGATTTGCAGATGTCACATTTGCAGTCATGGTTCCGTTTGTTACCATGTGGAGGTATGCGGAGGAGTTCGATTTTGATTTGAGTAGACTATCTTTCCTATTGCTTAGAATTGTGATTGACAGTAGTATGGTTGATACTGTTAATTCGGGGCATTGTGGACATGAGAGGTTGCATGATTTTGATCCCCCTCCTTTAAGATCTTTCGGTTTGAGTATCATGGATGGTAACACGTTGGGGTTACAAGGAAGGTTAGTACAGCACAGGCATGATGATTTCACAGATGTGATCAGAGTGGTGCAGCATCGACATGGTGGGTCCTTCCTACGATGGGTTTGGAAACCAGGGATCATATTGGTTTGCGTATGGATTAGTTCTAAAATTTTGGGAGTTATGGTGGTATTGCTTGAGGACAAGCAATTTTGGGAAGGGCGGATTGTAATGTCCCCTTCTCAAACCTGATCTTTCCAGTGACCGTTGGCCTTTTTCTGGAGACCCGAAGGCTAGTCGGAAGGTAAAATTAGGGTTTCCTATTTTTAAGGATGTCTTTGCTCGGAGTTGGTGGATTCAATGGTGGATTCTTTCTGGGTTTTCAGAGAGCTTCGCAGTGGTATGTTCATTTCGGCATTCGGAGCACTTTCAGGAATTTACTATTTTTAGTAAGTTCGGGATTGGCACCGGAACGGAATTTTGAGAGTGGGGTTGGATTCGTCTTGTCAAGACCTTTCCAACGAGCTATAGATCATTGGTTTCCGACATCATCTTGGCCTCCGTTTTAAAGTCCGTAAATTAAACATTATTATTTAATTTTGGACCTTGGTGCCTAGGCTCAACGACTTAATGTTGAGATTGAAAAAGAATTAAAGAGGATTATATTATTTTCCCTCTCATGTTTTATCCCATATACAAGAAGATTTTAGAGACTCCCAGTTGAAAAAGTATAAAAGGAGTGCTCTCATTTCATCATCTTTTGTCTACAGAAATGTTTTGCTGCTAGATTGGCTTTGGGATTGCTTCGAGGAATGAAGGCCTCCTAGCTCGGGCATCGCTTCTTGTCTGAGAGACAACAACTAGTGGTGATTTAGTTTAGTTTTGTGAGTTCATTGGGTTTTGTGCATTGTAATCTGCATTGTGTCTAATTAGTATTCTGATTTTGCATATTAGAGGTTTCCAGATCTTACATTTTAGCTACAGCAGATTCGAATTTTAATTTGTAAATCCAAAAATACCAAAAAGATTGTTCTGGGTATTGTGTCATTGCATCTTATTGGTAAGGGCGCCTCTTCATGAATATTTGCAGATTTTAATACGGAGCTTATGATTTTATAATGCAAATCCGTCATTCTTTGAACGCTGTACTTTTTAGAGTGCATTGGGATTTGTGTCAGTAATTAATAACCATCTTTAGATGCCATTTCTTATTATTAAGTTAGGTGCCATCATTTTGAGGGTCTATTGCATCAGATTTGAGATCATTAGGGTGAGAAATGAGAGAGTTATGAGCATATGAGTAAATTCATAGGTTGCTGGGCCGTACTGTTTCAAATCTGCATTGGGCTGCGTGCATCAAATAAATAGTATCTTTTGAGTGAGTTTCAGTGTTCTGATTTGGTCGCCATCATACTAGAGTCATTGTGCAATTCGTTTCATGAGAATTGATGAAGTTTTGAGCAAGTTGTGAGTAAAATTGTGAAGTACTGGGCTGCTGTTCGTGCACACGGAAATCTGGACTGTCATAAATCAGAATTTGAGGTTGCTCTGCTTGTTGTACTTTTAGATCTAATCCTTGTTATTTAGTGAAGGAAGTTCAATACATATTATTGCATCTTGATTTATATGTTGATCTACATTCAAAGCAAGATCTTATCATTCATATTGTAAACTGGCAGTAGTACTGACAGTATAGTTATTCTTGCTCATCATAGTTTGTAATGTTCAGCTTCTCGTTCATTAATTGTTTGTAATAGATAAATCTCCGCCCTATGGTAGCTACTCTCCCACTCTGGGTTAGCAAACACATTCTGGGTGTTGAGTATTTCCAGCTTTCAGCATTTTCTTTCAAACACTGTTATTTGTAATCACTCCGTCAGATGGTCGCCCCTCACTCCGCATTGGATTGGGTAGCACATACTTGATGTTGAGTTCCCTTCCAGCATCACTCCGTCAGATGGTCGCCCCTCACTCCGCATTGGATTGGGTAGCACATACTTGACGTTGAGTTCCCTTTCAGCATTTAGAAGTAGAAGATCCTCTGACCATATGCTCGCCATCATCGGCGCCATCCTTGGTTAGAGTTACTACCTGCATAAGCACTTTGTTTCAGATCCTCTGACCAATGCTCACACCTGGCCCACATCGGGATACTGGTGTACATTCTGGTTAGAGTTACTTTCTGCACGTTTTGGTTTATCCTCTAACCTTAACGGGTGCATTGATTGTAATTTGCAATTTGTAAAAATCGAAAAAAAATTGGCTCGGAATATTTCATAGATCTTGACATAGACTTAGCTATGCAAAAGAGGAAAAAGTATAAAAAAAGTTTAAGAGCTACTTGAAAAAGGATACACGAAACTCTCTAAATTCACTTTCATTGCACCCTTATTATAGCAAATTGAAGGATGGTACAAAGGGATTTTGTATAGACAGTATATTTCTAAGCAAAGTCCCTATAAATGTAAAAATACCCCTTACCGAAAATAGATTATCTCCTGTATACTCTTAAAGGAACCACAATCTTTTCTAATAAAAATCTTAAAGGAATTAAGTAAACAGACAGCTAAGCTAACTTTCACAACAAAAAATGGACACTACAAATTCTTAGTAATGTCTTTTGAACTCACCAACACCCAACAACCTTCACGAGTATAATGAATATAACTTGACCTTACCTAGAAAAATGTCTAGATTGGGCAAAGTGAGTTTTGTGAGATGGTAAGAATTAGTACTCTTACCTTTATTTACTATGGCTTTAATCATAATGTCACAAATATAAAATTGGACTCTACTACACGAGATATTACTTTTGTAGAGAACCATATACTTTGATTGTTATGTTCAAATTTCTTTTTTATAAAATTATGATGCAAGAGGTTAACATCTTAAAGCTATCAATGCCTTGAATTGTTTTACAAAAGAAAGTATCTTAAAGCTATTGTTTCAAGTGGGAAAATCAGTATAGCATATAGTTGGCTATGAGATTTCAATGTTGCATTATGAAATGCTCCATCTTAATATATTATATTGTCTTTAACTATATAATGGAAAGGCGTTCTGTAAGAATCTCATTATGGTTCGTAGGGATTCTAATATCTATGTAGTTGTTTATAGCTAATAGACATGGCATCACTACAATGAGTACAGCTATTGCTCATCCAAGGAAAGTATTTATTAGGTTTATTAAACCACTGCAGACTGCATGTAATTCAATATTCAGACATAGTGACTATGTATGTAGATGATGATTTTGTTTAATGCAATTTTAATACAAACAGTTTCTAATTGGAAGATATCATATATAAATATGTCTAGTTTTCTCTTGTTTCTATTTGCAGGTTGTCAAAATGAAGGGAGAGAGATTAGGATATTTAAGACTGCATGCTCGATCTTGGAGGTCAACATTGGCTACGATCTGTAACCTGGCATGTGATTCAACATTGGTGAGTTGGTTGTTGACGTTTTTCTTTCTTATTTTATGAAAATATAGTATTTTTGATTTTCATATGCTCATTGCTCCCTCTCTCTCTTTCTCCCTCTTCATATGCATATGCATATATACAAACATCCATATGCACACATATGTTTATGTCGGCATGTATATTCACAAGTGCATATACATACATATGGATAACCCAAAAATTGTGGGTACAATAGGTCATGCAAGAATTGTGTAAACAAACAGTATGCCATAATTTCTTGTTTTGTTTGTTTTGCACATTAACGTTGTACCTAGCAATTCTATTTTTAGTAGACAAGAGTATGGTTTATATATTGCAATTTAGATATTTTAGGCATTTGTTTTTCAAAATCTAAGTAGATGGTGTGGATGGGATTACAAGGGGCCAAATTAATGGCTGCCTTACTACCCAGAAATAAATCACTCAGATAGAATCACACAAAAACACAACACAAACCCAGCAAACAACATTTCATTTATTGAGAGACAATTACTTTCACAAACACAGTGAAATTAAAAATCATAGCAGGTATTGAACTCTGCTGTTTGTCTCCGTTCTTCCTCTTGTTCTCTCTATCTTTTTTTTCTCTTGGGAACCCCTTGTTCTATGGTTGTGGTATCTTTTTATTACCCTGGTCTCTAACTCTACAACTTCCTTGTAACTATCTCACCAATCAAGAGACAGTTGAACCGCCACACAAACGGCTTCTTCATCTTTCCCTGTGAAGAGGTTTCTCATCCTTGGATTTCATGTCTTGTGGCCATTGCTAATCAAAAGCTCTCATTAAGAGGTTTCCAACGAGATCAAAAACACCTCAATTGGTAGCCCCATGAAAGTTATGGTAGCTTGAAGTTCTTTGTGCCGCATGCATTGTGCTGTGACATTGTGAACAAAGGTCATTGTGAATAGATGAGATTGTGACCATAGTAGCAAAAATTGTTTGGGGAAAAATCGGTTTTTCGAAAGTTTAAGTGTTTTTAAAAAAATCTTGATTAATTGGGAAAAAATCGGAAAAACATAAAACCATCGAAAAAATGTGAAAAAAGATTTTTTTTTAAAAAAATAAAAATTTAAAGGCATAGAGATACATATTAGGCATTTCAATTGCATAGAGAATAGATACAAATTATGAAAGGAAGTTAAATGCGATTATATGCCATCAAAATCAACCAACTGTTTTTTTCATTAATTTTTAGACTATTTAATTTGCATTACATTTGCATTTCAAAATGCATACTATTGTCGTTTACAAAGGAACAAAAAATGGTAGGGAGTCAATGGCAACGAGGTAGACTAGGGATCAATACGGGTTGATGTTGAAGCTCTAGGGTTAGAGCCTCTCTTAATTTGAGAGACAACTTCAGTGTCATACCCAACCTTCTCCAACAAGTCAAAGTCAACTTCATCATACGTAAGGTCATCATTATTTTTGAGCCATTCAGATTTTGGATTGATTTTGTCAATTTTAATTCGCTGATGTTTCTCGATAGTACTTAACATTATCAAATAGAATACATATGTTAGTGACTTGGAGATTAATACTTTAGAAGAATATAAATCAAATCTTCCATATGAATTGAGAATTAGAAATGCAATATTTCTTAACCTTGAGCTTTCTTCATATTCAAGTAAAGATTGTGGTGGACAAACACCAAATCATTCATCCGTTTTTGAGTGCGTCGTTTGCATTTTTTGGAATATATATGTTCGAACACACTCCAACTACGCTCGCAAGCGGGTGAACTCCATAGCTGGCTCAAAATGTGCATTGCCATCCATCGAAGATGTTTGGTTTCTTTGCCAAATGAATCTCACCATTGTGTTGCAAAAACAGATTTTGTCAACATTGTAACATGCACAATTCAATCAAATATTATATTTTCACCGTACGTATGTAGAAAAATTGTTTCCTTGGTTTGAAGGTCTTCTTCTTTGTGATGGCTACCTTACTAGAGAAGAAACCCCTTGTCTGATTGTACATCTGGGTGTCTCCCATAGCTGCCTCAAAAGATCCCTAGAAAACATTCTCTTTCTACACTTAAATAGGCCCTCTATGATCTCTGCATCATATCGAAATTAGCCGCTAAAGAACAACATTGGATTCAATAAATATCTAACTGCATGGAGGGGAGAATGCATCTATTGATCCCATCTTTTATCAACTATCTTCCATAATGACATGTATTTGGCCTTGTTATTCTCTAATCTGCTCTTAATAGTGCCTTTGGCCCTATCAATTACCTAATATAGATAACCCATGGGGATTTATCTCCATTGATGAGTCTCAAAATTTGAACTAGAGGCTCAGAGAATAGCATAATTTTATCTACCTCTTCCCAAAAAGATAGTGATCAAACATAGTCAACCACCATTTTGCTCTCCATATGTTTTACAAAGGAAGATTCCACCCACTTAGTTACATTCATATTAAATACATTTGTTGTTAAAAAAGAGTTTGCAATGCAAGGAAGTGGGTTGTAAACTTTGTCACCTCTTGCTGAAGAAGTTTCGTGCCATCTATGAATGTGTGCATTATATTAAGCACTCATGTGTGGGTTTTTTTTCAAAACCTCTTTCACCTATGGAATTTTGCCTATGTCATCCAAGGTCAAATTAAGACAATGTGCCACATATGGAGTCCAAAACATAGTTCCATATTTGTCTATAAGAAGCCTACCAGCGGCCATGCAAACAACATTATTTGTAATGAATTGGACCACATTTTGTGGTCCCACCTCAATCACAACCTCATCAAATAGATGAAAGAGTGTCTTGCTTAATTGTATAATCTCAAATTCATCGACACTCTTAATAAAAATTGTGCTAATGTCACATGACACAAGTAAGTTGATGAGTGTGCGGCTTGATCTGTCCATCCATCTGACATTATAATGCAACTTGATTTTTTCCATTTCTTATGATATTTTGCAAGAACATTGCTCACATCTTGTACAACATCCTTCAACAAATCAGTATGCAAAGCTTTGTATGATGGGGCAGTGAACCCAAAACTTGCAACTGCAATTGCATCTGCCATATGCTAAAGTTGTACCAAAATTTGGAGATTGCCTTCTTTCTCTACTCGTGAACAATATTTTTCCAACTTGTGCTCTCTAGCGTGGTTTGCACTCCATGTGTAGTACTAGAGCCAAAGAAGGCATGAATGTTTCCCCCACCTACATCTGGTCCACGAGGTACTAATCCAAGGGTAGATTATTAAGGAGTTATAATGAGAAATATTTTCACCATATTTCACAGTTAAAAATATAAAATATGTTCAAATGAATGTCAAATATAACATCTATCACAAAGGGGGGTTAGGTTTATTGGTTAGGGTTTAGTTTTTTCAAGTTTTGGGTGTATTTAAAATTTTTAATTGTAAACATTTCAAATTGACCCATCATACGAGGCTTTGCAGATTGATTTGCTGAAATAAGTGCCAAAAAATTGAGTTGAAAAAAGCATTTTGGGCTAAGTATAAGAATTAATCATGATTAATCACGTTTAAATTGCACGTTCTACTACTATGATTGTGACACGTTTCAAAATCGTGGAGTCCCTTTCCACGGATTCCTGGACTTTGTGAACTTTGTGACTATTGCACACTCCATGTTTTGTGATCCCGTAATTTTTGTACACCTCGTGGGATCCATATAGTCTATGGGTGCTTCTCAAGGCTAACGGACTCCATGAATTTTCATACCGTCCGTAGGTGCTTTCTGAGGTTAACGGACTCTGTGGTCTTCGTGCACTCCGTTGGGCCGCGGATCAATTAGAATATGCACATCATTTTAATATGCCGTCGGGTTTGCGATGCATTCCGTTGGCTTTGTGATCTTTGTAATTATTCAATCCAACTGAGGATTGCCGACAGGTCCGCAATGACTTTTTATTGATAAAAAATGACTTGTTATACTTAGAAACATGTTAGCCTTCGAGACTTGTGTGACACAAGTGAATTGGGGTTGTCGAATAACTTAGGGAAAAAATGTGTGAGCTCCTGTGAAACTTAGAGACTGTATGGCCTTCAATAGACTTAAATGAAGATGGGGAGACTGTCAAAAAACTGCGAACAAATTATATATATATATATATATATATATATATGTCGGGGTCTCATGGTCACATTTCTTTTCGCAAGTATAAGTTGCAATGTTACGGAGATCACACATTTATATATAATGTGCTCCACATGGTCTCTGCAACTTCGTGAGCCCAAAATTTGTTCAAAAAACCTTACTGAAAATTACAAAAAAATCCTACCATATTTTTTGGTGATGCAAGATCGCTTGTTCGCCTTGGATGCCCCTGCATCAGATACCCAGGGTAAATGAAATTGTCCAGGAGCTCCTGCTCTTGAACTTACTGCAAATTCCTTGACTGATCTTCCTTGTTTAGCAGCTTCAGATGCATTCAACCAAGTTGCTTCTTCAGCCGTTTAGTTTTTCCACTTTACCAAGTACTTGTAATACTCGTTACCTTTCATCTTCTTGCCAATCCGTGTCTCTAGGATGGCTTCTATCTCTTCTTTTTCCTTGACTGGCAACTGATCTCTGCAATCAATATTTGAAGAATCCATGACTGACTCTTCTTAACCTGTTTGTTTTGCCACATATAGATACAAATCTAACACATTGAATATTTGGGAGATATCCACTCCATCTGGCAACTCAATTTCATATGTGCATTGGTTGAGATTTTCTATAGAATTTATAAGGTCCAATTTTCTTCCATTTGAGCTTGTTATATTCACCTTTTGAAAACCTCTCCTTTTGCAAATGTGCCAATACCAAATCCCCAACTTCAAAATTATGTTCTCTTTTTTTCTGATCACCATGCTCCTTATATTTTTAGTTGCTTTCTTCTGATTTCCTTTTCACTTCCATATGCATATCATGCATAGCTTGTGTGTACTCTTCACCTTCCGTGCTTCTGCTCATATCAGCTGTGTTTTTCAATTCACACACACCTCTTGGCCTGCTACCATATACAATTTGGAAAGGACTTATACATGTGCTTTGATCGACGGAATTATTTTAAGCAAATTCAGCTTGGGCCAGCATAAAATCTCATTGTTTGGGCTTATCT
This sequence comes from Torreya grandis, assembly GCA_037957365.1. NCBI lineage: Eukaryota > Viridiplantae > Streptophyta > Pinopsida > Cupressales > Taxaceae > Torreya > Torreya grandis. Next base: position 2,243,421 of record JARHVA010001503.1, read on the forward strand.
TCAACCAAACATCTTAGCAATTCACAACCTTTGTTTGCCCATCTATTTGCTTAAGATAGACTGAATTGAAGTCTAATTTGGTGCTCAATTTCTGCTAAAATGTCCTCTAAAAGTATCCAACAAATTTTGTATCCTTATCAAGGTTGAAGTCTGATCTGTAAAAATTGTGAAGTCTTTGCTACTAGAATTTTTCATGATAAGCTATGTTGCATATTTAGTAATTTTGTTACTGAAATTCACCATACAAAGCTGATTTTAGATATGAGAAACAGCTAAAAGCTGCCTCATACATACTTAATGAAACTTTAGAATGTGTGAATGTGCTCATGTATTTCTTACACACTCATGTGAATTATAATTACAGCCAGTACTTCAAGTACAAGTGCCTAAAGTTTTGTTCCATTCCAAGATACCATTCATTTAATGACAATTACCATGAACAACATGGAAGGCAATGAGTTCAAATCCACACAAATGAGAAATGATAATATATAAGGTTGTTGTCTGTCTTTTTTTTGCACAAAAACGGGGCCAACACGGGCTGAATTTGTCTGAGCTGGCCAAAAAATCCAGATCTAGTCGGATTTGGTAACTGTGTGCGAAACACACAAAAAGACTATAATGAGACTGGGAAACAAATTTTGGACTTATACTCATTTTAGTATGCATTGATGGCATTGGTTTTTTATATAACAAGGGAGGAAAACCTTTGATATGGCAGGATGGTTTGACAATGAATGGGTTTCATTTAGATTTAGCAAAGGTCCATGTAGATCCAATCAAAGTTGTAGTGGTTATGAATAGACAAACTTTGACATGTTTGTAAGAACTCATAGTTTGTGGGACTGGAAAACTACTTAAGGAAATTTGTCACCAAGTACTCAGAGATAGCATTAGCCTTGTACTCAACCAGAATGTGTCATCTATTTAGATGGTCACTTGATGAGAGTAATCAACTTCGTTAGGAAACTTATGCACGAGTGCTTGGATATAACAATTTCCCTCTACTCTTTTAATTAGAATGTGGTGTTCATTTATATATACAAAAAAGTAGATACCTTCAGTAAACTAAAATAAATCATTTGCAATGCACCCGTTATGGCATTTCTTGACATACAACTTATAAACTGAGGTTGATGCCCTTGGGCATGTATGTGAGCACGCATCGTTGAAACTAGCATTGGTGTAATGGCTCCAAGAACAGGAGAGGACACAGGTAAAAGCTAAAGAATTACATTTTAAACAAAGCTTGTGACAAAAATATAATGTTGTCTTATTTCGAGATGAATTTACAAAGGTGAAAAACTTTATAAGCTTTTCACGAGGTGGTTACGGGATTCAACCAACATTCTCGTGAACCAACAAACCTACTAACAAGCTTAGTTAATCAATTTACTAACAAAACATAAAACAAGTAAATAAACATAACTTTGGATCATAAATGATGCAACAAACTCCCCCTTGATCCAAAGGGATATGGAAGATGAAAGAACTGGAGAAATGACTCTAAAGTCATCAAAGAAACTCTAAATCAATTGCAACTGGTGTACTGTACATCTTGGTATTGACAAAAAATCGATGCCGCTCCATATAGAAGCCTGCCTTGCAAGTTGTGGCATAAAACATGATCAAGGCCTACTCATCCTCAATGATCATCATACCGTACTTTAGTAGAACATGATCAAGATCTGTCCAACTATATCGATCCACATAAGGCTCTACCCAGAACCCTGTCAAAGTGACCAATCTGTACTGTAGATGGCACATCTTCTTGATGTCCAACAAATACTGACAACCTTTGCTCAACATTGCTAGTGCTAGAAACCCCTATTAACTTGTACTGTCACCAACCACTGATCGAAGACTTACCAATGTTACTTCTCCCCATATTAGACAAGAAGTGAGAAGTCATGGATCAAGAAAAATAAAATCAAACAATCATATTTGCTCCATGTCATGAATATCAAGGATAGAAAGCTAAAACTAAAATTGAAATAAGCAAACTATTGCTACCAAAATTGGCATTCAATCATTTGGCCCAAACTCTAAGCGAATAATTAACTGGAGAAGGGGAATTGTCCTCCAGCCTCCAACGGATCCTCCAACCTCTAGTGTGACACTTAGACTTTGTCAATCACAAGGATCTTAATGGACCTATAAAAGATGAGATTTTCTTCGCAGCACAAGCATGAGGTGATACTATGAAAATTTGCATTGTGAAGGTGTTGATTTCTACCGAAAATGCACTTTTATATATCATGTTTCAATAGATTTGTTGCAAAAATCATATAAGGACACTTCAAATTATAAAATTGACTATTCCAATGTGTCTAGAATGTCCAAAAACCTATAAATTGACTGGTCACACGATTACCTTCAGACAAAATAGTGATTTGTTGAAAAAAGTGTCGTAGTACAAGTCACTCAATTACGAACACGACAAAATTACGACCAAAAGAAATTTTAAGCAAAACTATAGTTCAAAGGTTTGAACTCTTGACCTCTTCACTTTATCAAGTGACTAAAAAAATTGGTCTATCCACCTCACCATCAACAACCAATTTGACAATACAAATAGAGAATATTCTATTTAACCATAATTTCTCTAATTTGAATGTGTGTGTGTGTGAGTGAGTGAAATAGTTTTACTCGGATTTACTTGCATGTAAAGAGTAGTGCCTTTATTCTCTGGTGGATCCCACCAAACATAGGAAACTTTATAAAAACATAAAACATAAATATATTCACTGCTGCTATTTACTTTTGCGTCATATGTTCTTCCAGGGACGCCAAAATCTCATACTACTGCAAAAGCTGTACAATTCCATACACTGCTGTAAATTTATTCAAATGCCACAATGAAGTGGAAGCCATACAAAAGGATTTTTCCGAGTTTTTAAATATCAAATGTCATACAACTACTTCACTAGGACGTACAAATGTTATAGAAAATGCTTCAAGGCCGTACAATGCAAAACAAAGGATTTTTCCGAGTTTTTAAATATCAAATGTCGTACAACTACTTCACTAGGACGTACAAATGTTATAGAAAATGCTTCAAGGCCGTACAATGCAAAACAAGGGTTTGAAGTGCACTCAGAACAATGATTCAATGGTTTAAACTAAAGATTGATGCACATAATTGAATCAAAATTGTGTTAAAACACCTTGGGATCTCCTTGTGTACAACAAATGATTTTTTCTGCTAAAAAGCCATACAATCCTTAAAAAATGGGGTGTAAATAAAGGTTTTAACATACAGATTAAATTTTACTGCAGTAAAAGGAAATGAAAGCTGCCAAACTATGGAAAACATGCTTGGACGGTACTATGTAGAAAGCATGATTGGATTGCTATACAATAAAAAAAAAAAACTGTTGCAAATGAGTATTTAGGTCATACAAACGGATGTGCAGGAAATAAATTTTTGAGATTAAAAAATAAATAAAACCTTCATGACCCTCATACCTTCATGGCTTGCTTTCTCTCTCCTTATTTCACTCTGGTTATTACATTATTGACTTCAATCCTCCATACGTGGCTCTGATACCACTAATGGCTCTAGGAATGGGAGAGGACACATAGGTAAAAGCTAAAGAATTACACTTGAAACAAAGTTTGTGACAAAAATATAATGTATTATTTCGAGATGAATTGACCAAGAAGGTGAAAAGTTGTATAAGCTTTTCACGAGGTGGTTACAGGATTCAACCAACATTCCCGTGAACCAACAAACCTAATAACAAGCTTAGTTAATTAATTTACTAACAAAACATAAAACAAATAAATAAACATAACCTTGGATCATAAATGACCCAACATAGTGACACTATTTACTTGGTAAGGAAATAATAGTTCACTCAGGGTAACAACCACCCCAACATTTGCAAACACAACTTAAGCTGAAAAGCTCCCACCACATGAATTGATTACATATTTATAGAATTTACAATATTGTCATTGAATACAAAAAGAAAGTGGGTAATAAAATTGAAGACTCTCTCGAGACATCATCTACAAGCCAGGAGCTATCGAACCCCACAATAATTGATCAAACAAACCTTCAACATTGTGTCAAACGTGAACTAGTTTGGGCACTTTTATAAGGCTCAAATATTTCATCTTTGACAAATACGAAAAGTTGTAAAAAGATGGGAACTTTGTGGCATATACAATGTGATATAGCTATTGAAGCAAATGAAAGATGAATAGCTAAGATATTATCACCAAACGAACATCATTTGTTGTTCATTTTAAGGACATGCTTTAGAATTTTGAGGCAATTTAGAGTATAGAAAATAGTGTGCAATTGACAAAGATGCCTTTACAAGATTTAGTGAAATTTCATCAAGGCTTGTACCTTGTGCAACATCTTGAAACTAGATGATTGGGAATTGGTAAAATACCAACCATTGCCTCGACTAGTTCAACTATAGGAGTCAATTTAATAGATTTCTACAATGGAATTTTGACAATTGGACGAGGACAATTATCTCATGGTGATTGTTGATGTGTTCAAAAACATTGCAATTGTGGTCATGGAAAAGACAAGTATCACGAGGCAATAGAAAAAATAGCTCTTCTTCGAGTAAGTGTGGGCTCACCTCGGTATTTTTATAACCTTAATAAAGTAAATGATATGTCACATGTAGCCTAACTGTTTGCATGAAAGAGGAGAATAGATAGCTACACAAATAGTCACATTGGTATCCTTTAATCAGGTGTATAACTTTTCATCATATACCTCGACCTTTTCAACCAACTCATTAAGAAACAAACATGGAAATAAAATAGGGAATGTAGGAACCAGATATCAGAGGAAAAATCTCAAAATTCTATCCAATGTAAATCACTTATTTTTGTACACAACGCGTAAACTTCAAAAAGCTTATGGGAGTTGGTTATAGAAAACCAATTAACGTGTTAACCGACCCGAACAAATTAACCTAATAAACAAACTAAATAAATAAATAAACTATAACTATGGATCATAAATGACCCAACAAACTCCCCCTTGATCCAAAGGGGTATAGAAGATGAAAGAATTGGAGCAATGACTCTGAAGTCATCAAAGAAACTTTGATGCAACTACAACTGGTGCACTGTAGCTCTTGGTACTGATCAAAATTGAGGTTGTTTCATCAAGAAGCCCGTTTTGGGAGTTGTGGCATAAAGGCTGATGAACACGATCAAGGTCTGCTCATCCTTTGTGATCATTGTATCGTACTATAGTAAAAAATGATCAAAGTCTGTCCAACTACATCGATCCATATAAGGGTCCACACAGAACCCTGTCAAAGTGACCGACCTGTACTGTGTATGGCACATCTCCCTAATGTCCAACAAATGTTGACGATCTTTGCTTAACATCGAAGGTGCTAGCAACTCCTGTCAACTCGTACTGTCACCAATGACTGATTGAAGACTAATTAATGCTATATCATCTCTCCCTATCAGGCGAGAGGCGAGAAGTCGTGCATCAAGAAAAACAAAATCGAACAATCTTGTCTATTCCATGTCATGAATATCAAGTATAGAAAGCCAAAACTAGAAGAAAGCAAGAACACAAGCCAAACAATGCTACTACAATAGATCCGGTCTTGAGCCTAGTAGCTTACATAAGATGAGTGAATCATTGATCACTCAAAACATGCTGTCAGGTCCATTGGGACCATATACCTCAGCGATATACGATGCCTCCTGATCAGAGGAAGTGTCAGAATAACCTGAATGTTGGAGTAACTAGAAGATCTGCCACTAGAATGACCCACATAATTTGTTTCAGCTTTCTTTTTGTGTGGAGAATGGGGTCGTCAAGAAGGACATGCATCTCCAAGATGTTCAATACCACCACATTTGAAACATTTGGGCTCTTTCCTATGTCGGCGAGATCCAAAAGATGCTGAATCACTGGAAGAACCACTAGAGTGAGAAGAGTGCCTATGGTGATGTCTACAATTTGAAGATCTTGAAGAGTGCCGATGATAATGTTGTGGAGACTATCTAGAATAGTGTGGAGAATGTCTCGGAGAGTATTTCAGAGAATGCCTCTGAAACCACCTCTGTACATGGTGATGATCTCTGTAATGTGACCTGACCTTTGTATAGCGAGCCTCTTTAGTAGGTTGACTCTTATTCTTTGCAAACTATCGCTCATGCTGAGTTAACAACTCACAAATAGAGTCAAATGTTGCACCACTGAGCTTATCACTAAGCTGCAACATTTCGACAAAGTTGGTGTCAGAAGAATGGAGGCCATTCAAAGTTATGGCTATGAGCATGTCATCATCGATCTTATCCCCTGTAGTATGATACACTTGTTTCATAGTTTTCATGCAGGAGAGGTATTTAGATACATCTTTTTCAGTGCTAAACTTATTATTAAGCAACTACATTAAGAGATCAATCTTTTTATAGGCATGTTGTTTGTCATATATATATTTTAACATTTTTCATGTTGTCCATGCGCCAATTTCAATAGCTTCAATATGAATAATCCCCTGTGCAGTGCAAAATGATTTTAGCAGTGCGAGTGCACATTTTTTACGTTTTTGGTATTCAATCAATTTGGCCGCTTCAGTGGGTGGCGTGGTTTCTTTTTCTATTATTTCCCACAAGTCATTAAAAAGGAGTGTGTTTTCCATGTGTAAGCTCCATTCCTTGTAGTTTTAAAGTGTTAATCAACCATTTTCAGAGATCAAACTTACAATTTTAGCCACGGTGTTAAAAAAGAATGATCAAGTCGAGAAAGGGGATGCTATTGAGGTTTTGCCTTTACCCACAAAATAGCTTCCAATTACAAAGATTTTGGGACTTGTAAAAAAAAATGCAATAATGACACCTTATATCTCCTTTTACACCTTATATCTCCTTTTCCTTTCATTGTTTTTATACAAAATAAGTCAAAACAAGAAATTTGATTTGGGAGGGTTTGGAACCCTGAATCTCTCCTTCGCAAGTAACTAACAAAATATAACTAACTTGCCTTTGTTAGAGTATGTATTTTTTATGCTTGCTAGGTTCTAGCTAAGATTTTCTCTGTCTTTTCCTAGTTTTGTCCTATGTGAAGATTTATCCCACATTAGTTAGTTAGGCTAGTTTTTTATTTTGCCTTGCCTACTTATGCAAGGGTTCTCTATTGTACTTGCATACTTTTTTGAATAATATATGATTTATCTTTTGCTTGCATATCATATTTGCAGCCTTCTTGTGATGTTCTTGTTGTGAAATCTTCAGATTTGTGGGTTCTTGGAATGTTTTCTCATTCTTAACATGGCACCAGATTCTTGAAAGATTTCCAACCATCCGGTTGTTTGCTACAAATAATTTTCAGATTATTCTATCGATCTCAGCACTATGCAGATCTAGCCTGTGGTGAGTGTGGAAGGTGAGTTAGAGTGGTGGAGCCTTGTTTGAAAGTATTCTACATTTTTTGGATTGTGTAGATCTGATAATTGCACTTAAAATTGAGCTTTGGAATTGTGGAACATTGTACTTCCCTTTTAGACTGCGCTTTGGAAAACACGTTGCATTACTAACTGCGTAAGAGGATCTAGCGGAACGCAGAGGTGCTTGTAAGGTCAGCGTGGAGGAGAGAAGGTTAGAGGAGCTGCCTGCAAGGTGCTGCGTGGTGCGTTGGAATCTCAACCAGATGTGTGGAGTTTTTTTCCCTTTTCCCAAGTTTGCACATTCCTTTTTTTCCCTGATGGCATACTTCTTGTCACTTGCGTTGAAACCTCAGTTGTTGTGTTGGTGCCATTCTTCTTGTTTCTGCGTTGGAAGGTCCTTTCTTAGTCTGTAGATCTAGTTCTAGCTCGGCGTTCCTAGTTTTGTCCTTTCTAGCTCGACGTCCCCAACCCTTCGCCATTTCTCTCCTAGCCTAGATTCGGTGTTGATTTTTTTCAGGTCTGTGTGGAGTTGGCAGGAGATCATTGTTGCAGGTCTATTTGGAGCACATCGCCATTATTTTTTGGCATCATCTGCTTGTGGACTACGTTGGAGGACAAGTTCATGAGGTCTATGCTCAAGGAGCCTTATTTGGAGTCCATTGTTTTTGACATCTTCTCTCTTGGTGGCATCCCATTTTCTTCCTCAGCGACTTGCTAGGTGACAAACAAAAATAATAAAATTTCCATCCTCATACACAACTATCTATTCATTATTTGTTTTAATAGCTGCTTATTTTTTCTTTAAAGAGGAAACATCTTTCGTTTGCACTCACATAGGTGTTACCAGAAAGTCTTTTTTTGACTTTTGTTGTCTTGAGAACATCTGTGATGAAATTTTGGTTCCAACGAGTGGTTGGAAGACTATTTTTATTTCCAATTTGGTCAGAAAAATTAGCTTGTAGTGTAATTTTTATTACTTTTGACTCATTTACGGGAATTCATAAAGCCAATATCTTTTGAACTGTAACTCGGATTTGAGTTCAATTTTTTTGAAAAGTGTATGGTTTTCAATTCTCTATCCATTGGTGTCATCCATTTGTAAAAACACACTACTTTTATAAAGTGTCAAATTTGGGCGGGGTTTAATACAATCTTTTGGGGGGTTGTTTCAGTGCCGATTTATGCATCCCTTTGTATTCTTTCTGTTCTTTGGTGATTGACTAGCATGGCTTCTATTTCTGGTTTAGATCAATGTGAGTTTTTGACTGCGCATAATTACCATACATGGAGACCTAGAATGGAAACAATCATTAAACACAAAGGATTATGGTCCCTAATAATGAAACTCAATCACAGTTCATAAGAGAATATGAAAAATTTCAGCACCAATGTAAATTTGATGAGTGTATGGGTTTGATAGGGACTTATGTGAGTGATAGTTTGTTGTTTCATTTGGATGGATGTGACACTCCATTCAAAATATGGGATAAACTAAAGGGTTTATTTGGGAAAGATCACATGAGAGCCATGTAGCCTGAAGTGGAGCTTAATTCACTCAATCCTGATGAGTTTTCCTTGTTGATACAATTGAAGGGGAGTGGACGAGATAAGAAAGATAAAGAGTGTATGTACTTGATTATGTCCAAGTTGAAGGGTTTATTCCAAATGTTTGTTTTTATCTTTTTCTCTAGCATGGATGCCTTAGGTGCCACATTCAAAATGTTAGATTTAGAGTTGTTTTGTGAAAGACTTACTAGAGAGGAGTCCAAATTGTCTCACTTTGAATCTTCCATCTCTCAAAAAGTATTAGTAGCATCAAATCCTAAGAGCAAGGGAAAATCAAAGAGTAAGTCTAAGAACACTCCATCTCAAAGTGCACCTAAGCCCAACAACAACACATCTAAACCCAAATCATCTTCCAAATCCAATAATAAGTCTAGTTTTTCATGCTCCTATTGTGGGGGGACTGGTCATGAAGAATCTAGGTGTTTTAAGAGAATGCAACCCGTAGAGGATGTCATCAGAAAACACAAGATTTCTATCTCTAGTTCATCTCCATCCCATGAGTATGGCAAAGCACTTAATGTTGTTGGGAGATCTTAGTCACCTGTTTCAGACAGTTGGGTTATAGATTCTAGGGCTTCTCATCATATGACTTTTTCTAAGGAGTCATTTGTATCACTTGGTTTGAGTTTTACTTCCAACATTGAGGTTAGAGATTCTTCCTTTATTTCTGTTAAGGGAAAGGGTGACATACAACTTGATGGTGGCGGTATCAATGATGCACTATATGTTGCTGACATCACCATCAATCTGCTTTCAGTATATCAGATTTTCCATTCTGGTTAGGGCAAGACAATGACTTTCACACCATAAGGGGCTGAAGTTCGAGCTTTGTTAGAGCCTCATACACTTATTGCACATGGTGTTGTTGATCATAGTTATCAACTCTATTATTTTGAGGGTTTTGATGATTCTCCTCTAGGGTTGTGTTTGTTTCTTATGCAAATTCTAAGAGTAGGCTTTGGCATGAGAAATTCGAACATCTTAATTACAGATACTTGAAGGAGTTGAACACTCATAGTATGGTAGATGATCTTCCTATAGTTTCATGTCTTGATGGAGTTTGCCCTAGTTGTGCATTACGAAAACAACTCCAAGATCCGTATCCTAAGGGTATGTCGAAGAGAGCTTCTTCACTACTTGAGTTTGTCCACACTGATTTGATGATTTTTCCTACTCCTTTCAATGAAGCTAAGTATGCACTTACTTTTATTGATAATTTTTCGAAGTGTACTTGGGTTTATTTTCTCAAGTACAAGAGTGATGTTTTTGCACACTTCAAAGCCTTTAAGGCTTTGGTCAAGAAACAGTCTTCTAGTTGCATCAAGAAGCTTCATACTGATAATGGGGGGGAGTACTTCAGTCCAGAGTTCTTTGATTTTTTGGCAGCTCATGGTATTGTTCACCAACATTCTGTTCTACATACTCCACAACAGAATGACTTAACAGAACGGAAGAACCGAACTTTGAAGAAGATGGCTAACTTCATGATTATTCACGAGATTTACCTCCTATTTATTGGGTAGAAGCAGTTAATTTTTTGAATTACATTCAAAATCGCACACCACATAGAACACTTGAGCATTTGACTCTGGAGGAGGCTTGGTCTGAAACCAAGTCTGATGTCTCATTTTTTAGAGTCTTTGGGAGCCATGCTTGTACTTTTGTATTAAAGAAGAAAAGGAAAGCCTTGGATAAGAATAACAAACCTTTGATTTCTGTAGGGTATTGCGAGGACATGAAAGTTTATCGCCTTTTGGATCCTGATACTCATGATGTTCTTTTTCAAACACATGTATAGTTGGATGAGCATTTCACTTCTCATGACTCTTTTTCCATGCCATCTTTTGTTGATTCCTCACCTCCTCTTGAGGATTCATTCTTCGAGGAGCAAGTTCAGGTGGCCCTTGAGGAGGTTAAGGATGTTGAGAATCCTATTCCCACAAATGTTGTCACTATGCCATTATGGGCTCGTACTATAGTTTCTGAGGCAAACCTTTTATACAAGATCTTCCACCCATTAGACTTTATCATGCACATTCTATAGGTACTTGGATTTTGTGTCAAGCATTCTCCGAGGATCCACAATCTTTTTCACAAGCTCATGGGATGCATGAGTAGGATGATGCGATGATAGATAAGTATTCTTCTTTGATGAAGAATCATACTTGGGATTTGGTATCTCTTTTTAAGGGAAGAAAGTTGGTTAGGTGCAAGTCGGTATACTGCACCAAGTATGCAGCTGATGGGTCCATTGATAAGTATAAGGCACGTCTTGTTGCAAAGGGGTTCTTGCAAGTCGAAGGTATTGATTACTCTAAGACTTTTGCACATGTTGCCAATATGGATTCTGTTCGTCTTGTACTTTCTCTTGCTGCATCATTGCATTGGCCAGTGTATCAGATGGACGTTAAGAGTGCCTTCTTACATGGAGATTTGTAGGAGAAAATCTATATGAAGTAGTCTGTTGGGTTTGTTCATGATTCTTCTCTTGTTTGTCGACTTAGGAGGTCTCTTTACGGTCTCAAACAAGGCCCTTGGACTTGGTATGAGAAGATGGATTCATTTATTCTCTCTACTGGCGTTGTTCGCTGCGACTCCGATCCCATAGTGTATATCCAGTGTATTGATGAGGACATTGTTATACTGTTGTTGTATGTTGATAGTCTGCTTCTCATAAGCAACTCCTCTTCTTAGATTTAGGGTATTCAGCATGCACTTCAAATGCAGTTTGATATGACAGATCTTAGTTTTTTGCACTTCTTCCTTGGTTTGTAGATTTCTTAGTCAGATTCAAGGATTCATTTGAGTCAGCAAAATTACACCCTTGATCTTTTTCAGTGTTTTGGCATCGTTGATTGCAAGCCAAGTCCCTCTCCTTTTTAGCTTGGAGTCACTCTCACTTCTACCTGCACTACTCTTTGTGATCCTACATTTTATAGGCAGATGGTTGGGAGTCTTATGTATTTGACCCATACTCACCCCGACATTTCATTTGCAATTGGGCTTGTATATAGGTTTGCACATACTCCTCATGACAGTCATTAGCAGGTTGCCATGAGGATTTTTCGATTTTTGCGAGGCACTACCCATTTTGGATTACACTACACCAAAGGTTCTACTAAGTTGGTTGGTTACATTGATTCAAATTGGACATGTTCTCTTGATGACATGAGTTTCACTTTTGGCTACATCTTTTGTCTTGGTTCTTCACCTATTGCTTGGGCGTGCAAGAAGCAACAGGGTATTGCACTTTCATCTATAGAGGCTAAGTACAGGGTAATAGTTACAGCGAGTCAGCAGGGTCTTTGGCTTCATCAGTTATTGACAGAGTTTGGCTTCATGCAGGATTTACTTACTGTACTTTGGTGTGACAACCAGAGTAAAATTCACATATCTCGCAACCCAGTTGAGCACCAACAAACGAAGTACATTGAGGTACATATGCACTTCATTCGTCAGCATATTTAGGATGGAGTTCTTTGTTTGGAGTATATTCCGACTCAGCAACAAGTTGTCGACATCTTTACGTAGCGTTTTGTATCGCCTTGTTTCTTTGAGTTGCGTGGCATGCTTGGGGTTTTAGAAGTTGTCCTTGGGGGGTGTTCTTGAGGGCATCTTCCTTCTTCATTGTATGGATATATATTGTACATGAGTACCTTATCATGCCTAGTTGCCGTGACTCATACTGTGGATATGTCACTATATCGTTTTTGGCTATTGTTAGCCCCTAGCTTCATTTGAGAGGGATGTTAGAGTATGTATTTCTCATGCTTGTTAGGTTCTATCTAGAATTTTCTTTGTCTTTTCCTAGTTTTGTCTTATGTGAAGATTTATCCCACATTGGTTAGTTAGACTAGTTTCTTATTTTGCCTTGCCTACTTATGCAAGGGTTCTCTATTGTACTTGCATGCTTTTTTGAATAATATATGATTTTCCTTTTGCTTGCATATCATATTTGCAGCCTTGTGATGTTTTTGTTGTGAATTCTTTAGATTCGTGGATTCTTGGAATGCTTTCTCATTCCTAACAACCTTTAATGAATTTGAATACATAGAGGGATAATATGCTATTTCTTTCTGAGTTTTGAGATATGAAAAAAAAATAAAATAAAAAAAATTACATGTATGGTAAAATTTTTACCGGAGTATTCACCTCATTTCTTTCTCTAGAGCACTTAGCTTTTTTTTTCTGTTTTGTCCATCGTGGAGCCCACTGAAAAAAATAGCAAACCGCCGCTTATGAAACTTGAGGATTTTAATTTTGGGACTGTCGGGAATAGCCTCGAATTGAAATCTGCACTGTACTGGACAGTTGTGCGAATTTGACTTCTATATGTTTGAGCCGTGTTCTAGACATCTATCTTCTGCCATGCCATTTTCGTGATGCTTCAGAAATTAACATTTATCAAATGTGGACAACGTATGGTGGTTACTGATCTGCGAAGGCATTGACCAAAAAGAAAGAAAAGACCTCAGCCTTAGTCACCGTACTATGGCCTTACAATGTGGATTTTTACTGTACTTCAGCTTCAAAATCAAATTCTTTGTGCTTTTGCATCCACTTAGAAACCTTGCAATTTTCCGCAGCACCCAAGACTCATATCGCAGCAACTAGAATGAATTTTGGGATCAGTTCTGTATGTTTAGTGCAATCTCAGGGGCGCCATGGATATATCTCTAAACATAATAGCTTCTCATCAACAACTTTCTTCAATCTTCAATGTTCTACGCATCTTCAATCCTCCTCTTATGTGGCTCTGCCAATTTCTTCAATCCTACTGCATAGCTTCTTTCATCTGGGCTTTGATACCGTTGTAGGAACGAGGTATCGGAGGAATAATCTCAAAATTGTATTCAATGTAAATCACTTATTTTTGTACGTAGCATGCAAGCTTTAAAAATCTTACGGGAGTTGGTTATAGAAAACCAACTAACGGGTTAACCAACCTGAACAAACTAACCTAATAAACAAACTAAATAAATAAATAAACAAAATATAACTTTAGATCATAAATGACCCAACATTTAAATGATATTAAGGAAGCAAACCTTATCATCGCTTACCATTCTTACATCATTCTAAAAGCGTCATCAGGTGATTATAGATATGCATATGTGATTATAGATATGCATTTCATTCTAAGAGGGAGGCAACTCGCTATATTTTGATTTCTGGCTGATTCTATAAATCAACTTTGGCTAGTTATAACTTTAATTATGCTTCGAAGTATGAACTATTGCCCCTCGAAAGAACTATCTTGATCCATGGTATGACTTCAAACAAATGGTGCTTAATCTTGGGTAGCAAGTGAAAAGTTAGACTTTCTAATGAAACAACTTCCGATGTGGTATAGGAAATGTGCACAACTCAACCAGAAAAATATACGCAAGACAAAGAAATGAATAAGACACTTGGCACTTTATTCATATAACATAGAATATAAAATACTACGAAGGAGGATAAACAAAAGAGAGCTCCCTCAATATGTGCTTGAACTTATATTATAATTAGGTTGAATTCCAAGAAGGTATGCTGGTTGGACAATGGTCAACGATTACCTCTCATGTTGAGCACAAGAAGTAATCTAAACTAACAGCCAAAAATTAATTATGCCCATACATACACATAGTTGGATCACATATATACTAATCATCATTTATTCCCTTAGTCGAGTATACAATACATAACAACTCTCGAGTAGGCCCAATACATAAATAGACAATGTATATACTATGCTATATGAAAAACCATGTCTACATATACCTTCCCCATTGGACTTGTTGGCATCCCTATCGACACTGACACTAAGAATTGGATGGGGGTTGGGTAGGATCTTAGGAGTATGAGTAGTAGTCTTTGGAATTGGAATCTACATTAAGGATTACCCCACATCCATCTTTGCTGAATTCTTGAGCTTTCCGACCTCTGACTTGAAAGTCACAACTTTGTCCCTGAACTGCTTGGCTACTCCAAAAGTAGTATCTTCCTTGTGCTTGATCTTGTTAGGAAATATATTATATCAAGTCAGGTTGTTATGTTAGTAAATAGGTTTAAAATATTTAAACCTATTACAATGTGTCTATTAGGTGGTTGTTATAGACAATCACAAAGGGATTAGAAGGGATTGAAAGAAGAGTGGGATATGATAAGGAATGTCCAAAATAATAGGACATAAACTATTGTATAAATACCCTTCAATTATGAATAAAAAATTAAGTCGTGTGTTTAGTATTTCACATTCTATTATTTTTTTTTGTATTTTTTGCAAGTTTATGCTCAGATCAAATTTATTATTTGGTATCAGAGCAGGTGAGAGCAATGAAAACGTCCTGTGATGGAATGAGATTTGAAATTTTGATAATTATCAAGGGACAGGTCCACTGTGTTATTACCTCGATTAATGAAAGCCTCTTATATCTATTTAGTAATAGTTTAGTTTAGCAACCACTAGTTTAGCTGAGTAGAGTTTGTTGTGATATCAGAATTTAGATTTAGCTGAAGTGGCTACTTTATTACAATCCTATAAAAAAAGAAGAGTTAGATCAGAAGAGGAGGCACCACATACAGAAAATCCATTAATTATTTGCAGCAGTACAACAAATGAAGCTAATAAGAGGGAGAGGAGGCATCTGATTTGCTACAGCAGTGAAAAAAAAAACTTAATAGTCTGCGGTACAGTAAGAGGCGTTATGCTGTTTTAGCATAAGGAGAGGCGCTTGTATGTGAGGTGCTTGAAGCATATTTCCATTAATCTACAACATTGAAGCGCATGCCCAGCAAGAGAGGTGTTTGAATTTTTCTCTGTATAAATTTGAAGCAACTGGTGAAAAAGTGATGGGCACCATTGGAGCAGGTGTACGTAGCAGAAGCGCTGTGGGAAAAGCAACAATTAGAACTCCATTAAGAGTTTTAACTTTTTATCATAAGGTTTTCTTATAGTTTTTTTTCTATAAACATTCAGGGCACGTTTATTCTGTTGAAAGAACTTTAAAAAAAAAAAATAGTATAAAAGTTTTTAAAACTTAAGAAAATATGTACATATTTCTTCCATAGACACCCTAGAATCGGATTAATTCGGAATCTCCTAAACAAGAAGGATTTTGTCTACAAAAAATTGTCAAGCTGTGTCCAGAGCCACTCTGATGTGTTGTGTAAAGGATTTCGCTTCAGCTCCTGCCTTTTTTCCTATTTAATTGTTTTAATCTAAATTTGCAAATTGAATTAATTTGATTTCTCCTTCATCGGCTCAAATTTTACCATGAACATTTGCCAGTTTTTGTCAAAGATTGTCAAACATCACTTTTCCCGTACAGCTCTTACAGGTTTTTAGAATTAATTGTTTTATTGCAGAATTTTATTTTCCCTACTTAGTGACCGGAAAAGTTTTTTTAATTCTATATCTTTTTATTTGAGAGGTGGATTTTGACAAAAACTTGCCAATTTGTGTAAAATTATACTCTAAACCTTGTGGCAAAAGGGTTTTTCGTAAGTCCTTGTATCTTGTAAGATATGACTGTTTTTCCAAAAAAATTGCATTAAAAGTCATTTGGCTAAACTCTTAATTTAATTTTTTTTTTTGGGTATATGGGTGTTTTTTCGGTAGTACCTGACACCCTTACTAGTTTTCTGATTGAGTGGGGGAAATTCTATTTCCATGAAGGTGACAAATATCATGAAAAATGCTTGTAGAACTGTTGGAGAGCTGCATGCAGTGATCAGTGGTCCACAGGACCATTAGGATCGATTTGGATAAGTATGCCAAGTTCTAGAGGAGGATGGAGAACCACAAGAGGATGGAAGATAATTGCCAGTCTTGAGCTCACTAGCCTGGAGATTGGTTTATTGCTTTAGTAGCAATCCAGTACCAAAAAGATTAAAGCTGAAAATAGTGCTCACTAGTGAAAGTGACAATGAAGATTGTACTCTTGCTGTACACGAGATGAAATAAGTACTGTTTGGTGAGGCCCAGACCCACTAAGGATCAGTTGAGGTGAGGCCCAGTTGCACCTGAGGATGTGTTGTGGTCAGTTCCCACTACTGATGTTGTTGTCCAGTCGGGCCAAATTCCACTGAGGAAACATAGTGAAGCCCAATCTGACTATTGTTTGTAGGAGAATAGTTGAGTGTGTCCATATTTGCATATTTTTTTGTATGAACAATTGGGTGTGTCCATGTTAATATAAGTGTTGTGAGACCAATTCGCACAACTGTGTTGACAAATGGTAGAGCATGTCCCCATTCATATATATTGTTCAGTGAGGCCATATCTTGCTGAAGAGGTATAGTGAGACCATTCTCATTACCAATCGTAAGTATATCAAACTGTTTGAATGTCCCAGTTCACATACAAAGTTGATTCTCTTCTAGTCTTTTTACTATGATGTAAAACTGGGGGGAACATTAAGAAATATATTAAATAATAGTTAGGCTGTAAGTTAGTATATACATTTATAATATTTAAACCTATTATAGTATGTTAATTAGGTGTTTTCTATCCCCAATTGCATAGGGACGAAAAGGTATTGACAGAAGAGTGGGATATAATAAGAATATGTCCTAAATAATAGGACATAAACTATTTTATAATTACCTTTCAATTATGAATAATAAATTAAGGCGTGTATTGAGTATTTCACAATCTACTAATTTTTTGTATTTTTGCAAGTTTATGCTCATATCAAATTTAATATTTAGTCTCTCCCAAGGTTACTCTGGTCACCTCATGTGCTGCCCTCTTTGTATTCAAAGAGGCCTACTGCTGGCGTGTAGATAATCTCAACATTCAAAGTAGATTGAAGCTGCTGAATTTGCTATTGAGAAGCCTGAAATTGCTATTGTGCTTGCCCTACTACTGGAATTGTTGTTGGAGCTCTTGAAAGGCTTGTGCCTTATTCTTTGATTCTTTTGTTGAAGTTTCGTTGGTGGCCTTTAACTTGTTTGCCTCAATATCTCAGGCAGTCCATTTGGTTTCAAACTTATTGCTAGGATGAATTCCAAGAAGTATGTTGGTCGGAAAACGGCTGAAAACTACCTCTCACATCGGACACAACTAGCATTCCAGACTAACAGCTAAAAAATTAATTATTCCCATACATACACATAGGCGGAACACATATCTACTAATCATCATTTAAGCATACAAAACACAAAAAAAACAATACATATACTTTGCTATATCAAAAACCATTTCTGCATCTACCCTCCCCACAAGACTTGTCTTGATCGCTGCCGACATTGACACTAAGAAGTGGATGGGGTCTACGTAGCATCCTGGGAAGGAGTAGGAACTGACACTAAGAAGTGGATGGGGTCTACGTAGCATCCTGGGAAGGAGTAGGAACAGTAGAATTTGGAATTGGAATATACTTGATGATTATCTTAACTCCCTCTTTGTGGTTGTGGAAGTAGCTGTCCTTGGAGAATTGTCTGAATGAACAAGATTCATTAATTTCTGGACCTCGAACCTGACTGCCACAACTTTGTCCCTGAGATGCTTGGCTACTCCAAAAGTAGCCTATTCCTTGTGCTTGATCTCACCCAAGGCTACTTGGATCACCTCATGTGCTGCCCTCTCTGTATTCACAGAGGCCTATTGCTACTGACATGTAGCTATCTCAGCATCTAAAGTACCATGAAGCTGCCAAATCTTTTGCAGAGAAGCCCCATGTTGCTATTGTGCTTTCCCTACTACTGGAATCGTTGTTGGATCTCTTGAAAAGCTTGTGCATTATTCTTTGATTCTTTTATTAAAATTTCATTGTCTGCCTTTAACTTGTTTGCCTCAATATCTCTGGCAGCCCATTTGGTTTCAAACTTATTACTCCTCTCTTGCCATTACCTCAGCTCAACCTGCTGAATGGCATATTCTGAACCCAGTTCTTCATTATTCTTATCTAGCTCTTCAGTCTTATCCTTTAGCTGTAAATTTTCTTTTTTCAACTCTGCTTTTCTCACCAATCTCTCCTTCAACTTCTGCCATCTTTCTCAAGAAAATATATAATAGTGCTGACTTTCTGTACTTACGAAGGCTAGCTGGTCCAAAGCTATCTGGAAGGGTGAACACTCATCAGTCCACAGTGTGCTAGATATTCGTCCTGGATTGAGCTGTGGAATAACCTCCTCCTGTTCTTTCTCATCTTAGGTCTTATAGAAATGTTGCTCTGGACCATCTCAAGCAAATCTATATTCATTCTCAATGTTCAAGATCAACTTTTCTGCTTTTTTATTCAAGAAGAAGATATTTTCTGTCATGTCCATCACATCCTCAACATATAAATCAACCACATCTCATGAAAATTTACCCATTTGTCCATTCCCACACCCGGGTCAGCCTTGGACAACGTGGGTATTGCAACCCACTGCTTATTGTTACTAGTGTCAGAGTGTTACTTATACCCCAATGAAGGGCTTAGAAACTCAAAATTGTCTATGCGAGCCCACTGTGTCTCATACTTTGACTCACGCTCCTCCTCATCCTCCTCATCACTCCCATACTGCTTTGTTTGTTTATTCGTGTGATGTGCTTGTTCTTTCTTTGTAAAACCCAGCTCATTATGTTGATCCTTAGGATTATATTGAGTCAATACTATGGTTTCACCCATCTCTTCCCCCTTCAAAGGATCACCTGAGCAAGTCTAAACCTCTCAAAAATGATCCTTAGGTTCCAATTGGGAGTGGTGTTCACATTGCTTTGCTTGAGAGTGGTTCTCTAACTAATGTACTAGGGGAGACTCAAGGCGTTGGGCTCAAGAAGACTCCAGGGATGGTTTGGGAATGTATGGTAATCAGGGATGAGATCATTTGTAATATCTACGCCTTCAAATTGCTCCTCCTTTGTGGCCATGGAATCTAAATCATTAACATGTGCTATAGTATCATCCCCCAAACCAACTGAAATAAATCTAGTAGACTCTAAGGGAGTGGCCACTGGGGACCGATCCAACACTCTCTCCGTGACTACATCTATATATAGAGGGGCATTTAGCATATAGATATATAGGCAAGCCGTGATCAAGTTGGGCAAGTCCCAAATAGATAGATAGGGGCCGTGATCAATCGTCTCAAGCAATGACTGATCTCTGGCCATATGGATCTCTAGGGTTTGCCGGATCATGATCCCATGGTCTATAGATAGAGATAGAGTTTATTGGCATTGGCACCCCATATGTATGTATGTGTAGTATCCCTAATCGGAATGTTATTTGATAATTTGGATTCTTCCAAATTCCTTTTAAAATAATATTTTATAAATGTAACTTGTACTAAGAATAATATTTAAAATAAAAAATATAATTGTATTAATAATAAAATATAAATCCTCAAGGGATTTCGTCCTTGGGATATAATGATTACAAGGGTTTTCGTCCTCGCAATCAAATTACACGATTAAGGGATTCCGTCCTTAAAAGTGGTTGTAAAGCATAATGCTTGTACATGGTTATATATTTTTAATACATGATTGAATGCATTCCTTCCATACCAACAAATGACTATAAATACTTCATCACCTTCCATCGAAAGACGTCTCTTCCAAATGTCTTTTCCCAAGGCAGGCGATGTCCCCAAGGGTGGCGTCCCTTTGTAATGTCCCCTTTTCTAGTGCACATTGTATGATGTTGTTTTTAGCCTATTTCTCCTTGGTTTCGTAGGCTAACCAAGGCTTTTAAGGAATCTTGAGGATTTTTGGCCTAGGCAATTTTCGTTGCAGGTCAATCCAGGGTGTTTGTGTAATGTCCCCTTCTAGATGCATGGTTAGTCCATCTTTGGGTTCCCGTGGACTATCAGTTTGGTTAGGGAATTGTGGTTAGTTTGGCAGTGGTGTGGTTCGAGTTCAGTGGATCCAGTTGGCACCTTCAGAGTTGGCTCTGTTTGCTTTTGGCCATTACTATTTTTAGTAAGTTTGGGAACAATGTCGGTTCAGGATTTTCAGAGTGGGGTTGGATTTGTCTCGTTGAGGGCTTTCTGACGAGCTATAGATCATTGGTTTCCGACATCATCTTGGCCTCTGTTTTAAAGTCAGTAAATTAAACATTATTATTTAATATTGGACCTTGGTGCCTAGGCGCAACAACTTAATGTTGTTTTAAAAGAGGGGATTTTAAGGGTGATGTTGAGAAAAGAATTAAAGATAATTATAATCTATTTTCCCTCATGTTTTATCCCATATGCAAGAGGATTTTAGAAACTCCCAGTTGAAAAAGTATAAAAGAGGGAAAAGTGCTTTCATTTGGATATGCTTGGTTTATGTTTGGTTATTATTTTCTCTTGGAGAATTCTGGAGCAGGTTTGAGGATGGAAACCCTCGTGCTTGGAGGCAGTGGACGGGAACCCATTGTCTGTTGGAGATATTATTCAGGGGTCTCACTTTGTTCTTTAAATTCATACTTCTGGTTGTCCAATCCAACTGTAAGTTCTGTGGTTACAATTGGATATTTCTACTGTTATTATATGGAAGATTGGAAAGCAATATTCATATGTAATTCCAGATCCTAGTTCTAAAACTAGTATAATATGTTTTACATTGAAATTTGCTTGCAAGTTATTGGATGAATAGAAATTAGTTCATGCAAACTGTTTGCTTAAATTTTCTTTGGAACATTTGGAAAATTGTGGCAAATATCCATAGGGGATACTACACCCTTGGTGTTTAGGTGGGTCATCGTGTCTATATAAGTTTTATTATTTATTAAATGTGGCGCTCCCCTCAAGAGGGGCGATTCTAATTGTTGTGCCCTCCTTAATGGCTATGCCCTTGTCTTATGCTTGGAAAGGGATATTACAGTATGTATGAATGTATTTTATTCACTATGTCTATACCAACACCCCATATATAGATTCTAGTTGATATATATAGGGGATTGGGGTTGGTCCTATCTATCTATCCACGGTATATATTTTAATTGGCAAAGTAAAGTATATAGATGGAGTTTCATTGGCATAATATAGATTGACTATGTCTATGGTGGCAAGATAAGAGTTTCATTGGCACCCCATGTATAGATTTAGATAATTAAAACCAGTCTATATCTCTATCTCACTGGCATATATATATGGGGCACGTATCTTATCTATCCGGGGTCGTTGGGGGGGGCAATATCAATTATTCGCTACGAGATAAGATATATAGACGGGGATGGGGGCAGGGGCTGGAGTAGAAATGCCCCCTATACCTAGATATAGTTGGGGCTGGGACCTTGGCCTATATATTGAAACAGGTATCAATGTATACCCTGGAGGAGGAGGGCCCCCTATCTATATATGGGTAGAGCGTCCTTGTCCTTCGGTCTATGGAGAAGTCTGTATTCCCTGTAAGGCCCTCATAGTGTGACTGTGCTTCGGTCTATAGAGGGGACCCTATAGATAGATATGGTACCCTTGAAGGGCCACTATCTAACTCTATGGATGCTTCTGTCTATAGGGAGTGACTTACAATTCAATTTAATTATTGAGAGGAGGGTGGGTGGTAGACCCTCAAAGGGTCTAGTCTCATATATATGTTTAGGGAGCATCCTATATAGCCAAAAAAACTATATATGGCTATAGAGGATATTCTATATCTATTTGGGACCCTCGAGGAGGAGGGCCCATATAGTTAGAGAGCAGTAGACCTTGGAGTAGGAGGGCCTCCCTATGATGTATGCCTTCCCCCTCCGTTGTCCCCCCTCCTTATAAATCTTATCTTAGTAGAGTAGGCAGTAGGCTTTATAGTCTGTGTGCATGTTCTTGTCCTAAAATATGGGTAGGCCATTGGGCCCCTGGGCAAGGAATAGAAGAAAGCCAATACTCTTCTGTGATCTCAGTGCATTTGGGGAGCCAATTCAATTCCATATGACCTTGACTTGAATTGCCTAGACATCGTTCCTTTCCCTAAATTGAAGAACTCTAACCAGAACTACTTGAGTGATAGACTAACTAGAAACTTGCACAAACTAAGTGACAAAGTGAAAAATGCACAAACTTTGTGTGATATGTTGGACGGGGTAGTCATGGAGGTGGGTGTGGAGAACGTCATCCAAGTTGTGATCGATAATGCAACAACATATGTAGCAGCGGGGTGACTTCTTGAAGAGAGACACCCGTCACTTTTTTGGAGCCCATGCTCAGCGCATTTCATTGATCCCCTGCTTGAGGACATAGGAAAAATGTCATGGGTGAAAAATGTGGTCGAAGAAGCGAGAGATATCACAAAGTACATCTACAATCATCCTTGGGTGCTGAGTTTGATGAGAGAGCACACCAATGGAAAAGAGCTAGTGTGATCAGGAGTTACGAGATTTTCTACGCACTTCATCACATTGCAAAGTATTGCAGCCTCCCTAACATTTCTTAGGCAGATGTTTGTGAGCACACGGTGGATGGAGTCTCTATATAGCAAGAAGGCCGAAGGAGAAAAGGTCAAGGAGACCATTTTTTGTGATGCCTTTGAAAAGATAATGGATGAGGTCATAAAGGTAACTTTGGAATTGGCTTTTTTTAGTTATGATTTATTTCTTTTTAAATAAACAACTCTAATTAGTCTTAATTTAAATTTTAAAATTATATGTTAGTTGCTTTTAGGTGTTAGAGCCTCTTGTTAGAGTTCTCTGTTTGGTGGATGGAGAAAAGAATCTGATGGGGTATTTGTATGAGGCCATGTATAGGGCCAAGGAGAGCATAGCAAATTTTTATGGGCAAAATAAAATAAAATATGAGCCCATTTGATGCGTGATTGATTGTAGATGAAACAAGTAGCTCTATCAACATATACATGCAGCGGCCTATTATTTGAACCCCAAGTTTTTCTTTGCGGATTCATTTAGGGCGGATGAGGAAGTTATGGATGGCCTCAATACATGCATAGAGAGGTTGGTGGTTGACGAAACCATTAGAGACATAATTGTGGATGAGTTGCAGATTTACAAGAGTGCAGAAGGGAGGCTTTTTTCTTCACCTCTATGCATTCGAAGGAGAACGACCCATCAACTAGGTAAAAGAAATTCAAATTTAATTGTTTATGTTTGTCATTGTATCATTAACTGACAAAGTTATAAATCTCTTGTTGCAGATTTGTGGTGGAAAGATTATGGTGCAAGGACACCAAATCTTCAAAAATTAGCCATCCGCATCTTATCCCATCCATGTAGTGCTTTTGGGTGTGAAATAAATTAGAGCATGTTTGAGGGCATTCACACAAAGAAACACAATAGAGTGACAACACAACGCTTCAATGACCTTGTGTATGTGCGGTACAATCTTTGCCTTCGTGCGAAACAGGTGGAAGGGATGGATAGTCACGAGGCAATTGACTTGGATGATATTGATCCATATTTAAATTGGATCGTTGAGTCTGATGATGTGCCCCAGGGGTCCATGTTTACCGAGAAGGTTGAAGATTTAGAGAGGGAAGCAGAAGAAGCTATGGCGGCAGGGGAAGTAGAGGCATATGGAGGGGTTGGCGAGGATTTGGGGTTGGATGATGTTCCAGTGGAGTAGTCTTTACCTTCTACTTCTACGGGGCAGCAGAGGAGTTGGAGAGAACAACTTCCATGAGCCATTTTAGTTTTCTTTTTGTTTAAAATAGAGCATTCGACATTTACATTGTACTCTTTTTTGCTTAAAAATTAATATAAAACATGTTTATGACTCTGAGTTATGTGTTCTTTGAATCTCTACAATCATTTCTCTAAATTCATGTCCTTTTTTAATTTATTTCACTATATTTTATGAATTTATATATATTTTTAAAGTAGTGATAAAAGTGTCGAGTAATGCCGTGTAATTGTCGAGTCCCGAGTACGGGTCACAATTTTTGCTTGCCGAGTAACCGGGGTTCCCCTTTTTTCTACCAATGAACACATCTTGGAGTTCAATGTCAATTTGTTCTCTTTGCATAATTGCACATGTTTGGCCAATTTTGATTCCTTTGGACCATTGAAGGACCAATCATCGATAAATACCTTCAAGTTCCCTATTGTCAATTTCTTGAAGATGTGCAAGATAATGTGTTGGAAGGTCGCATGTGCATTACATAGTTTGAATGAATTTCTATTGAGGTATAGATTCCATTCTTGACCACGAAGGCTGTCTTCGGTCTATCCACCTCAATGATATTGATTTGGTTGCAGCCAAAAAATCCATCTAGAAAAGAGTAGATCTCATGTCTTGAAACTTTCTCCAAGATGGATTTTATGAATGGAATTGGGAATGAATCCCTTATAGTAACACCATTTATACTTTTAAGTTAACACAAATCCAAATTTGGCTGGATTCCTTTAGACTGATTACTATGGGTGAAACCCATTTACTGGTACTCACTTTTAAAATTATTTCGACGTCCAACATTTTCTCTATCTTTGCTTGTACTCATTATGCATACTTGAGGTTCAGTTTGTACGATCTCCTCCGCACAAGTTGTGCCCCTGGTAGCAAAGGAATTATGTGAACACACAAGTCTGGCAACACCCCCTTGAAGTCTCTATTGGTCCAACACATACATCTTTATAGTCTAGAAAGATTTTGAAAGCCACAATTTTAAAGACTAGATTCAAATGATCACCCACATTGATTAACTGTAGATTCCCTTTGGACTACAAATCAACTTTGACAGTCACAACTCGTTGGTACATGTTGTATTCGATATTCACATTGGGAAATTGATGTTCATGCTTCTCATTGAACTTCGCATCACATATCCGAGACTCTATAAATTGCGTAGGATATTTACAGTGTGTAAAGTTGGAGGCGCTTGAGGTAGTGACAACTAGACTTGACTCCATCCTTGGGGCATCCTTTGGTGGATCAAATTCAACATCTATAGGGAGGCAGTCCAATGAAAATATCTTGTCTTGATGTCTGTGACATATTTCCTACATTTCTTCCCTAGTGTGAAGAAGTCTTTCTTTTGGTTTTGGTCAACCTTAGAGAAGGGGATGGTAGTTTGGTATATGCAATTTGATCACCAAAAAAACAATGATAAAAACTTGGCTGGTGATAATTACCTTTTGTGTTGCTAGCACACCTAGAGCTCAACTTCCTTCTTGATTGGCTCTTGGAAATCTAAAAGTTGGTAGCCACAATGCCATGCCTTTTCTAAGTCTCCTACGAGAGAACATTCACACTTGAACCTCCATCAATGATCACCTTTGTCAAGGCCTTCCCCAATATCTCCATGTGGATAACTACAACTTTCTCTCCTTTTTTAATCATTAAAACCATGGGGCCATCAATCTACTCGCCTGTCATTAGGCTTTTTTCCATTGGCAGGGTCATTGTACTTATGATTTCCTGTAAAATTAGGCTATTATGGGACAAGTTTGTCACTTTTACTGGTAGTAGATCTTGTAATATCTCTTTTGCTATTGCTTTGTTTGATTTGTGGAAAGCAATTCAATTTTGGGATGTATGGCTCTTCGATGTTGATGCTTCTTCTAGCTTCTTAAGTTTTCCTTCTTTCTCCATAGCCTTTTGTACTTCTCAAGCCTCTAAAAGCCTTTGCTTCTCTACGACTAGGTCAATTTTTCTTTTCATGTCATCGAGCTACCAATGCAATCACTACTTTGTCTTCAACCATATTGACATCTGCTTCCTACTGTTTTGAGCAATTACTATTGTCATGGCTATCTAGTTTGCTTTAGACACAATGTTCTTCCATCTCCATTGAGATTGGTTGGGTAATCTCATGCAAAGTGACCCCATTTGCTACATTTCTTGCATTGTACAATGGGTCTGCCTTTTGCATCATATTTGGTCCAAATGTTGCCACCTCGGTTATTTTTCCATCTATTATTATTTCCTTGTCTCGGACTCTTATATCCTCCATAGGTGGCCCTCATCTCGAGTTCGAGATTTTGCCTCCTTGCTTGAGTCGATGAGACTTGAGCACTTTATTTTTCATGTTAAATGGGAAGTCCTTGAATGTATGGGCTATTACTTGGGGTAATTGGCATTTGTGTGCTCGTTTGTCTTACAATTAGTGTACCATATCTCATTTTATATCCTAATATTCTTCTTTAAGTCCTCAAAACATCTACGTCAAGCATTTATGTAGTGCTTTTATTGATGTTGTGTCATGTCCCCTTTTTGACATGAGCCACTTAGAGTCCTTAGCCTTAAGTTGTTTCCAAAAGGTTAAGGGAAAAGAAGGGGAACGTTGGGGGTCCACTTGAAGAGCATTTAATGAACAATGTATATTATGAATTCTAATTTGCACTTGAGTTACAATTTGTATCTTTTATCTTAATTTCATTTAAGTTGGTGCTTTATTGAGGGTCATGGGCACCCATGGGCTAAAAAGAAAATTATAAGGATGTTTTGTTATATTTGAAAAGAAGATTTTCCCTTTTTTACTTGAGTGCTCTTTTTGGGGCATTGGCTATTAAAGGAAAGTGTGGATTCCATTTGAAGGTTATGCATTTTTTGATATTAAACTTATTGCTCAAGTATGTCAAGCTTGGCTATAGTATCTTGAAGACGAAAACCTTCAAATGCTACAAGGTGTAGAGACGAAACCCTTCACATCTTCATTGTGAGTAACTCTACATCAAGAGCTTCAAATTGTGCTTCAACAGGGGAATTTCAATCGAAAGGTTGGCAATTTGCTTCTAGAGGTTGTTTGCATGCATGAGAAGCCATTTATAGGGTGGCGACTTGTATCGGGATGTTGAAGACCCCTCTTGGAAGGCTGCACTACATAGGAAACCCTCTCCTAGGGTTTGATTAATTATTTTTGATTTATTATAGCTTGGGCAACTGAAATTGGGAGATTAATTGAGGCTTTTGAGTGGCCAATTGGTGCCTTATTTGACAGTAATAACTCTGAATATTATTATTGTAATTTTCTTATAATTATTATATTTATTGGCAGCCTATTTGAAGGCCATTTGGTGACCAAACGAAATGTCATAATGTTAAATTTTGTACTTGGGTGATTCATTTGGAGGGATTTTTGCAGGGTTTGTAGTGTGCTTTTAGGCTCTAAATGTTGGACAAATAATGATATAATTATTTATGAATTTTTGATAATTATTTATAGCGATTTCAACATTGCTTGGAGGGTGAAACAAGGTATAAATTCTGATTTAATTAATACAATGATATTTTGAATATTGGTGACTTGGTTTGACTAGGGTTTGATCACTTTAGCGCCCTAATCCATGATGGTTCTTTGATGATATGATTGCTGTAATTTGGTATGATTTGTCTACAATTTTTGAGGGTTTGAGCAGGGTTTAGAGTGTGGAAAAAGACATCACCATTTAGCTTGTGTGGCGCTACGGTTTGAAGGTTGAAATCCTCTTTTTCAGCTTCTTCCTTCCTAGTGGTGAGAGCCATTGGCGGCTAAAATCATAAGGTATTTAGTTGCTATTTTTCACTGTGATTTGAAGTCTTCATTTTCAGATTTGTGATGCATTTACAACAGCTAGGATTGTTGGTTTGTATTCCGTATTTTTCAAAATTTATTTCAGATTTGTGTAAGGGTTTGTTGCAAACCCTAATTTTATTGAATTGCCCCATTTGAAGACATTACACTGGTATCAGAGCCATATCTTGGCTGATTGTGAGGATTTTTTAGAGGATTATCATATGAGTGGTGACAAAGAGGCAAGGCAGTACCAAAGGAACAACAAGAAAGGTTTAGGGAATCCACATGTAGAACAAGAACATGTAATGGGTGACATGGATCTAGGGGAGATAGAAAGAGAGAAAAGGGATAGAGAATTAGAGGAGAGAGCTTTAAGGTATTCCCAGTCACAAGAGAGGATGACAACAGTGATGGAGGAATTCATACGTGCTATAGGTAGGATGAGTGGCTTTGAGTCCCTTAATGGACATAGTGGGAACTCAAAGAACCGCCTTGACACATACACCTCCCTTGGGAAATGGAACACACACGTAGACCCACCCAATCTATATTCATTCAGAGAGAGGAGCCCTTACCAGAGAGAGGGTTTGTCTAACCCACTTGATGATTTGGAAAGAGAGATAGAGTAGTTAGCGGCATTTGCTGCAGTAAAGAGTGCTATGAGTTTTTTCGAGTATTCAACTTGAAAACGTGGGAGGAGTTAGCCTAGGATCGGTCAAAGACACAGAGGAGGCCGGGGGGATCTCTAGCATGCATTGAGGAAGTATCTCTTTTCACTTTTGATGGATCATCGAGGAGTTTGGCGAGGGCATGGATTTAGGTGGACACCTTTACACTACGACTCGTGACATACTAGGCAATTCAGTTTGCCACTTTGCATTTGGAGGCGCAGCACAGGAGTTTTGGTATTATGGATTGATCACACAGGGGCATCAACACATACGTACCTATGAGGAATTCAATAAGAGACTCTTAGAGAGATTTGATAGGGCAGATCCAAAACTCCTTTTCCACGGTTTGGCTCAATTGAGGCAAAAGGTCTCAGTAGATGAGTATGTTTTTGAGTTTCAATGGCTTTCAGTCATGTTGACCGATGTTTTAGATAGGAGGTTGGTGGTTTTGTTCGTAGAGGGCTTGGACTGCCATGAAATTTGAGTGGTATTTCTCTTCGTATTTCATCTGAAAGGGCTCAATATTCTTCAAAACTAGATGCAATGTTCTCTCCCAATGAAGTTTGGGTTTCTTCTTCCATAATTGATTCTTCTCTTGAAATAAATTTAGGCTGAAAAGGTCTATTTGAAGAACTCATGGTTGTTTTTTGAGGAATTTGATTATTGCTAGTATTAGAATGGCTATTTTCACCATTTCGATATCTATGATTTCTTATGGATTGCATTGCGAGAGTTAACTGAGTCATTGTATTAGCCAACTGCTCATGTCCTTGAATAAGCCTATCAATCCGTTCCACATCTCGATTCTTCTCTCCCATATTTGCCTTTTCTTCTCCCTTTTCGGTTTCTTCCCTTTGCTAATGGGAACATTTATTTTTATTTCTCAAATAATAGCAGATCTCTTTATTGTCACCTTGCATGAAGTTTTTCCCACAAGTTGGTAGGGCAAAAGCTTTGATACCACTGTAATATTCTTAATCGGAATTTATACTAACATTTGGAATAATTGGAAATCTGTTTAAGATAAATATAAATTTTATACTTGAAATAATAATTTAGATAATAAAATAAAATTACATTAAGAGTTTTAAGATCTCAAATAATATAATGTGAATCCTCAAGGGGTTTCATCCTTGAGTTATCATGATGACAAAGGTTTTCGTCCTTGAAATCGGGTTACACAATTAAGGGGTTTCGTCCTTAAGAGCAATTGTAAAGCATGATGCTTGTAAATATTGAACACAACTATCTACTGAGAGTGGGGGTGAATCAGTAGATAAGCTAAAAATTAGTTCTTTAATGTAAATATGAAAGTATATGCAATACATAAAACAAATGTTGAGATCATTCACACACACAAAAGATCATTACACACGATTTTTACGTGGAAACCCAAAGGGGAAGAAAAACCATGGTGAGAAAAGCTACTAGAATCTACTGTTCTAATCCAGCGTCATAGTTAAAAACGTCTCATTGGCAAACCTCACTAGTTACATTCAAGAGCACCCACTCTAAGGAAGCACCCACTCCCTAACGGAGCACCAACTCAGTCTATCTGATGGCACCAACCAATTAGAATTAAGAAGCTACAACTTCAGGATACAACAGAATGAAACTCTATATTTTTGTTACAAGTCTTGTCTGTAACTACTCACACTACGCACCTTATCTCTAAGTGCCTCTCTTCAAATCTACCTCTATCTTACTTTGTGTCTGTATGTATATCTATTTGACACACTTTATCTTGCTTTCTGCACTCTCTTCATCTTCTCTATGCTTAGTCTGTGTCTACATCTTCTGTTTGATATCCTTCATATTGCACTGATGCTTGCCTTCAACAATAGTAATAGCAATTGCAATAGTGACAGCCTCACGCTTACCTTTTTCATGAATTTAATATATATGATAGCTTTTTCTTTAGGGTTAGCCACCAATAGTGTTCACACTCAGACTACTCATTTCTAGTTCCAGTTCTAGATTCTTATTTAATGCGACTTGACATGTACACTTTCTGCATCTCGATTCAAGGGAACCTGCCGCTCTTTCTTATTTACTATGGTAATCTTCTTTGCCAAATCTTAAATGCGCATGTCTTCTAATCACAGATTGATCGGTTGGATCGATCAATCTTGGTCTCTGTGTCAACACATTGAGCTAACCGTTTATCTGGTCATGTCTTTAAATGAGGATCATTGATCTTGTCTTTACCGCCATCCACAATCTATCTTGCTTTGTCAGATCTTTTGTAGCGTTAGTTCAACTTTTGAAACGCATCCGTCGATTTCTTTATCCAAGCTCTCACAAGTCGTTGGATCTCCAAAATAGCGTTCAATTTACCTCGCTTTTTCATTAACCATCAAGCTTCTTTTTGCATCTCGCTATCTCCTATATAATTGGGTCGCTTTAACTCCTTTCGAGTATCTCAGATATGCTTGATCTTTAGCTCTCTATTGTGCCGTTAACTATACATCACTTTGCTCCACTGATTCCACTTCGCTTCGTTGGATTTTTATTATCAAGCTTCCACATTTCATCTGGTTTCAGAAGATGCATGATCTTTATCACGTCTTGATCGTTATTCTTCGGTATGTTGACTTCATCTCATTTTCTTTGGCGTCTATGTATTGCTTTCGTGCCGTTGATCTCTTCAGACTTGCTCAACCTTTATCTTGCCTTGATCCTTCAACACTTGTGAAAGTGCCCTATGTCGTTCGAAACTATCCTTTGGGGACTTTGAAATGGTTCTTGATCCATCCGAACTTACCCTTCGACACTTGTGAGAGTGCCCTTCAAATCTCCCACAATTAACCTTTGGGACTTGTGTTTGGGGTACATACCCTTCGGAGCATATCCTTCGAAACAATTGTTGCAGGGATTGTGTCAAGGGGACTTAGAAAGAATTCGTCGAGACCTATTTCCTTCGGAAACTTTGTTGCGGACATTTGGTCTGACAAAGTCCAGATCATTTTCCCGAAAGAATTCCCAATCTTGCAAAATCGACTGAGGAGACCAAACATTTTCCAAATCACTGTTTCCGAATACATGCAAATTTGTAATAAATGACTAAGCCCTACTTTACACCTGCATAAATCTTGCTTCTCTCATCCGCAAGACATGAAACTTGGACTGCCAAGACTAGGCACAAATCTGAGTGGCCTGGTGTGATTGTTTCCTCTAGATGCTGCCAAGTATGCAAATGCTGTCACAAACAAACTGTGTACTCAGTGATATCCAAACAAAATCGCAAAGGCATTTATATGACTGTTCGTGGAATTCAAGGTACACACACAACTCCATGAGGTCTCGACAACTTGACCATTCAACTCAATACCTTTGTCATTAATGCATGATAGCACATGCTGTCTTTGACATCAATGACAATCCTTCATACATCAATGACTATGTCCAACAGTAAAAGGGTATATATCTGAATACATGATTGAATGATCTCCTTTCTACCAATTGCTGATTATTAATACCCTCTAAATGTCCTTTCCCAAAGGGTGCGACTTTGTAATGAGCCTAACTCAAAACTGTCCACAATTTGCCTAGTTGGCTGATTGTAATTTCGTCAAACAGTTTAAATGCAACCTTACAGCTTGCTGATGTAGTGTTTCAGTTTGTAGTAACTTGATAGAAATGGATGCTAAGACTGATTTAAATACCCTTTTAATGCCTACAATCTGATCTATATGCAAAAATGTGATTCTTTTTGGATTTTATGCAAATATATAGGAAACTAGGTATGCAAGGACTAGCTACAGCAAATAGACATTTTTACAAACAATTGGCTTACAAACCCAAATCTGATTTCAAGCTTTGATTGCAACAAGAAGTTGAGAACTAATTTTCAATGTAATAATCTTTCCAATAAAATAAAAAATTTAACTCAGCCAAGACTCTTGGCAAATTACATATGAACTAATGCAAAGTTTGAAATTAACAGTCACCTACAGCCGTACCATTTATTGTGCCACTAAATGACATCTAAAATGCATGGAATTCAACAATGGAACCTGGTTAGGAGTCGCCTTGCATTCCCAATGAAGAAGCAATGAAAATTCTGGAAGATGATGATCATATGCGGCCCATACGAATTTTTGAAGAAGTCGCCCCTGTTCTGATTGGAAATATTAGATAAAATAATTTATTAATTCTCCAAGCCTCCAATAACTTCTAACATGATCAGCATAATCTTGGAAATGAGGCGCACCAATCTCCAAGAGGAATCGACCTGGTTATGAGCTGGGATGAATGGAAATGCTCCTCCAAAGGCGTCCCTGTTTGCTTCAGATTTTGCCCAAATGTAGATCTGGATTTCTTTTCAAAATTCGATTCTGCCCAAATGTAGATCTGAGATACTATTCAACTCCTAAAATTGTAGTCTTCAAAATTGGCCTTAGGCCACAAATTTCTGCCCTAGTGAAGTGACTAAAATATCACCTCCAATCAGCAATAATTCAGGGGATATTTCACACCCTCAAAATTGCTATCTATGGGAGTTTTCGTTCCCAAAGATAATCTGATTATCTGCAGATCACTTGGCTCCACAAATACTCAAGAAGAATTCACCAATCAACAATTCATCAAATCTGGATGCCCAAATGGTGAGACCTCAAGGTCTATCTATGCTTTTCCTCTAGAGGTCGGCCTCAATAAAATAATATTATCCTTTGACTTCTAGAAGATTCCAGAATATTTAATCTTTTTGCACTTTATGAAATATTAAAATATTATATTATTAATAAAGTGCATCTCAACATCAAATTATAAAATAAGGTTTCCATAAATAGAAATAATAATGAAATAAGTGGAAAACCTTACTCCAATCAAAAACTGAGCCAAGTAATCACCAAGTGACTGCAAAATGACTCTCTCACCATGCCTCATTAGCCTACGAGAGCCGTTAATAGGCTAATCCTGCTGATATGTCGATGTCAACTAGAAGGGGACATGGCAGTCCGCCCCTCCTGAAATTGCTTGTCCCCAAGCAATCTAAATTCAGGATGCTGCAGGATCTCCTCACTCTCCCATGTCGCATCCTCAATTGGTAAGTCCTTCCACTTGATCAAGTATTCACTGATAACTCGTTTCCGCGTAGTCTTCTCACGAACGTCCAATATAGCCTCCGGTACCAAAATCAGTTTTCCCTCATCATTTAATGGTGGCAATGTCGTGGAGGGAACTACACGGTGTCACAACGCCTTCTTGAGGCGAGATACATGGAATATGTTATGCACGTTACTGTCAGTAGGCAATTCCAACTCATAAGCCACTTCTCCTATCCTCCTGATGATCCTGAAAGGACCATAGTAACGTGGCTTAAGCTTTTCTGCTCCGCTCCTCTTAAGAGTGGACTGCCCGTAAGGCTGCAACATTAAGTACACCATATCGCCAACCTCGAAGGAGCGCTCAACCCTCTTCTGATCTGCATATTGCTTTTGTTGGTTTTGTGCCTTTTGAATATTTTCCCGTAAAGCCCTCATAATGTCCTGATTATCCTGTAAGAGACCACCAGCACTAGGCACACGACTGTCACTCAACAAGAGGTCCAGGAAATTAGGCGCATCATATCCATACAAGGCCATGAATGGTGTCATCTGAATAGAGAGATGGTAAGTGGTGTTGTAGCAATACTCACAAAGATATAGCCACTTGACCCACCCCTTCTGCTGTCCTGTGATGTAGTTCCTTAGATACCCTTCCACCCATTTATTTACTATTTCTGTCTGTCCATCGGTCTGTGGGTGGTAACTAGTGCTTGGAGAGAGTTCTGTCCCACATAGCCTGAATAGCTCCTGCCAAAAGTGGCTCATGAATCGACTATCTCTATCACTGACAATGTTCTGAGGTAGCCCATGCAGTCTGAAAACCTCCTGGAAGAACAATTCTGTTACCTGAACAACTGTATATGTAGATGTGATCGGAAAAAAGTGAGCAAATTTAGTCAAACTATCTACAACCGCATAGATACAATCTCGCCCCTGGGCTTTCGGCAAGCCAGTGATGAAGTCCATCGACAAACACTCCCAGTTCCTGTCAGGGATTGGAAGTGGCTGAAGTAAGCCCGCGGGGTGTGTGTGCTCCTGTTTATTTTGCTGACAAACAGGACATTCTCTAACATACTGCAATACATTTGATTTAAGACCTTTCCATGTAAATCTCTCTCGCACCTGTTTATAAGTTTTGAAAAAACTGGGATGCCCTGCCCTAGGTGCATCGTGGAAGGCCCTCAAAATGGTGATTTTCATTTCCGATCCTGGAATCAAATAGATCCTCCCTTTATAAATGATAAGATCATTTACAACTATGTACCTGTCATCCTGAACTGATCCATCAACAATCCCTATAGCCCAACTGTCCTTAACATATTCTACCACAATCAAGTGCCTCCAATCTTCCGCAATCCCAGTCATAGAGCTTAAGTGGGGACGTCGGGATAAAGCATCGGCCACAATATTCTGTGTTCCTTTAACGAAGGAAATATCAAAGTCATATGATTGTAGCTTACTCACCCATTTTTGCTGACGATCATTAAGATCCTGTTGTCCTAGGAAGTGCCTCAAGCTGTTGTGGTCTGTCTTAACCACAAATTTGCTGCCCACCAAATACTGTCTGAATTTGGCCAATGCATGCATAATGGCCAACATCTCCTTATCATATATGCTATACCCCCTCTCTGGACCACGAAGCTTCCGACTCTCAAAAGCAATCGGATGTTTGTCTTGCATAAGGACTGCACCAATTCCCTCACCTGAAGCATCACATTGCAGCTCAAAGGGTTTAGAAAAATCTGGCAAAGCAAGCACCGAGCATGAAGTCATGATTAGTTTGAACATCTCAAAGCAATCCTGCGCCTCTGGAGTCCAAACGAAAGCCCCTTTCTTGGTCAAGTCTGTAAGTGGTGCTGCATGGCGTGAATATCCATTAACAAATCTGCGGTAGAATCCACACAACCCCAAAAATCCTCTGAGCTGAGTAAGATTTACTGGGATAGGCCATTCAACCATCGCCCTAATCTTTTCAGGATCCATACGTACTCCCTCAGAACTAATGATGTGACCAAGATATAGTAACTCTGTCATCCCTAAGTCACACTTAGACTCCTTTACATACAAGGACTCTTTTCCCAAAATGCCCAATACTATGTCAAGATGTGCTATATGATCATCCCATGTTTTACTGTACACCAAAATATCATCAAAGAATACCAATACATACCTCCTCAATTGTGAATGGAAGACCCGGTTCATTGTGGACTGAAATGTTGCTGGAGCATTGGTCAATCCAAATGGCATAACCATGAACTCAAAATGTCCACAATGGCACCTAAATGCGGTCTTCTCAATGTCGTGTTCCCTAACCCGAATCTGATGATAACCATACCTTAGATCAATTTTGGAGAAGAAATGTGCACCATGTAACTCATCTATTAACTCATCAATTCTAGGGATGGGATATCTGTTCTTTATTGTTCGCTTATTCAAGAGTCTGTAATCAATACACATCTGCAATGTACCATCTTTTTTCTTAACCAGCACTACTGAAGATGCAAAAGGGGAATTACTTGGTCTAATATGTCCCATGGCCAGCAACTCATTAATTGTCTTTTGAATTTCATCCTTGAGTCGCTTGGGATGTCTGTATGGAGTGACTATGATAGGCTTGGCGCCCTCCTCCAACTCAATGATATGCTCAATCCCCGATCTGGAGGTCTCCCTGGAGGAATCTCGCTAAACACCTTCGTATGCTTAATCCTTAACTCCTGGATATCAGGATGGTACTCTGGTTTCTGCTGTTCCCCTTGTGTAGGCATCAACACACATTCTGCTGCCCACTCTACCATATCATGTCTTACTATCCTCGCCATTATCCTGAAAGAGATCATCCTGAAACTAGAGTTTCAAATTGCCTTAAGAACATGAGTCTTTTCATCAACCTGAAAAGACATCTCCATCTCTCTAAGATCAAGGGTGAATTCCCAATATCATGTAACCATCTCATGCCAAGTACCATGTCAATATCACCCATGTTCACTACATAAAAGTCCGTCTTGAACTCATAGTTGTTCAATCGTATGGGCAAGTCTGAAATTCTCTTCTCACATTTGAGGGTATAGCCATCTGCAACCTTAACCCTTATCCCCTCAAATTCCTCTGTCCTGATGCCTCGCCGATCAACCAAACAAGCATCAATGAAGTTGTGAGTTGCCCCTGTATCAAGAAGAGTGATTATCTTTTGCCCTGCTAAGACCCCACGCATCCTAAATGAACCCTCTTGTTGGATGCTAGTGATGTGTGCATCATGTTGCCTCATTGCTCCATGTTCACTTTCATGTTTTTCTTCCTCCTGCTCTACCCCTGAGTCTTCAGAATCAGATTGCTGATCTGATTTTTCTGATTCAGAGTCTTCATAATATTCCCACATTATTCTATTAGCCTTTCCCTTTCGTCTCAAGGGACAATCATGATTTGCATCATAAGGCCCCTTACAATAGAAACACAACTTTTTCCTTAATTCATTGAGTGTGTCACGATCCAAAGGTGTTGCTGATTTGCCCTTGAAATCTAGATTGTTCTTCTTCCTAGAGAAAGATTTATTATCTCAATACGAAGAAGATCCCTTTGATACAAACTTAGTCTGTGGTGTTGACAGTTCCATACTCCTAGCCTTCTTCATAGCCTCCTGAAGAGTAGGAGGATCAAAGGCTTTTACATATCCCCTCATAGGCTCCATTAATCCTTCAATAAATAGGACCACCAACCGTCTCTCTGAGATGTTAGGAACCATCACCGATAATTTCTGAAAATCTCCGATGTAACTCTCCAAACTTCCAACTTGCTTGAGTTGGGCCAAATCCCTGAAGTAGGATTCTGGATCTTTCTTATCAAAACGCTCCACAAGTCTTTCCACAAACTCTTGATAGGATGTAATCTGATTATGCTGTAATGTTACCAATCCATGATACCACCATTTGTGTGCTGCTCCTTCCAAGTGCAACGTGGCAAACTTGATGGCTTCTTCTTCTGTCATGGGTCGAAGAGCCAAGAAGGTATCCAACTTATGAATCCATGATTGTTCAGTAATCTTACCACTACCATCAAACATGGACAATGTGAGCTTATTAGTAGCTTGCTTAAGGTCCTTGTTCTGATTCCGAGGCCTCCTCTCCTGTCGAGACCTGTAGTAGTCCATCCTTGTTTGTACAAAACGATCAAAATGCATAAGCCCTCGTGCTTTTGGTGTCAATAGTTGCCATTCATCATGAGCAGCCATATATGCATCAGCGAAGGTAGGCTCTTCAGCATCTTCAACATTCTTTTTTACCAGCACGTTCTTCCCTCAAGAAAGTGGGTTGTGTAGGTCTGTTTGCAGTGTGGGAAGATGCTCTTAGTATTCTCCTTGAACTAGCTATGCTCCTATCATCATCATGATCTTGGGGCAGCCTTCTCGGTAAGACCAACTGCTATAGAGTGTTTTCAAGCCGCTCAAGTACCCCAGATATCTGCTGCTGACCATCCCTTAAACCCCAAAAAGTATCAAGTACCTCTCTATCATCATCTCTTCTTCCATTTCTAGGAGGCCTTCCTTCTCTTCTTTCCTCCATAGGCCATCAATCTCTTTATCCCTTGCTGCTACAGCTGTTGATAATGTGTCTTGTGTCTGCTTCCTTTCTTCTCTAGCTGTATATCTCTTGGTCCTGTCACTTTGTTGCATAAATGAAGATGATTTCTGACCCAAAGGATGGCAGGAAACCGCTTTGATACCACTGTAATGAGCCTAACTCAAAACTGTCCACAATTTGCCTAGTTGGCTGATTGTAATTTCGTCAAACAGTTTAAATGCAACCTTACAGCTTGCTGATGTAGTGTTTCAGTTTGTAGTAACTTGATAGAAATGGATGCTAAGACTGATTTAAATACCCTTTTAATGCCTACAATCTGATCTATGTGCAAAAATGTGATTCTTTTTGGATTTTATGCAAATATATGGGAAACTAGGTATGCAAGGACTAGCTACAACAAATAGACATTTTTACAAACAATTGGCTTACAAACCCAAATCTGATTTCAAGCTTTGATTGCAACAAGAAGTTGAGAACTAATTTTCAATGTAATAATCTTTCCAATAAAATAACAATTTTAACTCAGCCAAGACTCTTGGCTAATTACATATGAACTAATGCAAAGTCTGAAATTAACAGTCACCTATAGTTGTACCATTTATTGTGCCACTAAATGACATCTAAAATGCATGGAATTTAACAATGGAACCTGGTTAGGAGTCGCCTTGCATTCCCAATGAAGAAGCAATGAAAATTCTGGAAGATGATGATCATATGCAGCTCATATGAATTTCTGAAGAAGTCGCCCCTGTTCTGATTGGAAATATTAGATAAAATAATTTATTAATTCTCCAAGCCTCCAATAACTTCTAACATGATCAGCATAACCCTGAAAATGAGGCGCACCAATCTCCAAGAGGAATCAACCTGGGTATGAGCTGGGATGAATGGAAATGCTCCTCCAATGGCGTCCCTATTTGCTTCAGATTTTGCCCAAATGTAGATCTGAGCTTTCTTTTCAAAATTCGATTCCACAAGATACTATTCTTCAACTCCTAAAATTGTAGTCTTCAAAATTGGCCTTAGGCCACAAATTTCTGCCCTAGTGAAGTGACTGAAATATCACCTCCAATTTGCAATAATTCAGGTGATATTTCACACCCTCAAAATTGCTATCTATGGGAGTTTTCGTTCCCAAAGATAATCTGATTATCTGCAGATCACTTGGCTCCACAAATAGTCAGGAAGAATTCACCAATCAACAATTCATCAAATCTGGATGCCCAAATGGTGAGACCTCAAGGTCTATTTATGCTTTTCCTCTAGAGGTCGGCCTCAATAAAATAATATTATCCTGACTTTTAGAAGATTCCAGAATATTTAATCTTTTTGCACTTTATGAAATATTAAAATATTATATTATTAATAAAGTGCATCTCAACATCAAATTATAAAATAAGGTTTCCATAAATAGAAATAATAATGAAATAAGTGGAAAACCTTACTCCAATATAAAACTGAGCCAAGTAATCACCAAGTGATTGCAAAATGACTCTCTCACCATGCCTCATTAGCCTACGAGAGCCGTTAATAGGCTAATCCTGCTGATATGTCGATGTCAACTAGAAGGGGACATGACAGACTTCCCAAGGGGTGTCGTCCCTTGATACCTCCCAAGGACGTCTTGACTAGATGGCTATTTCTTCATAGTGGCTTCTTGCATGTGGGACGACTTCCTTATTGGCAATTTCCTTGTTGGTGTTTGAGGATATTACATTGAACTCATCTTGGAATGGTTTTTTTCAATTTCTCCTAGTTGTGCAATTCAGCTGCTTTGTTCAAGTAATTTGTAGACCAATCAAAAGCTACCCCTTACAGTTTCAAGAAAATTTTGGAGCCAATAATTTTCATCTCATGACCATAAGCCATTGATGTAATCATGGTTAGGGGGTCCAATGAAGGACAGTCTTAGACCGTGTAACTTAGAGATTTAACACTCAACAAATGTACCATATGCAATCCTTGTGCATAATAGATCAAAACTGACTGTTTTTTATTGCCTTTGAATGGAGAATTATAAAAACACACAACACACACTTATAGCTTTATTCAGACTACAAAGATATGCAGATTCACAATATTAGTCCATTCATGGATGTGGTTCATTCCTAAAGCTCGCTACTTAGACTTGTTCGCTACAACAAGTCTTTGCTTGCAGTTCTTTGATGGATTTTCCAAAGCAACTGTGCCTGCATCTTCGAATCTCTAGCTATTGAATTACTTTGAATCGAGCTTTCCAAACCCAACTGAATCAATGAACCCTTTTTTCAAAGGACTCATCTCCTTATATAGGCACTTGCAAGAACTGTTACGGAAGGCCAACTATTTCATTTCCTAAACGCATGACGCTTCATCTTCGGATTGTGAATCTACAACTTCTGGCCGTTGCCTTGCTCCTACTGTCTATGTGTGGATAGTCATTCTAGTGCGCACTTCGCACTCTCATGTGTGTACACATGCATTTTGCAGAAGTTATTCCATGCACAAAACTCATGCGCACATGAAAACTTGCACGTGCAAAAAAAAGGTTTCATGCAAAAAAAATTCCGCACACAAAACACTAGTGCAAAAAAAATTCCTCACACATGATGCACATACTTCAAAAAACCCTATAACTTCTAGAGGCCATGACTTTTGCATACGAACTCGAAATGAGATGATTTTTTTGAAAGTGCATAACTTTTAGAGGAGAATCCAAATATGCAATCAGATTTTGGTTTGGAGGTGTTCTTCATGCCCTTTTTACCTTTGCCCCAAAATCTCTCTTTTAGGTCTTCAACGGACGTAGCCACTTCACATATTCTACTATTTGTTGAGAAACTCAACCAACTCACTTGGAACCATGTTGTTGCCTGAAATTGATCCTCACATACTTGATGCCATTGAAGTGTTGTAGTGTTGATGCTTTCCAAGGATCAACTTCAACCATACCAAAACGTTAACTACATAGGCTAGTCTACACAGACCCACCCTTGTTTTTTGGTTGATGCAAGATTGCATGTACCTGTTGAATGCTCCTGCATAAGCCACCCAAATGGTGTCATAGGTTTGACATTGTTTCCCAAGGTCTTCCTTACCCTTGCCATGAAGTTTTGATAGTTTTCGTTTGTATGTGGGAGTTGGGCTTGCCATCCTTATTTTCGTTTTTTGAAAAATGCATCATATATTACTCCAAGGAACAAATGGTTACATCACTTGAGCAAAAAGAAAGAAAAACAAAGATTTACATCATGTAATATCACTTTTTATGATTTTTCTCCATCCTTTTTTTTTTTGGTAATATTTTGAATTTAAGCAAGCTAAAATAAATCCTAAACAACATGCAAACTGAAACTGCAAATCTGATAACCCAACTATAATATTTATTCAAAGAGTTGATTATAAATTAAAATCTAATAACAACAAACCCTTACTGTAAAAATTCAACAACAATTGAATAAACTCAACAATAAATACCAAGCAATGTCCAATAGCTTGGAAGCAAGGTACAGTAGCCCCAACTGGTATGGCAGGCTCGAATATGCTGCTGTAGATGTATGTTAGTCCCTTTTGGAGTGTGATGCTCATTGGAATGTCCATGGTGGGCACAAGGAGGTAGCAAGGAGAACGCCCAACAACAAAGGCAACAAGGAGGGCATACAACCATCTTTAATTCAAAGTGATGCCAAACATAGATATGGGGCAAACACCCTCCAAATAGCCACGCTGGTGTACAATGGCCCAATCAAGGGAACATCAGCTACTGAGGGTTTCAAGAACAAACATCTCACCTAAACCCCAACACAACAGTCTGGAAATTATTTCAAACCCTCACATAGGTTGAAAAATGATGGCAATCCTCAGTCACACTAAAACTTAAATTTAATCATGATTTGCAAGCACAATTATGATTCCTAGATGGAATTATCTTAATGGGTTAGAGGGTTTTTATCCTCCACACCTGTATATATCAGAGGGTTTTTGTCTTTAAATGAAAAAATTGAACACAATGGCCCAAGCTCTAGATTAGGGTTTGATTGTCGAAGATGAATAATGAATAATGACTCTTTTTAGCCCAACTTCTCCTTTTATAATTTTTTTTTCCAGTTTCACCCTAGAAGTAGTTAAAAATACTTATAATAAAATATTACTTTTCATCCACTTAATGATGATTACTTTTGACACTCTTAATAAATAATATTTATACATAAGTGTCCTTTTCATGCTATAAAATAAAAGTGACTTAGGACAACTTAAAGTATTATCATTAATTTATTTCCCTAACCTTATCTTTTAGCCTACGAGAAAATAAGAAATATGCTACGATTCTTCTGACTAGCTTAATTTCGAAAAGGGGACATGACACATTATCTGAATATAATGTTAAT
Source organism: Torreya grandis (assembly GCA_037957365.1). NCBI lineage: Eukaryota > Viridiplantae > Streptophyta > Pinopsida > Cupressales > Taxaceae > Torreya > Torreya grandis. The sequence continues at coordinate 2,286,377 of JARHVA010001503.1, forward strand.
AGGAAGCATCTCTCCCTACATAGGCAAGGAATGAAAGCACCTGAGCTTGTGACCCAACGGGCAAAAAGTTCACATCTTTTCAAAACCACTCAAACTTAGCCTATGCAATCAAAGCCAACTCTTGTCTGAAAAGCCTCAACTTCCCCATACAGAGAGGTGTCGTTCTAAAAGATTGCTTGACATCTCGTCCTCCAAAGAAAGCTGATTGCTGCTAACCATGTTGTATGCCATAAACCCTTGCAGCTGTCCCTAACCATTTAGGAATCCCCTAAAAGGGGCCCTTTCCAAGAAAGAAGAGCAATAAAAAGGAAATTGAATTCAGCTTGCAACAACCCCCAAAGGCCTCTTACTATTGGACATTTCTAGAAGATATGATCAACCATTTCTTCTTTCCCACACACCATGCAAAATGCATCTATAAAACTAGTCTTGCTCAACCTTGCTTTGATGGCTAGCCCCTTGTGTATTACTAGCCATCCTATCTCTTTATGTTTGAAGGATGTTCTAGTTTTCCAAATAACTTACAACCATCTCACTTTAGGATCTTGAACCCACCATTTGTTTATTCAATCGGGGAGCAATGAAACTGGAATGACGTACTTGCTTATACAAGTCCTTTGATTTATAGTTGATGAGGGCTTTTCTTTGTATTTCACTTCCAATCCCTCCAATATGGTCCTGCACTTTGTAAAATGCATTTTGAAAAGACATTATTTAGGAATCATATTACAGAGCTCTTGAAAAGCATTTTTTTTGCTGTTGACAAACCTCAAGTCATGACTCTGTCCCTCCAAGATTTTCATTGTTGCCTTCCATTGTTCTAAAGGTCTACTCAATAGAGCAAACCCTTCCTTGCCAATCTTTTGCTTGCAAAGATATGCTGAAGTCCAACCTGTCCATGTTAAGAGATGAAGGTCCAAATAGGATGTGCAGCTAGATCCCAAGCATCCCGTGGTTCCTCAAACTGCCAATGGAAAAAACCTATGAATATCTTGTTACACAGTCCTTATTCTCTTAATCGGTGTTGATCCGGCAATCATAAAAGCACTATCGTTGCCAATTATGTCCCAAATTTGGAAGGAACCCTTAGTTTTATGAGGGTGTGCATTAAGAATTCTATGTCAGATAAGTATCTACCAAGGAACGTCCCCTTCCACTACTTGTACAATCTACTTCCCTACAAGAGCTATTCCTTGCGCTCATATGTCTAGAATCCCCAACTCCCCTTGTTCCCTTGGAAGAGTGCAAACATGCCAAGAAACAAGGGGGAGCCCTTTTCTCCCTCCTTGTTTGCCCCATAAAAAACTTCTAAGAACCCTTTTAAGCGTTTTAAAAGTTATTTGGGATGGGAACAAGCAAGAAGAGTAGAAAATATTTCCTGCTGATAAGATTTTGTCAACAATAGTCCCAAGAGGAAGGCTGAGTTTATTCCACATTAGCAGCTTCTTTTCGAATTTTCCTAGAATCCATCACCATTGTTCAGCTATAGAGAGATGGCTACCAAACAAAATCCCCAAATAGGATTGGTTGGGTTTTGGCTTCTCCACAAGGTAGTGGAGGTTAATGTGAATGGTATTCCCTCAGGGCTTAGATTAGAGGGATGTTCACTTTGCTGATGAGCTAACTCAAGATACAATGTTTTGTTTTGGCTATGGCCTTGCCATCCTTCTTTAAGTTGCTTAATGCACCCTTGTGCATAAACTCTAATGTAAGACCATCCTCGTAAGGTTGGCAATATTGCATCACCAAAAACATGTTTTCATTGTTAAATGAAGAAAAGCTGCATTTGTCCATTCTAAGCCATTTTTGGGAGCATTGTACACATTGGATGTTCGGGCGCATTTGAGAGGGTGCGAATTGGTGTAACATATTTGTTTTGAGGCCCATATTCTCATTAAAATCAGAAAACAATGTTTGTCATGATGAGCTTCATGATGAAATCCGTTTTCACTCTTCGTGGACAATTTCTTGAAGGTGCTTATGCATGGAAGTTAAAGGGACATTTCTGGAGCATTGGGGAAGGATCCATGGACATATGGCAAGGCCTTTGACATTAAAAAATGCCCAGGAAGAGAGAAACTTGAGCTGCTTTGGAAAAAAGGATGTTTCCTTGATGCTAGAGGGAACACAAGGCATTTTTGGCAAGAAGACGGGGACAAAACATGGAAGAGAGAGAGAGGCGGGGGGGGAGACGTGAATGAAAAATGTCCCTAAGGGACCCTATAATTTACAAAAGGAGCGATATTTGCTGGTCATACCAGCAAAAATAAAATTCCAAAGGGAGAAAGAAAAAACATTTTAATGGCTTGGGAGAAAGGTTGTGAGGGTTGGAAGTGTTGGGAGGGTCTCATCCCAAATGGAAGGTACCAATAGGAAGGTGGGATCATGGAGAACGTGTGGACTCTTTGAGAATGAAGAAAAACCTCTCCTTTACTGTGCACCATCCAAAACAAGCCAAAATAAAGGCATCTAACAACATGCAAGTTTGGTAGTGTGGTGAGGTTTTTGAAAAATCTAAGGGCATATTTGATGTGCGTTTTTTTGAGCAGATGGACTAACCTTTAAAATTAGAAAATCAATTCGTTTTGTAGCGAATTGTAATCATCTAAAAGTAAGCTAAGCATTATCGGATTTCCTTCAAGCAACATTTTAAACCAAGGAAACATCATCAAACTTCCCAAAATACAGCTGTCCAAGGAAAACACTAGTATTGCAACATGTGAAATGGAGAGTGTCATCATATCATGGCTGTGGCAATGCATCATCTCATGCAAAATTATGATAATGGTGGCTGGAACCAACCATACAGTGGCTAAAGATGCTCCAACAACATCAACATTTGAAAGATTAGCTCAATGTATGACTGAAATTACATGTAGGACTGCATACAAATTGTTGTGCTGCCCGGAAATGATGATGGCAGCAACTTTCTTACTTGCAATATAGAAGGTCTTTTGAAGCAATACATTCCCTTTGAACTTCTCTTCACAGCATGTGATGGAAAATCCCTTAAAAGTAGCTTCAAACTGAAAATTTCTCACCTTAATTACTACAATTACTTGCATGGCAGTAAACTTACAATTTGGTTCCAATGAGTGACTCATGAATTGTGTGTGTTGGCCCTTCAAAAAATTGTTAGAATTCACTACACTCCATATATGATCCCTTATGAATTTTCTTTGGATGTATAGGATGAAGAACTTATCAACATTATTGAAATTAAGGCTTCTAACATCCATCTTGGCATGTTGGCCATGATGACCATAATCTAGTGATAAAAATAAATCTAGAAGACCTCCATACCTTAGCTTGTATTTAGTATGCTTGTCTCCCTTTGCCAATACAACATCTTCATCCCTGTAACTCGCATTTCTTCTTTCATGAGTATGCTTATCAGCTGAACCAAAACCAATGTGAAAGGAGAATGTTGCGGTCCCATCTAGCATACCTTGGAACTTGACCAAAGGAGAGTCATCTCCAAATACCAAAACATGTGCATGCTGTCCAAGATGACAAAAATACGATGATGACATAAGTGGAAGCCATAAATCTGAACTGTTTGCATACCTTTGGCTGCCATCATAATGCTCATCTTTCTTTGTTGAATAGACATGGGTTGAGATGTCTTCCACACCTTCAACATTGTGAATACCATGCTTTTCAAATAAGAAGCTTCTTTTTGTACGTCAACCTTCCAATGTCAACCTGTACATGCCTATATTCCTTCATACCCCAAACAATTTTGATTTTTTCTTTATTTCAATGGAATCAACAATAAAGAATTTAAAATCAGAATTGAGAACCTTTGTAAAACTCAAAAAATTACCGGGATCCCATACCTCTTCGTACCAATAATTGTGAACTTGAATCAAGGAGTCCTCATGCCTTATATCCTCAAGATTTCTAATATTTTCTTTGATCACATGACTCTTTGTAGAGTTGTTCTGAAAATCAGTCAATGGATATTCGAAGGTTGGTGCAAGTTCTTCAAACTTGAACCCTTGGTATACAAAAAATGATGCCTTTTTTGCTTCAATTTCATCCTTCCTTGGCTCACGCTCATTGTTTTCATCTTTTGTGACTTCACTGTCATGTATACAATCATTAGAAGATAAATAAACATCTTCTACAAATAAAAGATCTTTACCTTGCTCTTTTGATGGCTCATGAAGTTGTTGAACAACTTCTTGTTTCACCTTGGATAGTTTTGATTTTTCTGTTACTCTTTTAGGGACAGCCCTTTGCAACGCCATTGGTCACTCCATAGCTTGTTGGAGACGTTCACTACGCTGCCCTTGAACTTCTGGTTCTTGTAGCTCAGAAAATTCAATCATTGGCTGCCCCAATTTTTATGATTTTTGAAGCTCATCATTCACATGTAGTTTAATATTCTCTTCTTATAAAAGAGACATTTGAGGTCTAGGGCTTAACCCCATAGACTTTGCCACATCTTTGGGACTTAGTGCCTTTAGTTCCCTTTGATTATTCTCCATGGCTTGCAACAATTCATCCATGGCTTCATCCATTGTCCTCTTCTTCATCCCTACCTTTTGAATGAGATCTTTGTATTCATCTTTTGGCAAAAACTTAGGTTGCCAATCCATTGAAATCACTCACACTGCACAGCTGGCCAAAAAATTGGCTCTGATACCATTGTAATGTCCTCAAATAAGATAATTTCTTAAATATTGGAATTATTTGAAAATCCTAGCCAAATAAATAAAATTCTGATTTTTATACTAGCAAACCCTAGCTTCCCAAAAGACCTCCAAAATTAGCTCAAAATTATATCAAACCCTAAGCAACTATTAGCTGATACAAACAAGCAATTTTGGCCCTTTAAAAGAGGAATTAATCCTCTAAACCCTAGGTGCCTCAAACTAAAATAATAAATGGAAATTTGCAGTTCTACAATGCAACAAACTTCATAAAACTCTCAATAAATTGCACAAATATTATTACAATGAAAGGCATAATTTTAGAGAATTTTTTGAATGTATTTGAGGCCAAAAAACCCTCAAAACTCAAATCGCCAAAAATGGAATATTATAGAAAAATTACAAAATTTGAGGCCAAAAAACCCTCAAAACTCAAATCGCCAAAAATGGAATATTATAGAAAAATTACAAAATTAATCCAAGAGAAATTTGACCCTCAAACAAGGTCCAACTCTCCAATGCAAGTTGCCACAATGCATAAAATAGAATAAATTCCGGAATTGTCTTTAGGGCATAAAACCACCCCAAAAGCATGAGAATCTAACCACCAAGCAAGTCACCACTCTCAAAAGCAATTCGCCCACTTGAAAATAGCAAAAATGGTGTTTAAAACACCCTTATAGGAATTAGGATAACTCCAATGGTAATCTCTAAATGAAGCTACCTCACTGAAGAAAGAGGGTTTGCGTCTTCTAACTCTTTGCTTGAAAGGTTTCGTATTCAAAGCAAATGGCTTAGCATTTTCGTGCTAAAAGACCAAGATTGAATATCAAACATTGCATAACCTCTCCAAATGATTTCTCTTTTACCTTTTATAGCCCTCCAAGTGTGATGCCCAAAAGAAGAAGGAAGGATAACTTAAAATAATTAAAAGACCTCTTATGATCTTTTTTAAAAATCACTTAAACCTCTATGACCCTTAAAGGTCCCCTCTTTAAATGAAATAAGAAACATAAAGTAACTTCCAAAAAGGTACTCTTTTTACAAATATTCAATCAAAACACTTCCTTCAGCTGTACACTTCCTTCTAGAAGGGGCAATCTTTGGGCTGATTTCAACAACCCCTCTTTTTGGGCTCTCCGCTCTGCTAGTCGTGAGGATCTTCTCATCGATTATACGGTTTGGTATTTTCAGTCATAAACCTTCTTGACCTTATTGGTCACGCTCACACACTTGGTGTTGTCCTTGTCGATGTCTTTCTTCAGATTGTGCTTGTCCCTCCCAATGTAGTTTGTTTTGATACCATTTTTAGATAACTATGTGCTCCAATTATCATTCTAGATCGTCACACAAGTTTTAGTGAGCCAAAATTTGGGGTAGGCCATGAAATAATCAATCCACCTCCTTGACAAGGTCAAGGGTAACTTGGGTTTCTTGAGCTTCTTCTCTAATGATTTTTTTCACTACCATGTTTCAGAGGAACTGAAAGTCTTCAGCCAATAAATCTTCTCACATGTGATTTTTCTGTGGTGCTTCAAACTCTTTGCCCATCAAAACTTTTTGGACCATGCTCTAGATTTTATCTTCCCCAAATTTCTTGAGACTCACTTGTCAAGGTGCTTGATGCCACTAACCCAAATCGTTTATTGGCAACAACGCCAAAAATATATTATGATAAATATGCACTACCAAACCAGAAAAAATTACACAAGACACAAATCTCGGTACTTTATAAATATAACATAGCATATACAATAGGTTCTCCAAAATATAGAACAAGACTACTTGGGAGAATGCACAACATAACTAACAGGGAGAATACACACGAGAGCTTCGTCAATATGTGCCCGAACATATCATAAATAGGTGAAATCTTGAAAAGGTATGTTGGTTGGACAATGACCAACAAATACCTCTCATATCGGACGGCAAAAACAACTAGTTACCCTGACAAACAACCAAAAATTAATTATGCCTATACAAACACAGTCAAAACACATATATGCTAATCATCATTTATTCCCTTACTCGAGTATACAAAACATAAAACCCTTGAGTAGGCCAAATATATAAAATATATGATGCATATCGTATGCTATATCAAAAATCATATCTACATTGAAAGTGTAGACTAGTGTTGCTAGAATAAGTCACTTGCATAATTATTGTTTTCTACTTCCAAGAGGCTGTCTTTAAGATTTTCATGTTAAAAATGCATATTAGACTTGAAATCGTCGCTTCTCTCTTTTGGTTCTCTACAAATTATATTCTTTATGTATGGGTATGCCTCATATTCACAATTTGAATTAAAAAGGGATAATGATTGAATAAAGTTTGCTAAGATCTGATTGTATATTTATCAATAAAGGTGCCTTCATGAATTGCATAAGCACAAAAACGACTTCCTTAAGGCAATGATCACGTATTCATTAAGTGCTTGTACAAGGTGATGGTGGTGAAAATGATTTTGTGGAATGATGCATGCACATTTGATTGAGGAATATGATCATATGTATAAAATGTGAACAGGGTAAACCGTAAAACCATCTAGTCATGTCAGTAACATGAATTATTCTCTACTAGTGCTTTGGCCCATTACATTCCCTGACATGTACACCCACTACAAGGATAGAGGTACGTTGCTTAATGGTCGTTGGAAATCACACCTACTTATCTGAGATAGAGGTATGTTGCTTAATGGTTGTTGAAAATCACACCTACTTATCTACTTACTGTTGTCAACCTGGTGTTTGCGCCCTGAATCGAAGAAGTGCTGAAATGGCTAATCCTCGCTCCAGTTGAAACAAAGGGATCTTCTCATGAGGGTGGGTGCCTCAATGATGAGAAGAACCTCCAGAGAAGGTTGGTTCCTGTAAGATGTATCTATGAGGATCTCAATTTCTACGTGACAAACTACCCGGGGAAAAGGGGATAAAGAACTTGAAAGGAAATCCTAACTAAAATGGTGATACACCTAATTTGCTTGATCCACTCAAATCGAGCTTCTGAGAACACTGATTCAGACAAGGAAGAGGCAGAACTTCAACTCCAATTGATCAATACACAAGTATTTCATGAAAAAGTTTAATCTAATGATCTAAGCTTGAGGGAATTGAAAAAATAGGTTTGATGAAAGGCATTAAACAATCACTAATATCCACTATAAACTCAGTAAAAGACATTCAAACACAGAAGGTGACTTGCATAAATGACCAGCTAGTAACTAGGTACGAATTCAGATTTCACAAGGAAGAAGAAAAATGTTTCACTTAGGCAAATGTATAACAAAAGTACACTATACAACGGCTAAAAATTGAAAAAACACAGTTCTCTTATTGATTCTGAAAAAGGTTACAACACAAACTTTAGCAGAAGTTTTCTTGCCAAAAGAGGGATCCTTTTTTACAACGCTGAAAAGCCATTAATATAGAAAATTTACAAAAGCCAAGAGGTGGCATTTGAAAATAGAGAGGGAGTAAACTCAAACCAACTCAATGTTTACAAAAGTCTATTTTGTCTTGCATGAAGATTCCTTGCGTTGAAAAGGATGGTGGCTAATTTTGGGAAGTCAAACTCTTATCATGCAAAAATGCTATGCCCACCTCCAAATATGGACTTCCTCTTGAGCTGTTTGATTGTTTGAAAGCATGAGATAAACAAGAGCATGCATGAAATCCACGCCATGCTGAAATTAGAACTCCAATTGAAACGTTGGAAGCTGAGTTGGAACATTTGAAAGCACGAGTAGATCCGGAGATGAGCTTGACTTCAACAACTAGTCAACTGAAGCTTTCACCGGTCAACCGAAAATAGCCTTTGCTTGCATGGATTTTTTTTTATTTTGGTCTGCCCATTCGTGTCTATTTTTTGCGGACTTATATTTTCTGTCCAAGTCCAATTATTCCTTCGGAATTCTGTCTTGCCTTCGTTTTTTTATTATTTCCTTTCGGAATTTTGTTGGCTTCTCTTTCGGATTTTTTCCTTTCCTGCAGAGTTTGTACCTTGGCTGCATTTCCTTCAGAATTCTTGTTGACCTCTCTTTGGATTTCCTTCAGACTATCTCCTTTTGACTCATCTTTTGCCTGTTGACTTTAGGTTCACCCCCTATTTCTTTTGGGATTCTTTGCTATCTCATTTCTTCGGACTTTTTGTCTTTACCTTTGTTTTGTTCCTATTTCTTTCGGAATTTTCATTTTTTGCCCTTCAGAATTTTATGTTATCTCCCATGGCTTTGTCATTTCCTTTTCTGCGGATTTCTTGTTAAGCCCCTTAGATTATCATGTTGATGTCCTCCCACAAACTTCCTTTTGCCTTTGCTTATATTTTCTTCGGGTTTTATGTCTTTCAATTTCCTTCGGACTTTTATCTTAAGGCACCCGGGCTTTTTGGAGGGCACCTAGGTTTTTTGGAGGGCATCGGGGCTTTTTGGAAACGTCATTTTTGAAGGGTACATTGCCCTTTGGATTTTTTAATTTGTCCTTTGAATTTTTCCAAAGGAATTCCTTTAGGGTTTTTGTCTGAGTCTATTTGTTTGTTTTTCAATGTCTGCAACTTCGGATTCTTCACTGCTTGTTACTTATAAAAAGAGATAAGCAATTCACCCTGAGAAATCCGAAATGCACTACCCTAAGTAATTTGGGTTTCTAAACTCGAATTACTTATACTGATAAAAATTTCATAAGCAAAGCATTTCTCAAAACCCGATTTGCACTGTCAAGAGTAATTCGGGTTTTCCAACCCGGATTACTTCTGCGGATAAAACTTTCATAAGCAAAGCACTTCTCAAAACCCGATTTGCACTGTCAAGAGTAATTCAGGTTTTTCAACCCGAATTACTTCTGCTAAGGGGTTTCAACTGCTGATTACTCATAAAGTGAAATAAGTTGTGTCTCTTGTAAAACCCAAAGACTTCTCCTTCGAAAAACCCAAAGTCTTCTGTTGTGTAAAACCCGAAGTCTTGCTTGAATGCCCACCCTCCCACATTTAGGCAAAATTTTGGTATATAGGCCAAAAAATGGCCAACACTTCTGGCGACTCGCAGGGAAGCATGCCCTCTATGCTTGAGAACTCAGACCATGTAGATGCTATTTGAACTCCCAAAACAATGATAAATCTTGTTTCTGACTGAAAATTTCCTCTGATCATGGCTGAAGTAACCTTTCTCTTTCAAAAGAAGGAAAACACATGAAAGCAAGAAACTAAGAAGCAAATGTGCAAACAAGCACTTATTGGAACAAAACTAAATGGAACAACTGTGCTTGAACAACACTTGGAAGAAAACAAAACAAATAAGGAACCTAGCTAACCATGATAAAACATGATCTGCTTGGATCAAATGGGAAATTCTTGAACTCACTCTTTCCAAGAGATGGTACAAGTTGCAAAGCAGGATGTTTATTAATCATAACCTTTGATGAGACATTTTCCTTGTCCACCAATTGTATTAGCATCTTATCAAATGAGTCATCAACAACAAACTAGTCACCAACAAAGACAAATTCATCAAGTACCTCCTGATCTTTTTCATATTGCTTGCCATCTACCACCTTGTCAAGTGATACCTCATCTATGCATGGTTCTTGAGTGACCACATCCTTCTTATCGACTGCTGCAAGTTCATCCGGCTCTTTAAGGAGCTTTGAGTAGGCAACCCAATCTGTACTGTGACCTTGAATAAGTGATTCTTGATCAAATTTTTGGTAAACGTGTCATTCAATAGACAACATATGCATACAAAGTTCAATCTCCTGAAGAGATTCAAGGTACAGCTGCCAATCATCTTTTTGTTCCTCATTTTGATCTATAGAATCAGCTTGAAATCTATCTGGATCCTTCTCAATAGGAGATACCTGTAACTCACGTATGACTTCAATTTGTATCAGCACCTTTTGAAGTTTCTCTACATCAAAATCAGTCTTCTCACTCTCAACTATAATTGGATGTTCAACTACAATCTCAAGTGAAGTATCAATAGGGAATTCTTCCTCAAACACACCTGAAGCATCCTCTACACACTCTGCAAGAACTTGCCCTGTAGTTGCAACCTCTTTCTCAATCCTCCAAAGAACAGGTTCCTCCTGAGGAAGGGAGATGGTGGGAGGGTGATGAAATTCATTTGTTTGAGAGGAAAAATGAAGCATGGGAGGTTGATCATGATCAAATTTTGGAATCTTGAGGGCAATGGAATTATCTAGGGAGTTTTGGAGAGGAGGGAAAGAGAAACTCTTAAAGACCTCTGTATTTTGTTCCTTCCACTTGGCCATTACCTCATCAAAGTCTGAAACCTGCTTGCCTTCCTGGACAACTTGAGCTTGAGGGATGATTGGTGAGGAAAGGGGACTATAGGAATGTTTAGTCTCATGAATAGGCTCTTGAATACAACTAGGAAGCTCCCTTGTCACACACTGGGCATGATTAAGAACTTCATGAGAATAAGAAGCACAAGAACCCTTTGTAGACAATTGGTTTAACTCGATTTTCTACCTCTCCCAAACCTCCATCTTTTTCAATACAAGAATACACAACCCATTGATCTCTTCTTGATCATTGGACACATTTTGAAATAGACCATTCACTTTTTCATACTGAGAGTTAGAACAAACCTTTCTTGCATATGCTAGTATTCTGAGCTTTATTTCGTTCATTCTTTCTTGAAGGCAAGGTTGCTCATATGCAACATCGTAGCCATATGGGGAAGATGAAATCTGGTTTTGAGACTGATATGTCTCACAAGGAAGATAAGAATCATGCTCTTGATAATAAAGATCATGAGAAACTTGATAAGGCTTAACATAGCTTTGATAATACTCTTGATAAGGCTGATTAGGCTCATAGGTATCATGACAAGGGTGGTATGATCCATCATTGCGCTGATAAGGAAACATAGCATATGAATTCTCTTCATACACAATCATCAAAATTCATTCATGATAATGCAATAAAAATAAACTTACATGGAAACTGTGCTTGAATTATTGGAAGCAATTGCTTGAGCTTGGAATCACCAAATACTTCTGAAAAACACTGCTGCAACTGCAATTTCATGAAGACCAGCTCCAATAGGTCCCATCGGACGTGCCAAAAATTGTTGTCAACCTGGAGTTGCACCTTGAATCGAAGACATGCTGAAATGATTAATCCTCGCTCCAGTTGAAACAATGGGATCTTTTCATAAGGGTGGGTGCCTCAATGATGAGAAGAACCTCCAGAGAAGGCTTCCTGTAAGATGTATCTATGAGGATCTCAACTTCTACGTTACAAATTGCCTGGGGAAAATGGGAGAAAGAACTTGAAAGAAAATATTAGCTAAAATGGTGATACACCTAATTTGCTTGATCCACTCAAATCAAGCTTATGAGAACATTGATTCAGGCAAGGAAGAGGCAGAACTTCAACTCCAATTGATCAATACACATAAGTATTTTACGAAAAAGTTTAATCTAATGATCTAAGCTTGAGGGAAATAGAAAAATATGTTTGACGAAAGGCACTAAACAGCCACTAATATCCACTCTAAACTCAACAAAAGACGTTCAAATACAGAAGGTGACTTGCATAAATGACCAGCTAGTAACTAAGTATGAATCTAGATTTGACAAGGAAGAAAGAAAATCTTTCACTTAGGCAAATCTATAACAAAAGTACACTATACCGGTTGCTGGAAATTGAAAAAACACAATCCTCTTATTGATTCTGAAAAAGGTTACACCACAAATTTTGGCAGAAGTTTTCTTGCCAAAAGAGGGATCCTTTTTTACAAGGCTAAAAAACCATTAATATAGAAAATTCACAAAATCCAAGAGGTGGCGTTTGAAAATAGAGAGGGAGTAAACTCAAACCAACTCAACGTTTACAAAAGTCTATTTTGTCTTGCATGAAATTCTTTGCGTTGAAAAGGACGGTGGCTAATTTTGGGAAGTCAAACTCTTATCATGCAAAAAATGCTACGCCCACCTCCAAATATGGACTTCCTCTTAAGCTGTTTGATCGTTTGAAAGCATGAGATAAACAAGAGCATGTATGAAATCCACGCCATGCCAAAATTAGAACTTCAATTGAAACGTTGGAAACTGAGTTGGAATGTTTGAAAGCACGAGTTGATCCGGAGATGAGCTTGACTTCAACAACCAGTCAACTGAAGCTTTGGCCAGTCAACCGGAAATAGCCTTTGTTTGCATGGATTTTCCTTTTATTTTGGTCTGCCTGTTCGTGTCTATTTTTGCGGACTTCTATTTTTTGTCCAAGTCCAATTATTCCTTCGGAATTCTGTCTTGCCTTTGTTTTTTTAATTATTTTCTTTCGGAATTTTGTTGGCTTCTCTTTCGGATTTTTTCCTTTCCTGCGGACTTTGTACCTTGGCTACATTTCGTTCAGAATTCTTGTTGACCTCTCTTTGGATTTCCTTCGGACTATCTCCTGTTGACTCATCTTTTTCTTGTTGACTTCTCTTTTTCCTGTTGACTTTATGTTCACCCCCTATTTCTTACGGGATTCTTTGCTGTCTCATTTCCTTGGATTTTTTGTCTTTACCTTTGTTTTGTTCCTATTTCTTTCGGAATTTTCATTTCTTGCCCTTTGGAATTTTACGTTATCTGCCATGGCTTTGTCATTTCCTTTTCTGCGGATTTCTTGTCAAGCCCCTCGGATTATTATGTTTGCAATTTTTCCGAAGGATGTCCTCCCACAAACTTCCTTTTGCCTTTGCTTATATTTTCTTCGGGTTTTATGCCTTTCAATTTCCTTTGGACTTTTATCTTAAGGCACTTGGGTTTTTTGGAGGGCACCCTCGCTTTTTTGGAAACGTCTTTTCCGAAGGGTACATTGCTCTTCGGATTTTTTAATTTGTCCTTTGAACTTTTCTGAAGGAATTCCTTCGGGACTTTTGTCCGAGTCTATTTGTTTGTTATTCAGTGTTTGCAACTTCGGATTCTTCACTGCTTGTTACTTATAAAAAGAGATAAGTAATTCACCCTGAGAAATTCGAAATGCACTACCCTAAGTAATTCGGGTTTCTAAACTCGAATTACTTCTACTGATAAAAATTTCATAAGCAAAGCATTTCTCAAAACCCGATTTGCACTGTCAAGAGTAATTCGGGTTTCCCAACCCGGATTTCTTCTGCTGATAAAACTTTTATAAGCAAAGCACTTCTCAAAACCCAATTTGCACTGTCAAGAGTAATTCAGGGTTTCCAACCCGGAGTACTTCTGCTGAGGGGTTTCAACTAGTGATTACTCATAAAGTGAAATAAGTTGTGTCTCTTGTAAAACCGGAAGACTTCTCTTCCAAAAACCCGAAGTCTTCTGTTGTGTAAACCCTGAAGTCTTGCTTGAATGCCCACCCTCTAACACTTGGGCAAAATTTTGGTATGTAGGCCAAAAAATGGCCAACACTTACCTTCACTTCCAAATGAAAATCGGGATGATTTTGTTTTTTGGAGTGCTCTTGCACAACTTGAGGCACTGACCATTGTAGGATTCATAAGTGTTGCTAAAACTATTATTAAAAAAATTTGCACCATAAAATTGGATCATATAATAGTAATAGAATTGCAACAAATTGATAAACAAATTAGAATATTTGTTTTTCAGTTAGAAAAATAAACTTGCATTGTATTTTAGTTAAAATTTGATATGTACAATTAAAAAGGCAATATGATTCAAGCCACTCACCAGCACATGGCAGAGGGTGCTAGACATATTTCAAGAAGCAAAGGTTAAATCAACCGTATTCTCAATTTTCCTAGTTAATTCCAAACAATTTATTTCATTTTATTTTATTCAGGTTGGGGGGAGACGGGAAGGAATGCGGGGTTTGTCGAGGGTGGTTTTTGATTGTTCTGAATGGCCTTGCTAAGAGACCAGTTCCTTCCTCATTTTCCATTCTTCCTTTCGCTTGTAGTTCATCTCAGGTTTGGGGAGTGCCTGTACTTTTGGTTGCAATCTTCTTTTTCCTTCATTGCTGTCTGGACCATTTGTATTATCTTTGTCTGTCAGAGGTTCTTTTTTCTTGATTTCCTTCATTTGTTCCAAACAATGGAAAGGATTAATTGATACAACTTGGGTCCATTGCTCCAAGGGTTTGTTGGACTAGACATATCCCAAGTGTCTGTTGTGGTTTCCTTTTTGCCAACTGTCCTCCGTTCATGATACTCAGTTGGGTCCTCTACAACTTCCTTCTATGTCCTGGTTCCCTTAATTCCTAGATCCTCCAAAATATCCAGCTTCAAGCCACTTGGATTCTTTGGAAAAGACAACCTGAGGTATCCTTTCTCAAAATGGAACTTGCACCTGAACGAAATGCTCTGGTAGTTCACCTGATGCTCCTAGATGTTGTCTTTTAGCTTTTGAATCGAGGGTGGCTTGGACGGTTTTCTCAAGTCCATCTAAGCATGGATTCTTGTAGATCTCAGATTAGCTAGTTTCTGGATTGCATCAGATGTCATAAGGTAAGAATGCAGTTAGTCAGGGACTCTCCAATCTGGTCAAGCATAGATTGCTGCCATAATTCCAGAGGT
The DNA here is from genome assembly GCA_037957365.1 of Torreya grandis. Classification (NCBI taxonomy): domain Eukaryota; kingdom Viridiplantae; phylum Streptophyta; class Pinopsida; order Cupressales; family Taxaceae; genus Torreya; species Torreya grandis. Next base: position 2,301,551 of record JARHVA010001503.1, read on the forward strand.
GTCGATAGTGCAACCCATATTGTGACTCCAGATGACATTTATTTTTAGGGGGTTGAGCCCCACTGTATACAACTTCATAAATAGGTTTGCTCACCTCATTATTCGCAAACCATTTTCAAAAGCCTATGTTAAAATTTGGCAGAAGCAAACAGAACTGGAAAATATCTTCATGACAAGATGCTAATAGCTGCCTGTTTATCGAGTTTACAGTTTCGTTCTAACCATTGTTTGATTGTTTCTGCTTGGAGTTTGATACCCCAAGAATGACAATCAAATGTCTTTGCATTTAAAGCCCGAATGAGTTTCCAGATTGATTCATGGTTGAGAGCAAATGCATGTGATTCTTGCATGTAAGATATGCTTTCCCCTTTTGTAGAAGCTTCTAATTTCTCCTTTCCTTTATTCTGTAGTAAATCATCAAGATTTTATAATGGTGGAAGGAAGGGTGGCGAGAGACCCATCTCCTACCACATAATTCCTCATATTAAAACAGCAGTGGCGTTACATTGCAAATTCCTTCTCACTATAATAATGCATATTTTTGTGATCATTTAAGAGAAATAAGTGTGCAAACGCGTTACATTGCAAATTCCTTCTCACTATAAGAATGAATGTTTTTGTGATCATTTAAGAGAAAGTAGTGTGCAAACCTCCATTATAAGAGGCATGTCAGCTTGTGCCTCAAGCTATGGGCCTGTAATCATTAGTTCAGAGTAAACACATGCTTCGTGCACTCCCCATCAATATATTTGCTACACAGATATTAGAAATTAAAATATTAAAGTGGGAAATGGATAGCCACATGCCGCCATTGCCTAATTTCCTGAGCTTTTCCTTCTGCTCTTTTGGAGACATTCATGGTTTGCGTGTGATACTCCACTTGATGGATGGTTGTGCACACTGTTATTTAGAACCAAGTATGTTGATGCATATGCACACGGTCATCTATTCTTGACCCTGAATTCAGCAATTTCAGATGTAGTAAATGTCAAATCACAAATTGCATTAGACTCAGTACAGCTCCCTCACCCTGCAGCTTCAATTTCTTAGCATTTGGATTTACTGAAAATTTGTGTCGGTATATGTTATTTATGTATTTCATGAGATTTTAGTTTTGTAAGCTGGGAGGTTGGTGTGATGGATTTGGATTTTAAACCTGTATTTTGCATTTTATAGGAAACGTCAATATGTGTTTGTGGCATTTTCTGAAGGGTTTTGTGTGTGAATTTTTATCAGGATGACGAGATACAGTCATTATCTTCATATCGAATACCTATAAACAATTTATCTGTGTCTCCTTCCCTTGAAAGAGCAAGGCCACTATCTTATGCTATTGGGGAATTAAGCTTAAGGTCATTGGCAACTTCTGCAGCAAATTCATTGGCCAAATCATCTGTGGAAAGAGCAACTGTTTCAGATATGCTCATTGATTCATTTGGAAGGATGCATACATACCTACGGATTTCATTGACAGAGCGGTGCAACCTTAGGTGTCAATATTGCATGCCTGCTGAAGGTGTGGAGCTTACTCCCAAATCAGAGATTTTATCACAAAATGAAATTATTCGTTTGGCAAACCTTTTTGTGGCTTCAGGTGTGGACAAGATAAGGTTGACAGGTGGAGAACCAACTATTAGGCCTGATATTGAAGATATATGTATTCGCTTGACTGGTCTAGAAGGCCTGAAGACTTTGGCAATGACAACAAATGGTCTTACTTTAGCAAAAAAGCTTCCAAATCTCAAAGCAGCTGGATTGAACTTGTTGAATATTAGCTTAGATACTTTGGTTCCAGCAAAATTTGAGTTTTTGACTAGACGCAAAGGGCATGCAAAAGTTTTGGAAGCAATAGAAATGGCCATTAACCTTGGTTACAATCCTGTTAAGGTGATTGTCTTGCACCGGAAGTATAGCTGCATTTGTTAGCTTATTCTTTACATAAAGTGCAGCAGATGAAAAGTGGAGAATAATTAGAAACAACAGGTTGCCAGTAGCTATAGGATGTATACTTTATTATTTGTGGTTTTGATTATTATCAGTTCGGATTTTCTTTCAATCAAGCATTATTCTCATTGTTATGATCCTCGCCTTGGTGTGACAACAGGTCAACTGTGTTGTCATGCGTGGGCTAAACGATGACGAGATTTGTGACTTTGTAGAAATGACAAGGGAAAAGCCCATCAATGTGCGATTTATTGAGTTCATGCCTTTTGACGGAAATGTGTGGAATGTAAAGAAGCTTGTTCCTTATGCTGAAATTCTGGACATAGTGGTAGGTGGAAGCATCCATGGAATGCTCATCTTTACCTTACAGCTTCTCAGATAATACTTTCAATAATGGGGCTTCTCTGTACATTCACAAAGATTGAACGTGTTTCTTATAACAGGTGCAGCGATACAAAGGTTTCAAACGGCTTCAAGATCATCCATCTGATACAGCAAAGAACTTTAAGATAGATGGCTTCCAGGGTACTGTCTCTTTCATTACGTCAATGACACAGCATTTTTGCGGTGGATGCAACAGATTGCGCCTTTTGGCAGATGGAAACTTCAAAGTTTGCCTTTTTGGCCCTTCAGAGGTATGAAACTTTCCTAATCATTTTTATTTTTTCTAGGGTATGTATTCCAATATATTCTCTCTTTTGCACACATGTGCTCATGATTATGCATTCTATAGATGACAATTTTGGTATTATATTTTGTTAAGACTTATCTGTATGAATATTTAATAAAGTATACATAGAATAAACAGGAATGATCAAACAGGGTAATTAGACTCCTTTCTGATTATGATATAAATACTGTGTTATTGTTACAAATGGATTGATGCGTTGTGGCCAACCATTGCACCTATTGAACCACATCTTATATTTATAATTTTGGTTGATTTTTGGGGGATCTCCAGTCAACAAACAGGCCTTCATATGGTGGTACGTCTGCCTCAATTAGCCAGGAGATTTATTCAACTGGTCTTGAATATTTGTTTCAGGCCTGCAGCTTAGATAGCAAACATCTTACAATTTTTTGTGTCAGCTGAGATGGATGTTAAGATGCTCATTTACAAACCATCCTGATTATCAAGCTTAGCTTTTTGCTTGTATCCTTCTTGTGGAGTAAAGCACAGTTGAATGGATCTTTTTGAGTTGACCCAAGTAATTATACTTGTGGAGCAGTTGATGGTACTTCTGCCTCAATTTTTAGCCAGCAGATATATTCAATTGGTCCTTAATATTTGTTTCATGCCTGCAGCTTAGATAGCAAACATCTTAACAATTTTTTGTGTCAGTTGAGATGGATATTAAGATGTTCATTACAAACTGTCCTGATTATCAAGCTTAGCTTTTGGCTTGTATCCTTCTCGTGGAGTAAGGCATGGTTGAATGGACTTTTTTGAGTTGACCTAAGTAATTATGGTTGGTGTCTTAATCCATTTTAATTGTTTGCTTGTATTGAAGTGTCACTTAGGGGGTCGTCCAGAGTCCCATACTATGTGATGATGATGAGGATGATGATGAATTTTAATGTCCTTGAGGACAAATTGGTCTGTAGGAGCTATAAAGGTCTACCTATTTAGAAAGAAGATCGTTTCTATAATTGTTAAGCTTTATGATAAATTCTCGAAGCTTTGTTTAATCGTCTTGATTTAAGGTTCCATGTACTAATTTGTGATTGAAAATGTCCATGTAACTAGTATTATTATTAAGAGGACAGGTAATAGAAAATGGGTTTCATCCTCTACTTCATTTAAATTGCTTACCCATTCTACATAAATGCTAGATGCCTTATTCTCAATTGTACGCAATACAAAATATGTCAGCATTGCTTGGGTGGTCATGGTCCAATAAGTTGATTGATAGCTACATTTTTGGCGGTGATTCTGATTTATTGTTCTAGCTGCACGTTGTGAGGAGCCCTTTAGTTGGGGAATAGAAAGAAATTTAATAGCATATTTGATAGTTCCACATTGTTCAATCCCATTGAAAGAAATGAGAAAGGAGGAAAAGTGACAAAAATGTCAATGTGACGAGAAACATGTTTGGGAGAGGTGCATATGAGAAATTGGTTTTTTTACATATAATATTTTTTAGGAATTCATCAGAATTCAGCCATAAACATAGTTTAAACATTGAGGTTTCCTCAACAAATCAAACATGTATAGTTTTATATTGAGAAAAGAAAGAAAGAAATTATATTAATGTCCACGAACAACCAAAGTAGGTCAATGGGACTCAAGAGTACACCCAATTCCAATAGAAAGTGCTAGGGTAAAAGGACTCTAGGAACAATGACTAACTAAGAAAAAAGAACAAAAGCATTGAAAGTAAAACGTGGCGCAAACCCAACTCAGTAAACCCCCTAATCCATGTGGTTAGGGTAACAATACAAATAGCCATGTGAGGGTGGGGGAGACTAAGAACCCATGAAGAGCATGGGCCGATGAAAATTGAAAGTCGAAAAGACTGGACGATAGACTCATCAAACACTCCGACTGTCCCTGGGATAGAGGAATCATTTGTATCATTGTCTTGTTGAACACAACTATCTACTGAGAGGGAGGGGTGAATCAGTAGATCAACTAAAAACTAGTTATTTAACTTTCTAATGAAGATACAAAAATATATGCTTATCAAAGAACAAATGTAGAGAGCACACACACACACAAAAGCACAGTACACCAGATTTTTACGTGGAAAACCCAAAGGGAAAAACCACGGTGAGAATAGCTGCTAGAATCTAGTGTTCTAATCCAGCCTCATAGGTAAATCACCTCACTGACAAATTCACACTGGTTACATTTAAGGACACCTATCCTTAGGAGACACCAATCCCCTAACTGAGCACCAACTCAGTTTAACCTTATTCGTTACAAGATTTAAGGGCACCAACCCTAAGGAGACTCCAATCCCCTAATTGAATACCAACTCATTTTGTTTGATGGCACCAACCAATCAGAACTATAGAGCTACAACTCCAATATACAAGATAGATTCACAAATGAATCCAGTTCAGTTTCTTTGTTACAAGTCTAGTCTGTAATTGCTCAGTCTTGGCTTATTCTGTGTATGCCTATTCTTCTTCTCTGCTCAATCTCTACACATTCTTTGTGTGCCCTTTCTTTCTCTCTGCCTTACTCTCTGCTCATTCTCTGTGTGTTTTTTCTTTCTCTTTTCTCAATCTCTGCACATTCTCTGTGTGCTCTTTCTTTCTCTCTGCTCAATTTTTGCACATTCTTTGTGTGCTCTTTCTTCCTCTCTGCCTCACTCTGTGTCCCGTTGTCTTTCACTCTGTGTCTGCATACATCTTGAGTTGACACCCTTCGAGTTTTCTCTGATGGCACTTTTCAGATTCAACAATAGCAACATCAGCCCATTTTCTTTATCTGCGTATGTCTGGATATGTTCTATTCAGACACGCTTCATTCCCCCTTTTTCTTTTGCCTTTTACTCTGTCTGCGTATGTCTCTAGTCGATAGCCTTTTACTCCATCTACATATGTCTCTAATCGACAACGTTTGACTCACTCTCTGAATTGTGATGGCAGCAACAATGGCAAAAAGGAAATTACAATGTTCAAGATGTTGTATATGTATAGACAATGAAGCTTAGGGTTTTCTATCTCCAATTACGTTCACACTTCAGCTGCAAGCTTACTGGTTCTCATTAAAAACGATTTTGACTTATGCTCTTTCTTGTGTCTCAGTTCATGCATCACATTGCAATGGTCAAGTCTCTTTACTATGTTTGGCAATTGCTGGATTTATCTCATAAATGCATAGCCTCCTTAATCGATAATTGATTGGTTGGATTGATCATTCTCGGACTCCGTGTAGACTTTTTGAGCTCATCTGTTTGTCTGGTCATGTCTTTAAACGAGGATTATTCATCTTGTCATTGGCGCCATTCACTGTCTATCTTGAACCGTCAGATATTTTCATTTTTTAAAACAGAACCGTCGATCTCTCTTGCATTAACCATCGAGCTCTTTCTCGCATCTCGATATTTTCTATAGATTGGTTCGCTTTCACTCCTTTCAATTATATTTGATATGCTCGATCTTTACCCTTTCTATTGTATCGTTAAACTCCGGCATGTTGACGTTATCTCATTTTCTTCGGCATTCTTGTAATGCTTTTGCACCGTTGATCCTTGTAGACTTGCTCGATTTTTAACATGCCTTGTCCCTTTGAGAATGCCCTATAAGACTTCCATACTTTATCCTTCGGCAAAGTTACAAGTGACCTTTCTTTTCGGATAATTTGTTGCGGGCTTTCTGTCAAGGGCTTTTCGGGACAATTTCCCCGAAGGAATTGTTGCGGACAATTTCCCCGATGGAATGTCTAAGTGCCCTTCGGATTTTCTTTAAGGGTCCACGGACCCTTCGGCTTTTTCAAAAACTACCCTTCGGCTTTTCTGTAAGGGTCCACATACCCTTTGGCCTTTTCAAAAACCACCCTTCGGGTTTTCTGCAAGGATCCACATACCCTTCGGACTTTTTGAAAAGATCCCTTCGGACTTTCTGCAATGGTCCACTTTCCCTTTGGAACTTTTGCAACAGTCCACTTACCTTTCAGACTTTTTGAAAAGATCGCTTCGGAACTTTTGCAACGGTCCTTACCCTTCAGAATTTCTCAAAGTGCCCTTTCAGAAACTTTGTTTGGTCCACTTGCCCTTCAGACTTCTTGCAAAGTACCCTTCAGAAATGTTGTTTCGGACATTTTGTCTGACAAGACTTAATCAATTTTTTGAGAGAATTCTCCATGACATTTTCTTTGAAAGAATTGACCAATTCGGGTTCTTGACACTTGCATACTTTGGGTTCTTATCATTGCTTTGCTCATAAGATTGAAAGAAGTAAAGTTACTTGGTAACCCTGATTTACTCTTGAGGCAAAGACCCATTCGGGTTTCTTGACTTGCTTGACTTCACTAGACCAATTCGGGTTCTTTGCATGACTTTAATTATAAAGTTCATAAGTAGTGAAAGCACTTGACAATCCCGATTTACTCCACTAGACCCATTCGGGTTCTTGAGACTGCTTAGCTTATAAAAATGAATGCAACTAAGTCGTTCCGGAAACTCGATTAACTCACCTAGACCCATTCGGGTTCTCAACATTGCTTTACTTATTTTATAAGTAGAAGCACTTCACAAACCGGATTTACTCCACAAGTCTGTTCAACTCAACCTTTGACATTAATGCATGATAGCACATGTTGCCTTTGACATCAATGCCAATTCTTTAGACCTCAATGACTATGTCCAACAATCTCTCCCTTTGTCATTGATGTCAACTCATCATCAAAATGCCTTAACCCTTTATCTTCGTTCTACTTTCTCCCCTTTTGACATTAATGACAAAGAGTCTCTACCATAATATGTCAACAATCTGCTCCTTTCCTGGCATCTTGGTTGTTCTGATTCTTGGACTTGACAGGCTAGAACACTTTGCGAGGAAATCCCCCTTTGGCAATGGCACATTTGCTTAATTCTTACTCGGACACATTCAAATCTGATTCCTCTGGCTTCATTATTCCTCAAAAGATCATGTATATAGCATTGGTCTGAAAGACCAATCAATAATCGACATATCTCTCTATAGATAGGCATGATGATCTAGAGCCAACACATCTGTGTCTCCTCCTTTGTTATCACATAGCAAAGGGACTGCAACTATCTCACCAGATTCCCTTTTCTCTTAATCCAAGAGTTAATAATATTCCTTCAATACTCCCCGTGGATTCATGCCCTATCACTAGTATCTAGTGATGTGATGTAGGACCTATTACTCCCAAATTTTGTCTCATTGCATCACTTGAGCATTTACAGGTCTCCATACATAGCCCTTTGATCCTAGGACTTTGACCAATTACAAAGCTTTCACTTTGTTTATTTATGAGGATTTAGTATACTGTCTAGGCACCTAACTTGGTCTGATCAAGTCATCATCTCAGCCTTCTTGAGTCAACATCTGCAGCACACAGCATCTTTTTTTTCAATTATGACTAAAGCTTTTCACATATGCTCCTTTTCACGTCATGCATGGCTCCTCAAACCATTTAGATTATCTGAGTTAGCTCCCCTTAACTCCATGGTATATGCAACTTATCATCTTCAGAACTCAAGATTTTCTTTGTTATGTAGCATAAACTAGTCTCAACTAGCATCCACTTGAGCATTTTCAATCTGCCACTACAGGTCATACAAAAAGCTCCTTTATCTTGAGCCTTCTTGATCCTGATAGACTGAACAATCTAGCTCCCCCTTGCTCTGCTGACTTACTAATAATCAATACAAGACTACTCAGCATAGGATCATTTACACATCAATATAGCATTGGTCTGAAAAGACCAATCAACAATCTTTATATCTCTATATCGGTTGATATTATGATCTCAGAGCAACCATACTTGCTTCCCACTTGGAAGTCTCCATATCCTGACTTTGGAACTAGAGTCCATGAACACGTTAACATACTCATTCTATCCCATCAGACACTATATTCATAGCACTTGATCATCTTGGCACAACAACATCAACTGGGAGCACTCATTCCTGCCTTCAGCACCTTCTGAAGAGCACTACTTGCTTCTTTACTTAAAGGGGTCTCTTAAGAATCATAGATAGAGACACCTTATTTCACAATGTTTTAGAACAGTGTGAAACCAGGAGTTACACATAACTCCTCACAGTCCTCGTCCTTATTCTTCTTGTTCTTAGGCTTGAGAGAAGTGACATGCTTATCCATCAAATTGTTCTCCTTTCCTTCTAGGATTGGAATACATGGAGACAATATGGATCCATGATACCCCTGTTCATCTGATGAATCTTCCTTGCAGCTAGAAATCTCATCACTAGGCCTCGAAGATTGACACTTTATGCTCATTACTTGCTCTACTACAGCTAGGTGTTCACTTGAATCTGTGCATACCCTTGACCTGTCTTCAGTCAATTTCTTCGGCTTCTCCTTGAGCTTTGTCTTCTCCTTCTCAACAATGGCAGATGTTGAGATCTCTTGACCCTTTCCAGCCTCTGTTGTACTCTCCACCACATCAACTAGATTGATGTGATCCGCAAACTCATCATGCTTCATGCTCACCACCTTTGGTCTCCATGAACTGATCTGCCTTCCTTTTTGATCTCTAGGATCCTGGATAAGCTTGTTCTGATTTGCAGACCTTTGCTTGCAGAACCTAACCATGTGTCCCTCATCATGGCAGTTGAAGCACTCACCCTTGCTCACATCTTGGTCTCCTTGTGTGTCCTATTGGGTCTCCTTTTCTCCTTCTTAGAGGCTTGTGAACCTTTGTTCACATTCGGAGGCATACCTTTCTGCACTTTTGATCTCACAAAGCTTGCTCTACAATGTTTAGCTATATGACCAAAATTATTGCACCCATAACATACTACATTTGTATCTAACAAGGACGCAACTGAATTTTTGCTTATAAAGTTATTTCGCCTTGTAGGTACAACTCTACATTTACTAGCCTTATGACCAAACTGATTATAGCTATAGCAATAACTATAAAAAGATGAAGAATTCGTGGTCATAGCATTAGGCTGCTTTGTTGATCTTCTTGTCTTTGTGTAATTGGCTGCATCAGTTACATTTGTCTTCTGCATATTCTTCAAAATTGCATAGACAGATTCTTGATTCTTCTTTGCCTCAGGGTTCTCTCCTCTAGCCTTCTTCTTATCAGCATTGCTTGTATTCGACTCTGCTCCATTGCAGGCTGTCTCCTTCTTGGATCCTAATCCTCCTGCTTTGAAATTGTCATACAACTTAGTAGATGCATTTGTCATGAGACTCTTTCCTTTCTCATAGCCAAGACCAAATCTTTCTTTTGAGGGCTTTTGTGAATTGATCAACGCATCAATAATGTCTGAACTTCCTTTTAGTTTTAGACCTTTGTCAATTTGCTCTTTAGCCTTCTCAAACTCCTTTCTCAGGGAAACTATTTTTGCCTCTAGCTTCATACATTCAATAGACTTGAGATGTAGTTCAATCTTGACTACATCTTCTGCTCTTTTGAGCTCTTCAATTTGAGTCTTTAAGCTCACCACCATCTGATCAGACTCTTCAAGACTCTTGGATAGATTTTCAATTTCCTTTTGTCCAATCTTCTTTTGTTTTGAGTTTTCCTTTTGTTGGCCATTTTTGGCCCACATACCAAATTTTGCCCAAGTATGAGAAGGTAGACATTCAATCAAAAATGGCAAGTTCAGACAACTTCGGGTTTTTTGGAAGGAGAAGTCTTCGGGTTTCCAGAGGAGCACTACTTAAAAACTTTATAAGTAATTAGCGGTCGAAACCCCGAAGCAAGTAAGAAGGTTTGGAAACCCTGATTTGGTCTAGGCAGTGTATTTTGGGTTTCTGGGCGTGCACTGCTTAATTACTTTATAAGTTGTGAGCAGTTAGAAACTCAAAATAAGTAATGAGACATCAAAACCCTGATTTGGTCTTACAAGTGCTTCTCAGGTTCTCAAAGGGACAAGTCTTCTCCAAGGGTCATTTCCGAAAGGAGGTCTAGGCACAAATCCCGAAGGACTCTTTCAGAAACAGAAGTGGTCCTCTTCAAAAAACCCGAAGGACCTTTTGCACATTTTCGAAGGGTTAGTACTTTTCTCCTAAGGGGACTCACAATACCAAAGGCACTTTTTAGGAAAATTCGAAGGGCACCAGCAAAAAGAAAGGCCGAAGGAAACAAGGAGATAGCTTTGGAAAATTGTCCCGAAAGAAAGAGAGCAAGAAAAAGCCGTCGGAGGGTTCCTTCGGGGGAAAGCAGGAGGAAGAAAGCCAAAAGAAAACAAGGATGTGGACAAAAGTCTGAAGGAATTCCTTTGGACAAATTGTCCGAAGAAATTCCTTTAGGAGATTTGCCTGCAAGACAAGATTTCTGGAGGAAAGAGAAACGAGCAAGAAGCCCGCAGAATGAAGGAGACTTCGAGTGGCAAGAGTCCAAAGACTTCATGTGGCAGAAGTCCGAAGACTTAAGGTGCAGAGAGTCCGAAGTAGCTAGCCTTGAGAAGCCCGAAGACTTCTAGATGCAGAAGCCCAAAGACTTCAAGATGGACAAGCCCGAAGTAAGTAAGCTTGGAAAACCTGAATTACTCTGCATAGAGTAAATTGGGTTTCTCCAAGTACTTTACTTAAAAAGATTTATAAGCAAAGGAGCAGACAAAGTCCGAAGTTAGAGAGATCAAAGAACTCGAATTACTTTGCATAGAGTAAATTGGGATTCTTCAAGTGCTTGACTTAAGCTTGGTCTAACAACACGAGAGTCATGGTGCAACGAATGAAACGCTGCCACGTGACGTAAGTTGGAGCAGAAAGGGCCAATCAGTAAAGGACAAGTGGCACAAGGATGACCAATCAACGTAAAGGGGAGTCCAAGTGGCTAGTAGCTGGGAATTTATGAAGGCTCTCGTCCTTCAATATGGTTCTCTCTTGACAAATGACCGTCCAGCTTCAATGCAACATGGGTCGGCTTGAGTTCTCAGGCATGGAGACCTGCGTCCTTTTCAGCAAGACACGTGAAGGGGAGGATCGCCATGCCGTTGTTTAAATGCAAAAGATCAATTCAGCTATGCAAAGAAGAGACATCTCAATTGCTCGTAGCATGGCTCCTCAAATACGCTGAAGGGAGACTTGAATGCGGGAATGGCTTGAGGAGATTGGAATGATCTTGGGTGGCGCGTTTCATGGTCAACAGTGGCGACAACAATGCAACTCTCTCTCTCTCTCTGCCCGTTCTCTATAAATATCACGCAACTTGCCATTGGAATGTTTCCCAGTTGTTAGACATTTTTTTATCTTCTTGGGAGAGGGGATGCTCTTAGAGATATCGCAAGATATGCTTAGCTGGTTAGGCTCGAAAGCATTTGTAAGAACCACCTCTTATGTAATAAAGGATTTTTCTTTGCCTGTCTCTTGCCTTGGACTTGTGTTTGTTGAGCTGCGTACTATGGCATTGCATGAAGGAGAGTCTTCCTCATCCATGGTCCTCCTTTCTGACCTTGTTTAAGGTTTTTTCGATGCTGTTTGCAGGTCTGGTTGAGTGTTCTTTCCACCATTAATGTGAACTTTCAGTGAGTCTTAGAACTCTTCGTTTGCATTCATTGCTTCCCTGAACCTCCTCCATGAAATATTTATGCAACCAGCTTGATCTTGAGGTTGTGTAATCCAGTATTGTCCTCTGTAGAATTAGTGTGTGTTCAAGCTTATGGGAGTTTCCCATTTTAAATTGGTGCATCGTCTGGTTAGCCTTCTTAAGAGCCCTTTTCCCCCTTCTAACCCTTTTCCTCGTAAAAGTTTTATTGCAGCAGTAATTTAGGTGATCCACCAAGAGGGATTAGCCTCTTTAAAAATCCTAGAGGCTCAACCTCACCATAGGACACCCTCATCCTGAGGTTGTTCCCATGCTTATGGCTGGAAGTGGGAGAGCCTGAAAAACTCTCCCACAAGGGTGCAATTTCTAGCTATAACACCTTCCTCAGACTATCAATCTCATTTAGGGCACATATGAGTTCTCCTTCCAGATCTACTTCTTCTTCTTCATCCCAGTCTTCATCATCATCTTGATTTGAATCTTTTGAGGTTGATTCTATTGCCATGAACAAAGATTCATTTCTCTTTGCTACAAAGACACAGTCATAGTCATCATCCAAACTCTCACTGTATTCCATTGAGTCACTGTCTTCCTTTGTGTATAGACCTTTCTTGTTCTTGGAGAAGTTCCTTTTTTGGGAATGGTGAGGTTTCAATCTTGTATTGTCCTCTTCTTGCTCAGAATTACCCTTTTTCTTATAGTAACATTTGGTAGCAAAATGTCCTATTCTACCACAATTAAAACATTATAAAGGTAACTTATCTTTGTATTTTCCAGATCCTCTTTTCAATCTTCTGACAAAGTTGGCAACTTCCTCATCTGCGTTCTCAAATCCCGATGTAGATGCTTCTTCATCCTTTGTTTGTTTGGAAACTTTGAATGCAGATTCTCTTTTGGAAGAGTCTGCATCGCCCATTCTCATCTCATAGGCAATGAAGGTTCTATGTAGCTCATCTATCGTGAGCTTGTCCAAATCTCTTGCTTCTATTGCAGAGATTTTGGAGTCGTATCTTGATGGTAGAGATCTCAAAAATTTCTTGACAATAGTTGACTCATCTATTGTTTCTCCAAGTCCTCTGATAGCATTCACAATCTCATATACCCTGAGGAGGTAGTCTGCAATCTTCTCTTCCTCACTCATCTTGAGGCTCTCGAATTGTCCTTTGTATGTCTGCAACTTGGCTTGCTTCACCTTGTCATCTCCTTCATAGATGCTCTTTAACTTGTTCCAGATGTCTTTTGCACTTTGACAATGCATAACTTTGACAAACTTTGAGTTTGACAGTCTACAAAGAATATCATTCTTTGCCTTGACATTGTTTTCATATGCTTTCTTGGCAGCCTGATCAATAGGAGCTACAACAAGAGCTGTTTGTCAATTTACTACAGACATCTATACATCAAATCCTAATGAGGACAGATATGTTTCCATTCGTATGCTCCAGAAAGCATAGTTAGATCCATCGAAGAGAGGTGCTTTGTTTGAGGAGGATCTTTCATGACTAGCCATTGTGTTCACTAACCAGGATCTACCTGAGCTGATTAAGCTTCTTGCTAAGGAACCCTAGGCTCTGATACCAATTGTTGAACACAACTATCTTTTGAGACGGGGGTTGAATCAGTTGATCAACGAAAAAATAGTTCTTTAACTTTTTAATGAAGATACAAAAACATATGCTCATATGCTTATCAAAGAACAAATGTAGAGAGCACACACACACATAAAAGCACAGTACACTAGATTTATACGTGGAAAACCCAAGGGGAAAAACTACGGTGAGAATTGATGCTAGAATCTACTGTTCTAATCCAACCTCACAGTTAAATCACCTCACTGGCAAAACCACATTGGTTACATTCAAGGACACTTATCCTTAGGAGACACCAATCCCCTAACTGAGCATCAACTCAGTTTAACCTTATTGGTTACAAGATTTAAGGGCACCAACCCTAAGGAGACTCTAATCTCCTAATTGAGAACCAACTTAGTTTATCTGATGGCACCAAACAATCAGAACTATGGAGCTACAACTCCAGTATACAAGATAGATTCACAAATGAATCCAGTTTAGTTTCTTTATTACAAGTCTAGTCTGTAACTGCTCACTCTTGGCTTATTTTGTGTATGCCTATTCTTCTTCTTTGCTCAATCTCTACACATTCTCTGTGTGCCCTTTCTTTCTCTCTGCCTTTCTCTCTGCGCATTCTTTATGTGCTTTTTCTTTCTCTCTGCTCAATCTCTGCACATTCTCTATGTGCTCTTTCTTTCTCTCTGCTCAATTTCTGCACATTCTTTGTGTGCTTTTTCTTCCTCTCTGTCTCACTCTGTGTCCCACTGTCTTTCACTCTGTTTCTGCATACACCCTGAGTTGACACCCTTCGAGTTTTCTCTGATGGCACTTTTCAGATTCAACAACAGCGACAGTCCATTTTCTTTATCTGCGTATGTCTGGATATGTTTTGTTCAGACACACTTCATTCCCCCCTTTTCTTCTGCCTGTTACTTTGTCTGTGTATGTCTCTAGTCGACAACGTTTTACTCCACCTGCATGTCTCTAATCGACAGCATTTGACTCATTCTCTGAATTGCGATGACAACAGCAGTGGCAAAAAGGAAATTACAATGTTCAAGATATCGTATATGTATAGAAAATGAAGCTTAAGGTTTTCTATCTCCAATCGCGTTCACACTTCAGCTGCAATTAACCGGTTCTCATTAAAAACGATTTTGACTTATGCTCTTTCCTGTGTCTCGGTTCATGCATCACATTGCAATGGTCAAGTATCTTTACTATGATTGGCAACTGCTGGATTTATCTCATAAATGCACAGCCTCCTTAATCGATGATTGATCGGTTGGATCGATCAATATCGACCTTCGTGTAGACTTTTTGAGCTCACCGTTTGTCTGGTCATGTCTTTAAACGAGGATTATTCATCTTGTCATTGGTGCCATTCACTGTCTATCTTGAACCGTCAGAGATTTTCATTTTTTTAAAACAGAATTGTTGATCTCTCTTGCATTAACCATCGAGCTTTTTCTCACATCTCGATATTTTCTATAGATTGGTTCGCTTTCGCTCCTTTCGATTATATTCGATATGCTCGATCTTTACCCTTTCTATTGTATCGTTAAACTCTGGCATGTTGACGTTATCTCATTTTCTTTGGCATTCTTGTAATGCTTTTGCACCGTTGATCCTTGTAGACTTGCTCGATCTTTAACATGCCTTGTCCCTTTGAGAATGCCCTATAAAACTTCCACACTTTATCCTTTGGCAAAGTTACAAGTGACATTTCTCTTCGGACAATTTGTTGCGGGCTTTTTGTCAAGGGCTTTTTGGGACAATTTCGCCGGACAATTTCTTGAAGGAATGTCTAAGTGCCCGACGGATTTATTTTAAGGGTCCACAGAACCTTTGGCTTTTTCAAAAACTACCCTTTGGCTTTTTTGTAAGGGTCCACATACCCTTCAGCGTTTTCAAAAACTACCCTTCGGCTTTTTTGTAAGGATCCACATACCCTTCGGAGTTTTTGAAAAGTTCCCTTTGGAATTTCTGCAATGGTCCACTTGCCCTTCGGAATTTTTGCAACGGTCCTTACCCTTCGGAATTTCTCAAAGTGTCCTTTCGGAAACTTTGTTTGGTCCACTTGCCCTTCAGACTTCTTGCAAAGTACCCTTCGGAAATGTTGTTGCGGACATTTTGCCCAACAAGACTTAATCAATTTTTTGAGAGAATTCTCCATGACATTTTCTTTGAAAGAATTGACTAATTCGGGTTCTTGACACTTGCATACTTCGGGTTCTTCTGATTGCTTTGCTCATAAGATTGAAAGAAGTAAAGTTACTTGGTAAACCTAAATTACTCTTGAGGCAAAGACCCATTTGGGTTTCTCGACTTGCTTGACTTCACTAGACCAATTTGGGTTCTCTGCATGACTTTACTTATAAAGTTCATAAGTAAAGCAGTGAAAGCACTTGACAATCTTGATTTACTCCACTAGACCCATTTGGGTTCTTAAGATTGCCTAGCTTATAAAAATGAATGCAGCTAAGTCGTTCCAGAAACCCGATTAACTCACCTAGACCCATTCGGGTTCTTGACATTGCTTTACTTACTTTATAAGTAGAAGCACTTCAAAAACCCGATTCACTCTACCAGACCAAGTCGTGTTCTCGACATTGCTTTACTTATTTTATAAGGAGAAGCATTTCATAAACCCAATTTAGTTCACAATCTTGTTCAACTCAACCTTTGACATTAATGCATGATAGCACATGCTACCTTTGACATCAATGACAATTCTTTAGACCTCAATGACTATGTCCAACATGTCTGTCATTGTGAAAGGGCCAATACAAGATCTGATAATGCTCCTTGGGGAATTTATAACGCTGAGGGGCCTAGGTTGGGTAATTTGAGTAGGAAGCAAAGCATTCCCCTTGGAATCCCTCCTAACATCCAAGGCCGAAGAAGCTCTTGTGGCAGCAAAGAAACTTGTAATGTGTGCTTGTCTCTACAGCTTGGGAGGTGGTTCGTGAAGAAGTAAATCCACAACATTGAGCAGGCGCAGGTGCCTATTGCTGAGAGCTAGTGTGTTGGGGTACCATAGGGGTAGTGTTGTGCAAATATGAGCATTGCCTCACTAATCTACCTACCTCAATGCATGAACCAATAGGATCCAAAGGGTGCTTAATGCCAACAATCTTTTTGAGGGGTTGAAAGAATGAAGTGATTAGCCTAGAGGATCTAGGAGATCCCTGTAGGGACCTGCGTTGAAGGGTGACAACCTCCCAAAGAAAAAGGGCAAGGCATTGTTGATCCGTTTCTTGAAATAAAGTAGATAGAGAGTTGCTTGAGTCTTTGTAAAGGTAGTGGTATCTCCCCCAGATATATTAATAAATAGGGTGTTTGAAAATGAAGTGCTCCTTAGTTTCTACCTCCTAGATGGGACAATGACGACAAGTGTGAGCATACTCTCAATTGGCTGAGGGGGAACCTCAATTTGTGAGACCAATTATGTTGGAGATAGTTAGGGCGATGAATGACACCATCCACCACATGCAACAAATACTTGGCGTAAAAGGCAAGCTTGGGGCTTAGTAGTTGAGAAGGAGAGGTCCAAGTGACCTAGATGTACTACTTATAGATATCCTTTTTGACAACTCTAATGATGACCTTATTTAACAAAATAAGCCAAGGAGGGGCATCCAAAGGGTACCTGAAAGGAGGTAACCTATCATTAGAGATGCCGGTAGGCTGGAGGAGCAAACTAGTCTCATATTACCAACAATGTCGATGTTTATTGGGGCGCAAAGATGCAGTCCTCTTTGAAGAACATAGGGCTAAGTATGGATAACTTGCATGGCTTGAAAATGAATCCTCCATGGTTCTGAGTTTGTGAATGTAGAAAGCAATCTTGAAAATAGTCTCAAGACGCAAAGGTTGGGTAGCAAACTTAGTTTGGATGTTGCACTAAGGAGCAATCCTTTTGCAATGGATCAAACATCGAATTGTGCAAGTTTGGACCCTCTCAATATGAGTCCAATCATCGGAACCCAGACTAGGTCTCCAAACTTTGGACCCATATAAAACTATAGGCTTGATGACTGTATCAAAGAGGCAGATCTTTGAATGGATATCCTGGATGTGGATCGGAAAGCATTAGTGCTCCAAGAAAAAAAGAGAGGCATATCCCTTGCAAAGGCGTGACCGAGAGGCAAGCCTCATACTAAAATATGGTTCGGAAAACTGGACCTCAAGTAAGTGTAGGTTGATGTGATCTTCAAGGGTTCCCCTTTGTAAAGGAACTAGAATTGGGAAAGAGAATGTTTGGAGGTGTTGAATATCACGACCTTAGTTTTTCTAAGGTTGACCACCAACTAACGAAGTTCATAGAAACAAGCAAGGGCATCAAGTTGTCTCTGTAAACTATTGGGAGAGTGAGAGAGGAGAACAATGCTATCGGCAAAAAGGAGTATTGATATCACCACATCATGTAAAATGCAACCATCATTTGCATGGGTATGTTGTCGAAGAATATCCTCTAGCTTATCGTTGTAAACGCTGAAGAGGGTCAGAGAGAGGGCATCCTTGCTTGACCCCAATGGTACTTTTCAAAAAGCTAGAAAAGCTGTGAGAAGTATGAAATTGTTTGACAATTGTCTCATAGAACCCCCAAGCAATGACAATAAGACAATGTGGAATGCCGAATTACATAGCTTTTGTAAGAGCAAATGTTGTGGAATCAAGTCAAAGGCTTTCTAGAAGTTTACAAAACAATGTAAGCCTTTGGAAGACTAATGATGAGCCTCTTTAATGGTAGCCCAAAGTGTAAAGACGTGGTAAATTTTTTCGTATTCCCTCTTGAACCCGACTTGCCTCCTGCTCTCAGATTGCGCCTTTACAAGTGCTTTGGAAGTTGCATGTCTATCACCGTGCCATAAATTTTGGAAAATGTATGCTCTATCATAATAGTCTTGTAGTTGCTAGGGTTGGAGCTGTCCCCAGACTTAAGAATGGGATAGAATATGTGTTGGGACCAAGAATGAGGAAAATTTGAGAAAACCATGTAATATCCCTTTTTATGATTTTTCTCTATTCTGGATTTTTTTAAATATTTTTCTGAATTTACACAAGCTGAAATAAATCCTAAACAACAATATGCAAACTGAAACTCCAAATCTGATAAAAACCCAACTTGATATTTATTCAAAGAGTTGATTATAAATTCAAAAATGATTACAACAAACCTTTACACCAAAAATCGCACAACAAATGAATAAGCTCAACAATAAATACCAATAAATGTCCAGTAGCTTGGAAACAAGGTACATCGATCCCCAACTGGTACGGTAGGCTAGAATATGCTTTTGTAGATGTACGGCAGTCCCTTTTGGAGTGTGACGTTGGCTGGAATGTCCACCGTGGGCACAAGGAGGCAGCAAGGAGAATGCCCAACAACAAAGGCAGCAAGGAGGGCGTACAACTGTCCTCAATTCAGATTGATGCCAAGCAGAGATTTGGGGCGAACACCCTCCAAATAGCCACACAGGTGTATGACAACCCAATCTAGGGAACATCAACTACTGAGGGTTTCAAGAATAGCAAACATCCACCTAAACCCCAACACAACAATCTGAAAATTATTTCAAACCCTCACAAGTGTTGGAAAATGATGGCAATCCTTAATCACGTTGAAACTAAAATTTAATCCTGATATGCAAGCAAAATTGTGATTCCTGGATGGAACCACCTCAAAGGGTTATAGGGTTTTCATCCTTCACCCCTGTTTATGAGAGGGTTTTCGTTCTCAGATGAAAAGATTGAATGCAACGGCTCAAGTTTTGGATTAGGGTTTAATTATCAAAGATGAACAATGAATAATGACTCTTTTTAGCTCAACTTCTCTTTTTATAATTTCTTTTTTCCAATTTCACCTTAACAATATTTAAAAATACTTTTAGTAAAATATCACTTTTCATCCACTTAATAATAAATACTTTTTGGCCTCCTTTATAATAATAATACATAAGTGTCCTTTTTTCATGTTCTGAAATAAAGTGACTTAGGACAGCGTAAAACATTATTATTAAATTATTTCGCTAACTTTATCCCTTAGCCTATGGAAAATAAAGAATAGGCTACGAGTCTTCTGATTGGTTTAATTTGGAAAAGGGGAAATGACAGGTCGCCCTTCGTAGAATTGCTTACCGTCAAGCAATTGCAAGCTCAATTGCTCTGCCTCTCCTCAAATGACCATCTCTGTAATACTTGGATCTCAATTCATCCTTGGGAATTTGTAATTTCATGTTCTAGATTCCTCGTGCACAAGTTGTTGACATGAGTCCAAAATTGCCTTTGCACACAATTCTGATGTTATAGAACCACCACTCTTTGCTACATTATTTGCCACTATAGTTGTTGTTGAGTGCACAGAGATCTTGTTCATGTCCAGGTGATCATCAATCAATGACCCTAGTGACATTGCAACAACCTGAGCAACTTTAACATTTGGTCCTAGTTCACATCTGGAATGGCAAATGCTTATACTACAATCTGGATGAATTTAACTAAACAAATCATTTATTGTGCCTCCCAGTAGACATTGAACTTTATTGGTACCAAGCATATTCCTCATTTCACCCATTGGTTCCGATCTTTGAACCTTTTCACATATTTGGCATGGATATGATAAGTACTTGATACTTGCACTATATCAAAAACTAATTTTGCATTACAGTTTATGAGTTCTTGACCATAAAGCGTCATGTCTCCTTTAATATACATATTAATTTCCCAGACAACATCAGGGTGAAGTCCTAGTCCCTGTGCTATGTGCTCTATCATTGTTTCAATCATGACTACTGTCTCAATAAATACTGGTCCTCTCATGTAGGTACACGTAGGCAAGTTAGCCTTAGCTATTTTTCCTTCGGTTTTCCCATTGGCAATGTCATATGTCTCTCCTCCAGACTGTCATAAACAAATCTATGATCTCTCCAAGAATCACAAGCATACGTGACAACCTGATGGTCTTCCACTTCCTTCCTCTCCTTGACTTTTTGAGCTCTATCAATAATGTTGTTAGAATTGCTGTGAATACCTTCCTTAATGGTATCAAGCTGCACTTTATGACTTAACAATGGAGTATGAGAATTAACTTTATCAGTAAAACCTTGCATCTTCGAATTGTTTTTTTTTGAAATGAGTTCAAAGAAAAACAATCTGTGCCTTTTAAAATCTGATTTGCTTCATAATCACGTCCTTGGTTGATCAATAGTTGACTTGCATCAATTTTGTAAATCATTTTCTTATTTTCTTGGTAATCTTTAGTTGCGGTCCTACTTAAGCTTTGATCAAAATACTCCACATGGCCCAACTTTACTTTTTTTTATCTATGACAGATGAGATCAAACTATTTTTCTTGCTGTAAAAGCTATCATTACCAATACGAGAAGATGTAAACTTGGACATTAGGCTATCAGTTGATCCAGTGCCCACATAACACCTTTCCCAATGCAACAACTTTTGTTTAAAGCAGTCATTGACCCAAGAGTAATGAATGACATCTCTATGCGTCATTGTAGTTTGGTATCAGTTGCAATGGCGTGAGATACTGAATCATTTAAGTTCATTAAGAAAGAACCTACATATTCCACCACCATTTTGTGAAAATTTTCTAGTGATTTTAGTGTAAGACCAATATTAGCAAAGATAGTTCTCCATGGAAGAGCAACTCCAAGAAATTCTATGTCACCAAGTGTAATAGGATTGTTTCCAAGAATGGAAGGATAAAATGTCAAAGCCACAATACATGGCAAAAGGTTTAGATCTCCCTCCTGTTCTTCAAAATCATACAACAATGGAAAAGTATGTTTTCCTTGCCTTCCAAGATGCACACCTGCACCAATTAGAATAACATCCTTTGGATTCATTACAGAAGGTAATGGAATTGTGACTTTTGTTCTATTTGCACACTGTGGTATAGTTGCTCCCTCAACAACAAGCTTTAGTCCAACAAGATCGCTTCTTGTTCGAACATCAACTGAATAGGGGATGAAGAGTCATCTCCACCATGGGAAATTGTCAAAAGCAACTGGCATACATGACATGGCTCTCCTAGATATATGAAAAGCCCCACAATATCTGTAGAAAACTGTTTGTATTTTGTAGTCTTATTATTGAATATGTGAATGACATGAATGTGCATTCCTTCCATTACTTTGAACTTTAGTATTAGGTGTCTCAAACAATCCACTGGATCCCATACTCTTATGAGTAGAGAACCTTGAGCGAACGGATCTATATGCCCTTTGCTACGAGTTGTGTTCTTCACCTTCCCTCCATTCTTATGGTTCTTTCCATGATGGCAAGAATCTTGCACTGATGTCAAACTTCCGTTAGAATCAATATTTTTATGCCCCAAACTATAATAAGGGATATATTTAAACTACGTACCCTTAGTTGTTGAATTTGTGAAGTCAACAACTACCTCTACTAAACTACTCTTTTCAAGTGCATGCTTAGTAGTACCTATTCTGAAAGTCGATTTGATGTGCTTGGATTTGGACATTTCTTTCATAATCTCAATTGACATCATAGGAATGATTCAAGTGCTTATCTTCTTCTATTGATGCCTTTGATACATTTGCATCAACTCCATCATTCAGATAACTCAGGAATTTGGGTTTTACCAAAAGATTCTTCTCACTTTTATTTTTACAACTATCTTGCAAATCACCTTCGTATGGCACGAACTCAATCTTTGGGAGATTGATGGGTGCTTCTTGAACATGAACTTCTTTTTCAACTTCCTCTTGTATGGTGGATTTCTCCATGGGCTGCTTCCTCTTGATTTCTTGCAGCTCTGAAATATCTCTAAATGGATATTTTAAATAATTACGGATTTATTGGAATTCCTTACAATAGAAAATAGAATTCTGAATTTTTATTTAAAACTCTTACACTGAAAATCAAATGTTCGTATTTTACTAATAAAACCCTTGCAAATTTATGAGTTTCTAATAAATAATTTCAGCCATGAATAAATATTGTAAAATAGTATTTTTTGTGGAATTTTAGATAAGGAAAGATCAAAATTTTTATTTATTTTCCCAATCGAAAAATTCAAAAAATTACAGCAAATTGTATGAGCATTAATACTGGCCTAAAAGCAGCGCAAATGATGGCATCACCCTTCCAATGTGTGATGTCAGCCCTAGGGATGGTGACATCAGTGCTTGGGATGATGTTTCAACTACATCAAATGATGTCCTAATTGTTGTAGATGATGCCTTGGCTGATATGGCTAACTCGAAAATATCCAATGCTTTCCTAGTTGTGTTGAAAATGCAAAAATCCGATGGTTGATGCCCAACCGTAGCCCCTGAATGGAACCACCACAGAAGACTGGAAAGTTTTTGTCCTCTAGCCTGGCCCTAAATCTATCAGAGGGTTTTCGTCCTCTGATGCTGAAAGCTGAAGCAAACTGCTCAAAACTTCACAAGTTGAAAAGATAAATGGCAAAATAGAATACTTTCCAAATAAGCCCAATGCCTTTATTTTATTGACACTTTTCGAAAAATAAAATATTATTTTTTATTTTCTCATTTTTTCCAAAATATAATACAAAGTGACTTATGAACCTTTCTAAAATAATCACTTTATACCCCATGGCTAGCGTCACTAACATTACTTTAGAGCATCTTTTAAAAACATTTTACCAAACTGGAACTTTTAATAATAAAATAATATTAAGTTGACTTTTTAATAAAGTAAGTCACTGAAACAACTTAAAATATTGTTTTTATTATTTCTTTCGCTTATTCGAAAAAGGGACATGACAGTTTACCCTTCACAAAGATTGTTTGTCCTCAAGAAATGTTGGTTCACCTCATGACTCCAAATGCCAAGATTCTAAACCAATCTTTCTGTTTCTTCCATTCCTCTTTGTGATGTAGTTGGCTTCTGTGGTGCTACTCTGATGTTATTAGGAATTGGAATCCTTGTACCTAATGATGCTTCTCCAACAACCTCTATGAGTGAACCCATGATAGCTGAATCATGAATCAACTATGATTTAGAGAGAGTACTACCAAATATGACACCCTCCATTCTGTTTGTTGTGATTGATGTTGAAGTTGTGTTAGTGATACCTCAGGGTACTACCTCTTTTTCTTTGAACTGTGACAAGGCATGCTCAAAAAAATGCTTATTGCTTTTAGATTGTTGTCATAATACTTACCTTGTGTTCTAGAGATTCTTACCATGACACCCCAAGTTGTACCTCTTGGCAAATGGCATGGATCAAATTGTATGTGAGCTGTAAAATGGCTGTAACAGTCATAAGTTGCTTGAACTTTCGCTCTAAACAACAATGTGTATGTTGGAGTATTGGAAACAATAGATTTAAGGTTGGAAACCGCATTCATGTTGGCCCTTGGTTCATGTTTCTTGCAGCCAACACTTATCCCAACCATGTAAAGTTGGTGACTTCCAACAAGAAGCCACATTTTGCAAATATCTCATTTGGTGACCACCTTAGGAGCGTAATATTGAGTATATCCAAAACAAACCAAGCATTATCAGAATGAAGTATCTTACCTAATGATAGACCCTTGGTTGTCTCGATGCATGACCCAATTTGGATTTGAGCAAAAGGATCTATGTGCCATGTACTGCAAGTTGTATCCTTCACTCTATCACCCTTTTTAGACTACTTCCCATGATGACAAAAATCTTGCAATGACATAGTAGGAAGCAACAAATCTGAAATATTTTCATACCTTAGGCTGTAATCAAAGTGTTCACCTTCCTTTGCCGAATTGGACTTTTTTGAAATATCCTCAACATCTCCGTCCTTGTGACTCATAATTTTCGAGTTAGGATCAATAAAAATTTTCTCCTCAAAAGCATGTTGATCCATAATGGTACTTTGAAATTCAATCACATACGGTAATGACTCACCCTTTGGAAGATCGATGGATAGTTAATGGTTTGGCGCATCTTCCTCCATCTTGGGCTTCTCGCATCCAACAAGTAAAGCCCTTTCTGTCTTGACTTCATCACTATTTTGCTGAACCATGCAATCATTAGATGTCAATAAAACATCTTGCATTATCAAATAATCTTTACTTTCAACTTGGATGTTGGCTCCTACTTGTTCTTGCTCAACGATGTCTTGGGGCTCTAAATTTGATTGTTCTTGCTCCCTGATTTCTTCCTCTTTGCTCATCATAATGGAAGAATTATTTTCCTTAATTTTTTCTAGGTGTTGTTTTTCTTGAGTGGCTATCAACTTAAATTTTGTAGCTCTTGTTAGCCATTCATCACACCTTTTTTGGGTCCTCATTACGTCCTCTGTGCTTGTCTACAATGTTAGTTTTTTATCAACCACATTCTCTAGTTCCTTTTTAAAAAAGATCTTGCTTTTAGCTTACATGTTGATTTCCTTTTGCTCCTCTGTAGATTTTTGAGGTTCAAATTGAGTTTTCCATCTTTATTTCTATCCATGTCTTTGGATCCTTGTGATATTATTGCATAGCTTGCAACATCTCTAACATGGATTCTTGCACTATCTTTATGATTCACAGGTTGGCAAGATCAAGCTCTGATACCACTAAAATATCCTTAAACAGATACTTTAAATAATTCTGGATTTATCATAATTCCTTATAATAAACCCTTACAATAGAACATAGAATTATGAATTTTTATTTAAAACTCTTACAATTGAGAATCAAATGGTCGTATTTTACTGATAAAATCCTTGCAAATTTATGATTTTTCAATAAATAATTTCAGCCATGAATAAATACTGTAAACAATAAATTTAGTGGAATTTTAGATAAAGAAAGATCAAAATTTTTATTTATTTTTTCAACTGAAAAATTCAGAAAATTACAGCAGACCGTACTAGCATTAATATTGGCCTAAAAGCAATCCAAACGATGGTGTCACCCTTCCAATGTGTAATATCAACCTTAAGGATGGTGACACCAACCCTTGGGATGATGTTTCAGTTGCATCAAATAATGCTCTAACTGCTGTATATGATGCTCTAGCTGATATGGCTGACCCAAAAATATTCAATACTTCCTCGATTGTGCTGAAAATGCAGAAGTCTGATGGTTGATGCCCAGTTGCAGCCCTTGAATGGAACCACCACATGAGACTTGAGGGTTTTCGTCCTTTGATGCTGAAAGTTGAATCAAATTGCTCAAAACTTCACAAGTTGAAAAGATGAATGACAAAATATAATACTTTCCAAATGAGCCCAATGCCCTTCTTTTATTGACACTTTTGGGAAAATAAAATATTATTCTCTATATTCTTCTTATCCCCAAAATATAATTCAAAGTGACTTAGGAACCTTTTAAAATAATATTACTTTGTACCCCATGTCGAGCGTCACTTAATAACATCACTTTAGGCCCCCTTTTAAAAATACTTTATTGGGCTTGAACTTTTAATAATAAAATAATATTAAGTTGTCCTTTTAATAAAGTAAGTCATTGGAACAACTTAAAATATTATTATTTCTTTTGCTTATTCAAAAAAGGGAACATGACAAGCTCTGATTGTTCTTTCTTCTTTGGCTCATGCTCTACCATTACTTCTTTGACCACTTCTAGTAGTTTTGGCTCAACTATATCCATCACAATTTCCGGTTCCACCATCTTTAATTCTTTTGGTCTCTGTTCCTTGGTGACTCTTTTGTGGTTTTGGTTCAACTTTTTCTTCTTTCTTCTTCAGCCTTCCACTTTTATTTTCTTTGAATATTTCCATGTTTTCTTCAAAGGTGATATAAGATTTGTAAATGTTAGACTTATCATATTCATCAAAGGCAAGAAGTTTGCATTCATCTTTGTCACACTGATCTTTTAACCATGCCTCCTAAATAGGGTCTTTCTTTCATGCTCTTCTAAATGAAGCTAAAGCTTTGAAGCTAATAGAAAACTGCTCGAATAGCTGATTCTTAAAACTTGGGTTCATGTGTGTTTCTCTTTGCAGGAATGTTGCTTGGAAAGTTTTGGAAGGGGGTTGACTGAGATCCTCTCATTAGCTAAAGTGCTTCCTTCCCCTTGATTCGCCTTATTCTGATTATTACCTTGCAAAGCTTGGAGTAACTCTTACATGGATTCTTTCACTATCCTTTGGATTGTTCTTTCCAGATCTCTCTGAACTCGGCTTATTGTTTCTTGCAAATTAGTTCTCATATGTGGGAACCCTCTTTTCTCTATTCCCCATGATTTTTCATTTGATTCACACGCTGACAAGATCCCTTTTTATGATTTTTATCTATTCTAGTTTTTTTTGTAATTTTTTGAATCTATGCAAGTTGAAATAAATTCTAAACAACATGCAAATTGACACTCTTAACACTGATAACAACCCAACTATAAATTTTTTTCAAGGCGCTGATTATAAATTCAAAACTAATTACAACCCTTATTGCAAAATCCCATGACAAATGAATAAGCTCAACAATAAATACTAATCAATGTCCAACAACTTGGAAACAAGGTATAGTAGTCCCCAACTGGTACGATAGGCTTGAATAAGTTGTTGTAGATGTATGACAGTTCCTTTTGGAGTGTTGCTGGTTGGTGTTGACGCAATGGATTGCACCCTTGACAGGAGGCTGAGCTCCTGCCTTCCACACGCAACAATGGAAACTCCCCTCTTGCCTGTGGGCCTGGCAAAACTGGGGGGAGAGTCTCTAGATAAGGGCTAGCTCCCTTTGATGTATCTTTTAAGTCCTGGATTTCCTACTACTAACAAATAAATGAAAAAAGGGGGGGGTTGAAAAGAGAGAAGGATGTTGAAAACATAACCTAAACCTAAACTAAAAGGTGATACACCAAAAAAGTTGATCTGCTTAGCTCAAACATACGCTTTTCACCAAGAAGGAGCTTTCATACACTTCATTTGATGTGGAAAACTCTTCTGTATCAGTGAGTCAGGGGTCCGTAGAGATACAGGGAGGAAGAATTATCAAAGGTGTTTTGAGACACACTATGACACCCTGTTCACATGCGCCTATATTCCTGCTATAGACACTTCTGATAGACCTGCAGAAGAAGAAACTTCACAATGCACTAGACATGTTGGAATCGTTCTGTGAAAGCATAAAAGAAAACGACTTAACACAAAAAGAAAACATAGACATGCGTGAGTGCAAGTTCAAATGGAGGTAAAAATTGCTAAGTCTTGATTCAAGGTAAAATCCGGCAGAGTTCTGCCTTACAAACCCAGAGATTTTTGGGCAGAGCTTTGCCTTACAGGCTAAGAGATCCTTTTCTCAAATGAGAAGTTTACAATATATAGAGAGAGAAGAAGACTTTGGCGCTTTCTGAAAAAGACTTTGGCGCCTTTTTACAAGTTGGCCCATGTGCGTTGAGAGCATCGGGAAGAGGAATCCGCTTGATAGATAATGTTGTGTCGGCTCCTGCTTTGACTTCAGGCGTTTAAAACATAGGCTGCGCCTTTTGTCTGCAAACAAGACCGCTCCTTCAAGGCATTCACGCGGCTTGTTTGCTCATTAATGCAAAGTGAAGAAAAACGGGTCGCGCCGTTCACTGTTCGCACCTCTTGATGACCAATTCGCAAACACTGTGTCAACCGCTGAAGTAACTCCTTGAGTCGACACCTTCCTTCGCCACTTGGACTGTTTTGTCCGTTTCTGCACTTAGCTCTTTTGCCCCTTCCTGGCTTTGTCTTCCTTCTGGCCTTAAGCCCTTTGAATTTCTTCGCGTTCGTGCTTAAGTCTGCGAAGATCAACAACGGTTTCATTGCCGCAAATATGACGTCTGCGGGTCTGTCATCTTCCTTAGCAATTCTTTCGTGTCTTTCCCGCTTGCTTTGGCCGCTTTCCGCTGATCTCAACAAGTGACACGTGGCGTGTTTCGCTGTGAAACAGGCGAGGACACGTGGCAGCATCCGCTTAACTTATAGAAGCTTTAGATACCTTTTGAGTCCTGCGGAAGATGACACATGGCGGCTTCCGCTGAGCTTTAGAAACAATATAGAAACATTCGGGACTCATTCGGATTCACACGAACTATGACACTTGGCGCGCTCTGCTTTAGCGATTCATCCGGGGCCCACCATAGTCCTTACTCAATAATGAAATGAAAGGAAGAAACCGCGGATGTTGACACTTGTTGGCTTCCGCCGAGCTTTACAAGGGACACGTGACATGTTCCGCTGTTTTTAGAAAAACATATCAAAACCTTCCGCAGTTGCCACTTGGCGCCCTCCGTGGAACTCTGAGGGAAGCTTATTGGAAGAATCTTTGAAGCTCGGATGCAGACACTTGTCGCGCTGCGCTGAGTTTTACAAGGGACACTGGCACGTTCCGTTGCTTTTAGAGACAAATTATAATGTGTCCCGGCAGACGACACTTGGCAGCTTCCACTCTCAGGGTTTCTCCTTGTCATTTTTCTCGCGGACAAAATGTTTGCAAGAATTGCCTTGCTTGCTTCCTTTCCTTCGAAGCTTTTTTCACTCGGCCACTTTTCCCGCGGACAAAAAGTCCGCAAGAATTATTTCGGCCACTTTTCGGCCACTTTGTCCGAAGAAATCCTTCGGAAGAAAATTCCGCGGAAAAGACAGGGCAAAGGCATAAATTGATTTCTTTCGGACTTTTGTCCGAAGGAATTCCTTCGGACAAAAAGTCCGAAGAAAAGGCCGCAGGAGGAAAACCCGAAGAAATTCCAACTTGCCTTGTTCACTTTGCAAGTGTTTCTTGCCCTCCGCAAGGGCATTGGAATGGTTCCTTTGAACCAAACGTTGAACCAACTCATTTGAACCAAGCCATTGAAGCAATTGAGCAAACCAAGCCTTTGAAACGAGCACTTGAACCAAATGAACTGAACCAACTGAACTGAACGGTTTAATGGTCCGAAGAAGCTTTGTAGAAGCCCTTTCAGTCTTTGAACTGGTTCTTCACCTGCCGAAAGATTTGTGCAACCCGAATTCGACTGCTCAGAACATTCAAGGGAAGAAGTGGACCGATTTTGGCCTGCAGGACCAAAATAGTCAACAATTGGAATGTCCATGATGGGCACAAGGAGGCAACAAGGAGAACACCCATCAACAAAGGTAGCAAGGAGGGCATACAACCATCCTTAATTCAGATTGACGCTAAACATAGATATGGGGTGAACACCCTCCAAATAGCCATGCGGGTGTACGATAGCTTAATCAAGGGAACATTAGCGACTGAGGGTTTCAAGAATAGCAAACATCCACTTAAACTCCAACACAATAGTCTGAAAATTATTTCAAACTCTCACAAGGGCTGGAAAATGATGAAATTCTCAATTACACTGAAACTAAAATTCAAACCTGATTTGCAAGCACAATTATGATTCCTAGATGGAATCACCTCAAGTGTTTAGAGGGTTGTCATCCTCCATACCTGTATAGTAGAGGGTTTTTGTCCTTAGATGAAAAGATTAAACACAATGGCCCAAGGTTTGGATTAGGGTTTGATTGTCAAATATGAATAATGAATAATGACTATTTTTAGACCAACTTCTCCTTTTATAATGTATCTTTTCCAATTTCACCCTAAAAGTATTTAAAAGTACTTTTAGTAAAGTGTCACTTTTTATCTACTTAATGATAAATACTTTTTGGCCCTCTTTATAAGAATAATATATGTCATTTTTTCATTTTATGAAATAAAGTGACTTAGGACAACTTAAAATATTATTATTAAATTATTTCTTTAACTTTATCCCTTAGCCTACGGGAATTAAAGAATAGGCTATGGGTCATCTGATTGGTTTAGTTTTGAAAATGGGACATGACAAACCACCTCATTAAAAAGCTTTGCCAATGGAAAGGCAAGGGAACTAACACCATATTTGGGGAACTCACCCTGAAGGTCCTCTCCATCTACTACTTTGCTAGTACATAACTTTTAAATAGCCTTCCTGACTATATTGGCAAAGAAAATAGTAGAGGATGGTGGTGGGATGGAGACAAATCAGGTTTTTTTGAGACGACGTAGAGAGAGCTAGCATAGGAAACCTATGCATGGGGATTGATGTCGGAAGTGGGGGTCTTCCTCAGGAGGAGAGTGCACCAAAAGGTCTTAGGGGAATGGTGGAGGTGATGGAGGAGCATCTGATTTCACATACAATCTTGCATTAACCAAAAAAATATAATAGTTTAGGAAATTTGAAGTGTTGTTTTGTGTTAGTCTCTTATTGAGCATGTCTTTGTTATAAATTTGCACAAATCTTCTTTGCATTGTTTTGTGCCACCTTTGTGTGTGTGTGACTACTTGTATAGTTTTGCGTTGCCTATGAGTGCGCATATGATTGTAATGTTTCGTGGGACTATTCTCACGCATAGTTGTAACTTTTGTTTGTCTAAATAAGCTTGTGAAGCTTTGCACAAGAAGTAGTGTTAGTATTTTGCACAAGTGCAATATTGCGGTGATTTGCGGAGATTTTCAGAACTTTGTCATCATTTGGTTCCTTGCAAAGTTTGATTCTTTTCCATAGGAGCAACAAAGCTGATGAGATTCCTTGGAGTTTGGTCTTCACTATGCAAGTCGTGCGTTGATTTGCGGCAAGTGTGGTAATATGTTGTCTTGAGTGAACATGAGGATACTAGTGCAAGGGTTTTTGGCACAATTATTGGTTGTGAGGTCTTGCGACTTGTTTGTGTGCATTTGGTTTGGGTGCATATCCTTGTGATGTGTTATGAAAGGAGCTATTGCTGACTGTTTGGTATTTTAATTCTGTAAGTCATGGGAAGTTGGTAAGGATCTATTTGGTATTGCCCATGATGTAGTATGTTGTGATGCATTACGCTATAACATGATCATGCCCTGGAATTGTGAGAGACATTTTATTTTTGTGGCACACTAAGGTCTGTTAAATGCTATTAGTGGGTGTAAATCACTTAATGTAAGTAGGTGGGTTTTGCGCCTAAATAAGCAAACCCCTAAAGTTGTGCAAAGGAAGAGAAGAGGCTGGGATAGTTGAGGTTGGCTAGAATATTGGAGCTTAAGGAATAATTCTGAGTGATTGTTTGGAGAGTTTGGATACACTTGCAAAGATTGTGTGTAAGCAAGCAAAGATCTACAGATCTAATGTTGTAATGCATTTCGTTGTGAGATTGTGGTGTCATTGTTATCATTGTGCATGTTGTATTTCCTTGGTGTTGAAATCTAATAAAGATATGAGTGTGTTTCTTACATTATATTGCATATTTCGTTGAGTATTCTAAGGGCTGCGTGGTCTAAGATATCTATTAATTGAGAACCCTAATCATGGCTACATCATTTGGTATTAGAGCAAGGTTTGTAGTCCCTATTGGTTATTGTTGTTTTCCGCATTTGTGAGCATGGGTAGAAAGTAGTTGCAAACATCTTCCATTAAGAGTGTTGGGGAGAAGGTGTAAGTGAAGTTATTGCTCTGAATCTTTAAGATCATCATTTGGCATGTAGATCTAGATTTCTAAGTAAATGGCACACAAATGAGGTTTATGTGGTAAAAGGGCAAGAGTGGCTGAAGTGCCAAGACTTGCAAATTTGGTTGCACTTATGAGAGATATGCAAGCCCAAATGGAGGCTATGGAGACAGCGCAATGCCGAGGTGTTGTGGTTGTAGATGATGAGATCAATATTGAAGTCGTGGTATAAGTGCTTGAAGACCAAGATATAGAAGAGGTGGTTGAACTTGAAGATAGAATCTTGCGAGTTGTTGCGAGAATGACAAGTAAACCAAAGTTGGACCCTAGAAGTTATTCTAGAAGTTTGAGTTTTAAAGAGCTCATTGATTAGATCACCAAGTTAGAGAAATACTTAGAGTATGAAAGCATGGAAGATTCTAGGTGCGTCAAGTTTGCCAACAAAAGTTGTTAGGTCATGCATCTTTATAGTGGGAGGATGTTCACGCTGAAAAATTGCGCAAAGGAAAATATAAGATAAACACTTGGGATAGATTCGTGACGAAGTTGAAGGCTAATTTCATTCCTATGGATTATAACATAAGTTTGTTCAAGAAGATTCAAAATTTACGACAGAGAGATATGAGTGTGAAAGATTACATTGAGGAGTATTATAGACTTACCATTAGAGTGGGTCATGTTGAAGATGATGTTCAGACGATCTCAATGTATGTAAATGGATTACACATGGCAATTCAAGATGAGTTTGGGATGACCAGACTATGATTTGTTGAAGAGGCCTATCAGCGTGCACTGAAGCTGGAGGAAAAGTCATTGTGCAAACAAGGAACAACACGAGGAAATGGAAAGTTTTGCGTGTGCATGTGCGTGAACAAGGTGGAAGTGACAGAGGATATTTTGTGCAAATGTAAGAAAGTGAGGCAAGTACTTTGCAACATAATGATGTTAATACCCAAAGAGGTAGAGAAAATATTAGAGGTAGAAGATCCTATGGATGAGGTAGAGGTCATGGATTCAATGTTAAATGTTTTAGATGTGGTGAGGTTGGCCACAAAGCATTTGAGTATCCTCATATCCATAATGAAGGTAATAGGAGAACTGATGCAAGTGCTCATATCACATAGGCTGATGAAGAGAGTGTTGCGTCTATTCATAACATAGGTGAACCGAAAATTTGAGAAGCTCTCATGATGAAGGTATTGTTGAAACCTAGGAAGAGGATAATAGTCTTGCATAGAGAAAGAATATGTTCATAACCGTTTGTAAGTTGGGAGGTAAGTGCTGTAAATTGATTGTTGATAGTGGCAGCACAAATAATATTGTTTCACAAGAAATGGTAGATAAACTAGGTTTGAGAAGGATTATGCATTCAAATCCATATAAGGTTTTGTGGTTGTTTAAGGGACATCAAGTTTTAGTGAACGAACAATGTCTGGTAAGTTTTTATATTGGAACATATAAAGATAAGGTATTATGTGACATAATGTCTATGGATGTGTTATAGTATTTTTTTGGTTCGTTTTCTTAAAATGGAAATGATACAAGGTTTTGAAGGAGGAATCCCTATGATGGGGATGCGCACCGTTGATACAGCGAGGTGGGAATTCCGTTTCGGCTAGGAAGGACTACCTACGCAACAAATACAACTTGGACAAGATTGATTAATAATAGAGATGGGTGAACTGCTTGATACAAGATCAGTTCTAGGAAGTGGTTCACTTCTTTAGAGGGATGTCAGTCCACTGTATATGCCATCAAGCAGATAAAACTGATAAACGAGATATAGATCATGTTAAAGATATTTGACAAGATAAATGCATACAGATTATTTAAGATAGATGGATAAGATAAACAAGATAAATAGATGTATATGATCAAGATAAATAGATATGGATCTTTTGATTAAGATTAATTCAAGTTGTTAAAATTAGTTTGGGGTCTAAAACAGATTAATAAAAACACAGAGATCGATTGGCAACGATTCAGATGAATCGGCGATGATTCTACATGGATGGACAGAATCTGAGTGCAAGGGATTAAAGAGAAATCTTAAAGGATATAAGATGGTTCAGGACATTTTGACATAAATGCAGAAAGGAGATAAACATAACAAAATATTAAATAAAATAAACAAAGTAATAAACTTACCTTGCAAATGATTTGGGCTAGTTATAGTGGATGGAGGATAAACTGATCTTTTGCCTCTTGGTGGATAACTGAAACTGTAGAATGCAATGCTTGTCACCAACAGGGGTTCAGGTAAACATCTATAATTCGCCTAAAAACATTTCAGCGGCCTTTCAGGATCAAAATTCGTGGTTCCATACCAAAAGGTGGTCTGTGTATTTAAGGATCAATGCCGATCGGGAGAATCAAAGTCGATTGCGGGAGAATCATCATCGATTCACCCGTTTTAGGTTAGGTGAGATTTGATTGTTTTCAACCGTGTGCTAAGCTCGGTAAATGTAACCTAAAGTTGCACTGGTTTTAAACTCCGAGGGAGGTTGTTAAGGATATCTATTTACTTTGTTATAAAGGATTTTGTTTAAATATTTTAGGATTATGGGTAGTTAAGATAATTACAATGGTAATAAGTAGAAGTAATTACCATGGGTGAATTAGGTTGTATATACATAAAATAAACATTTATATAGACATTTACATTTATATATAGACCTTTACTTCTTTATACTTTAAGTTATATTTTATGTATATACTTTCAGGATGTTTGAGAGGGTTTCAAACCTCTAGGAGTTACAATGCAAATAATAGGTTTTGGAGGATTCTACCATATTTCAGTCTTAACCTATTTCAGGATTTCAAGCTACTAGACTTAGCCTAATGCACATGTCATAAAAGACTTATGGTGCATAATACTAGTGTCTACATGATGTTTATCATATTTTGCTTGGAAGGCCTTAGCAGTTTGATGCCAAGGCACAACATGATGGTCGTGCAAATACATACACATTGTGGAAAGATGGAGTAACACACACACTGAATCCTTTAAGGATAAGTGCGAAGAGGTGGAAAAGAGTCTAAAGATGTTGATGATTTTAGGAAAGGATTTTTCGAAATAGGTAAAAGAACAGATTGCATGTTATGCATTGATTTCAAATCCAGCACAACAGGTGATTGCAGGTACTACAATATAAGAGAAACTTCCACGTGAAGTAAAAGGGATACTAAGCAAGTTTGAGAAAATTGTGTCTAATGATCTACCAAATGGATTACTGCCAATGAGAAGTATAAGTCATCGCATGGATTTGATTCCAGATTCTAGTTTATTGAACAAAGCGGCACATATGTTGAATCCAACAGAGTATTCAGAGGTGCAAAGACAAGCTTAGGAGCTGTTGGACAAAGGGTTAATCAAAGTAAGTTTGAGCACATGTGCAGTACCAACAGTAAAAACATCTAAGAAGAATGGAGAATGTGCATTGATTCTAGAGCCATCGAAAAGATAAATCTAAAGTATAGTTTTCTATTGCCGTGTATGGATGATTTGATGGATTGATTATGTTGAACTTGATACTTCACAAAAATTGATTTGAGTGAATATCACCAGATTCGTATAAGGAAATTTGATGAATGGAAAACATTTAAGACACAAGGGTTATAGGAGTGGTTGGTTATGCCATTTGGGTTAATTAATGCACCAAGTACATTCATGAGATTGACAAACGAAGTTCTTAAGCTATTTTTGGGTAAGTTTGTCATTGTGTATCTTGATGACATATTGATTTTTAGTAGAACAAAGGAAGAACACTTGCGATATTTGAACAAAATGCTATAGAAATTGAGAGATGAAAAACTGCTTGTACATTTGAAGAAATGCAGTTTCATGCAAAAAGAATTAGTAGACTTGAGATATGTGATTTTTCAAGATGGTTTGAAGATGGATCTAGGGAAAGCGTGAGCTATACTAGATTGGCTGTCATCGCAGAATACATTTGTGGTACGTAGTTTTCATGGATTGACAAGTTTTTATAGAAAATTCAGAGTGAAGGTCATAGTATTTGATCTTATGAAGGATCAATATGAAAATGATGAATATTTTTCAGGGAGCATGAAAAGTATGTGTAGAAATAGTGAATGAAGACAAGAAACCATGGTTATATTATTTTGTTCAAGATGGATTGTTTTTTCGAAGAGCATAGTTGTGTATACTGAGAGGTTCAATGCATGAAAAATTGATCAAGAAAAATCATAATGGAGGTTTGGTATGTCATTTTGGTTATGATAAAACATTAACATAAGTGGTGTTGAATTATTTTTGGCCACAAATGAGTATGGATGTGTGCAAATGTGTTTAGGAGTGTAGGGTTTGCCAAATAGTGAAAGGAAGAAGTCAAAATGCAGGGTTGTATCAATCATTCCATATTCTAGAAAAACCATGAGAAGATATATGTATTTTGTTTTAGGTTTTCCTAGAACACAGAGAGGAAATGATTCCATATTTGTGACTGTGGATAGATTTTCAAAGATGACACATTTTGTGGCATGCAGAAAGACTAGTGATGTGACAAACGTTGCTAACTTGATTTTCAGGGAAATTGTAAGACTGCATGGTTGCTTACACAACATAGTTTTAGACAAAGATGTAAAATTTGTTGGACATTTCTGGAGAATGTTATGGAAGAAGTTGAACACTATGTTATTGTTTAGTTCAACATACCATCTTTAGACAGATGGACAGACAGAGGTCGGGAACAAAAGTTTGGGTAATTTGTTGAGATGTTTAATTGAAGGTAAGCCAAGAACATGTGATAATATTCTTGTGCAAGCTGAGTTCTCATATAATAATTTATTGAATAGGAGTACAAGGTAGACACCATTCCATATTGTTTATGGGTCGAGTCCAAGAGGAGTTGCAGAATTATATAGTGAACCAAGAAAAAGTGCTAAAGTAGAGGATTTTGCAGAGCATATGCGAGAAGTGCATAAGAAAGTGTGGTAACAGTTAGAGAAAAGTGGTGTGCAATACAAATAACGTGCAGATGTGAAGAGAAAAGAAGTAGAAGTTTAGGTGGGAGACTTAGTCTTAGCACACTTGATGAAAGAGAGATTTCCAAAAAGCACATATGATAAGTTGAAATAGAAAAAGATTGGGCTATGCATGATTTTGCAAAGAATGCCTATGAGATAGAGTTACTTGAAGGGATATACATACCACTTATTTTCAATGTGGTTGATTTGTATCCATATTATGAAGGACAAGGTAGTGAAAGCACAAAGACAGATACTAAAGAAACAAATTGTTGATAGCAGATACCTGAAAAGGAGCGGGTGTTGGACATAGTCATTGATGTATGAAGGATTGTCATTGATGTCAAAAGCAACATGTGCTATTATGCATTAATGACAAAGGTGTTGAGTTGCATGGTCAAGTTGCCGAGACCTCATGGAGTTGTGTGTACCTTGAATTCCACGAACAATCATATAAATGCCTTTGCTATTTTGTTTGGATATGGCTGAGTACATAGTTTGTTTGTGACAACATTTGCATACTTGGCAGCATCTAGAGGAAACAATCACACCAGGCCACTTAGGTTTGTGCCTAGTCTTGGCGGTCGAAGTTTCATGTCTTGCAGATGAGAGAAGCAAAATTTATGCAGGTGTAAAGTAGGGCTTAGTCATTTTTTTACAAATTTGCATGTATTCGGAAAGAGTGCTTCGAAAAATGTTTGGTCTCAGTCGATTTTGCAAGCTTGGGAATTCTTTCGGGAAAATGGTCTGGACTTTGTCGGACAAAATGTCCGCAACAAAGTTTCCGAAGGAAATAGGTCCCAATGATTTCTTTCAGGAATTCTAAGTCCCCTTGACACAAAGCCCGCAACAATTGTTCCAAAGGATATGTTCCAAAGGGTAAGTGCTCCAAACACAAGTCCCAAAGATTAATTGCGGGAGATTTGAAGGGCACTTTCACAAGTACCGAAGGGTAAGTTCGGTTGGATCAAGGACCATTTCAAAGTCCCCGAAGGATAGTTTCGAAGGACATAGGGCACTTTCACAAGTGTTGAAGGATCAAGGCAAGATAAAGGTTGAGCAAGTCTAGAGAGATCAACGGTGCGAAAGCAATACATAGACGCCAAAGAAAATGAGATGAAGTCAACATAACGAAGGATAACGATCAAGATGTGATAAAAATCATACATCTTTTGAAATCGGATGACACACGGAAGCTTGATAAGAAAAATCCAACGAAGCGAAGTGGAGTCAGTGAAGCAAAGTGACCTATAGTTAACGACACAATAGAGAGCTAAATATTAAGCATATCTGGGATAATCGAAAGGAGCAAAAGTGACCCAATTATATAGGAGATAGCGAGATGCAAAAAGGAGCTCGACGTTTAATGAAAGAGCAAGGTAAAATGAACGCTATTTTGGAGATCCAATGACTTGCGGGAGCTTGGATAAAGAGATCGACGGAGGCGTTTCAAAAGTTGAACTAATTTATACAAAAGATCTGACGAAGCAAGATAGACTGTGAATGGTGCCAAAGACAAGATCAACAATCATCGATTAAAGACATGACCAGATAAATGGTTAGCTCGATGTGTTGACACAGAGCCCAAGATTGATCGATTCAATCGATTAGTCTGTTATTAGAAGACATGCGCATTTAAGATTTGGCAAAAACGGTTGCCATAGTTAATAAGAAAGAGCGGCGGGTTCCCTTGAAACGAGACGCAGAAAGCATACATGTCAAGTCACATTAAATAAGAATCCAGAACTCGAACCAGAAAATGGTAGTCTGAGTGTGAACACTATGTGGTGGCTAACCTTAAAGAAAAAGAACTGTCATATATATTAACTTCACGAAAAAGCTAAGTGTGTGGTTGCCACTATTTGCAATTGCCAATACGATCGCCAAAGGCAAGCATCTTAGCAATACAAAGGGTGTCAAATAGAAGATGTAGACACAGACCAAGACAACATAGAGAAGATGAAGAGAGTGCAAAGAGCAAGATAAAGTGTGTCAAATAGATATACATATAAACACAAAGTAAGATAGAGGCATATTTGAAGAGAGGCACTTAGAGATAATAGTATGAGCAGTTACAAACAAGACTTGTAACAAAGATATAGAGTTTGATTCCTTTGTATTATGAAGTTGTAGCTTCATAATTCTGATTGGTTGGTGCCATCAGATATATTGAGTTGGTGCTAAGTTAGGGAGTGGGTGCTTCTTTAGAGTAGGTGCTCTTGAGTGCAACTAGTGAGGTTTGCCAAGGAGGCGTTTTAACTGTGAGGCTAGATTAGAATAGTAGATTCTAGCAGCTTTTCTCACCGTAATTTTTCTCTTTGGGTTTTCATGTAAAAAAATGTGTGTAATGAGCTCTTATGTGTGTGAACAATCTCTGCATTTGTTTTCTGTATTGCATATACTTTCATATTTATTGTTGAAGAACTAGTTTTTAGCTTATCTACTGATTCACTCCCCCTCTTAGTAGATAGTTGTGTTTAACAATTGGTATCAGAGCCTAGGGTTCCTTGGGAGAAGCTTAATCGACTTAGGTAGATCTTTGATAGTGAACACAATGGTTAGTCAAGAAGGATCCTCCTCAGACAAAGCACCTCTCTTTGATGGATCCAACTATGCTTTCTGGAGTATACGAATGGAAACATATCTATCCTCATTAGGGTTCAATGTATGGATGTCTGTGATAAATGGATACATAGCTCCTGCTGTACCTCCTACTGATCAGGGTTTCAAGAAGGTATATGAGAACAATGCCAAGGCAAAGAATGCTATTCTTTGTGGAATGTCAAATTCAGAGTTCGTCAAAGTTATGCACTGTCAGAGTGCAAAAGACATTTGAAACAAGTTAAAGAGCATCTATGAAGAAGATGACAAGGTGAAACAAGCCAAGCTACAAACATACAAAGGGCAGTTTGAGAGTCTTAAGATGAATGAAGAGGAAAAGATTGTCGACTACCTCCTCAGGGTAGATGAAATAGTGAATGCAATCAGAGGTCTTGGTGAAGAAATGGAAGAGTCAACCATAGTCAAGAAGATCTTAAGATCTTAGCCATCAAGATATGATTCGAAAATCTTTGCAATAGAGGAAGCAAGAGATTTGGATAGACTCACTGTTGATGGGTTGCATGAAACATTCACAGCCTATGAGATGAGAATGGGAGAGACTGACACTTTTAAAAGAGAAGCTGCATTCAAAGTAGCCAAGCAGGGAAAAGAAGAAACATCTACTTCTGAATCTGAGACTGATGGAGAAGAAGCTAACTTTTTCAGAAAACTAAAGAGAGGATCAGAAAAATATAAGGCAAACTACCATTCAAATGCTTTAACTGTGGTAAGGTAGGACACTTTGCTGCCAAATGCCCTTATAATAAAATGGACAATTTTGAACAAGTGGAGAGCAGCAAAAAGGTGAAACCCCACTATGCAAAAAGGAAGAACTTCAAGAGTAAGAAAGGTTTATACACAAAAGAAGATAGTGACTCAATGAAAGATAGTGATAGTGATAGTTCGGATGATGATCATGACTGTGCTTTTGTAGCTAAGGGAAATGAATTCCTGTTCATGACATAAGAATCCACTTCCATAAATCAAGAACAAGATGAAGATGAAGATTGGGATGAAGAAGAGGAAGGTGAAATTGATCTAGAAGGTGAACTTATTTGTGCTCTAGAAGAGATTGAGAAACTAAGAAAAGAGATCACAAAACAGAAGAAGCTTGGGCAAAATGAACTTGAGAAAATGTCTAATAGCCTTGAGAAATTTGATCAAATGATAGTGATTCTAAAGACTCAAGTTGAGGAGGCTAAAAGAATAGTAGTCAAGATGGAACTACAGTCCAAATCTGAAGAATGTGTGAAGCTTGAGGCAGAAATAGTGGCCTTGAGAAAAGAACTTGAAAAGGCAAAAGGCCAATTAGATAAAAGTCTAAAGTTGACAAAAGGATCAAACATTCTTAATGAACTGATCAACACTCAAAAGCCCTCAAATGAAAAATCAAGTTCTGGATATGAGAAAGGAAAAGGTTCCTCAACTAGTACATCAACTAACCTATATGATAATTTCAAGATACGAGGAGAAATAGAGGCAAAGAAAGAGAAGGTCAGCAAGGACATTAAGAATGATCCAAACAAAGATAAGGTGAGGAGAATAAATTCTGAAAAAAAGTCTGAAATCAAAGATGCAGAAGGATAAACTAAAGTAGCAGACTTGAAGAAACAAAAGCTTATGAGAGTTCAATATACTGCACCAAAAAGTGTTATGACCAGGTATTATTCATCCTTTTATGGTTATTATTACAGCGGTAATTAGTTTGGTCATAGGGCTATTGAACGTAGAGTTGTACCTACGAGAACTAATTTTGTAAGTAGAAACTCATTTGCTCCTTTGTTATATTCAAGTACAATGTGCTATAAATGCAAAATTTTTGGTCATATAGCTAGGCATTGTAGGACTAACTTTGCAATGTCAAA
Source organism: Torreya grandis (assembly GCA_037957365.1). Lineage (NCBI taxonomy): Eukaryota > Viridiplantae > Streptophyta > Pinopsida > Cupressales > Taxaceae > Torreya > Torreya grandis. The sequence continues at coordinate 2,343,052 of JARHVA010001503.1, forward strand.
AGTATACAATGTAAAGAAAGACAAGTCTCCTAATGAGAGCAAAGGTTCACAAGTCATTGATAAAGTAAAGAAAAGGACATATAAGAGACCCAAGGAAATGTGGACAGTGAAAAATCAATCCATGATTGCTCAAACATCACTCCATGCCAAAGAACAAAATTGTGGGTAATAGACAGTGGGTGCTCAAAACATATGACTGGTGACAAGAGCAAGTTCACCATGTTGAGCAAGTGCAAGGAAGGAACTGTCAGTTTGGGAGACAATACAACAATTAAAATCAAAGGCAAAAGAACCTTGCACATAGATGGTAAGCTTCTTACACATGATGTCCTTTACGTTGAAGGACTGAAGCATAATCTATTGAGTGTTAGTCAAATGTGTGACAATGGATATAAGGTCATATTTGATGCCGAAGGTTGCAAGCTAAAGATATTTGGCAAAACAGTCGTAGAAGGGAGAAGGACTGAGAGTAATATCTACAATTTTGTTGAGGTAAATGGCAATAGTTGCCTCATAGGAAAGGTTGATGAAAGCTGGTTGTGGCATAGGAGAATGGGTTATGTCAATTTTGATAATTTAGTTAAAGTGAGTTCGAATAAATGTGTAAGACATATGCCCAAGATAACCAAACCTATTGATATTACATGCAAAGGATGTCAATTAGGCAAGCAAACAAGGGTCAAGTTTCAAACAATAGAATATGCAACTACAAAGCCTTTACAATTAGTTCATACTGATCTTTGTGGTCCTACCAAGACAAGAGGATCTAAAGGAGTTCATAACTTCATGCTATTTGTAGATGATTACTCAAGGATACATGGGTAACCTTTTTGAAGGACAAATCTCAAGCCTTTGAGAGATTTAAGATCTTTAGAGTCATGGTTGAAAATGAAATGGGAAGAAAGATCAAATGTTTGAGATCTGATAAAGGTGGAGAATTCACCTCCAATGAATTCATAGAATATTGTGAGAAACATGGAATTAAAAGGCACTACTTTGCTGCAAGAATTCCACAACAAAATGGAGTTGTTGAGAGGAAGAATATGACAGCTAAGGAGATGGCCAGAACAATGTTGAAAGAGGCCAAACTATCTAATGGATACTGGAGAGAAGCAGTCCAAACAATAGTATACATCTTGAACAGAGTTCAACTGAGGGTTGTTGACAGTTTTGACCCTACAGGGCAAAATTGCAACCTCTATCATTCGGAACTTTGCTTAAACATACCTTTCGAAGAAGGGGAAGAGGACCAAGCCGAGGGGATACTTTGAAAATGCTTAAGATAGAATTCCTTCGGACTTTTGTCCGAAGGAAATACAAGAGGAATGGTCCATTACGGAAAGGCCGAAGGACTATTTTCCAAAGGCCGAATGACTTACATTTTCCTGAAGGGTACTCAGGTAGGGCTTGTCACGATTCCGAAGGGACATTACAGAAATCCCGAAGGGTAATTGCTCTTCGGGAAAGTTCAAAAACAGAGAATCCGAAAGGGACATTTCCTTCGGACTTTTTGTCCGAAGAAATTGTTCGCGAGAGAGATGTCCGAAAGAAAAGTCTTTTGGAAAAGCCGAAGGGTTCTTTCAAAATCCCGAAGGGCAGTTTCGTGTGCTGGAGGGCCATTTCAAAAATTTGAGGGGGCCATTTGCAAAAATCTGAAGGGTATCTACTCTTTGGAAAGGTTCATTTACATAAGCCCGAAGGGTTACTTCCTTTTGAAAAGGGGCATTTGGAAGCTTCCGAAGGGTCACTTTCCTTTTGAGAAAGTTGAAGTCAAAACCTTGAAAGGTACATGCCTTTGAAAGAGGACATTGGCAAGAATCTCGAAGGATATCTACCCTCGAGAAGGTTCACTTCACAAACTTCAAAGGGAATGCCGAAGGGATCATTTAGTTTCCAAAAGGTCATTACAAAAATTCCGAAGGGTATGTGCCCTTCGGGAAAGTTCATTGCAGGAATCTTGAAGGGTATGTGCCCTTCGGAAAAGTCACTACAAGGAAAGGCACAAGCAGAAATAAAAGGGCGCGGACTTTTTGTCCGAAGACAAAGGTGATAAACAAAAGACCGAAACAATTCTTTCGAAACAAAGGAGAGAGCAAAGTGGTAGAGCTTTGGACTTTTTTTCCGAAGACGAATATCCAAAGGAAGGGCTCGGAAGAAAGGTTCTCTCTCTCGAGAATTTCCGCGGACAAATTGTCCGTAGGAAAAAAAAGAATACATGAACAAATTGTCTGAAGGATTTCCTTCTAAAGGTTTAAACAAGGGAAAGTGAAATGGACAAGAAGTCCGAAGGAATTCCTTCAGAAGATTTACCCGAGGAAATATACAAAGAAAGGCTCGGAAGGATAAGTCTCGGATTTTTTGTCCGAGGAGAGAAGTCCGAGACAATTTGTCTGCGGAAAAATGACTTGACAAATAGTCTGAAGGGAAGAGGCCAATAGCCCAATGGATAAAGCCGTAGAAACGAAACAATAGACAGTAAGTCCGAGAAAGATAAAGCCAAAGGAAATTCCACAGGGAAAATATAGCGTGGACAAACAACAAAATATGCATAGAAACGAAGAGCCAGATACAGCGAGGGATTTCAACAGCCATAAATAGGATTAGACATGTCCAAGATGTATAACCATTTTAAACCCAACACCTTCAGTTTTAAAATGGAGACTTGTTTGCATGAATAACTCAAGGAGTTTAACTTTGGAGAGCTTAACAAGAGATTTCATGCATGCACTCTTGTTTGTTCCGAGCCTTTCAAACGTTCCAACAGTTCAAGTGGAGACCATTGGAGGTTGACTAGTCTTGAGCTCTAGATGACTAATTGACAAGTGTCACATCCACTCATGCTCTCCATGCAATAGAAGACATTTTCACATTCCAATTCAGCTTCAAATCGGTTCAAGCTTAAGTCAAGACATCCAAGATTGGCATATACATCATGCATGGGGCAGATTAGTCCAAGCTTGAGCCCACCGTCCATTTTCAACGCCAAAGGACTTTTCATGCAAGGCATAATACAGAAGAATATTATTTTTAGAGGTCTTGTTATCTTTGGACAGTAAAAATTGGACTTGGGCTAATAAAAGAGTTGTCTTCTTCTGTTTTCAATGCCAATCTCTTCGCTATTGTGTATTTTTCTATATAAGTTGGCTTTCAGCCTTGAATTGTATCCCTCTTTTGGCAAGACAAAATTCTGTCAAAGATTGAGTTGTAACATTTTTTCAGATTAATAGAACTGTTGTTTTCAGATTTCAGCGGTTGGTATAGTGTATTTATGTCATTAATTTGCATAAGTGATAGAGTTTTTTTCTTTGTCAAGTCTTGATTCTTACCTAGTTACTAGCTGGTCAGATTATGCAGGCGTAATGTCCCCTTCTTAGCAGTAAATCTTTTATGTTGCCCGTCAACCTATTCCAGAGACCCGTAGGCTTGTCAGAAGTGGAAATTAGGGTTTCTTATTTTATAGGAGTTTCTAGTGGAGTTTTTAGGTTTGTATACATGAGTTTGGCAGTGCGCTTTGGGGATCTTGCTGGGTTTTCAGAGAGCTTCAAAACGGTGTAACATGCTTCTGCATCGGATGACTTTTCCGAACTTGCTATTTTTAGTGAGTTGCGACGGCTACTTGGATTGAGGATAAAATGAGGTTGGAGTCACTATTTTTAGCAGTATGCTATTTTTAGTAAGTTCTATTTCTGGCAGCGCTTTGTGTGGCAGTGGTTCAACAGCGCAATGCAGTTTCTATTTCAGGTAGAGCAAAATGGGTAATTTGGTGCTCGACACTTTTGGGCTCGTTTTTGGCAAATGTATTAAGATGGGTCATTTTGTATTTGAATATTATTAATGGACCCCATGCCTAGGCAAATGACTTTAATTTGTTTTTAAAAAGTGGGTTTCATGTTGGACGCCCCACTTGGGGAATTAAATAGTTTAATGTTAAATTATTTGCCTATGCACCTTGGACGCCTAGGAAGGTGTGAAAAAAAGGAAGTTGAAGGGTCATACTCAAAGTGCTATATATACAAGGCTTTGCTCCATCTTTTGGTATCCATTTTTTATACAACGAAGTGTTGTTGAAATGATTTCAGACCTCTAGCTTCGAGGAATGCATACCTCCTAGCCTCTCTCAGTTTCGTACTTGCAAGATAGTACCTAGCTGATTCAGTGACTGTTCTTCATCCAAAAGTGCAGATTGAGTTTATTGATGATGGATTTCTTTGATGTTTTCTGATTTTGGAGTGGATTTATCAATTTTTTGGTGTTCTGGTTTAGTGCTTGTTGTAGCACATTTTGGGTCATAGCTTCCAGAGTGTTTTTTATTTGGTTCTGGTTATTGAAGCTGTGTGTTCTCCTACCTTGGGTGCCCCCTTTCTCCAGTTTTTAGAATTTTTGGTGGTCTTTGATTTTCTAGAGCTGGTTGCCCTAGTTTTGGTGGCTGCCCCTTTTCCTGCAGAGCTTTGGAACACGTGCATAAAATATGGTGGAGTTTCTCAGTTGGAACTTGGACGCCTCCCTCCTAGGCTTCCTTTGCACTTGGTTTGAGGTCATTCGGAGGTGTTTGGAGCGAGTTATGAGCATTAAGGTAAAATTCATACTAGCTGGTTTGAGTTTTTTGTTCTCTGTCCTTTTATATCAGACTTAATATTTTCATCTGTTTTGCCATTTACCATATGCTGGATATCTTATACTTGATTGGAGATCATTTCCTAACATTTTGGTGTTTAGTTGAAATTTATATCTTATTGTAAAATGCAACTGGTGCTCACATTGTAATGCTAAATCAGTAGTACTGATCAGCGTTGTATACTTGCATTTTATTTGTATTCCCACTGAATAAGTAGAAGTGGCCGGCTCTGCCGCCAAGTTCTTTCAGTTTTGTACTTGCTTTCACTCCCACTGAATAAGTGGTCAAGTTATTTATATCTCAGTTTGTTTACTCTCCCGCTGAATAAGTGGTCGAGTTATTTACATTTTAGTTGTTTTCCACTCCCACTGGGAAAGTGGTTGAGTGTTATCTTTAATATTGTAATAACGCTCCCATTGAATAAGTGGTAGAAATTTCATGGTCGGTTATCTGCCTACATTTCGAGCATCTACTTTTCAGAATGGTTGGCAAGCCACCAACAATTTGTACTTTCATTTCTAGTTTTCTTCTAACGATCCCCTTGCACCGTATGCTCTCACTCGCCCTCACTAGGATCTGGGTGATCAGAAAGTGAAAGGGTTCCTTTCAAGCTGATTTTATTTCGGAGCTAATCTTAACGGGTCCATTGTTTGCCATATTGTGTGTGAAAAATCAAAGAAATATAAGGCGGATATTTCAGCAGGTTATGTTCCGTGTTTAATGTCTTTTCCCTGAGTTTACAGTGGATGCAAGTGGCCGGTTAGTGCCTTGAATCAGGCCTATTCCATCATTTCTATCAAGCTTTGATCACAAGATAAAACCTTTTCATGAAATACTTATGCATATTGGTCAATTGGAGTTGAAGATTCAGTGTTTCTCTTGTCTAAATCAGTGTTTTTAAGAGCTCCAATTGAGTGAATCAACCAATCATTCAGGTGTATCACCATCATTAGATAGGATTTTTTTTCAAGTTTCTCTCTTTTTCCAGACAGTTTGTAGCGTAGAGCAAGGATCTTAATTGATACACCAAAGGGAACTAGCCCTTAGAATCTAGAGATTCAATCCACTGATTAGGTCACCTACAGCGTAAGATTGTTTCCATGTTTCAGCAGACTATGAAGGCCTGAAATTACCTTCACAGGGGTGCAACTCTGATTGACAAGGGTGAAGAGTGATAAAACCCCATATGCACTGTGGTATGGAAAGCTTGCATCTGTTAAGTACTTCAGAGTGTTTGAAAGCAAATGCTACATCAGAAGAAATGAGGACAAACTAGGAAGTTTTGAGCCAAGATGTGATGAGGGAATTTTTCTTGGCTATTCCACTCATAGCAAAACCTATGTATGTTACAATAAGAGGCTGCATAAAATAGTTGAGAGCATCAATGTCAAGGTCGAAGAAGGATTTAAACATGTTGAACGTGATGAGGAGATCAGAATTGAAGAATTAGGAGTAGAAAATGAAGAAGATAGTGAAGAGGAAGAAGAAAAGACTGAACAAGGACCCCCAAGGTTTGTTCAAAAGGAACATCCCAAGAAGCAGATAATTGGCAACAAAAATAGAGTTCAGACTAGGAGAAGAGTTGCAATGAACAAGGAGCAAGTAAGTTTAGCTCTATTTTCAGAAATTGAACCTAGGAGCTTTAGTGAAGCCAACAAAGATGAAAATTGGTTAAAAGCCATGGAAGAAGAACTGAGCCAAATAGAAAAGAACAAAACTTGGGAATTAGTTCTTAGACCCTCAAACAATAATGTGATAGGAACAAAATGGGTTTATAGAAACAAACTCAATGAAGATGGAGCTGTTATAAGAAACAAAGCAAAATTGGTGTGCAATGGATATGCACAAGTAGAAGGCATAGACTTTGAAGAGATATTTGCTCCAGTGGCAAGACTGGAAGCTATAAGATTGTTTTTGGCATTTTCTGTTCATAAGAAGTTCAAAGTATATCAAATGGATGTAAAGTCAGCCTTCTTGAATGAAAATTTAGAAGAGGAAGTCTACATTGAACAACCAAAAGGTTTTTAGCTAGTAGATGAAGAAGATTATGTGTGCAGACTGAAGAAGGCACTGTATGGTCTAAAACAAACACCTAGAGAATGGTATTCAAGATTGGATCAATACCTGCAACAACAAGGTTTCAACAAAAGATGTGCAGACAACAATTTGTACTTTAGATTAGAAGGTGAGCTTATGTTGATATTGTTGTCTATGTAGATGATATCATCTTTGGAGGTAGCAATAGTGAAATGTGCAAAGAATTTGCTACACAAATGCAAAGTGAATTTGAAATGTCTATGCTGGGAGAACTTTCCTTCTTTCTTGGTCTACAAATTGCACAATCCGATGAAGGGATATTCATATCTCAAACTAAGTATGCAAAAGAGATGCTCAAGAAATTTGGAATGGAAGACAACAAACCGGTTAGTACTTCCATGATAATTGGATGCAAGTTGAGCAAAAAAGATAAGTTCCTTGATGCAAATAATACCATGTACAGATCAATGATAGGTACCCTGCTGTACCTAATTGCATCTAGACTAGACATCATGCAAGTAGTTTGCATGGTTGCAAGATTTCAAGCAACGCCCAAAGAATCACATGTCAATGCTGTGAAAAGAATCTTCAGATACATCAAGAGCACAAGTGATTATGGCCCATGGTACCTTACAAGTGAAAATCTCACTTTGATTGCATATGCAGACGTTGATTGGGTAGGAATTGTGGATGACAAGAGAAGCACTAGTGGTGGTGCATTTTTCCTTGGAAATAGACTTATGTCATGGCTGAGCAAACAGTAAGTGTCGGTTACGCTTTCTACAGCAAAAACAGAGTATGTAGCAGCAACAACATGTTGCACCCAAGTCTTGTGGATGAAGTAGACACTCAAAGACATTAAGGTAGAATACCAAGTACCTATTTCTATCTTTTGTGATAGCTCAAGTGCCATAAACATATCCAAGAATCCAATGATGCATTCCAAAACCAAGCATATATCCATCAAATATCATTTTTTGAGAGAAAAGGTTGCAGATCAAAAGGTCACAATGGAGTATGTGCCAACAAAGGATCAAATTGCAGATATATTCACCAAGCCTCTTCCCAAGGAGCAATTTGAGTATCTAAGAGAGAAGTTGGGAGTGATGGCTCCCACACCACATCACTAGATTCTAGTGATAGGGCATGAGTACAGGGGGAGCATTGGAGGAACATCATTAACTCCTGGATTAAGAGAAAAGGCAATCTGGTGAGAAAGTTGCAGTCCCTTTGCCATTTGATGTCAAAGGAGGAAAAGGTGTGTTGGCTCTAGATCATTATGCCTATCTATATAGAGATATGTAGATTATTGATTGGTCTTTCAGACCAATGCTATATAAATGATCATTTGTAGAACAATGGAGCTAGGGGAGCTAGATTTGAACGTGTTCGAGTAGAGTTGAGACAAATGTGCCGTTGCCTAAAGGAAGTTCCTTGTTCTATGTTCCAGCCTACCAAGTCCCAGGATTAAGGCATAGAAAGCAGATCGCATGCATAATCAAGCAGTCTGTTGACATATTATGGCAGAGACTCTTTGTCATTAATGTCAAAGGGGGAGAAAGCAGAATGAAGATAAAGAAGTGAAGTCATTCTGATGATGTGTTGCCATCAATGACAAAGGGGGAGATTGTTGGACATAGTCATTGATGTATGAAGGATTGTCATTGATGTCAAAGGCATCATGTGCTATTATGCATTAATGACAAAGGTGTTGAGCTGAATGGTCAAGTTGTCGAGACCTCATGGAGTTGTGTGTGTACCTTGAATTCCACGAACAGTCATATAAATGCCTTTGCTATTTTGTTTGGATATGGCTAAGTACACAGTTTGTTTGTGACAACATTTGCATACTTGGCAACATCTAGAGGAAACAATCACACCAGGCCACTCAGGGTTGTGCCTAGTCTTGGTGGTCCAAGTTTCATGTCTTGCAGATGAGAGAAGCAAAATTTATGCAGGTTTAAAGTAGGGCTTAGTCATTTTTATTACAAATTTGCATGTATTCGGAAAGAGTGCTTCGAAAAATGTTTGGTCTCCTCACTTAGTCGATTTTGCAAGCTTGGGAATTCTTTCGGGAAAATGGTTTGGACTTTGTCGGACAAAATGTCTGCAACAAAGTTTCCGAAGGAAATAGGTCCCAACGATTTCTTTCGGGAATTCTAAGTCCCCTTGACGCAAAGCCTGCAACAATTGTTCCAAAGGATATGTTCCAAAGGGTAAGTGCTCCAAACACAAGTCCCAAAGATTAATTGCGGGAGATTTGAAGGGCACTTTCACGAGTGCCGAAGGGTAAGTTAGGTTGGATCAAGGACCATTTCAAAGTCCCTGAAGGATAGTTTCGAATGACATAGGGCACTTTTACAAGTGTTGAAGGATCAAGGCAAGATAAAGGTTGAGCAAGTCTAAAGAGATCAACGGCGCAAAAGCAATACATAGACGCCAAAGAAAACGAGATGAAGTCAACATAACGAAGGATAACGATCAAGATGTGATAAAAATCATACATCTTTTGAAATCGGATGACACACGGAAGCTTGATAAGAAAAATCCAACGAAGCGAAGTGGAGTCAGTGAAGCAAAGTGACCTATAGTTAACGACACAATAGAGAGCTAAAGATTGAGCATATTTGAGGTAATCGAAAGGAACGAAAGCGACCCAATTATATAGGAGATAGCGAGATGCAAAAAGGAGCTCGATGGTTAATGAAAGAGCGAGGTAAAATGAACGCTATTTTGGAGATCCAATGACTTGCGGGAGCTTGGATAAAGAGATCGATGAATGTGTTTCAAAAGTTGAACTAATGCATACAAAAGATCTGACGGAGCAAGATAGACTGTGAATGGTGCCAAAGACAAAATCAACGATCATCGTTTAAAGACATGACCAGATAAACAGTTAGCTCGATGTGTTGACACAGAGACCAAGATTGATCGATTAGTCTGTGATTAGAAGACATGCACATTTAAGATTTGGCAAAAACAACTGCCATAGTTATTAAGAAAGAGCGGCGGGTTCCCTTGAAACGAGACGCATAAAACATACATGTCAAGTCGCATTAAATAAGAATCCAGAATTGGAACCAGAAAGGGGTAGTTTGAGTGTGAACACTATGTGGTGGCTAACCCTAAAGAAAAAGACCTGTCATATATTAACTTCACGAAAAAGGTAAGTGTGTGGCTGCCACTATTTGCAATTGCCATTACGATTGCCAAAGGCAAGCATCAAAGCAATACGAAGGGTGTCAAACAGAAGATGCAGACATAGTCCAAGATAGCATAGAGAAGATGAAGAGAGTGCAGAGAGCAAGATAAAGTGTGTCAAATAGATATACATACAGACACAAAGTAAGATAGAGGCAGATTTGAAGAGAGGCATTTAGAGATAAGGTGTGTAGTATGAGCAATATCAGACAAGACTTGTAACAAAGATATAGAGTTTGATTCCTTTGTATTATGAAGTTGTAGCTTCATAATTCTGATTGGTTGGTGCCATTAGACAGACTGAGTTGGTGCTCAGTTAGGGAGTGGGTGCTTCCTTAGAGTGGGTGCTCTTGAATGTAACCGGTGAGGTTTGGCAGTGAGGCGTTTTAATTGTGAGGCTGGATTAGAATAGTAGATTCTAGCAGTCTTTCTCACCGTGGTTTTTTCCTTTGGGTTTTCACGTAAAAAATCGTGTGTAATGAGCTTTTGTGTGTGTGAACGATCTCTGCATTTGTTTTCTGTATTGCATATACTTTCATATTTATTGTTGAAGAACTAGTTTTTAGCTTATCTACTAATTCACCCCTCCTCTCAGTAGATAGTTGTGTTCAATAGTGGGATGAAGCGGAACAGGTGATTGACACATGAGTTGGAAAAACTATGCACAAAAAGCAATGCACAAAATATCTGGTCAAATGGAAAGACCGAGGAATAGAAGATGCAACATGGGTAATCACATCAGAAGCTACAAAACAAAGAATACCATTCACAAAACTCTTAGAAGGCACATGAGCAGGAGCTCATGTGTCTGTTGTTACCCAAGGTGTATGATGTCGGAGCATCCAAGTTCATGTGCGATCTTGCATCAACCAATAAAATATGATAGTTTAGGAAATTTGATTAAGTGTTGTTTTGTGCTACTCTCTTATTGTGCATATGTCTTTGTTGTAAGTTTGCGCAAGTCTTCCGTGTTGTGCAAATCTTCTTTGCATTGTTTTGTGCCACCTTTGTTTGTGCATGTCTATTTGTATAGTTTTGCACTACCTACAAGCGTGCATATGTTTGTAATGTTTTGCAGGATTGTTCTTGCACACACTTGTAATTGTTGTTTGTCTAAATAAGCTTAGGAATATTTGTGCAAGAAGTAGTGTTAGTCTTTTGCACAAGCACAATATTGTAGTGATTTACGGAACAATTTTAGAAGTCCGCCTTCATTTGGTTTGTTGAAGAGTTTGATTCTTTTCCGCATGAGCAACATGATTGATGAGATTCCATGGAGGAGTTTGTTCTTCACTGCGCAAGCCGTGTGTTGTTTTGCTAGTCATTTGGGGCAAGTACGGTAATATGTGGTAATGTTCTTGAGTGGACATGATGATAACAACGCAAGGGTTTGCAGTGAAATTATTGGTTGCAAGGTCTTGCAACTTGTTTGCGCGCATTTGGTCTGGGCGCATATCCTTATATGTGTTATGAAAGGAGTTGTTAGCTTTTTGGTATTTAATTTAGGAAGTCATGGGATGTTGCTAAGGATCTATTTGGTATTGCCTGTGATGTAGTATGTTGTGATGCGTTACACCATAACATGTTTGTGCCTTGGAACTATGAGAGACATTTAATATTTGTGGTGCACTAAGTGTGTTCAATGCTATTATTGGGTGTTTAATATAAGTAGGTGGGTCTTGCACCTAATAAGCATGCCCCTACAATTGTGCAAAGGAAGAGAATAGATTGGGATGGTTGCAGTTGGCTAGAATATTGGAGCTTAAGGAATAATTCTGAGTGATTGTTCTAAGAGTTATGCTACATTTGCAAACTCTATGAGTTAGCAAGCAGAGATTTACTGATCTGATGTTATAACGCATCTCATTGTGAGATTGCGGTGTCATTGTTATCATTGTGCCTATTGTATTTCCTTGATGTTGAAAGCTAATCTAAGTGTGTTTCTTGCATTTTATTGCACTTTTCGTTGAGTATTATGAGGATTGACTGGTCTAAGGCATATTTTAATCGAGAACCCTAACCGCGGCTGCATTAGGAGGGCAGCAATGAGATGATATAATGCTTTTCATAGACAAAAAGATGATTTACATCAACATTATGCATGGGAAAAAGATGGGACTTCAACACATCCTCCCCTTTGGAGGTGTCTCATTAGATGGATTTAGAGGCATCTTACCTTGGAAACTATGATAACTAGTACATCAAGTTCTCTAAACTTCACCAAGGTCATGACCAATCCATTCAAGAATAAATAAACATTTTATATAATGTAGTTTCCAAGTTGAATGTCCAAGAAACAAAGCAAAATCTTATTTCGAAGTATATGTCAAGATTGAGACTGTACATCGAGAGCAACATGGATTTCTTCCATATTTCTTCCTTAGGGGAAGCCTACAAATTTGCCTGCAAGTTGGAAGCAAAAGCTAAGAGGAAGATTATAAGTTACATGATAAGTCGCAGTGTAATAATTCCATGTCTAGAACTTAACCAAACTCTAAGCAAGGACAAGGATCCTCATGTGATTCCCAAAAGAACACACTACCTAAAGATCAAAATAAACAATCCAAGACCAACAAGTGGTGTACAATTCACAATTCTAGTGACCAGTCAACTGAAGAATGCAGTGTCTGGAAAGCTTTTCTTGCACATATTAAGACATTAAATGCTGCCCAAGTGTCACTAGATAAGGATATGTTGGCAATTTGAGCAAGGAGACAGTTGACAGTTTGAATATCATGATCCAGAAAGCAGTCTGAGGACTGAAGAATTGTCATTCCCATCTAAGGCAGCATGGAATTGTCATTGATGTCATTAAGATTGAATCTGATCATGCATTAATACCAAAGGTTGAGTTGAGCAGACTTGAGTAAATCGGGTTTGTGAAGTGCTCTTATAAAATAAGTAAAGCAGTCTCAAAACTCCGCACTGGTCTAATAAAGTTGGTCGGGTTTATGGAACGACTTTACTTCTTTCATGTTTTTAAGTAAAGCAAAGTCGAAAACCCGAAGCGGTCTAGAGGAGTTATTTGGGGTTCTGAAGTGACTTTACTTGGTCGGGATTTTGGAACGACTTTACTTCTGTATGCTTTATAAGTAAAGTAATGTTAAGATCTTGAGTTGGTCTAAGTGTAGGTTATCGGGTTTCCAGGATAGCTTTACTTCTCCTATGTTTATAAACTAAGCATTGTGGAAAATGCGAAAGGGTCCAATGAAGAGGTAATCGGGGATTTGCAAGCACGTTAGTTCTTTATGTTGGTAAGCAAAGTAAAGGTAAAAACCCGAAAGGGTCTAGACGAAGTAATCGGGATTTTGAAGAGGGACTGCTCCTCTCAAGTTGATAAGTCAAGTAATGTCAAAAACCCGAAAGGGTCTAGAAGAGGCAATTGGGATAAGTCAAGCGGATGGAAAACCCAAAATAGTCTTGAAGAACTCCTTCAGAGGAATTCTTTCGGAAAAAATGGCAAGGAAAATTATTTCAGAAAAATTGTCAAGTCCTTTTCGAAAAATTGTCTCTTAACAAAAGTCCGAAGGGTACATTCAAAAGGTCCGAGGGGTATCTTTCGAACGTTTCAAAGGGCAAGTGGACCTTTTCAAAAAGTCCGGAGGGTATCTTTTGAATGATCTGAAGGGCAAGTGGACCTTATCAAAAAGTTTGAAGGGTATCTTTTGAACGTTGCAAAGGGTATGTGGACACTTGTAGAAAAGCCAAAGGGTAGATTGCAGAGAATCTGAAGGGTATGAGGACTGTTGGAAGATTTCCGAAGGACACTTCCGAATAGAAGCCAATGATGAATTCTTTCTGAGAAATTGGAGGACACTTTAGGATGAAATGGACCCGGACAAAAAGTCCGCGGAAATTATCCCGAAGGCACAAAGGCCCGCAACAATTTGTATAAAGGAAACTTCTGAAGGAATTAAAGCAAGGTTAAAAGACGAGCAAGTCTTCAAGGATCGAGGTTGCAAGGAGCATTACAAGAATGCTGAAGAAAATAAGATCACGCCAACATGCTGAAGTTTAACGCACAATACAAAGGGTAAAGATTGAGCATATCAAGGACAATCGAAAGGAGCGGAAGTGAACCCATGATATAGAAAGTAGCGAGATGCGAAAAGGGAAGAAAAGAAGCTCGATGGTTAATAACAAAGCAAGAATTAAAATTCATGTTGCTTTAAAAGATCAATGGCTCACGGTTGATCGGTTCATTAGATCCAATGGTGCGAAGCAAACCCAGATTACCCTCTGAGTGCACGTGCATTTGACAAGTGTCAAGAGGTCATAAGGAAAGATCCAACAAAGAAAAGAACGTGAACTTGGCGCGACGAAAGAAATAAAAAGCTCGCATTTAATGTCTTCTAACTGTCTGTAAAGGAACAATTGGAACAGGGGATGAACTCGATATCTCTTCACGGAGCTCGAGATTAATCAATCTAATTGATCAAGGAAGCGACGCAGTTAAGAACAGTAAGAGTGCACATGCCAAAGATAGTAAAGACATTTGAACGTTGCCGTTTGAAGCATGAATCGAGACACGAAGTAAAGTCACATTGAATGCAGATCAGAAGCTTGAATCGGTTAAGAGCAGTTGGAGTGTGAACACTTTATAGATAGAAACCCTAAAATGTATTTGTCTATATATGCTACGAACAAAACATTCAAAAGGGTCTTTTGTTGCTGCTACTGCAATAATAATTAGAGTGTTAAGTCAAAAATTGTCGATTAAGGACAGATGCAGAGAGCGTAAAAAGGCAAAGCGAATAAGGTGTGTCAATATATAAGATATCTAGACACAAGGAGATAGAGGTAGATAAGACGAGAAGGCACATAGCGTGAAGGTGCAGTTACAGACAAGACTTGTAACATAAAATTGAACAAGATTCATTCTGAATCTCTTATGTATTCTAAAGTTGTAGCTTCATTTCTCTGATAGGTTGGTGCCATCAGAAAAACTGAGTTGGTGCTCAGTTAGGAAGTTGATGCTTCCTTAGAGTGGGTGCTCTTGAATGTAACCAGTGAGGTTTGTTTGTGAGACATCTTTTCTGTGATGATGGATTAGAACAGTAGCTTGTAGCAGCTTTTCTCACCGTGGTTTTTCCCTTTGGGTTTCCACGTAAAAATCTGGTGTTGAGCATTCTTATGTGTATGTATGATCTCTGTTTTTGTTCTTTAATTTGCATATACATTCTGTATCTTGTTTAAAAGTTTTAAGATCCAGGTTTTAGCTCATCTACTGATTCACCTCCCCTGCCCTCCCCTCTCAGTAGATAGTGTGTTCAACAGGATAAATAAATCATGGAATCTAAGCCTAGCATCAAGGTAGGTGCCACCAACATTGCCTCATCTTCCAATTAGGATCTAGATAAAGCAAAACTCCATTCTCAGATGTGTGTCAATGGACAACCTGTACACTTCATTGTTGATAATGGTAGTCAAAAGAACCTAATTTCACCTTAAGAAATGTAAATATTGAATTTTCCACTGGCCTGTCACCCACAACCATACACTAGTGGATGATTTAGCTTGATTTCTAGGAAATGTGTCACTCATTAGTGTCATCTAGTGTACAAAATCAAGCCTTTTCAAGATATATTCGTTTTTGATGTAGAGTCATTAGAGGTAGGTGATGTTTTTCTTGGGCAACCATATCTTTTTCATCCACATGCAATATATGAATGGAATCCCAATAATGTTGTCACAAATGTTCGTGAAGATAGATACTCCATAACATAAGTAGTCTCTAAGCTTTTGCTCACTAGTGCCACGCAGTGCAAGAAGTTAGTCAATTTTGATAAGAAATTTGTGCTCATGATCATGAGACTTGAATGTAAGAACATTCTTGCGGCTCAATCTCATGCCGCACCCCCTTTAGAAGAAATGCAACCATTGAAAAAAGTATTGGAGGCGTACAAGGATATCTTCACGCCACCTACTGGAGTGCCAAAGCATTGCATAGTAAAACATACTATTGATCTAATTCCAAGACTCTTCATGATGCTTCTCTATACCGTCAGTCATTCCTTGAGAATGACCAAGTCCAGCTCTTCACCTTTGGGTAGACACATTGTACATACACCAACGAAGGCTAATGCTAAATATAAATAGAATCATGATCAACATCGACTGTCACATATCTTTTAGGTTGGCGATTGAATATGGCTACATTTGCATCAGGAACGACTAACATGACCTTGCAACAAGCTCCGTCTTCTTTGGTATGGCCCATACACTATCACTAAGAAGGTTGAAGATAACACCTTTGAGCTAAATCTAATTTCCTATCTTGGTTTTCATCTAGAATTCAATCTAGACCTCTTGCATCATTACTTTCCATCTTTGTTGGATTCACTTGATGTTGCAGAGATGCTTCAACAAGCAGAAATCAATCCTAATTATATCATGCTAGCAGATGTGGATCAATTCATTGACACTACAGTCAATGTACAAGTCATCAAGAGATCTCTCTTTCAGATCATTAAAGCGGGTCAAGTGCTTTCCTAGGATTAATGGTTCATAGAAGTTCACTTTGCTGACAAATTTCAACATCTTTTGCATCTCAACGCGATGAGAATCATTGCTTCTTTAGGATGGGTGACTAATCCAAGAGGATCTGACACTTTTCTCGGCTCATGGCATTACGATTGTACTCCGTGCCATAATATGACTACATCACCAGCTTTGGGACCTTCTCCAGCATACATCTAGTCATACATACCATGAAGTCCTTGCACTTCTCCAATCATGCCACACAATTCCAAAAGTATTAGCCACGCTTTGCGCATATGTACTACAACGTTTCCAAAAAACCAAAAAGATGAAAAATTTGAACAATCACATGATAAGCGGTTGTGTTTCTTGTAACGTCAAACCATATTTCGTCTTCCACTCTTATATAATAATGTATTCTAATCATTCTTTGAGATAGTTAATAAGATTGACGTTAGACATGCATCTTGTGGCATACATCTGTCCTCTTAGACCATTGCATAGATAATTGCAAAATACAATCCTGTATTAATAGTTCTAGCATTGGTCTCTTATTGCTCTTCTAAAGAAACTTATATTTTTTCATTTTGCTTTCTATCATTTGCGTCCGTTTCCACCATAACACATTTTAACCTGTTTGAGTGTGTTGTCCCTCATGTCTCCTCTTTGGCCCCGAATCATTGTAGCTCCAAGGGAAGAAACAAATTCACCAAATTCTACTCATAGCTGGCATACATTTTTTTTAAGAACAATGTAAGGGCCTCCATTTAGGATTTTGAAGGTTGTGGTTGAGCTCATATACAAATTTTATAACTATATCCATGCCAATTTGCTAGTTTAAAGGCAAAAATGAAGCATACGAGAGTAAATTGAGATAAATTTGATCCACTATAGCTGACATTCAGCACTTGTGGTAAGACATTCAATTTTTCTATTATAGACTTTGCAAAGACTTGAAATAGGCATATATAAAGGCATGCCCTCTTAAATTTTTTTGTTTAGTCAAAAGTTGAGAAAAAATCATTTTAGTTAGCTTTTCTAGAATCAATTGTGCTCTATATTTTTAGTTCCAGATAAAATCTAAGATAATTAACTATGGAAATCTAAAAGATCCAGACAATTTTTTAGTTAAGATTATCAAAGAGGGTCTTCTCCAAAGTTTATATGAAGTGGATGTTACGCTCAAGTCTAAAAAGTCACATTTGGTTTCTTAAAATAGTCATTTTTAAAGGAGGAAAACCTACAAGTAAACTTTCCTAATAGCAACATGATAATAAGTCGTTTTTTCATGAGGGCTCATTACAAGTTTATAAGGGAATTTATGGGATTACATTGTAATGCTTTGTGACATTCAAAGATCCTTACTTTTAAATCTTGTAAAGAGAATATGCAGTCATAAGACCCTACAATGCAAGCATAATTTCTTGCCTCCTACAAGCCTGGAATAGTTAAAGCACTTGCATCATTGTTCACACATAACATTTCCAATGAAATTTTGGAGTAAGAAACCATTGAGAAAGTTCCCCTATCTACAGACACTTGAACCTTGGGAACAATGCCAAACTGCATAGGAGTCCATCAAAATTTAATGAATAATATGACAATTGCTCTGATATTTGGGACAACGAATTTGAAAGCATAATTCCAAACAAGCAATTCAATCATCCACAAAAAAACACAATTGTTGAAATGCACATGAGCAACAAGGGTCTTATGAGGTGGAAAGTCTTGGCATTCAACATTGATATGAACAATTGACCATCCATCCAGATATTAGACAAGTTTAGCCACACTTCATAATTGATTTGATCCTCTTAGTTATTGCAAATAGCTAACCAATCAGTAGCTACATCATTGTGATTGATCTGGATCAGATCGGGAATCCAGTGGAAAATATACTAAATTGTAGGAATTTAATGTGCTATACGCAGAAACAGTTAATTTACAGCAATTTTAGCATAAAATAATATTGCAGAATTGGACCAAAATGAGCCATGAGTGAATGGAAATAAAAAAAATTTCAGAGAGAATTTTGAATAAAAGAATTCACTGCTTCATTGATATGGGAGCTAGCTATGGCTATCTCTGAGAAGAGATATAAGCTATTTCTCTAGTGCTATTACAAAAAGAAGGTAGCAATCTCTGAGAAGAGAGGTGCAACTACTACTTTCTATTCTGCATATTACAAAATGATAAATCTCCACGGAGAGATGAAAAGATACAAGACTCATTTTTATAATGCAAATGAAAATTCCTTCATATCTATTTTTAGTTGGAAACAAACAGTCTAAAAATAGCACATAAAGTGATTCTGCATGGAATCTAAGAAGTCATGTGACAAGTGTTCACCCAAGAAGTCAAGAGGTCTTTTAATGACCCAAACTCTTAAAAACATATATTTTTATATTTAGGTATTTTTTTATGTTTTTATGTTTTGCATTTTTTAGGCCCTTTGGAGCGGAATTGGGGGCTCAAACTAAAGAGTAAGTCTAAAAACATTTTACCATGTAGTATTCATTCTAAGCTTTCCAACAAACTTCGGTTTCGAATTTGGAGCTACAGTCAAAGAGTTATGACCCCAGCAAGTTGACATACTAGTGTTTTTGGTATTCAGTTGAAAAGATTTCCCTGAACTGCCATCCAAATCATTCGCCCTTCCGAGGCAGTGGGCTCCATTTGGGCCCCATTTTTCCTAGTTCTGATTTCTGAGGAACATGGGAAATCCGTAGTGCAAAAATGATTGTCTTCCACTTGAGTGGGGTAGCCCACCCAAAATTCAATTTTATTGATTTTGAAGACCTCTATCGAAGGATGTCAGCAAACCAACATGTAGAATTGCAGTGGTTGCACTTCCCCCATAATTCACAAGAATGAATATTTCAACACTGACTAGAATCATGACCTTTTTTGCCACAATCCCTGTAGATAATATAATAAAATAAATGCCTTTCATGTGCATGATTAGAATGCTCACAGCAATGTTGAGCAGGTTGTTATACATCTATTGCATCTGCAAACATGTCCGCTTTAATAAAAGTGGGACCTGTAGTGGACTGATAACATTCTCTGATGTACCCAAGACCAAAATTCTTAGGCCTCATTTCTGCCTCAGGAGGTTTCGAAATTCCTTTGGTGTGTTTTCCAAAACTGCCGAATAAATATAGAGAAAGATCAGATTGTGAGGAGTCAGAGTAATGTACCATGTTTTCCTCTATTTCTGCCTACACATCTGCAACAAATGTTTCTTCTTTTTCATCTCTTCTCTTTCATCTTGTAGGATAGTTAGGTCCTTTTGAAATTCCTCATAAAAAGCTTATTTTTCAGCAAGTTCTTGTTGAAGCTTGTGCATAGCTTTGTTGCAACTTTCCTGTACTTTTAAGTATTCCTTCCACAATAGCTTTTCCAAATTGGGAGAGATTCTTCTATATCTTGATCATCTGCTCCATTGTGAGGTTAAGGTTGGTCTGCAATCGTCAGTTTTCATCCTTTAACCATTGATTTTTTGGAAACAGCGACTCATGCTCATTTGGTGGTGCTGAAAACAGATCCACATCTTTGGATTTGTCATCTTGCCAATTTTTCCTGCTTGCCTTTCACATGACTTTCAAAATTCCTACAAAATGTAAGGAATGTTTTTTCTTTTTCCTACTCTGATACCGCTGATCCAGACTGGATTTGGAATCCAGTGGAAAACATAATAAATTGTAGGAATTTAATGAGCTATTTCGTGAAGAAGATTGCCCTGGGGACCAACATCAAATGAATAGATGCCCTTGAGACCAAATCAAGGCGGAAGGAGACACTATCACTGTCAAGGAAAAGAATGAGAAGAAGATTGATTATATTGGTGAAGCTAAAAGAGTGAAGTTAGAGGTTGTGAGAGGCAGCCAATAATCTAGCACTTGAGAATCAATCTAAACTTTGAAGTTAAGGCCGAAGCTGGAGCCAGAGAAGGGTTTAGTTGAAGCTAGGAAGTCATTTGCCTCTCACTAATTATGAGTGGTTTGAGATTGCCATACAATTTCCCCATCCGAACAAAAGATGTGCAAACCTTGTTGATTGGTTTGAGTTGGAAAGTCTTGCAATAGACCAAACAATGAGGGAGTATTGGAGTTGCAACAATGATTTGAGGATGAAACCAGTTCTTTTTGTGGCATCTTCCATTGGAAAATGGAAGAATGAGGTTTTATAGATTGATTGTAATTGTATTGAGATTATGGAGAAGATAAATTGTTGCTAGACGAATGGAAGTGGAATTCGGCTATACTGAGTTCTTTTGTACCTTCCATGTTGCACTCAACATACCCTCCAACATTTACATAATGTAAGGTTTGTGAAGCCAAACTTGATGTGCAATATGCCTAGACTCTTGGCAAGTGATACAGGAGCATCCAAGTAAGTTGGTAATCTTGCATCACCAAAAACATGTTAATTTATTCAATAAAAGGTGTATGTCTTTTGACGTCTATTTCCGAATCATAAGGAGGTCAGCATTCTAGGGAAATAGACCTTGTTTGTTTTCCCAGCCATTTGGCCTTTGCCTTGAAGTAGTCCTTGGCATGGTGTGGAGTTTTCATTTTGACTTCCTTTTTGAACCATCTAAGTTCTTAAGTTCTCATGATAGTCACGTTGAGGGGGCTGACCATGATAAGTTGGTTATAAGGAGCCACATTATAGTCACTTGCACATTTGATATTGTGGGAGTATCTCAGGAAGATTGGAATGTCTCTCCATGTTTGTCATAATGTCTAAAACATATTGCAAACAAAAATATTAAGCGTTCCCATTGTTTGAGGGAAGAACAACCATTTGATTGTTTTGTGGCCTTTTTTAAAGCTGACCGGCAGTTGGAAAGAGAGAGTCTTAGAAGCTAAGAAACAAAATTTCATGATGGTATCATGTTGCAAACTTGGTAGCAATCCGAAGAAACAAGAGCCCAAAGAGCTGGGGAAGTTAAGACCCGTTTTTTGCTTGAAAAGATGCCATTTTTGGAGCCGTATGCCCCTAGGAAAGCCAAGAAACGTTTCAGCTATTAGAGGAGCATGATGAAGTGTATTTTGGTGGATATACAACGTGGGGAAACAAGTAGAATTCAGGTTACCATCACACTATAAAATAAAAAACGTATTTGAGATGAAGAAAAACGTTTTTTGAGCATGCACACATGGGAAAAAGCATGGAAGATGCATGGGGAGATAAAGAATTGATGGGAAATGTCCCTTAGGCCTTAATAATGACATTGAGATGATAAAAATGCAACTCATACTAAAACAAAAAAGAAAGAGCGTTTTTTATGGAAGAAAAAACATTTTTTCTTGAAAGAGTAAGGGGCTAAAGGTTGGGTTGTTTGTGGCAGTCTTAGAGGGCGCCCAAGGTAGCGATAGAAATCTCTCAACATGGGGAACATGTAGAGATTGAACTGCAATGTGGAAGGCACAAAAGAACTCTTATATAGCAGTTTGCCCATATTTTTGGTGAGGCATTATGTTGTTCTTCAATGTTATAGTGGAAGCTTGGCTTTTGGATTTCAAGAGTCATTAAGGTTGAGTGCAACATGGAAGGTACAAAAGAACTCTTGTATAGTCGAATTCCTCTTCCACTCACCTAGCACCAATTTTTTGTAATGTCCCCAAATGGGACAATTAGGCAAAATTGGGGTTTTCCAACAAACCTTTATGTGAATCTGAACACAATCTAAAATCTACCCTAAAAACCAACAAACCCCAGAAGAAATAGATGGCTAATTTCCAAGCAACAACACTCCAATATAACCTCAAAAATAGCTGATTATGAAACTGAAATAAAATACCTCTTTGTGGCAAGGTGGAATGGCAATGTGACTAGAATTTCCCTTGTAATAATTTTGATTTTTATGATGAAGGTACAACTGCATTTGCTCCTTCCAAACTACCTTGAAACCCTTGTACAACTCTCCAATAATTATGCCAAAAATCTTTGCAATTAATTAGTGCTTCCAAAGAACACAATAGGGCTGCAAATGGTCCAATTAGCCCCTCCAAAGAAGTCGCCACACTAGGAAAAATAGGTAGGATCAAATCTGAAAACCAAAACCTTGATCTAACCCTTCAACAAGCCTCCAATTTTCCCCAAATCAAGTTGCCACCCTTAGGAAATTATTATAATATTTTACAGAATATTAAACAAATAATATATGATTATTTCCTTCAAATTAGAGCCCAAAAACACTCTAAAAATCCTCCTAAGTGAATTGCTCCACTAGTAAAATTAATAAAAATAATTTCTGAATTATTTATCTTTTTTCAGCCCTTCAATTCACTCAAATTCAACTTGCAAACTGATCATAAAATAACAATAATAATATTAAAAATATTATTATTGCCTTTGACCTGATTTTTGCTAGCGGAAGCAAGTCCAAGCATGCCTAAGGCATTCGCCCCACTCTCCAAGGAAGTCGTCAAGCTTGGGGAGTCTCCTTGCTACCCTAGGGTGATTTGCTCATCTTCTTTGACCTGCAAGTTGTCAATTTTCAGCTCTCTACTAAGTTTGATTCCATTCTCAATGAAGGTGGTGTTCCAAAACACCTTTGTAAGTCCAATTGCATGCAACCATGCAAATCTAAAGTACAATTACAGCCCTTGAAACGAGCTGCCCTGAATGAAGGAATGGAGGTTTTCGTCCCCAAACTCTTGACACACTTGAAGGTTTTTGTCCTCAAATTGTGGTGAACAAGCTTGACATACTTGATCAACAATTCAATAATCCAAAACATGCATAACCCACAAATGAAATACAAATCCCCTTTATATATCCACCTTTTAGTTATGAAGAGTTAGTGGATTATAAGGATAATTTGCTTTTAAAATCACTTAAGGGCTAAATAAGCCCATGACCCTCAAAAGGTCCCAATTTAAGTGAAAAGAAAATTAGACTATTATTACTTTATTTTAAGTATTTAGAAATACTTTTTATTTTAGTAATAATATTAGTTTACTTTCAAAATGGGGACATTACGTTTTTCTTCTCCATAATCTCAATACAATTACAATCAAGCTAGAATATAGTCTTTCATTTGCCAATGGAAGAAGCCACTAAATGAACTGGTTTTGTGCTCAGAGTCTTGTTAGAACTTCAGTACTCCTTCATTGTTCGGCTCTATTGCAAAACCTTCCAACCCAATTTGATGAACAAGGTCTTCACGTATTTTATTAGAAAGGGGAAATTTTTTGACAATCTCAAACCACTTGTTTTTAGTAAGTGGCAGATGAATTATCGGCTCTAACTACAGCTTTTGCTTCGGCTTTAGCTTCGAAGTTCAAATTGATTCTCTAGTGATAGATTATTGGCTGCCTCCCACAACCTCTTAACCCCACCAATCTTATTCTCGTTCTTCTCCTTGACACTGATAATGTCTCCTTCCACCGTGATTGGGGCTTAAGGGCACTAATTAACTTGTTAACGTTAGTCCTCAGATCAAACTTCTTGACAACACCTCTCCTCATACCTTTAGAAAATTATTTGTTGTTCAACTTCTTTTTCTCTCCCAACATGAAGGTATTGGAGAATGGTATAATACATTAATGATGCAATCAAAGTTAGGGTTTCAAATTAACAACCACCATTACTTTCCTATTTGAGTCAATTTCAACTAACACACCACACACATACAACATAAAGACGCTTGTGAGTACTCAACCATTTTCTCATAAAATTTCAACAAACTTGTATTACTGATTTAAAATAAACCATAAACTTCAACAAGGTTATAACATGTTTTTCCCAAACCTTACATTATGTTATATCATTATGTACCTTCCACATTGCACATCGCACATCGTACTTACCTTACCCTTCAAACTTTACATAATGTAGGGTTTGGGAAGCCACGCTTGATGATAAACCTACACATAAGTTTGAAAGTGCTGCTGATATGAAGTACAAGAATTCGTCCACAATGAGAGTAAACTTGTGCTCGAAGACAAATTGCATATGATAGTGGAAGGTGATGATTGTGATGCGGTAATGAAGTCTGCAATATTTAAGCTTTCATGGACTTCAAGGACGTCTTTGCGTGGACATACAAAGACTCGAACGTGGTACTGCTAGAGTTGTATATGCACAAAATTCCACACATACCTGGAGCACAACCCTTCTAAGAAAGGCTTCCCTAATGAACTACAATTATCTCACTAAGGTCCTAAAAGATTTTAATAAATGCTTGATGTCGGTATTATTTTCAAGGTGGAGACAAGTGAATGAGTTTTTCTGATTTGTAACAAGTCTGGAGAAAGAGTCGGGAAAAATTGAAACATGCGCTGACTTCAAAAGTATGAACGTAGTATCTATAAAGGACCCATTCCCTATTTTGTTCACGGGCTCCATTGTAGAAGAAATAGTAGGGCATTAGATATAATTGTTTGTGGATGGATATTCTGGGTATAAAGAGATGAACATAGTCAAGAAAGAGAAAATTAAGGCCCATTTTATTGTGGAAGATGGGTTTTATGCGTAAAATAGAATGTCACTTGGACTTTGCAATGCCCTAACTGCATTACAAATGATCATCTTGCATATTTTTTACAAGATGTCAATTGGGAACTTCAAGGCCTTCCTTGATGATTGGTCCATCTATAGCGAGAACGAGTCACATATGCGGGCTCTTACTAGGCACATGAAGCATTATTGCCCAACGAAGTTAGCCTCGAATCCAAAGAACTGTAGATTCATGGTTCCCCAAGGTAAGCTTTGGGAGCACATTGTTTGTAAAGTAAGGTTGAATATGGACCTTGATAAAATCAGATTTTTTGTGGAGATGGAAGGTCCAAAGGATGTCATAGGGGTCAGATCCTTCTTGGGCAATGCTAAGCAATTGAAGGCTTCCACACACAATATAATTATATTATTAATTTTTATGGGATTTCACCCGTATTTGTTTAAATAATCTCAAGATGACCTCCATGTGTAGTCATGACTCTAATGGAGTTTCTCTTCATGTATCTCCGGTAATAATCACAAGGCAAGGGGAACCACTTAGCACAAAAGCACCTTAACTCAAATACATGACTGGGTTTTAATTGGGTTAATCCCACATTCACAAGACTTGTGAGACAAAACTGACTTATAATGTATTACATGCTCCAATAGATTTACCAATGGGGAAGGAGGCTAGAGGGAGAGAAGCCAAAAGCGGTGGATTATATTCATTGTTCCTCTCCCCACTAAAAAATGGTCTAAGGTGTTTGTGTGCTAAGTGGGTTCCCTTGACTTGTGATTATCACCAAAAATACACGATAAAAAATGTGATTAGGGTAAAGACCACTCATGGAGGTCATGTTGAGATGACTTAAACATAGGTAAAATATTTCAAAAATAACTATTTAATTCAGTTTCCTGTGGAAGCCTTCAATTACTTAGCACAAAAACATGATTGGGTTGTAAATGGGTTAATCCGACATTGGTAAGACTTGTGAGACAAGGATGACTTATAAGGTATTCGATGCTCCAAAGCTTTGCCAATGAGGAAAGAGGCTAGAGGGTGAGAATTCCAAAAATGGTGGATTATATTCACCATTCCTCCCTCGTACTAACAAATAATTTAAGGTGCTTGTGTTCTAAGTGGGTCCCTTTGCCTTTTGATTATTACCAAAAATATAAGGACAATCTCATTAGGGTAATGACTACTCACGGAGGTCACGATGAGATGACTAAAACATGCATAGGTAAAATCCAATATAAATAAATAATCTAATTAAATTTCCCGTGGAAGCCTTCAATTACTTGACAATAACATTTCCAAGCAAGAGTTTGGAGTGATGAATATGTTGACACGATACATGTTTATTCATATGTTTGGTGGTTGGTCTACAAAATTATTTCAACTCTTACATAACACAAACTAACTCTAATGCTGACCACTAAACATTAATGTCACCGTTATTACATCATGATCACTCATAGCATGATGCACAATATTGGTGAGTTAATATCGTGATGGATTTTTATTCAATATGGAATCCCATTAATATTATCTAACATCATTGATGAAAATTTGTTAAAACTACCTCAAAGCCAAGGCAGTTTATTGTAACTAGTATCCATTTTTTTCGGTTTTCTGTCCTTTTCTTTCTTGAAAAACACATCAAAAGAATGTTTTGATTCTTAGGAGATATTTAAGTGAACACATCAAACGGAAATATTAAGAATGACTATTTAGAATATCTAGGTTGAGATGCAACAAATTCACAATAATTTCCCATTTTCTTTCACTTCGTAGTTATATGTATGAGCTAGGTTTTGGTTATTGTGGCAGGTAAGTCTTAAGGATGCCTTACGTCAAGGATTGGATGACCAAGGATTGCAAGGAATAATAGGAGCAGCGGTATGTTTGAACAGTGAATGCGCTTTGTGTACAATCTCTGTTTTTTATGCTAGAAAGATGGAAATCTTGTATTTGTTGGACATGAAATTTATTGTGATTTTTGCTACAAGTTAGAATTTTTCTGTTCTATTATATATCAATTCAATTTAATCCTTTAAGTTTAGATGCATTCAGTTCTAAACTTTTCAATCATTTTGTATCCGATCATAAAGATACATGTTATGGACCATCCCATTAGATATTTGCACACATTGGAAAAGACAAGTCCTCAAACTTAAATACTTGCACGCATATTACTCAAGTTGGGAACCAGAATTTGATAGGTCTAGAATGAGTATAAATCATCATCAAACCACAAACGAGTCTTTCTTGATGTTCACTGCAAGGCATAAAAACTTGAGACTCCAACCAATTTTGACTCCATCACCCATCCTTTTTCCAAATTGTAATAAATATGATTTCACAAAAAAATAAAATAATATGTACTGTGATCAAATTATAATTTTTTGTGGGATTTTACTCATGTGTTTAAGTCATCTCAAGATGACCTCCATGAGAAATTATTACTTTAATGAATTTTTTCCTTGTGTAGTTTTGGTAATAATCACAATGCAAGGGGGACCCACTCACCATGCGAGAACCTTAAAGCATTTATTAGTAGGGGGACGAGTGGTGAATTTAATCCACCACTTTGAACTTCTTACCCTTTAGCCTCTATTCCTATTGGCAAAGCTTTTGGAGCATGTAATGCTTTATAAGTCACCCTTGTCTCACAATTCTTACCAATGTGGTATCAACCCAATTACAAGTCAATCAAGTATTTGTATTAAATAATTAAAGGCTTCTATAGGGAATTCAATTAGATTATTAATTTTTGTGGGATTTTATCTGTGTGTTTAAATCATCTCAAGATGACCTCCATGAGTAGTCATTATCCTAATGACGTTTTTCCTCATTTATTTCTGGTAATAATCACAATGCAAAGGGACCCACTTAGCATACAAGCACCTTAAAACATTTGTTAGTAGGGGTAGTAATGGTGAATGTAATCCACCGCTTTAGGCTTCTCACCCTCTAGCCTCTTTCCATGTTGGCAAAGCTTTTGGAGCATGTAATGCCTTTTAAATTACCCTTGTCTCACAATTCTTACCATAGTGGGATTTACCAAATTACAATCCAATTATGTATTTGTATTAAGTGATTTAAGGCTTCCATGGGAAATTTATTTAGATTATTAATTTTGTGGGATGTTATTTGTGAGTAGTCATTTCCCTAATGACATTTTTCCTCCTTTTTTTTTTGTTAATAATACAAGCACCTTAATGCATTTGTTAGTAGGGGGAAGGAACGATAAATGCATTCCATTGCTTTAGGCTTCTCATCCTCTAGCCTCTTTCCCCAGTGGCAAAGATTTTGGAGCATGTAATGCCTCATGAGTCACCCTCGTCTCCCAATTCTTATCAATGTGGGATTAACCCAATTACAACCAAGTCATGTATTTGTATTAAGTAATTGAAGGCTTCCATGGGGAATCTAATTAAATAATAATTTTTTTGGGGTATTTTACCCGTGTGTGTTTAAATCATCTCAAGATGACTTCCGTAAGTAGTCATTTTAATAGCATTTTTTCTCTTGTATTTTTGGTAATAATCATAAAGCAAGGGTACGCATTTAACATACAAGCACCTTAAAATATTTGATAGCAAAGGAGAGGAACTGTGAATGTAATCCATTGCTTTGGGGTTCTCACCCTCTAGTCTCTTTCCCTATTGGCAAAGCTTTTGGAGCATGCCTTATAGTCACCCTCGTCTTGCAGTTCTTACCAATTTGGGGTTAACCCACTTACAACCCAATAATGTATGTGTATTAAGTAATTGAAGGCTTCCATGGGGAATTTAATGAGATTATTAATTTTTGTGAGATTTTATTGGTGTGTTTAAACAATCTCAGGATGATCTCCATGAGTATTTATTACCACAACGATATTTTTTGTCATTTATTTTTTGGTGATGATCACAATTCAAGGGGATCCACTTAGCATACAAGCAATTTAAATAATTTGTTAGTAGGGGAGGAATGGTGAATGTAATACACCGCTTTGGACTTGCTCACCCTCTAGCCTCTTTCCCCATTGGAAAATATTTTGGAGCATGTAATGCCTAATGAGTCACCCTTGTCTCACAATTTTTATCAATGTGGGATGAACCCAATTACAACCCAATCATGTATTTGTTTTAAGCACTGTATTGTTATCATTTCTACTAGATTCAATATTGCTTTTATTTATCCTACCATCCTCAAAAGGACTCCTAGCTAAGGGTGAACCACCATCCCATAAGAGACTTTTGCCCAAGGGGCTACTAGCATCCCTTGTGGGACCATTGGCTAATAGTTTACCACCATCCCTTGAGGAACTATTGGATAAGAGTTTGTCACCATATAGGGGTTGGTTACCATTCTTTGGCACATTCCCTTGTGGGACTGCTGGTTGAAAGTCATAGTCATTCCTTGCCAACATGCTTTGCAGTACTATTTTCTGAAGAATTTGTCATTTATTGTCACAATCCCTTTGGGGAACTATTGGATAAGCATATTAGTATTAATGGTCACCATCCCTTGTGGGATTGCTGACCTGAAAAGAGAAAATAAAAACAAGTTTCCTTGAAAACAATCAACTTTGGAAGTACAACAATCAACTTCAATAATTTAAATAAATTTTTCTTGAAATGGTCAACATTGTCAACATACCTTAAAAATAAGCAATTTTTTTTTTTTTGGTACCTTTAGTTAATCAACAATGAACCTTGGTCAACATGGCAAGAAGTGAACACAACAACAAAATTGTCAAGATAACAAGTTTCTCCTTCAAAATCTTGGTCAATACTTATAATTTTGTAGAAATTGGATGGGCAACACCTAAGTGAACATTTTAGCAAAGTTTTTGTTGGTAAGAATATACGTCAATGCTAAGGTTGATGTCAACAAACTTTTATAGCCCCTTTTAATGCCTTTGGTCTTGGGATTTGCATTGGGGATGTAAGAAAATTTTAAATTGAATGATGATGGTCAATTTGGGGTTGATAGCTGACCTAAAAATATGCACTGAATGTGATGACACATAGGCTTCCATGGCTAGGTAAACATGTTAACCTTGAAAATATAGAAAAAAAATATGCAAGTCGGCTAGGTGACAAAATATAAGGAAATAGATTAGATCTTTGAGTATCTCTAACTTTATGAAGTCAATAAGGTTAACATTGCTAACAAATGTAAATGTGATGTCATAAATGATGATTATTTGGATTACTAATGATATTGAATTAGGTGATGTCATCTTCCTTTTGTGTTCAAATAGTGATGTATATTGTTGTTCATTTCTTGAGACTATCTTCCATTTCTTTGAAAATGTAGTTTTGTGGAGTGAAGGCCTAATATGGGCCATAACAATACTCCCCTTTAAAAGATCGATTGTCCTCAATGTGTTAGGATCCTCTAGTGAAATTGGAACTTTAAGTTGCTTCTTCTACAGGCTTATTTGACCATTCAATGAGATTTACTAGATCTTTTTACTAGGATTTGTACTAAGTCATATATTTGTTAAACTATTTCTTCAATGTCAACATAAGAGGAAAGAATGCTGGCTTATCTTGATCATGCTTCCTTTGGGAAGTTTACATGAATTTTTTTATGTATTTTGGCAAGGGGTTGTAGTTCTAATCTATATGCCACTTTGTTGATCTTCTTTAGTATTGTAAAGGGTCCACAATATCTAGGTAATAATAGTTTGGAGCATTTTCTAGTTGCTATGGTTCAAGTCTTAGGTAGATTTTATCCCCTACTTTGAGTGATCATGCGATCATGGTGTTCTAGGTTGATTTTAGTAGATTTTTGTTTTTTCTTGTGCTCTCTCCAATTTCATCTTACATTCATTTAGTTGTTCATGTGTTTCCTGTAACATTTGGTTTGAAACTTTAGTTTTCCCTTTGGAATTTTTCAGTAAAACATTATTGGCGTGTGGCATTTGAAATTGTACATTAAAATAAAATGACCCATTCTTGTGCCTCATTGTATGTTATTGTTATAGGATAATTCTACAAAGGTTGATTTTTATTTTTGTTATTTTTGTCTCGTTCCTACATGATATCTTAGGATATCTTCAATGATTTGGTTTACTCTTTCGAGGTCTCCATCAGATTATGGGTGGTTGTTGCTACCATTGACGCAGAACCACGAAAAACTTGCAAGCAATTGCCGACTGCTTCTGAAAATGTGTCAATGAGAAATGCCATGTTGTGTTGAAAAACTCACAAGTTTTTGGCCTTTTTAAAAAAAACTGCTTTTTGGGGCTATGAAACTATGTTTTTGGGTTTTGGTATCATTTTCATACTAATCCAGAAAATTATAGAGCACAGGGAGATTGAAACATTTTCAAATCAAATATTTGAAGCCATAGAAACTGATGAAGAGGAGCAACTTCCACATGATTTGCAGTTGCAACGTCATACTAATGCATTCACACCTTCTTCTTCCCAAAAACCTAATATTGGTGGGGGCAATGTGGATTGCTTTTTTGCACCAGACACCACACTTGGATCTCAACCAAATTTAGAGTGCATGGGGTGGAAGAAAAACTAGAAAGGCAATAGCCAATTTCTGTTCTTACTCCAGCACCCCTTTCAATGAATGATTTGGTGTTTGTGTAGCACAACCTTTGGCTTCGCTTTAAAAAAATTCGAGGTTAAAAGTTACAAACTTACAAAGATATAACTTAGTCGCTATTTTGACTATGACTACTGCAATTAATTTTAATTTCATGCATATGCATTAGTAATCAGGGGTTACAAACTTATGCCTTGATAATATCAGGTAGTATTGAAGATGATCAACCAATCGATCTTGATGAGATTGATCATGAATTGGAATGGATTGCAACTAATGAGGAGCTACCATTTTCAGAGGAGGATTTGGCCATCTTGGATGATGCACAAAATGACTGCGATTGATTGCAGGAGAACCGGGATATGGGAGCTTCAACTTCGCATTTTGTAGCCTCGTAGCTTCATTGTGTTTTTTTTGTATTGTAAGTTGTAATAGACTGAGATTCTGAGACCGATTGAGAGCCTAGGCTTGAGATGATGCTTACAAATTTTTGTGATTGGCAACATTGAAGATTTCATTTTTTATGTATTATGTTTGTTTTCATCTCTAGGCAGTATATTTGGCATGAAATAACCAAAAAAAAAACAAAAAAAGACAAAAACTTTAAATCTATTTTCACAAATATTTCAGCATTTTTTAAGTTTGTTGATTTTTTCGTGAGATTTCCTGTTTTACTTGTAAATAACTGATTTCCATTTACACTTTTAGTTTGCTGTGACTATGCTTTGTAAATGGAATGCTACTATGGTTACTAATGGAATTTAATTGTCCTAAATGTTTAAAGTTTCCTTTTTGTAAAAGTGCAATTCGATTGTGCTCTAAGTAGCAACTGTGGCTTTACAACGTAAAAGAATCTGGAAAACCACGAGGATTCAGAGCCAGAGTAGAAGTTGCAAATGGAAGAGGTGGAATAGCGAATGAGAGAGTAAGAATGATTAAGGCAGAAAGAGGACGCAAGGAAACAATAGCTTTGTATAATGACTGACTGGGTTTTGAGAAGGGGATCTTAATAGTTTTATCAATAACCACCAATTGATAAAGTATTGAAGATGATTTAAGGGTTAGGAAGGATGTTGGATTCTAGTTAGGGTTTATGGTGTCAAAAAATGCATGTAGAGATCTAGGAAACAAGGAGCTTGGTAACCCTGAGAAGGTGATTTTTGTGGAAGGGCAAGACCAAACAAGTCGTGATAATGACCAAAATGAGGAGGAATTGATGAAAATTCTGGTGGGGATAGGCACCCTAGAATCTGACAATAAGGGCAGATTTTCAGCTAGGGGATTTATCTGTGCAAGTGGCTTCAGAGATCCTGCTGATCCAAATCGAGGATAAGATTTTGAACACGGCAACACAATATTTTTTTGAAAAATATATGATTTGCAAATTCATTGGAGCATAGTTGAGCATTGAAAACCCAGAGAAAGGGGTTGGGAAAAAATGGAGAACTTGCCCTAGACTAGAAATAAGATTCCCAACTAAAGGTTTCATTTGGGTTACCTTTCAAAATGTGGCTGATAGAGAGAGTTTTCATGGACTGTGGTTCTTTGGAAATGTTGGTTTGTATTTGATACCTTGGACCCCTCTTTTCAATTACGAAGAACTATTGTCAAACGTCCTGTTATGGTGAGATTTATAAGCTAACCCCTAATATTTGGGATGAGGAGATGCTAAAGCAACTGGCCAATCAATTTGGGAAGCTTATCCATATAGCGGAGGTCACTAAGAATAAAGAAATTTCTTCCTATGTGAGGGTTTGTGTCAAGGTCAAACTCTCCAAATAGATTCCTCAAGCTTTCAGAATCTGATTATCCATAGAGGTGTTGCGCCAAGAAATCAACTATGAAAATCTACCATTCAAATGTCATCATTGCAGAAGAGTGAGCCTCACAGTGGAATCTTGCCCTGAAATCCAGAAGGGGCCTGCAAGACCACTTGGCCAATTACTTTGTTCACAGGAAAGAAGCAGCAAGGAACCAAGATCTAGGAGAGAATGACGCCATATACAAAGATCTGATTAACATAACAGAGCCTTTAAATGGAGGAATCATGATAATTTTTTTCAAAATTATGTAGTGTAGACCAGAAGGAAAAACTGACGTTGGGAATCGTGAGCAAGCTGTTTTTGAGGCATTTAAGGAGCCAGCCTCAAATGAAAGGATGATTTAGACGAACAAAAATGATGACTTAATGGGTGAAGATAAATCCATTCAAGACATGAGAACTAATGGAGTAAGCTGTTCTGAAAGGACATAATCTCAGGGACCATAATTTACCAATTTCAGGCCTGGAGGAAATCAAGAAAATCCTGACCTTATCTCCGTAGTATTAGATCTCAATCCTTAAAGTATTAAATTATAAGGAGAAGCTTTTGATTGTGCTAAGAAAATCCCAGCGGGGTTTGAGCAAGATTTTTATAACTCCAATAACAAAAGTACAACTAGATATAGGAAATTTTGCTGTTACAGGAAGGAAATGGAATTCTGCCAAGATTCAGAGAGAGACTCAACTAGAGGTTGAAAGTGGTTAGCAGAAGACTATCACAACCTTTATTATGGGTAGAAAGGAAAAACTTTCCACCAAGGCACCACGAGGGTCTTAAGCTGGATTGTGAGAAGGCCTAAATTCCTTTGACAAATGTTACCTGGTTAGGCGACTGCTTGAGAAACAAAAGCTAAATATTGTTTTGCTGCAAAAAACTAAGGTACGTTTCTACCATTTTGAAATTACAGTGAATGGATTATGGGAAAAGTGTGCATGGATAGTTGTGGATGCGAATGGAAGCACTGGTGACCTTGCTGTGTTATGCAATTCAGGCTTTCATGGTTTTATGGACCATGGTTGTCTCCTAGTCTCCATGGTCTTTGAATTTAGTAACAAAAAATCTGTATAGAAACTTAATGTTTTACTGTATCAAACATTTATGGTTCCATTGGAATATATGATAAGAATTAATGCTGGCCATTGGAATATATGATAAGAATTAATGCTGGGGCAAATGTTTCTCCCTTTTTGGCAGATTGCAATTAATGCAGGCCTCTCTCCAGGAAGTACCAACATATATGACGTCCCTATTTAAAATGCCAACCCCGATAATCAATAAGATAAAAACTTTGCAAAGGCACTTTTTATGTAGTGGATCATGGATTTTTTTTTGTCTGGTTGCATGGAAAAATGTTTCCCTCCCAAAGAAATTTGGTGGTCTTGGCTTCAGATTAAGTGGACTGATGAACAAAGCCTTAAGGTAAAAATTACTATGGAGAATATTCAGCGGAGAAGGAAGACTTTGGAATCTGATATTCCAAGCCAAATTTTTGGATAGACAACATGGCCTATGCCTCTTCACACAAAATGTACTCTCCCATGGATCAGCCATTTGGAACTTTGTCATGAGCTGCAAGACCTTGGTTCTTCCTAGACTTCACTAGTCCATTAGGGGTGGAGATTAGATCGACTTTTGGAAGGATGCCTGGATCAGAGAATTACCCCTTATTGTGGGTGAGGACCTCAAAGTTCTTGCTGACTTTGCAATAGCTCAATTGGATCCAATGGTGAACGACGATGTATTTGAGTTTGAAGGCTTTAGGCAATGGAATAATTTGGAATGCCTTGATGCAGAATTGGAAGGAAAATAAAAAACCTTGACATCTAGTTTCTTATACTTTAATTTATATTCTATTTATATACTTTCAGGATGTTTGAGAGTGGTTTCGGACCTCTAGGAGCTATAATACAAATTCTAGGTTTTGGAGGGTCCTATCATATTTTAGACTTAGTCAAATTCTAGGGTTTCAGACTTAGCCATATTTTAGTGTTTCAAGATTTCAAGGAGACATCATAGGAGGTATGAATGCTGCATGAAGGGATGTAGGTATGATAGAACAGTATGAGAACATCTCTCGCAAAGTGCCCAAAGCTGATCCCACCCCATTCCCTGTGCACCCCTTAAGGCATACACTAGGAAATTCAATTAACCGGTGAGCCCTTGCGAGAGAAAGCGTTAGTAAATGATAAAGTTGAAAAATAATGTGAGTGGCATCCATGATTTTGAGGGTAATCTAGATGATTTATTCTAGATTTGAATGTACATTTTGTCTTTGAAGTAATGAATGAATTTTTAAGTGTTTTATCTTTTATAGAAAAATATTTTCATACTATGTATTTTCAAGTGTTTTACTAAAAAAATGAGTAATATGCATTATATATATATATATATATATATATATATATATATATATATATATATATATATATATATATATATATATATCAAACATACCGACGACGTATCCGCATACTTGAGACGTACCAGTAGCATACACATACCCAAACAACATAGCACTACATGTGAGAAAATGATTAATAGGAAAAGTCAATGCTATAGTTACCTTGCCTTTGGCAGGGGCTAATAATAAGGGCTGCATAGTGGCTACTCCCTACCTTTATATTGCAATTAGGGAATTGAAATAGATGAAGATATTAAGTTGAATGCAGGTGAGGGTCGTTTGCAAAAAGCAAATTTTGTGGCCTAAACAATAAAAGTTGCAAATGAGCATTGTATTTTCTTAATGACTTGTCTACCTTCAATAAACTAGCACTTAACTTTTCTACTAATCAAGAGCAGCTTAATAAATTAGCATATAAACAATTATAGTAATTTAACTATATTATAACTAATTCAAAATAGATTAGCAAAAAAAAAAACTCTACTAAGTTATGTCCCATTTTCAGAATTAAACTAATCAGAAGACCTGTAGCCTATTTCTTTTTTCCTGTAGGCCAAGGGATAAAATTAGAGTAATAATTTAATAATGATAATTTAAGTTGTCCAAGTAACTTTATTTTCATAACATGGTAAAATGACATTTATGTATTTTATTATAAAGCGGGCCAAAAAATAATATTTTATTAAAGTGTCATAAACGCTTTTAGGGTTGAAATTTAAAAGATTATCATAAAAGGAGGCGTTGGGCTCAAAAGAGTTATTATTCATTACTCGTTGAAATCAAACCCTATTCCAGAGCTTGAGCCTTTGTGTTCATCTTTTCACGCAAGGATGAAAACCCTTTGGTGTGCAAGATTAGAGAACAGAAACTCTCTAATTCCAGTTGTGGTGATTCCATCCAGGGATCATATTTGTGTCGAAAGATTGAAATTTATTCTATTTTTCATTTGCTACAACGTTGCTATAGTGATCCGTACGGCTGTTAAAGTGATCCGTATCGCTGTTACAATATTTAGTACCGCTACTATAGTATTTCACATCGCTACTACAGTAATTTCGTACCGCTACCCTTCTGCTATTGTACATTGTCAATAAAATTGGGTTTTTATGTTGCATAAAGCATGTAAGGGTTTCCCGTGTTTATATTTGTTATTCAGTTGATATTTAGTAGTATCATCATCTGTGTTTTGTGGGCATTCAGTATGTTATAATAAAGGTTTCAATTGGGTTTAGTACTTTAGTATTATATGTTGTTATTTGGTAATTTTATTGATATTTTGATATTGAAAGAGAATCACAAAAAAAATTCAGAATTAATAAAAATACCACAAGGGGACATTACATATTAACATTGTTAAGCTCAGGCGATTCTTCTTGTCAACCATATGTCACATGCAACATAGATACTGAGACTTAAAAAGTTCATATATATTGAATTAGTTTCTTGTTTGAAGGTGAGGGTGACTTAAAGAAGGCTACTTTAACCATTTATTAATAAATTAAAATTATTCAAAAATTTAATCATATTTATACAACATTAAATTAAAAAAATCAATAATAACAAAAATTGCCTATGGTGTTCGCACAAAAAATCCATAAATTGGCCCACAAACAAGTGCATAAAAGAAGTTTTTCGTGGGAGACAGAGTAGTGAGTGAAAATGATGGGTAGGTACTAGGGAAGATTTAATACTACTTCTCCTAGCTTATATAATCATATGTATCACTGACCCTTCTCTACCTAAAACCAACACTAACCTAATTGGTGGAAAGAATTAATAACTAGAATTGCCCTATATCAATACAATGCAATTGCCTCCAAAACCATAGGAAAACTCCATAAATTTAGTCAACATGCTTACATAAGACGTGAAAAACAATGGAAAGAAGAAGAATCATGGAAGAAAAAGGAACAACAACGAAAATTCAATGTTTGGCATCATTGTTGGTGATGCCGGTGTGTATCCTATCTATTAATAGAGATTTCCTCAGCGTACCCATTCAATTTCTACAGTGAACAAATTAATGGGAAAGTAGTGGAATTTGGTGTATTAGCTTATTCATATAACAACCTATGCTCGTGGTCACGTGACTAACCTTTTGCAGAGCTGCTCCAGTGTCTGCATAGATTGCCCACAGCCACGATATTTGTTGTTCAGAAGGAGCCGAAAAAATGATTACTTGTTACCCAATGTGCCGGCTGGCCATTATAACATGTCTGGATTATAATGTCATATTTTGGTCAGTAATTGGCAGTACATTAAAACAGCCAGCTTTCTATTTTACTGGTAGAAATGAGAAGTCAACATATGGAACTTATTTTAATCATTTCATAAGTGCTATTAATCAATGCATGTACACCATTTTAAAAATTTGTTTTAAAAAATTAAATACTTTGTACTGCAATAACATCAAAAAAATTGTTTAAAATTGTTTTTTAGGCTTTTTCTATGACCCAAAATTTGTCAAAATTGAATATAAACATTTTAAACTTCAACTTCGATTATTTTTTTTGCATTTCATTGGTTTGTTGACTAAGATTTATTGTTTCAAGTGAAATGTATAGTATCCTGCCATGGCAAGAACTAATAAACACATCTTCCTTCATTTCTCATTCTCTTGGCAGATTTGGGAATGCTTCTTAAGTAAATGGGGTCTTAGTTGGTGTTATAGCTTGGAATTGCACCCCTGTGGGAGAGTTTTTCAGGCTTTCCCACTTCCGGCTATAAGCATGGGAACAACCTCAGGATGTGGGTGTCCTATGGTGAGGTTGAGCTTCTAAGATTTTTAAAGAGGCTAGTTCTTCTTGGTGGATCACCTAAAACTAATGTTGAAATGAAACTTCACGGGGAAAAGGGTTAGAAGGGAGGTAAGGGCTCCTAAGAGGGCTAACCAAGTGATGCACCAAATTTAAATGACCACTCATCTATGCTTGAACCCACACTAGATCAGTCATGAGACAATTTGGACTTGCACTATCTCAAGATCAAGTAAACACACGCTGGAAGAGGTTCATGTAGAACACTAATCCAGACCTGCAAAACCTTGAAAATACTTCAAATAGGCAAGCAAAAGGCTAATGGACTAGGAATACACTCATTCACGAATTCACCAAGCACAAGCATACTAAAGCACTAATCAAAGACAAGAAATAGGCAAAAAAATCGTCTCATTACATGCAAGAGGTAGTTCTTACAATATCTCGACAGGGTTTACCCTGGTCGAAGGAGCATGTTTTTGCAAACGTCTCAATGAGCAACCGTCTCTTAGCAAGATGACAAAATTCTAAAAAACTGGGGGGTTTACAATGGCAAATCGCAAGATATTTATAGAGAAAGGGGGAGAGAAAGGGCCGCGTGAGAAGATGGGAAGAGGGAAGAAGTCGTTGAGTCGTTGATGACTGTTGACTACTGTCGGCACCACTGCCTTGACCATAAAATGCGTTGCCCAGGATCGCCGCAAAATCTTCTTGAATCCCTCCCGCATTCAAGACTCTCTTTGGTGGATATTGAGAAGCCATGTCACGAGTAGCTGGATGTCTCCACTTGGGGCGATTGAGTTGATCCCTGCATTAAAAATGACATGTTCCTTTCACCTGTGCGTCTTGCGTGTAGGCTATTGACCATGTCATTAGAGTTGAAAGGCAAAATCCTCGTCTTTTTCTATTGATTGGCCGTCAAAATCCCACCAGGACCCTTTGAAAACTTGACCTTTTCTTATCCATTGATTTGCTGAGCCTGGACTCCCACGAACCATCGGTGTTTTACTAGTTGGATGCCCTTGTGCCATTTGTCCTTGATTGATTAGCCCTTCGGATTTGCTGACCATTTGACTTTAACTTTCCTCGGCATTTTTGCTTTCCATGGCCCTTTTTTCCACGGACAATCTTCCCTCAACAATTTTCTCGGGCCTTTTCTCTGCCACTTTCTCGAAGTTATTTCTTCGGACTTTTTTCCTTGGCTTGTCTTTTTGAGAACTTGAGAAGCACTTCTAAGACCAAATCAGGGTTTTGATGTCTCATTACTTATTTTGGGTTTCTGACTGCTCACAACCTATGAAGTAATTAATTAGTGCTCCTTGGAGAACCCGAAATACACTGCCCAGACCAAATCGGGCTTTCCAAGCCCCACTACTTCGGACTTATCATTACTTATTACTCATGAAGTGAAATAAGTTGTGTTGCCTAGGAAACCCAAAGTTGTCTCCTTTGGAAACCCAAAGACTTCCCAATGAGATAACCCAAAGCCTTTTGTTCAAGATCATTTCGGGTCTTTAACACCTTGTTACTTACTACTTCGGAGCTTTGTAACTTTGCAACTTATAAAACCATTTAAGTCATGCTCTGCCGAAAGCCCAAAGTCTTTTAAAGACTTGCCATTTCTTGCTTGAAAGTCTATCTTCTCACACTTAGGCAAAAATTGGTATGTGGGCCAAAAAATGGCCAACATTTCTGGCGACTCACAGGGAAGCATGTCTGCTATGCTTGAGAACCCAACCACTTGCCTTGCCTAGCCCATTGGGCATGGAGTCATCAACCTCTGCAACTGGGTTGGTCTGAAACTGGATACAAGGTTGACCCTTTTTGGAACTCCCTCTTGAAGCAATGAGGACAACACAAAACAACACAAAGCAAAGTGCCCAAGGCACCAAATGAAAAGAAACTAGCCTAGAACAAAACAAAAAAAACAACAAACAAATGTCCCTGAAACAACACTTGGAGGAATTTGAACAAAACTAATCTAATATATACATCCTAAAACTATATGTAGCCTTTCCTCCTTGATCAAAAGGAAAGTTTGATACTTTTCTTGCGTTATGAGATAGGGGATTGAATAAAGCATATAGCTGTTTGACCCTTGGCCTTGATGCCTGCCTCTTCTTTGCTGCAACTGTCAGCTTCTTCGTCATTATGCTCAATGAGAACCAAGCAACTCCAAATAGGTCAGCTATGTGAATCCAGACAGTCCCAAACTCTTCATATGGCTCCTTAATTGCAACCTCCAATGGTGGTTCAACAAGGCAAACCTCTTTGATTTCTATGGCCTCCTCAAAAAGACTGGACTTGTCTTTTATTTCATGTTTTTTAGGCTCATCAAGGCGCTGATAGCTTATTCCGAAGATCTAAAACAAGTCCATATCAGCAATGCACTCTTGGGGTGGCAGAGTTGGAAAACTGCCCACTCCATCCCCCGTGATTCGCTTGACAAAGTTGCTCTCCTTGGCTGCAATCAGACCATAGTTGCCTTGGAGAAGAACATAACCAGCTCTCAAAATCTCAAACAAGTCCTCAAATGGTCCCTCCAACTGATTGGGAACCTCTGGCTGCTCCATGAGTTCATCAGTTTGATCAGCTACTTCATTCATTTCCTCATCCCTTTTATCACGTGGCAGCTCATTCAGGGAATTGACAACCTCGACCCCTTCATTCTTAACATAAGGTGGTAGCTTTGCATCCTCAATAGTGCAGTTTACTTCATGTACTACTGCAAAAGACTTTTCAATATGTTCTTCATTCAAGAAGGCTGCTTTGATCTTTTGCAGACCAAAGGAGGACCCTATGGTGATTTCTTCCTCGTAGTTGCTCGTGATATCCTCCTCCTCAGCCTCTTTGGATGCATTTCTTTGGTTTTCCTCACAGAGGAGAGGCTCTTTCTCAAATAGTGGCATAATAGGCCCTTGCAAATGCTCAACAAGGTGAGAAAGGTTCAGGGAAGCTACCATAGGTCCCTGATTTTGTTCTTGAAGCTGCTCTACTTGGATCACCCTCACCTCCTCTTCCTGATTCTTTGTTTCTTGAATGGCTCTCCATGAAGGAAAGGCTCTAGGCTTTTTAGGGGAAAGG
The DNA here is from genome assembly GCA_037957365.1 of Torreya grandis. Taxonomy (NCBI): domain Eukaryota; kingdom Viridiplantae; phylum Streptophyta; class Pinopsida; order Cupressales; family Taxaceae; genus Torreya; species Torreya grandis. Next base: position 2,384,465 of record JARHVA010001503.1, read on the forward strand.
AATGGAGGCTGCAAGGTTTCTTGTCTGATTTCAGCAAACACCACTTCCTCCTTCGGCCACTGCTCTGAATGGATTTCCAAGATGGAAAAGACAGAGGCTCTTAAGGAGGGAAGGATGGGGGTTGAATGACCTTGGATTTACTTGGCTGCGTGACTTGGCTCCAAGATGGGAAAGGTAGCCGTTCTACTTTCATTTGCTGATTCTGCCTTTCTTCTTTCCTTGTCTTCAGCTCCAACTCTCTGATTTGCTTTGCTATATTCTCTTGAAATAGCTCCTCTTTAAGGTGGTCAGGAACACAAGAGGGCTCTTGAAGAGGGATGAAGTCTTGGGCCCAAAAAGTAGGCTGTTCCATAGCAAGCACTTCGTTTTTTTGATAGCGCCCTTGGATGGATTTCCAAGCAAGAAAAGACTACGGAACATATGACGAACTTGGAAGATTCAAAGGAGTATTGAAATGGCCTCTTGAGGAGGAATGAACGACACATAAGAAGGCTGCGAAGGTGCATACGTAGGCATCAAAGGTTGGCGGGGCTGGCCTTGCTGTTCCTCAAGTCTCTCCAGCTTGTCCTGAACACTCTGAATGTAATCGCATATATCCATCATGTCACCAGTGAGGTTGTTCCAATTTGCTCTTTCAACAGGGGCCCATTCTGCTTGCATTTGCTGCAATGAATCCCTGACATAATGGATTTGGTGAGTAAGGACACTTTGGCCATAACACTTTTGTGAGCACAACTCTAGTGCATGCTTGTCAAGGCTCACTAAAGTTTGCCTAAGTGTTGGTATAGATAGCTCATGATAGGGTTGATGAGGAGCAATATTTTGATGGGCTTGTTCATATGGATGATTAGGACAATACTCTTGCATATATGGACCATGAGGAACTTGCCAAGGTTCATCATAGCCTTGATAGAAATCTTGGTAGGGATGATTGAGCTCATATGGATCATGAGGATCATACTGGGGCTACTAATAAGGAGGTGAATAATAGGAATATTCACCATAGCTGTTCATGTTAGTCTCATAAGTCAAGTAGGAGGTGATTAAAACTTCCAAGAGACAAATCTGGTCTGCTCATAACTAGGAGCTTTGATTTGGAGTCATCAATGGCGCTAATACTTGCTTTCAAAAGCAAATAACGATGATCAGGTACTTGGGCTGCTTAAACCAGTTGATAGATGCTCGGAGTTGCCATTGATTTGCTGAATGCCTTCAAAGGTTGATATGTAAAAGAACAACATCAAAAATCCTTTCACTGCTTTGGACCTGGGTCCCACCGGGCATGCCAAAACTGTTATAGCTTGGAATTGCACCCCTGTGGGAGAGTTTTTTAGGCTCTCCCACTTCTGGCTATAAGCATGGGAACGACCTCAGGATGTGGGTGTCCTATGGTGAGGTTGAGCCTCTAGGATTTTTAAAGAGGCTAGTTCCTCTTGGTGGATCACCTAAAACTAATGCTGAAATGAAACTTCATGGGGAAAAGGGTTAGAAGGGAGATAAGGGCTCCTAAGAGGGCTAACCAAGCGATGCACCAAATTTAAAGGACCACTCATCTATGCTTGAACCCACACTAGATCAGTCGAGACAATTTGGACTTGCACTATCTCAAGATCAAGTAAACACATGCTGGAAGAGGTTCATGCAGAACACTAATCCAGACCTGCAAAACCTTGAAAATACTTCAAAGAGGCAAGCAAAAGGCTAATGGACTAGGAATACACTGAATCCACCAAGCAAAAGCATACTAAAGCACTAATCAAAGACAAGAAATAGGCAAAGAAATCATCTCATTACATTCAAGGGGTAGTTCTTACAATATCTCGACAGGGTTTACCTTGGTTGAAGGAGCACATTTTTTGCAAATGTCTCAATGAGCAACCGTCTCCCAACAAGATGACAAAATTCTTAAAAACTGGGGGGTTTACAATGGCAAATCGCAAGATATTTATAGAGAAAGGGAGAGAGAAAGGGCTGCGTGAGAAGACGGGAAGAGGGAAGAAGTCGTTGAGTCGTTGATGACTGCTGACTACTGTCGTCGTCACTGCCTTGACCATGAAATGCATTGCCCAAGATCGTCGCAAAATCTTCTCGAATCCCTCCTGCATTCATGTCTCTCTTTGGTGGATATTGAGAAGCCATGTTGCGGGTAGTTGGATGTCTCTTCTTTGCACGACTGAGTTGATCCCTGCATTAAAAATGGCATGTTCCTTTCACTTGTGCGTCTTGCGTGTAGGCTATTGACCACATCATCAGAGTCGAAAGGCAAAATCCTCGTCCTTTTCTACTGATTGGCCGTCGAAATCCCACCAGGACCCTTTGAAAACTTGACCTTTTCTTAACCATTGCTCTACTGAGCCTGGACTCCCGTGAACCCTCGGTCTTTTACTAGTTGGATGCCCTTGTGCCACTTGTCCTTGATCGATTAGCCCTTCAGATTTGCTGACCATTTGAATTTAACGTTCCTCAGCTTTTTTGCTTTCCCTGGCTCTTTTTTCCGCGGACTATCATCCCTCAACAATTTCTTTGGGCCTTTTCTCTGCCACTTTCCCGAAGTTATTTCTTCGGACTTTTTGCCTTGGCTTGTCTTTTTGAGAACCCGAGAAGCACTTCTAAGACCAAATCTGGCTTTTGATGTCTCATTACTTATTTTGGGTTTCTGACTGCTCACAACCTAAGAAGTAATTAAGTAGTGCTCCTTGGAGAACCCGAAATACACTGCCCAGACCAAATCAGGCTTTCCAAACCCCACTACTTATTTCGGACTTATCATTATTGATTACTCATGAAGTGAAATAAGTTGTGCTGCCCAAGAAACCCAAAGTTGTCTCCTTTGGAAAACCCAAAGACTTCCCAGTGAGATAACCCGAAGCCTTCTGTTTAAGACCATTTCGGGTCTTTAACACCTTTTTACTTACTACTTCGGAGCTTTGTAACTCTGCAACTTATAAAACCATTTTAAGTCATGTGCTGTCGAAAGTCCGAAGTCTTCTAAAGACTTGCCATTTCCTGCTTGAAAGTCTATCTTCTCACACTTAGGCAAAAAGTGGCATGTGGGCCAAAAAATGGTCAACAATTGGGTCATCCCAAACTTTGTGGAAAGCTTGTTGGATGGATGGTCAAGGAAAATCAAAGGCCATCCCTTACAAAACCTTTTGAAAATTGCCATGACTATGATCATTTTGAATATTTGGATACAGAGGAACAACAAAGTATTTAAGGATACAACTTTTTCTTGGAAGAGGTTGTGGGACAAAGCTGAATCTAACCTTTCAAATATGGTGAATGTGTGGTTAAGAGTTGGGAAGGAAGTAGTTTCAACATAGGAGTTGTGTCAACAATGGCTATTCATCAAATGGCTAGGAAACTTGAATGCCCCAAATAATGTGACTAGATTGAATAGGTAGATCCCTATCATAGTTTCGACCCCTCCCCCCTAGATTTATGAAAGTCAACTTTGATGGAGCTGCAAAGGGGAATTTAGGCCCGACTAGGGAAGATAGTGTCTTTAGAGACAATACAGGTCAACTGACTTTGAACTCTTTATTGATATTGGGATCAACACCAACAATTTGATGGAAGCCTGTGACCTAATTAAAAGGATTCAAATTGCTGTTATTAGGGGCTGGAAGAATTGGGTTGTAGAATGAGACTTTTAGATTTTAATTAATGCTATGAATGGTGGCAATGCAACATCTTGGTGCCAGAGATGTCATCAAAGAAGCAAAATGGCTAGTGAGCAATTTAGATTAGACATCAATCATCCACAACAAGAGAAAAGGCAAGAAGGTTGTTGGTGTGACAACAAATTTAGGTGTGGGGATCCTAGCTAAGGAAGGAGTGCCTAATAAATTTCAGGAAGATATCTTCCTTGATCCTCTACAAATAATCTTGGTTGAAGATGCGTCTTGTATCCCGCCTCTACAATATTCTTCTATATCTGTCTGGATTCTTCAATTTGTAGATGTGGAAGTTAAAGAAATTGTAATGAGAGCGAATGAAAAGGTAAAGTGTGTGTGTGTGTGTGTGTGTGTGTGTGTGAGAGAGAGAGAGAGAGAGAGAGAGAGAGAGAGAGATTCTGCTTGATGGAAGAAGGAAGCCTGGTAATGGCTGCCTCTTGTCTCTTTTTAGCCCTATATTGGCCAAGCTTCCAAGAAGAATAACAATCCATCTGTTGGAAATGTGTCGTATACTTCTTATGATTTACACTACACGATTTACAATCATCTAGACCATACACATTGCACTTGTAATTATGAGTGTGTTTTGGGTGGTTTTAGCCCATGGTTTTGGTATCCAAGGTATTGTAACACCACTTTAACAGTTTCCTATTGATGTGCCTGCAACTACTCACACATGCATCAGGGTAAAATAGAACTTGGAAGTATGTTATTGTATTGTAAAAGGTTGCTCAGTTAATGCAATAAGAAGAGTTGTTGTGTTGGGTTTATTCCCAAAAGGGTTTTCCTAGCTTGTGTATCGTATGTGTGCGATTTTATCTTTCAGTTATAGCTTTGACTTTGTTAGCATTGCTTCTTTTGTGTTAGTTTATTGGCTCATTATCTCTTCACCATCTAATTTCACATTTTTATTTATTCATTGTGCATTTGTTTGAGTTTATATGGCTAGATGTGTGATTGATATTGAAATTATGTGAAAGGGATAGAGGAGTGGTTTTTGCTAAATTAATTTACATCTGTCTTTCCTTTGCATCCACATTGGTTATAGGAATGATCTTTATGTGCAAGTTGAATACTTTGAGGCAAGGATTTTGGGATGGAAATTGTCTCTCTGTAATTTGGTGAAGTTTACACCTTGAATGATTCTTATATTTTTTGGTATTCTGTACCGACTCATTGAGTGTGACTCGTGGTTTGGGTTAGCACATTTAGATTTGTGAAGGTATTCTCTTAGCAAAATTTTAGAAGACTAATAGAGAGAGGATTTGTGAACCTATCGATGAATGCTATGAAGGTACTACTCTATGATATGTTTGAGAGGCTTCTCTTTTGAGCCTATGAAGGTATTGCTCCGTGATATGTTTGAGAGGAATCTCTTTTTAGCCTACGAAGGGAGCAGGTAGGGGATGAGAAACATTTAGGTTGCAAAAATGGAGAAAGAAAAAATATTTTAAGGTGATCCTGCTAATCCAGTGACTAATATTTGGATCATGTGGCCATGGATAAGAACAAGAGGCTAAGTGTGTTACCAATTTGCTATCAACTTATAGTTATTCATAGTGGAGCCATTTGATCAAAGGTTGCATGTGTTCTAAAATGAGCATGATAGAGTGTTTTCAATTGTGTTGGAGGCCCCAATGAGATTTTTATAACAATGACTAATTTTTTCGCTCTATCTCTTGCGAGTCTAGGGTTTCTTACCCTACGTATATTTATAAAAAATATATATATATATATATATATATATATATATATATATATATATATTAAAATTCTTAAATCTTTAGGCGCTCTATATTTTTTGGTGTGTTGTATTTAGAGAATACTTTTGTGTTGAATATAAGTACCAAGTCCAAGGATTTGTGCATCATTTTATAAGGAGTGAATGTAGCTATTTTGGTTAATTTCTCTACTATATCATGATTTGATCATTTAGCATAGGGGTTTGTGGAGAGCTGGTGACAAAGTTGATGGATATAATTTCTCACTTATTTTTTGGTACAAGTAGAGTTATTAAGTTTCTTGTCAGTATTATTGAGAGAAATAGGATAATACTCGGATGTAGGAGAAGCAATGCTAAAAAAATCTATATCTATAATTGAAAGGAAAAATAACACAAACACAATACATAATATTTTGCCCTGGGAAAACCCTTTCAGGGAAAAACTGAACACAACAACCTTCTTGCTTATTGTATTAACTCAACCGTTTACAATACAATAATGTACGTCAAGTTCTGCTTTATCCTAAAGCATATGTGAATATTTGTAGGCACATCATTAGGAAACCGTCAAAGGGGTATTACAATGTTGTGTACCTAGGCACAACATATGTTATAGAATGTTTGCCCTTTAAGTCTTAGCTTTATTATCAAGTTATGCTATATTTCAGATGCTTAAAGTTAGTGAAGAGTTTATTGTGGGTTTGGTATAAAGGGTGGGGAAAAAATTGTAAAGAATATCTTTCTACCATTCAACTTCTAATGCAAACAGAGAGCTGTCATTGTGTGAGAACCCTTGTGTTATAGATGGATTTGAAAGTGCAATGCATTCTTGGGCAAGCAGGTACCCCCATTCTTTCTATTTTTATTGTTTATTCCACTTATATTTTGTAGTTCCATTTTCTGTTGTTAGTTGGAATGCAACAAGTGGTATCAGGGCTTCAGTCATTTTTTGCAATCGCTGCCAAAATGCTAAAGGGAGTTTATCCAAGAAATAACTCGAGTCATGACCAAGGATGAGATAAAGGGGATACTGAGTGAGTTCACCAAGGAAGTTTGAAAGGAGATTCGTTCCATGGGAAAACAATCGGAGCAACCAGATGATGAAGATGAGGATATCAACCCTAAGGGGAATCCTAAACATGACCCACTAGATGATGAAGAGGAAGAGGAAGAAAGCTCGTAGTGTCCCTTTTTAACCTACAAATGAAGATCCCACAATATGACTTTGGAGATGGGATGGAGGTCCACACATGGTTGAGCAAGAACAAATTGGCCTTTAGGGTGTAGAAGATTAAAAAGCAAGATGACAAGCTGAATGTGGCCCTACAACATTTGGACAGTGCAGCCCATATGTGGGGAGAAAGACGGGTTTTTACAAACCCTAATGGGGAGTTTGCTGATTTTTCTAACGCTCTAACTTGGAAGCAAATCATGATTGGGATGAGTCATATGATACCCAGTTAATGCACTTTTATGAGAAAGATATATCTGTGGAGGAGCACACAAAGATTCCAAGTTTTGGAGTCCAAGGTGAACCTTTCTTCGAATTTGGTTTGAAAGATCTATATTTCCAGCCTGCAGGTTGAGACTCAATTAGAGGCAAGGATGCTTGAACCAAAATCTTTTGAAAGGACTATCATAATAGCTAGAATAACAAGGAAACATATTATTATTATTATTATAGCTAGAATAATAAGGGGAGGTCGAAACCTTGCCATGATCATCCATGGCTGATGAGAGCAGGCTATAAAGTCTATGCAGATATGCCTCGATTTATGCTAATGCTGATTACTTCTTATTGTTCACATAAGGTACTTCATTAGCAAATGTAAAATATTGTCATTATATAACTGTAAATCACCTAATTGCCTACATGTATAGTTGGGTCAATTAAGATAATATTTGATTTGGTCTATGTTTAAGTGGATCATCCTAATTAGCAGGGGTTTGCTGCTTCATTCAATCATTTTACTTGCATAAAAATGTAGTTGACAAGAATTACTGTACTATTCTTTCATTCTTGCTTTCTGCCATTTTTTCATTTGAGAAACATGTTTGCTTTCTTTGTTAAGAACTTTAAATCGGATGTTTTTATTATTTATATATATTTTAACTGATAGGTTCCTTCTGGATGATTGGAAGTGAGGTATGTGGTATATAGTTACATGAAATTCAAGGACTCAAATAAACCAGATACATCTCTTTGGAAGATTTTGGCCGTTTTGTAATTGGTTTCAAAGTTTTGCTATTATATTCCTTTCTAACTCTTTTGCAACACACCATATTATTTATTTTTTCTGTAAAGTTTTTTGTACACTTATCTTTAACAATCTTTAACAAATATCATAATTGTTATACTTAATTGGGATCAATGTAAATCAGAATTGGAGTAGCAGGTCTGATTGGACATGCATGACATTATTGTTTATAGCAAAGTTCATTCAAGGACTCTAGTCAATTTTCCATTATATTTATAAGATAACAAACATGTCAATATTTTTCATTGGTCTCTATTTAACATGGACAGGTCAAAAAGAAAAAAGCTGCTCATGCAGGCATGTTTGATTTAGCAAAGACACCAAACAGACCTATGATTCACATTGGTGGCTGAGTTATGGCAATGCGACAGATATTGGTATGATATTTCGTACTTCTTTAGAAAGTTGCAATCTTAAATTTAAGACACACAACTAGATAGATAGGTATGACAATAGAATGGTAGATCACTGATGCATATAGATACCCTATTTATAGTACTCACTACCAAATATTGGAACAATATATAATGGGGAGTTTTAGTTTGTAATATACCTCTTTTGAGTATATCTAGGAGTGAACTACTTACGTTAAAACTCTTTTTGTAGAGCATTACTTTTTGATACATATTTGCGAATTTGTCTGGTTTCCATTTAGATCAAAAATTTATTGTTTTAATGAAACATGTATTAGTAATACTTGAAATGAACTGATTAGTCATATAGAGATTTTTTTTTCTGGTCCAAGAGCTGATTGGGCATTATTATAGTAGTTTTCGGCTCACTACATCTAGGGTATATGTCATATCGTGCTTACAGCCTTGCTGGTAACTACGAACACAACTTTTCATTTTGTTCGTGCATAAGTATTTAAGTTTGTTAAAACATTATATCTTCCTAATCAATTGTAATAATCTTTCATTTAACTTTTCTGTAAAATCTAAAGCTAGTGGTTCAATCACATGCTAAGAAACTGACAGTGAAATACATGGACCACAAATGTGAAGAACCAAATAAAAAGAATGCATATAGATTTGCAATCTTCGAAGAACAAAATAAGAAGCTTGATTAACAGTAAAGGAAAGTTGAAACTATGAGTGGAATTAAACCACATTAAAATAATCAAGATGGCTAGGGTTTGTCCGTTTTGGTTCACCCCTTCTTATTTTCTATATATTGTTTGAGTGTTGGGATACTTATTTTTCCCTTTTCTTGTTTTATCATAGTATTGTGCTAATGTAACTACTTTTACTTTCGAGTCCCATTGACATATTTTGGTCATGCATGGACATTAATATAATGTATTTCTTTGTTTCTAATAAGTTCCAGACTTTTGTGGCTACCAATGTGTTGGAAGCTAAGAAACAAGATACACCCCCTACCCCCTCATATCCTGTATCTACATGTCAGATGTGGGATTCGTGGGTCTTGTGTCCAACATGCCTCGAATAATGTCCTCTCCTGGACATATATCGATGTGTATCGGGCATGTGAAACCCATGAGTTCCCGTGTGTCTAACATGCGGGCTCAAAGCTACTTGCCCAAAAGCAAAATTTAGGGTGTGTTTTGGTCTTTAAAGTTACCGTTTGGCCCAGAAATCAGTCACCATTCAAGCAAGGAGGCAAATGCAGTGTAGAGATTGACTTATCTTTGAGATTCTTGGCGTTTGGTGCAACAGAAATTTGCATTTCATTTTCTGAGTTTTATTACAGCCAAGTGTTCTTCCACTGAAACCATGGTTCAGTCATCAAGGTTTGCTGCTTAAAAGAAAGGGAAAATTTTCATGTTGGTGTTCCTCCTTCCTCTCCACGTCCAAGTGCTATTGCTGTTTCTGTTAGTTCTCTGTCTGCTGCAAGTGGAGCTGTCATTAGTGGAAATAAAGCTCCAATTGGAAGACAAGTTAATCAAAGGCCTACTGGGTATCCTATATATCCTGATTTGGGCGATCAATGTACTGCATATTGGATATGCATATCTCGTATCTCTGTACCATCATGTCATGCGACTTAGGTTGGAAGTAATAGAGGTAGAGGTTAAGAGCAATAACAAATGGTGGGAGCCTAGGTAAGAAAAATAAAATTGGTGATGGCAATGTTGAGGATCAACAGTCTCAGACTTAGCACTAGAAAGAAAGGTAAGATAAGTCGAAAATGAAGTTTCCTAGAGGTCCCTAACTCAGTCATTTGAAGCCAAGGGCTTTGGGCATTAACAAAGACAGTTTCAAAGTAAATGCTGGGTAGATAAAAAATGATATAGAAGATTTCAGGGTCCTTGCACGAGAAATAATTATGCTAAGAAAATCTTAAAATTAGGACATAGTCGAGGTTTGTAGCTTGTGCTTATAATCTCTTTTCATTAAGAGCCTTGTTGGATGAGCCAATGATTGTGTCAGGTAGATTCATCAATGCTAGAATTATTGTTGAGATTCTGACACTAGAAATTTTCAGGGGTTTTGGTGCCAAAACTAATGTTGCCAAGGTTATTGTAGCTAAAAGCTTTTATCATGAGCTCTTGTGATGATCATCCCAATAATACAATAGGACTAGGGATGATGACAAGAGCCTACAAATTGAAAAGGCTATAAAGTGTTGAGTGATGGGTAGGATGTAAATAGACTCAATCCAGTCGTGAGAGGATATCGTGGGACAATCATGATGGATGTCTCTCTTGACGTTGCCTATTTAAAAAAAGAGTTGTCTATGTATGGATATTAAGGAGAAAGAGATGCAATATCAGCAGCCTCTTTTTGATATTCTTGAGACCGCCTATTAAAGCATGGCATAATATCCCCTTCAAACATATTTTAAAACACTGCCTTCCATATTATTATATATGTAAGAAACCTTAAACTAATAGATTGGTCCACTGTTCCACGTTTATGGCAAAGGTAGTAAATTTAAGGGACTTTCTTCAATTGTCTCAACCATAGTTTGCATAACCGTAACCGGCGAGTACTCACCAAGGGGGAATTTTGGGTAACCGGTGTTTATTCGACAGGGGTGGTTGAATAACTAGGAATAACCGATAAAGGCAAAAAATACTTAAAATTCGCCCGAAGCAGACAATATATAAATAAAGTAAACATTTAAGTATACTTATACTTTAAGTTATGTTATATTTATATACTTTCAGAATGTTTGAGAGTGGTTTTGAACCTCTAGGAGCTATAATGCAAATTCTAGGTTTTGGAGGATCCTATCATATTTCAGATTTAGTTAGATTCCAGAGTTTCAGGGTTTCAGACTTAGCCATATTTTAGGGTTTCAAAATTTCAAGGAGACATCATAGCAGGGATGAAGGATGCATGAAGGGATGTAGGTATGATAGAATAGTATGAAAACATCTCTCACAAAGTGCCGCAAGTCGATCCCACCCCATTCCCTGTGCATAGATTACTAGACTTTCTCAGTCTCTCTTAGTTTTCTAGAGAGCAGGGAATAGAAAAATATAGATTCTTGTAATTTGCACTTGTAGATTCTTGTATAAGTATCACTATATTAGTTTTAATCTATGTACAGGGAATGGGGTGGGGTCGACTTGCGGCACTTTGCGAGAGATGTTCTCATACTATTCTATCATACCTACATCCCTTCATGCATCCTTCATCCCTCTTATGATGTCTCCTTGAAATTTTGAAACCCTGAATATGGCGAAGTCTGAAACCCTGGAATCTAACTAAGTCTGAAATATGATAGGAACCTCCACAACCTAGAATTTGCATTATAGCTCCTAGAGGTCTGAAACCACTCTTAAACACCCTAAAAGTATATAAATAGAATATAACTTAAAGTATAAGTTTACATTTAACTTATACTTAAATGTGTATTTTATTTATATATTCTCTGGTTATCTAAATGTAACCGGAGAGTACTCTCCAGTTAAAATTTTTTTGCAGTTTTTCAATTTTCGCGATTTCGAGTGGCTGTTATTTGCTTGGTGGTTTTCTTGGTGAGTAACGGACCAACCGGTGATTACTCGCCGGTTATGTCATTCATGCAGGCTTTGTATAACTCACATTTCTCCTTTCATGAGTTGCTTATTGGCCGAACCAAAACTAATGTGAAAGGAGAATGTTGTCTTAACTATCAAGACATCATCAAACTACAAAACAACATATGACTAGTATGTTTTAGTCAAAAGAAGCTTTAGGCAAACACTGAGTATGCAATATGAAAAAACTTCACATTGATGATTGCATACATATAAGATATTCAACCATGGAAACATGCATAATCCAAAGAAAACAGAGAAAAAAATGGGCCAAGTTTTTAACAATATTTATTTTATCAAGCGAAGAATATGGAAAGTTATTCAATGCCAAAGATTTATCTACAGCCTCTAGAAACAAGAAGGTCCATGTGTTTTTTGATTATTTTAAAAATAGAGGAGCATTTTCCAATTCAAAAATTTCAGATAGAGATCTTGATTCTAGAAAGGAAAAATGGACCAAGACTAATTTTATTAGTCACCTTGGAGATTCTTAATTAATGAGAATGGACTAAGATCATGAAGCTAATCAAGATAAAATATTCTGTCATGAATATTTTTTACATTGGTTATTAGCTAGACCTTTGGTGTGCTGCTCATTAAGTCAGGGTCATAGGGTGTCTAAAAGTAATCTGTAGAACAAATAGGGGCTACATGTTTTTATGCAAAGGATAAATAAATTGAGGTTTTCCAATTTAAACTTTAGAAAGGGAAATGGAACTAATACGTGAATCTTCAATTGTGTTTTGTGGTCCTGATACCAGAAAGAGAAATGGAACTAAGAGTAAGAACCATATCAGAGATTCTTGAGAAATGGAAATGGACTAAGATCTTGAAGTTAATATAACTTTGGCTCGTTGGAAGGGTTAATAGGGCATCAAAACACAATTGAAGATTATGCACTGATAACTAGATAAACCTTTGACTTCAAGTTGTAGGGTTTCTCACAGTTAGGGTATTTCTTTATTTAAAGTGTGGATGTATGATCGTCTTCCTAATGAATCTCTGGACGAGTAGTTAATTCTAACTTATAGTCCTTTATAGTTGAGTTAACATGTAAGAAAAATATTACAAGTATATCTAGAATTAAATAGGCCAGTAATGAAGCTATTTGAGGAATCATCTTCAAATCTCGAGTTTGGTATGTAGCTCAATATGACCATGTTTGAACGAGGCAAACTATACATGAATCACTAGTCTTCTCATTCTCATTTGTGCTCCTACTTTTTGAACTCTATTTCTCTTGTAGGTTTTAAGGCGCTATCCATTTAGATTCTCGTAACCATGATGGATCTCCCAAGCATGAACTTCAGGTCATTAGACAAAATTTGAAGACTAATCACAATGCATGATTAGTGCTTCTATGGTCCACATTGGCTATCAGTCTTTACTTGCACTAGTATCATGGTCATTAATTTGTCCTTGGTGCAAGATCTATATATGCAGCATATGGAAGCATGTAGCACCTTAGTCGAATCCCTTCTAATTGATTTTAATAGAGATTTATAAGACAAAACATGCTAGTGAAATGTATATAACATATATGTTATCAATTTCTTGAAGAAACTATTTTTTATTTTTTTTAAAACAAGATATATCTTTGACACCAAAACACAGTATCACCTTCTCGATACATTACAAAACTGGCAAAAGGGTTACATTCAGGACCATTTCATTCAGGACACAATTGCCTCTTCAAGGTCCCTAATTGGGTCTTAATAGTGCATTCTCTTGTGTGGAACTAGATCTTAGAACAAAACATTATTCAACCTTGATGGACTTTCCTTCTTTGTTAGTCCACTCATGGTTCCCTAAGTGTTCAACCATATAAATCAAGGACTAAATAATGTAAAACATTTGTAGCTCGGTGTCAAATACACACACGATTCTGGCATCATAGACACAAATTTGAATTAACTTGAAGCTCTTTCTGGCTGTTCTCAAGCATATTCTAAATATTTATTCCAAGTATTTTCATTTGCAACTCCTCTAGTAGCTCATGAATTTTGTATGTCTCGTCTATTTCAGGGATCGTTGTCTCATGGTATAAGCTATAGCCATATGGGAACAATTGTTTACGACACCTCCGAGGTAAATGTTGAAAGCCAATTAACTTTATTTCCTCTCTTCGGATTACTAGTATGAATGGCATTGACACAAAGCATAGATTGTCCGACTTGAATAAGCTTATTTCTAGTCAAATTAGGCTGCAACTAACTGTAGTGTTCTACAATTGAAAGAAAACATTTGCTATCGATCTGGTAAAAAAATTATGTAGTTTCATTATCTCCTTTGCAATTAAAAATAAAATATTTCATCGCAACTTTAGAGGTCCTTGCATTTTCCTTTGCATGTTCTCATAATTGGCATTGTGATGATGGTTGCCAATTCACTACTCCAAACTACACAATAACTTATACAAATGCTTTCTTGCAAGCTCACACTTTACAAACAAACATATTTGCATGATACTCTCATTAGGAAAAGAGAAGGTGAAACAAGACTAACCCATTATTGTTGGGGAGACTGTCATTAGGTAAGAAATCATAGAATTAGGTTCAGATCAAACTAAGAGCAAAATAATAATATCGCAAATGGGAGATAAGTGACGTAATAATTTTTGATATGAGAGAGTTTTTTGAGAAGGAAGGTGAAGGCCCACTATTTTTCTCTTCTTAGACCTAGTGTTTTGTCTTATAATGAGGAGTCAATGGTATCGTAATAAGGTTGTGAAGCAGACTGAAGAAACTTGGTAGATATTGGAGCAAAAGGACATCAAAAATTTCATGTGATGGGAGTTCTTTACAAATCTAATGAAGGATAGTGAGGGTACAAAAGGTTTTAGGAGGATTTAATGTTGAATTCATTTGCTTACGTGCATTGTGTTAATTTTTGTTGCCAGGAAACTGAACTGCCAAGGGCTGGTACATATTGAAATGGGCTGTAAATGGAACAAGAATGGAAATGCCTGTTTCGGATATTTCCATTTTGTTTTGCTATGCCTGAAACATTTCCTGAAAATGGTGGTCGTTTCTTCAGAACTGACATTTCTGAAGGCCATTTCTGGCCTGCGATAAACAACTGACCAAATGAGCAAAAAAGATAAAATATCAAATAATAAAATAAAAAATGGCAGGGCCCTCCTGAAAAACCATAAACAAACCTTAAATGAGAGATTTAAATTACTCTTTCCCACTTTTGATCACTTCCTAGTGCTGCTACTGTTGGAGGTTGAGCTCGACTTTTTGCAAGTAGAAGCCTGATCTTCTGCTGCAACAGTGAAATTGCAGGTTGGACTGCTTTGTACCTTAATTGTGGATTTATTTTTTGTTTCTATTTCTGCATTATCATGGCAGAAATTCCAAGTATGCAATCATTGAATACATAAACTATGAGACTCCCGGCCAACCTAAGACTCATTGCCCAATCTAAAGAATACCTAGAAGCCAAAACAGATTTTGAAGCTAGGTTGTGGAATACTGTACAGGCCTGTCATTCATATAGCGGACGGGTAGGTGGGTCAACAAGAATAAGGACTTGGATATGGTGTCACAACAAGCTTCAAACATTTGGTTGACTAGCACGAGTTAGATGGCATTTTCTTGCTATTCGAAAGGAGGAGCAGATTAAATATGGGACAGCTTTCCTAAATCAGGGAAGACATCCTTAATACAACATTAGAATGAAGACCTGAAAGCTACTATTGAACCCACTTCTGCTGCTCCAATATTCACCAGGGACTAAATTTAAACCCAGTCTGAATACTACATTCAACATCACAGTCTTCTCCCACATAACCATCTTTTGGATGCTTAAGGCAGAGAAAAATATTGATACGTCAATTGGAATAGAACACCTTCAAGTTGTAATGTTAGATATAAATATCAAGCAGAAGAAAGATTCTATCCAACAGGAAAAATATAAAAAATGAAGTGACGGCCTACCAACAATCCTTTCAAAAGCAAATGGAAGAACATAGTTATTGGGTGCAGGTGGTCAAAGGAAAACCTCTTATTGTTTAACTTGTATTGACAAAAGGTGAAGTCAAAAGAGTTCAGCAAGCCAAGGAATTCATCCGTTGAGCATGTGGTCTTCTAAAATCAATCCCTAACAGGTTGGCTATGCTATCTTACATGAGGTCTTGAACCTAAAGGGCATCACACTTGACAGGGTCTAGATGACTTTGGATGGCACTGTTATCATTCGGTTCTGATCCGCTAAGGAATGCTTACTAGCCTTGAAAGCCAAAAAGACGTTTTTCTTCTTTCCCAACAAGATTTATTTGGATGAAGATCTCACACGAATCGAAGTGGAGAAGCTCCCAAGGGCCCGTGATCAGGTTGTGGATGCAAGGAAAGATAATAAATCATCACAATTGCAAGGTAGCGATTTGCAATTTCTCCCCTCCAAAGTGGTCATATCCTTCACCGACCAAATGATTGGTAGGTGGTTGTGGTCTTTCTATCTTCACATATTTAAGTCTCTTGGAAATTTTGTTTCAAGTCAAGAGAAATACCTGTATTTAGCTCTATGTTCCTAAAACTAAATTGCCTCCTTGGTCTCCTTGAATGTCAACAATGTTGGTATTTTGAGATAGGTTTGCTTCTTCAATTTATCGTCGTCTCCAAAACACCAGCTCACTCCTTTCATAGACTCCTTTGATGAAGATAAATTAAAGAGGATGTGTCGGAAATGTATGCAGGGCACTTGGATCTACCCCCCATCCTCTTAGTCCTAAGATGGATTTCTATGCTGAGAATTTCTTGCAAATTTTTTACAGCACCATTATTAGTCCCTGCTATCTTTATCATTGTTGGTTCCATTGTCTAAGGACCCTCCTTAAGTTTGTTCTCACCAGCTACAAGTTGAGGCAGATCGTCATATTTTACTGGTCAATTAGATCTATTGTCATTTCTCTCTCAAGAGGTGGAGATGGATGAGCACTTTATTTTCAGGTTTCCTATCTATTATGAGATCCAAGGGAGAGATCATCATTTGTAGAGAGACTCAGAAGTGTCCCTCACTACATCTTCGTGTTATCCAGACCAGACATAGTCGGCCCTTTTCGTTCATATACTTACTTTCAGACATCAATCTCTACAAGGGAATTCTAAGAGAACCAGATTAACACTATAATTTTATGGTTACTGTGATTAACAAGAGTTTAATTTCAGTTCCTAGGCCTCATCATACTTTGATCGGTATCATTTTGGATGTAACAAGGATCTTTGACCATCTGTGGTAACTCTCTGAAGTTTTGTGCTTGACATTTTTCAATAGTTCGAATTAACATGAGCAATTAAATTTCTCTCTAAATACTTTGTGCATTTTATGTGAAATGTTTTTTATCTTTAGTGTGTTTCTTGCTCATCGTATTACTTTCCAGACTTATATCACAAGGCTTTATATTTGGAACAAGTTATTGCAATCTTGTTTCATATATAATGCTCCGTCTCAATTTATGTGGTAGTTTTCTGCCTCGTGTATTAGTAAGTCAAATACCATGTAGAAATTAGGTTGTAACTTGTATAATATAAATGTGGTCCTGAATTAAAATCTTAAAAACTACAGAGAATTATGTATATGTTTTTCTGACAGAATACTTTTGTTAGTTATTTTGGCTGCAGAGACTAGATGATGTGAATTTGTGCACGGGACATATTATTGATGGGTACAGATAAATCAAGAACAACATAGATTGTAACTGTTTTAATACATTAAATTGTGTCTCATCCATGTAATGGATATTGAAAAAATCATGGTAATCTTGACTCGAGAATCTGTATGTCTGTATAGATTTATTGAATGCATATTGTATATCAAAAGTCAAAAAGGGTATTTGGTTGGTTTGGATAATCTGATAATTGCAGGCTCTAGTGCACAGGCATCTATATTGCTGAGGTCACATGCTATCATGTAATAGCCAATTTAGACCTGCAGGTCAATCAGAGTTCTAAGTCATATTTATGTAAAAGCACACCTATAAAGTTGCTTGGTATTAACTGGCATTATAAAATTTATAGCATAAAGGAAGCGAGTGTTCTCTTGCATCACTTGTACAATGTTTGAAGAGGTTTACTCTTTCTTGAAAGGGAAAGTGTTTACATTAAATTATTAAATTAAGGTATGTTGATGTTCAGATGCTTTTGTAATCTCAAAGACATGCAGAGACTCTCAAACGTCCATTTCCAGGACGGTTTCTGGAAGCATAAGAACATATTGTTTATTTGATATGTATAGTAGCATTCATAAACTGCTGGGTCACTTTGTAATTCAACTTTCCTTGTGCAACCCAAACTTTGATTTGTTAACTGCAAGCATTAATCAGGAAAACAATATGGTTATAAGCCTACATAAAGGTGCTTTAAGAAGGATCACAACCCATCTGTTTACAACATTTTGTGAAATGGTCATCCACAGTTTAATTTTTATGTTATTAAATTGTGAGCGATTAGGATTATGCACAAAAACTGCTTGGCTGTGTTTCTCTGATATTTAAAATGTACATGTTTCTGACTTAGGCTTAAATTCCATGGAATTACTGGATTCAAAGTTTATTGGGGCCTGCCTGGTATTTAGGGGTACCATCAATATGCCATAAAAGCATAATTAACTTTTGCGTGGTGGTGTTTCAGTCGGTTATTCAAGGGCGGTAATAGCAAAATAAGAGAAACATCATTCAACAATTAAAGTGTCTTCTATGCCCCTTTTCACCAATTTGAATTTATCTTTTGACTAAACTCGGGATGCAGATCTGGAAATTAAAAACATTTAAGGAATGTTTATGCAGAAAGTATGGATGACTAACCGTGGCTTGTTAAAATATTGTTGTAGACCCATGGTATCTTTCTATCACATGGGATGTAAGAAATCTCAGAAGACATTCAATTCATGCTCATGCTTATAAAATGACATGCCAAGCGATACCAGGAACATTAGAAAAAACTCTAGAATTAGAAGGCCATGATTACCAAGCTAATTCCTCAGTTACCTCCCAAAATATTGTTATCCATAAATGTCATTTGCTATAAAGTAGACTTCTTCCCTTTGGGGGGCATGTAATATGCTTAGGGCACCTCCTTTGACTTAGCAGTATAACGTGTACTTAATTGGTTTATTACAGATTTTCAAATAGTAAATATGTCAATTCTCGCAATCAGATTTCCAGTTTTCCACAGATCTGGGTAAATGATCTACACAAAGTGTAATGCAGTACGTGATAGGTCACACTAAAACTTTTGACACAGATAGCACTGTAACATTTTGAAAAGTGTAATAGAAGCCATTGAACAATATGAAGGTCAAACAAATATTTTGCATACATAACATTGTAGAATCAATAGATTGTCAACAAGATATTATAATTTAAATTATTATTTGACAATGATAATAATGTAATTGGTTAAGTGGTGGTTGGTTTATTGGTGAAGTTGCTTGGCTCATAAAAACGTATCATGAATCAATTTTTGTCTAGTGCAAAGTCCCCACACTATAAAAGGTTGAGGCTGGATTCTAGTCCCAAGACAATTTGGAGTTTTCAATAAAAATAAATAATAATAATACAATTGGGTGCTTTCAAGCTTTTTCTTAAGATTAAATATTTTTGTTCAGTTTTTAAATAAATTTCACTTTTAAATTATAATTTGCTGTCTCAGTAAGATAAGGACCACAATCTTAATTACAAAGCTAAGAATCAGCATAGAATATGTAAGGTATGTAACTTGAAGAAATGCTCTTTCTTATAGCATTTCCACAATATAGCTATATTAAAAATTAGATTATAAAATTATAAAATAAGACAATAAAAATAAACTTGAATTTTTTTCTTAAAAGCCAAACAAGGTAAAATCACTTTTAATTGGTTTTACAAACAAATCTGACTTAAAGGAAATATCACCTAATATATATTTTAAAAAAATTAAATGACTCATCCATAGTGATAAAAAGTAAGGCCATCAGGGTGGGTAGGGCAAGACCCAAGTTAAATTAAAAACATTTAAAATCGATTAAATTTAAGTTATAGAAGACTAAAAGTAAATGTTCAAAATAGTACTCTAGCTTGTGGCTAATACTAACATTAAACCAAATTAATACTGCATCTATGGCGGTGACTAGGCATATGTCGGGTGCAAACGTTAAGAACCTTCAACCATTACAAGTCAATTGCAAGTATTGAGAGTGCATGAATGTAAGCCAAGAACAAACATTAAGAGTCTCTAATCATTATAGGTTAAGGTTCCAACCGTTAATATATCTACTTGTTTTAAACATGCCTCTTCCGATTTTAAGAAAGATAAATGATGAGTTAAGTAACAATATTACTAAAAAGAATTTTGAAATTGTTGTAAATGCATATTTATTTTTCAACTTCAAGATTTAATAAAAATATGGAAATATTGATAGATGATGTGTGTTTTATCTTATGTTTTTTTCTCACTACCATATTATCATACATTTTTTTTTCCTCTGTGCACCGATTTAAGATATAATTGGGGGCTTAGATTATCATGTGATTTATGTAACTAGTTGAATACTATTTGTATATCAGGTATTACTAGATCTATGCTAACAATTTATAACAATAATCACTATTAGGCTTGAGAATAACCAATGGCTATTAATGGCTTTGAGAATCTAACTATTTTCAATAACAACCACTACCAATCTTGAGAATAATCAACGACCATTAATGGCCTCGAGAATACAACCAACGACCACAACCGGCCTTAAATGCCTTTCTTGAGATTTGAACTTGGGTGGGGCTTGAAACAACTAAACCACTTAACCAATTCACCTACATCTCATTGACAAAAAAAAAGTTGGGTAATAGGGTTTATTTAACCAGAATCAGAATCGATTATGGAGAGTAGCTCTAACGATGGACTATAACTTACCTCTCTCATTGAACACAAATTTCAAGCCACACCACATTACCACACTATTGATAAAGAGAATAAGTATATTTTAATACAAATTTTCTCCATAGTTTTATATGGATATAAAATGACATTTGTAATTAATTATGCAATTTCAACATAACAAAAAATATAAAACAATATTTGCATGAAAAAGAAAATAGGCCCAAGGCATAGATTCATGGAACTAGGAATAAGCAATGAGTTATATTCTTTCAAATAACCATAAATGGCTTACAATAAAATGATTTTTTTACATGCCTATGATAAAATAATATTGATATTGATAATTATCTGCAAGAATACATTTCATCGCTTATTAAATTATTTTAATATCTTAAAACGGTTCCATGATTTTTATATTATGTTATTTTATATTAGTTTTGCACGCTTATTTATGTAAAATTAATTTGGTCCAAATTGAGTAACATCGGTATTTTGATCAACTTTTAAACCCCAATACTCTTTATGTACGTCTCCATGACAACTTTCATCTCCCCCTTTTATCTCTAGTCCCACCGTATAATTTGTATTGTATGGTTTTGATAGTTTATTTGGATCATATTATATGGTCATGACACTTTATTTCTCACTTCACCTAAAATAAATGGGCTTGTTCGTCCCTTCTTGCCTTCTCATTTCACGTTGTTAGAAGGTGGCACGTGCAAATATTGAAATATTTGAATTCAAGGTCAATTATAAATAGCCAAGTGTTGTGAATCATTTATGGACACAAACATGATTGCTTAGACATTTAGGATTGAGCATAATTTGGTTACACAAGAAACATCTTATGCGATTCCAAGGTTCCCAATGATTTCTTTGTTCTACTTATCAAGGTTAGATTGTTGAGGGCTAGTTAGTAGATACTAGACACCAAAACCCTAACAAGCTCCCTAATCCTTTCTTTATTATTAGGTCGAAGTTTCATTTATCGTAGGAATGTACAAGAATCAAAATGCACAAACTGAGGATAGAGAAGCGAAGAATAGAACCATGTGAACAAAACCCAAAAGTCATATTTTTTCAGAAATTTTTTTTGGATTGAAAAGTTATGCTCAAGACACTGGTCCAAAGCGAAGTGTACAGCTTGGTAACCTTCTTTGATCAGATCCAATTTTTTGGATGACAATTGTCTTAGCTATGGGTCGTCATTTCCATATTCAAAATTTTACGACAAGTCCTTAAAACGTCGTACACAAAGATATGCCATTTCTATCTCTTTATATTTTTTGTATTGTTGTTTCATTTATCAGTTAGGTATTATTAATGTATTGTGAATGTTTAATTCAATATAAGTCATTTATTGCATTATATTTTGGTGAACTAAAAATTGTCCTACACCTCCTAGAGTTAGATATATTCATGACATTGCCTCATATTGAGTTGAACCTCAATTGCCTCATGTTTCCTAAGGTTAATTCAATTGCATGCTTCTCAATATATTTTTAGCTCTATCAATGTTTGATGCACTAGATCTCAAACTCAATATTTTTCCAATTTATGAAAAATCATAAAGCCTTAGAGTGCTTGTATGATGTGTTTGCTCATGTTTAATTTATGACACCAAAACTGAGTAGTTTTGAGATTTTGATATTCCAATTAGAAGTATTAAGATTTCGTAAAAAAAATTCCATATTATTCAAAAACCTCTTGCTAGGCTTGAAAAAGAAAAAGAAATATGAATGTGTATATAATGTTTATAAAATTTAAGTTTCTAAAATGACATGGATTTGAATGGTGCAAATGTGCAAAATAATGTGTCTTCAATTGATGGTATTACTTTTATTAGTGATAAACCCTTTGATGTAGATAATGGATACTTAAGTGCTATATAAAATGTTAGCATTGAGACTAGTCAATCCTCTAGAGCCCAAGATGCCTAACAAGGGCCTCTTAGTGCTTTATTCAATAAGTTTTTAATAGACAACCCTCAAGAGACTTCAGGGTTGATGAATGTTACAATGGAAGTTGCATGCCAAGGCTTGTTGCTAATGTTATTGTTTTCTAGATTTATTCTAATCTTATTGTTTCTCAAAATTCATTTAATTCTAATGTTTCTTTAAATTATTTTAGTCCACCAACTTATTCTCAAGTTCCTCAAATTTATCTGATTATTTTTCAGTTGTCTTTAAATTCCTCCAATGTCTCAAAACCATTACACTTTGCCAAGCCAATACCATCCCCAACAATAAATTACCTTCCATGTCCACCACAACCTATGTTACACTTCTACTGATTACTTCGCATCCATCCCCATGTCAACATATAATGCATTGATAACCTTATGGAGGCACAGAGTATCAAGTGACGGTTTAGGGTTTTCGGCTGTAGGGGAGGCTGATGATGGAGGCGATGAGGATGACCCTGACAGTGAAGAGGAGATTCAGGGGAAGTGGGAGACCTCTTTTGCTAAGGAAGTGTTGACCATTTTGGTCTTACATGCCAAAATCGGTCTCCTTCTTCCCTTGTTGTTATGAGCCATCAGTCATAAATTTGGATGCACAAGTCTTTCAGCAAAAAGATGAACCAGTTCAAAGAATGTAAGGTTTTTTACAAAGCTTCTTCTATCCGAATAAATTCACAAAGAGAGAGAATGAAAATGTTCAAAACACTTTTCCTTAAGGTTGGAAAAAAGTGGTTCAACATTGGGGTTCAACGACATGATCTTTCCAAGAGCTTTGAACTTTGAACTTTGAACATAAACAATGTTGAACCATTGGACCATTTTTGGTTCAATCGGTCAGTTCAAGTTGTTCGGTTCAAGCGGTTTGGTTCAAACGGTGAATTGAATGAACGCGACTCCTTGCAGGACACAATGATGAACCATTGAACCGTTGAACCATTGAACTCTGAAAAAGGGTTCAGATTCAGGTTCAATCGAAAGGTTCAAAAGGGTTTTACGAAACCCGAAGGACAGGTAGCCCTTGCGAGGGGCACTCAGGCAACAAAATGGGCCTTTGCAACTTTTTCGAAAGGCAATTTTGGAGACCAAGCAGCCCTTGCGGAGGGCGAAAAACACTTAGAAAGAGGGCCAAAAAGGCAAAGACAAAAGTTGAATTTCTTCAGGCAAAATGCCCGAAGGAATTCCTTCGGACATTTTGTCCAAAGAAATTCACAAGGCAAAGAACCAAAAGAAATTCTTTCGGAAGAAAATCCTGCAACAAAGTGAACAAGGCAAATCTTTCAAACAAAAAGTTAGAAGGAATTCCTTCGGACATTTTGTTCGAAGGAATTCACCCGAGGAAAAAAGCCGAAGGAACAAAAAGTTCAAAGGGAAAAGGCCGAAGGAAAGAAAGTCGAAGAAATTGCCAATGGGGGTGACGGGCCCCCAAACATCAAATTCTAGCATGGTGAACTAGCCGTTGGAGGTTCAAATGCCCAGTGATGGGTGTGTGAATGTCAAATTTAAGGTGGTGAAATAGCTATTGATTTTGAAATGCTTAAGGATAGGCCGTAAGTGAACTTAGTGACCCACTAAGAAGATAGCCCCGAGTGCTCACAAAGCCATGAAGAGACAAAAATAACAAGGAAAGACGGGAACAACCTAGGTGGCAAAAGGAAAGCGTCGACAGAGGAGTTATTCCACGGTTGAAACAATCTCTGCCAAGTGGTCATCAAGGAGCGCAAATAGTGAATGACGCGGCTTGTTTTTCCTCATTTTGCATTAATGAGCAGATAGCCGCGTGAATTTCTTTAAGAAGTGGTCTTATTGGCAGACAAATGGTGCGGCCCATGCTTTCACAATAATGTTTGATATAACTTAGACGCAAAAGTCAGGACTGATAGCTGACACAACATGTTCTTTCAGCGACTTTCTCTTCCCAATGTTCTCAACGCAACATGGGCCACTTGTAAAAAGGGTGCCATTTGCTTCCTCTTTCTATATATATATATATATATATATATATATATATATATTGTAAAACTCTCATTTGAGAGATATCTCTCAGCTTGTAAGGCAGAGCTCTGTCGGATTTTACCTTGAATCAAGACATAGCAATTTTACCTCCATTTTGAGCTTGCACTTTTGTATGTCTATGGCTTTGTTTTGTGTTAAGTCATTTTCCTTCATGATTTCATAGAATGATTCCAGCATGTCTAGTGTATTGTGAAGTTCTTCTTTTGCAGGTCAGCGAGAAGTGTCTACAACAAAGTATAGGTGCATGTGAACAGACTGCCATAATGTGTCTTAGAACACCTCTGGTAGTTCTTCCTCCCTGTATCTCCAGAGGACCCCTAGCTCACTAATGCAGATAATTTATCATATCAAATGAAGTGTATATCAGTTTGTTCTTGGTGGAAAGTGTATGTTCAAGCTAAATAGATCAACTAATTTTGGTGTATCACTGCTTTAGTTTAGGTTCTATTTTCAGTATCCTTCTCTCTTTTCATCCCCACCACCCCCCCCCATTTTTAGCAGTAAGAAATCTAGGACCTCAGAGATGCATCAAAGGGAGCTAGCCCTTATCTAGAGATTCTCCCCTCAGTTTTGCCAGGCCCACAGGCAAGAGAGGAATCTCCATTGTGTCGTGTGGAAGACAGGATCTCAGCCTCCTATCGAGGGTGCAATCCACAACGTCAACAATTTTTGGCACACTTGGTGGGACTAGTTTTTATTCCAAAGAGTTGAAGAATCTTGGTGTGTTCTTCAACCAACCAGCATTTGGAGGCTTTTTTATCAACACCAATAGCGACTCTGAGTTGAATTAGCTGGTTAAGCAGTCCTGGTGCCATCAAGAAATCACAGTTTGGTATGTATAATTCCATTGCTCAGAGCCATGGACCTTGTATTCCTTCCTATAACTTTGATCAAGCTCAGGTTGTTCATGGAATCACCTCAAGCAACTCTCCTAGTTGCCCTTCAACAATAAGGGAAGTAACACTGGAGTTTGAGAAGCAAGTGATGGAGATAAATAGATTGGATGAGCAGTATAGATATCAACAAGAGCTTCTGTACAAAGAGGAGTGTTTGTTTAGGCAAGCTCAGGCCTTGCAATCCATGGAGGAGGAGGTAGCAACATGGAAGAGTCCAAAAATTCAAGGCAGTCAGCCTTGTGTGCCCCCTCCTATTCTAAAGAAAGCCCCATCTTATGCACCAAATCCTTTCTACCAGATAACACTTGTTCACTCTTGCTCATCTGATGCATTAATCACTCTTGCTCCTAATCCCTTGTGCCTAGCTTCCCAACATCAAAGGACATTAGAGCAACCTTTCATGGAAATGGACCTTCTCAACTCCTTAGATTGTGAATCCTCCTTTGAAGGGAATACCATGAACCAGCACGTCTTTCTTCAGGAAATTCTTCCTGTACATCAACAGTCTCTTCCTAATCTTCCTCAACCTCTTCAGGTCTCTCAACATGATGTTAAGATTCTAAGTTGGAGGATGGAATATCATGAACCAGCTCAGAGCCTTGAAGAAGATAACGCTGCTCTTACTCATGGTGATCCTCATGATCTCCAAGAAAGGCTCTTCCAAGAGAATATAGCCAAGCAAATTACAAAATTGGAGTCTAGAATGAGGTTCCTC
This sequence comes from Torreya grandis, assembly GCA_037957365.1. Classification (NCBI taxonomy): domain Eukaryota; kingdom Viridiplantae; phylum Streptophyta; class Pinopsida; order Cupressales; family Taxaceae; genus Torreya; species Torreya grandis. The sequence continues at coordinate 2,410,556 of JARHVA010001503.1, forward strand.
AACCAAAGTGTGATGGACGGTTCAAATCAAGCAGAAGATCCTACATTTGAACACACCCCATCTACACTCCTTCAAGAAAGCTATCAGACCACACTTGATATAGATGAGGTGTTGGCCAAATGGAAGGAAGAGAATCATTCAATTCTAGCTCAAGGATTGCCTCCTCTTCCACATAAGTTTATCCATCAGCCTTTCACTTCATCCCTTCTCAAGGGGGAACCTATTTTGAAAGAGGCAAGTGAAGAAGAGAGGATCCAATTTGCAGCTGCCCAAGAGGCTATCATGGATGACAATGAGGAGGAAATCATCATGGATGCTCCTTTTGAAGACATCATCAACAATGGAGAAGACACAGGTCATGCATACATGCAGATGTTCCAGCAATATGAAGAGGAAAGTAAGCATGGTGAGCTCTCTCCTCCCTTGTTTGATGAACTTCCTTGTTGCTTTGATGAGGAGGATGACCATGCCATAGTACCCGAGTTGGAAGAGGATCAGAAGGATGTCTTTGAACAACTAGAGACTCTGGTCTTTGAGCAAGAAAAGGAGAGGCCTGTCCATCTTGAGGAAAGCTTTGAAGAAGAGAGCCTTGAACAAGAAGGTGATGTTCTGTGGGATGAGCACTCAGTCTGTGATCTCATTTCAGACATCACAACAGTGACCCTTCTTCAAGAAAGCCATGATGAATTAGAGGATCAATTTGACATGGTCTCCAATGAGGCAAAAGGGAACAAGTTGATCCATGATGCATATCAAGGGGCTTATGGTGATGAGCTAATAGCCATTGATTTCTTGGTGAAACACACCAGCATGAAGGACCAACATTCGACAAGCTTCCAAGAGCAAGATGAATACATATATATTGGAAACATGTTTGACTCTGATCCACTCAGACAAGCCAATCAAGGTGGCAGCCAAGAAGAGCAAGTCACTAAATCTCCATTCCACTCAACCACTTGTCTGGCACCATAAGTTTTCTTGCCATGAAGGAGACTTAAGAAGTTTTCCCTTTGATCTAGGAGGGAGGCAAATATACTGGGTTAGCTATACATAGTAGTTTGCTTTTAGTTTTCTTTCCCTATTTTCCCTAAGTGTTGTTTGCATAGGTAGTGTTTTTTAGCCTTTGTTGTGTGTGTTTTCCTTTGTGTTTGGGGTAAAAGCTTCATGATTGATTCTTGGATATCTCAAGGCTGTTGCTAACTTTTTTCAAGTTGCGTTCTGACTCCGTGCCCAATGGACTTTGAGGCTACTAGTTTCTAAGCATAGCAGGCATGCTTCCCCTAGGAATCGCCAATTTGTTAACCATTTTGGTCTTACAGGCCAAAATCAGTCTCCTTCTTCCCCTATTGTTCTGAGCCATCAGTCATAAATTTGGTTGCACAAGTCTTTCAGCAAAAAGATGAACCAGTTTAAAGAATGCAAGGTTTTTTACAAAGCTTCTTCAGACATTTTATTCGAAGAAATTCACAAGGAAAGAGAATGAAAATGTTCAAAAAACTTTTCCTTAAGGTCGGAAAAAAGTGGTTCAACGACATGATCTTTCCAAGAGCTTTGAACTTTAAACTTAAACAATGTTGAACTGTTGAACCATTTTTGGTTCAATCAATCAGTTCAAGTTATTCGGTTCAAGCAGTTTGGTTCAAACGGTGAATTGAATGAATGCAACTCCTTGAAGGACACAATGATGAACCATTGAACTATTAAACCATTGAACTCTGAAAAAGGGTTCAGGTTCAAGTTCAATCGGAAGGTTCAAAAGGGTTTTACGAAGCCCGAAGGATAGGCAGCCCTTGCGAGGGGCACTCAAGCAACAAAAGGGGCCTTTGCAACTTTTTTGAAAGAATTTTTTTGGAGACCAAGCAGCCCTTGCGGAGGGCGGAACACACTTAGAAAAAGGGCCAAAAAGGCAAAGATAAAATTTGAATTTCTTCGGTCAAAATGCCCGAAGGACTTCCTTCAGACATTTTGTTTGAAGAAATTCACAAGGCAAAGAACCAAAAGAAATTCTTTCGGAAGAAAATCCCACGGCAAAGTGAACAAGGCAAATCTTTCAGACAAAAAGTTTGAAGGAATTCCTTCAGATATTTTGTCTAAAGGAATTCACCTGAGGAAAAAAGCTTAAGGAAGAAAAAGTTTGAAGGGAAAAGGCCGAAGGAAAGAAAGCCAAAAAAATTTCCAAAGTGGGTGACAGGCTCGCAAATGTCAAATTCTAGCATGGCGAACTAGCCGTTGGAGGTTCAGATGCCCAGTGATGGGTGTGCGAACGCCAATTTTAAGGTGGTGAAATAGTCATTGATTTTGAAATGCTTAAGGACATACCATAAGTGAACTCAATGACCCGCTGATAAGATAGCCCCAAGTGCTCACAAATCCAGGAAGAGACAAAAATAACAAGGAAAGATAGGAGCAACCCAGGTGGAAAAAGTAAAGCGTCGACAGAGGAGTTATTCCAGCAGTTGAAATAGTCTCTGCCAAGTGGTCATCAATGAGCACAAACAGTGAATGACGCAACCTATTTTTGCTCATTTTGCATTAATGAGTAGACAGCCACATGAATGTCTTTAAGAAGTAGTCTTGTTGGCAGACAAACGATGAGGCCCATGCTTTCACAATAATGTTTGATATAACTTAGATGCAAAAGTCAAGACTGGCAGCTGACACAACATGTTATTTCAGCAACTTCCTCTTCCCAATGTTCTCGACACGACATGGGCCACTTGTAAAAAGGGTTCCATTTGCTTCCTCTTTATATATATTTATATATATATATAATGTAAAACTCTCATTTGAGAGATATCTCTCAGCTTGTAAGGCGGAGCTCTGCCAAATTTTACCTTGAATCAAGACATAGCATTTTTACCTCCATTTTGAGCTTGCACTTTTGTATATGTCTATAGCTTTGTTTTGTGTTAAATCATTTTCCTTCATGCTTTCATAGAATGATTCCAACATGTCTAGTGTATTGCGAAGTTCTTATTTTATAGGTCAATGAGAAGTGTCTATAGCAGAGTATAGGTACATGTGAATAGGCTACCATAGTGTGTCTTAGAACACCTCTGGTAGTTCTTCCTCCCTGTATCTCCAGAGGACCCCTAGCTCACCGATGCAAAAGAATTTCTCGTATCAAATGAAGTGTATATCAACTTGTTCTTGGTGGAAAGTGTATGTTCAAGCTAAGTAGATAAACCATTTTTGGTGTATCACTGCTTTAGTTTAGGTTCTATTTTCAGTATCCTTCTCTCTTTTCATCCCCCCCCATTTTTAGCAGTAGGAAATCTAGGACCTCAGAGATGCATCAAAGGGAGCTAGCCCTTATCTAGAGATTCTCCCCTTAGTTTTGCCAGGCCCACAGGAAAGAGAGGAGTCTCCATTGTGTTGTGTGGAAGATCAGAGCTCAGCCTCCTATTGAGGGTACAATCCACAGTGTCAATAAGAAGAGGATGAAAGTCTGTTGGATTTGTGGTTGGAGGTCCAAAAATCCATTTCTCAAACATGAAAACCCTCCTTTACGGGGCAAAGTGATCTTGGCTGTGAGCTTTCATAGGGGTTTCTTCTCCATAAACCTGTTGCTACCTCCTCCACGCCTGTCATGGGCAACAAGGATGCCCCTGTTGTCTTAGGGGTTTTACTGGGAATGGCTTCATTTGTGGGTGCCTTTTCTAGTGATAACGGTCTGAAAGGGGGTTTGCAATATTCTTGCATAGGGGCTATTGATCCAATGTTTGGGAAAGGAAGCATGCAAAGCGTGACTATTGAGGTAGGTGATGACCTACCTAAGGAGGTTGTTGGTGCCGTAAGGAAGGAGTATGAATAGGTGTTAGAGGTTAACACATAGGCTGAGGAGACTCTCATATACCTATTGCTGATCAGGGAGAGGATTTGGTGGATAACCGAATTGTCATCCCTGATTCACTCATTAAAATGGATGTTAGGTGGTTCTATAACTCACTTTTTGGGAGATTTTATGGAAATCACCCCAATATCAATGTGGTTAAAAAGTGGCCACTTTGAAGTTGGAGGCTAAGGGGGCAGGTTAAGGTGAGTGCTTTGTTGAATGATTTCTTCTTGTTCTCCTTTTCGATCTCTGAAGAGTGCTCAAGGATCCTTGTTGGTCCTTGGTTTCTTGGGCAAAATGGTCTTTGCCTACAAAACTGGTGACCATGCTTCAACCCTTTAGTGGTTTGCAGCAAAAAGTTTCCAGTTTGGGTTAGATTGCCAAGTCTCCCATTGGAATACTAGGATGAGGAGGTATTGATGGGTATTGCCAATTCCTTTGGGAAATTTTTTGGGGCTGATGTGGTTAAAAAATTCAAAAGACACCTCCTGTTTGCTAGATTTTATGTGTTTGTGGAAACTGACAAGGTACTCCCTACCAGGATTACCTTATTATCCAAGTATGGTAGATGGGTTCAGTAGATTGAGTTTGAACACTCTCATGTTGTTTACTTTTGTTGTCATAAAGTTGGTCATTTTGATGCTGATTGTCCAAGTGGAAAAAAGCAACATTTTGTCTAGAAGAGAAAGGAGTGCATTCCCCCTTAGTGGATGCACCTTTGATGGAAAACAAGGAAATATTTGAAGATAGTAATGATAGATTGAGGACTGCTTCACCAGATATGCATCCACCTTTGATGGAAAACAAGGAAATATTTGAAGATAGTAATACTAGAATGAGGACTCCTTCACCAGATATGCGAGATAATGGGAATAGGGACAATGGATATGTGATGGAGAATCCTTTGGCTGAGGTGCAATGCAATGCTGGGACCTCGAGTGACACTTTGGACTATCCTAGGTCTTCCAAAAAGAAGAGATCTGAGGGTATTTTCAAGCTTAAGATGTGTACTCAGAGTTCTTTAGAGAAATTTGGTTTCAAACCACCCTAATTTTTGCTTGCTAGGTTGCTTGGGGTCCTTGACCCTTTGTCTGTTTGTCTCATTATTGGGTTAGTCCTACGTTGTTCTACTGTTCATTGTTCTTTTTAGTTTTGTCGGGATTCATTGCTATATTTGATCTCTTATACAAGGGTTTGGGCCCTTTCAAAATCTTTGCTTACCCTAATAAAAAACATATAATGCATTGATTATCATGATGCATACCCTTCATAGCATGCAAGAGCAAATAAAAAATCTCTCTTGCATTGAACAAAAATACCAAAAGGGTTACTAAAAATAATATTCTTCTAAATCCTTTGGATTATGAAATTATGTATCAATCTCTTCCAAGTGGTTTTATTTCTCCAAAATTTGAATTATTCAATGGCAAAGGAGATCCATCACATTATATTAGATTATTTCATGTTTCTTGTTTCAGTTTTGCTCATGATGATAAGTGTTGACCAAATTTGACTTTTAAGTCAAATTGGGGCACCCCTAGGTAAAAATTTGACCTTTAAGTGTTCTAAGGGTTCAAACATTGTCACAAGGTGTTTTATAGGTTAATTAATGTCATTTAATGTTATACTAGCCTTGGTCCTTAGTTATTTTAGTCCTTTTAGTTATTTTGGGTCATTTTGAGGTCAAAAAGGGTGCATTTAATGAGTTGTATGAGTTTATTGGGAAGTGTGAAGGTTAAAAAACATGATGTCATTTCCCATGTTTCCTTAGAGGTCTGAAGTAACTGAAATAATTGAAAATTGGTAGGTTCATTAGAAGGAAAGGTAGTTTTCTTGAGAAAAGAGAAGAAAATGGCACTTGTATGACCCATGGGGAAGTGCACCATGTGGGAAAGGATCATACAATGCCTCTTCAGCTTCCCCATGATTAGTTCCATGTTTGAAATGATCTAAAGGTACCATTTTTGGCTCAAAACCGTTATGTTCTTTTTCACGCATCTTGGCAAGCAAAAGTGACCTATAGGTTTGTACATGGTACCATCAGTACAAGAGGTTTCAGGAAAAATGATATTGGGGTGTATTATAAAATTAGTCATATTCCATTTGATGTTTGGTTGTAGAGGAATGGTATTCTGATCTTTATGAACCATTCCTAAGAAGTTGACCTTTCAAATCTGCCTGCTAATATGTCCATCTTGTAGGTTTTGCTCTTGTTTGTGAAAATCTGTATAATTCACTTGCTGAAATTGGTTCCAAATGAGGTTGACTCCCTTATCTCATCTTATCCATGATTTGTTAACCATTTAAATTTGATTTGATGAGCCAACAAACTCAGTTTACAAGGAGTGAAGGAATGAAGTTGTAGTCATTTCTGCCTTGTTTCAGAATGTTGGTCTTTTACAGAGGTTTTATGGGACTATAAAATGATTTTCCAGATGACTCAAATCCATATGATCACCCCTTCCCATGTTTGGTTTCATCACATCATACTTTGGAGCAACTTCCAACCTTGTCTTTCTCCATTATCAACTCTTTGCCCAACTTCACTTGTAGCCACAGTTTTAAAGCTTATTCAACTTGCTCATGGGATGATTTTTAGGATGTTTTAGTTATCCAAGCCATCAAGAGTTTGATATATTTCATTTAAATGTTTGGGAAAGGTGTAATTTTGGTCACATGCTCAATTTCCATTCTAGTAGTTATTTGATACCCCTGCTTGCTCTATTTTATGTGTATGCAAGTGATTTCCATGTGATGAGGATGTGTTGGAATTTGTTTCAAAGTGTCCTTAGTGGAAATAATGCATTTGAAATGTTTAACTCTGAGTTGAAGTTGTTTTGAGGCCATCCATCAACCTATTGTTGGTTTATTTCACACCCACTGCCTATATACAACCAATAATCATCTATAGGAGCTTTGTTGATGCCATGCTGAAGGTAGGGGATTGGGGAAATGTGTCAACCTTTCAAGATTTCAAATATGCATTGGAGTTATTGATGAGGGGATAGGAGGTTATCTCAAAGATAAGTGTCTTGTATGCTGCCCAATCCACTTTACTACCTTGTTTGAGGATGTCCATCTATAGGTGTACCAACATAACTTTAAGATTCTTGTGTGAAAATTTGAAACTTGGAAGAAGCCTCATTGTGGATTTTAACATGTAACTTGATCCTTTTAGACTCATATAAGGTTTTAAAAAAGGCAAAAGGAAGTGTGAAACCATGTTGGAAGACATGAGACTGAGCTTAGGGAAGTTTTCCCTAAAATGGCAAAACATAGATCAAAGGGTTTTTTGTGAGTATCTTAAAGCATGGTGGTAAAGGGTCTTAAGACATCTAGTTAGGTGTATCTTATAACCCATAGCATAGACAAGACCTATGCCAAGAATAAAGGTAAAACACTAAGTGGAAAGAGGTTGTTTGAGGCCTCAAATATACCTCCAAAAGCACTGAAATTAGGCATTAACATCCATATGTCTGGGGTTGTAAGTGAATTTTTGACACCCTAAGAAGCAAACATTAAAAATCCTCATGACCAATATATTTCAACTCGCTGAATGACACATATATGGGTTGAAATTTAGCAAGATAAGATTGAAACATGACCTTATAAAATCTAAGGCCACCTATAGGTGCCTTTCTAGCATAGAGTAAGCACCTACAATAGTCAAAAGCAAGGTTTTTGAGTCATAGACAAGAAACTCAATTTGGGGGTCCAAAGAGCATGCATGTGAGTCCAAGGTGATATAAAATGTTTTTTGTTCTCAAAAGGGGTGTTCAAAGAGATCCTTTTACATCATGACCAATCTCAGTTAACGTTGTATGCACCTACATGCAAGGTGTCTCAGTCAGTAGGCAGGAAGAAACTCAGTCTTGAGGCTCAAATGCATATGAAGAGGATAAGCATAACATGTGACCCCCTATAGGATATTAAAGTGACATAAATATTAAATAAGGTATTTAAGGTGGTTTTACCAGACCTGAACTATACAAGTTCACTTACAGGTGCCTCATGCAAATAAGAAACACAGTCAACAACCCATCAAATTGAAAAGCAAGACTTGTATGTGGTGTTTGACATAATTGGAGTGATAAGTGAGTTGGGATTACTTAATAATGGTTTTAATATTATAATTAGACCTCTAAGCATCATGAACAGGGTCCAAATGAGACAATAAGCACCTACAAGTGTGAAAGAGTAGTGTGTCTCAGTCAGAGGACAATGAAAGACTTAGTTATGGCCAAAAGGTGCATATGAAGCCCAAATGGGTAGCTTAGAATTGATGAATTAATTTATGAACACCTAAATGGATATTTTGATGAATTCATAAGCTAAAACCATAAGCAAAAGAAACTTATACAGGCCCCAAAACCCTTGTATTGCACCTACAACAATGTACAAGCTAGTGAAGGTAGGGTAATACATAAACTAGCCAAAGAGATGGAAAGGGGTTAGAAGAAATGAAAAGTGGTTATGATAATTAAAAAGTGTGTTTACAAGGACAAGAATCTTCCAAAGTGACCATCTACCTTCCTCACTTGGCTAAAGGGCAATAGTCCATACTGTGGGCTAGGAAACCATGTTTGCTCAATAGGTGAATATGAAGGATCCATTGAAGAGGAGAGTTTTTGGGTGAATAAAAAGATTAATAATCAGGAATTTAGAATGAAAAACATGTTGAAGAAACCTATAGGCATTTTTTAAATCTTGGAGAGGTCACTCTTAAGAAGGTTTGAAGAAGAAGCAAGAAAACAAGGTTTTTAGAGGCTTTTTTTGGGCATTTTGAGATGGTTGGACACCTAAATAAAGGAATAAAATAAAAAATATGGTAAAAATCATCATAAATACTTTTAAAATATCTTAAAATACTCACTTTTACTTAGGGATGATGGTTACACCTCACTATTTTATCTCAGAAGTCAGCTAATCTAGTAAAATCAAGCTTTAGTAAAACAAGCTAGTAAGTGGTAAATGGGCAAAGGGTTTGGTATGGAGATTTGGGAACTTTAGGAAAAATATAATGATGTGTATGGAAGGAAAATAATGGATAATAAACACTATGTAATTCTCACACCTCCTAAAATGATCCAAGTTACCCATGCACACAGTCCAATTAGGCAAACTTTGTATTAGCCTCGTTGGTGAATGAGAGAAGAAGATGAATAAGAGTGATTGGAGAGTTATGTATTGGATTTTTAAGATTAAATGGGATGTTAAAATTAATAATAAACCAAATTAAACATGAAATATTATTCCTAATAGCCAAATTTAGTAGGGTGCTTATTAGACCTATTAGGTTTTGAGGGGGCCTAAAACTAATTAGGGGTCCATCTTCATTTCCAACTTTTGGTGGATTATCCAGATTATTGGGATATGTTAAGGGGATGAAAAAATACATGTTTTATATTTTATATGAATATTAACATACTATAAAACCAATCTTAACCCTAATATAGTCCAAGCATGCAAGAAAGGCAAAAACTAGCTCGATGGGGTGACTTTAAGTGTTCATATCTCCTCTGAGAGTTTGCATGGGAACAAAAGAAATTTTGAGGAGTTATTAGGGTCAATTGGAATCATTTTTTTGTAATTTAGTGGTAGGTCCAATGTCATAGCTTTATGAACAAATCTTAAGACCCAAAAACTACCTAAAACCTAACTAAACCTTTTGTTAGGACCTGATGGAAAAAACAAGCTTTGAGAGCTATCTAGATGATTTTTTTTGGAAATGAAAGATATTATACCATGAAAAGGACTCCAAAATGATATCTCCCACCAATATGAGATGTATGGAATTGTACAGACAACATGCAAAACAATGTATTTTTGGCCATTTTTTGTGTTTTACAGGTTTTAGGAAGTTTCATAGGGTGAAATCAAGTTTGGAGGGAATATTATGAATTTTTATAACTCCATATGCTAATTTATTTCTAATAATAAACTTATAAGTGTTCAAACAATAGCTCTCCTTTCAACTAGTCAAAATTGGCATAGTGGACACAAGGGTGAAAAGGATGAAAGCTCCAAGTGTGATCCTTTTTAAAGCATGTTTGATGACTCTAAATACATGAAGGGTCTTTAAATATGTCATTAAATCCCTCCCATGAATTTTCATGGATAAATGATGTTAATTTTGATGCCAAGTGTGAGGGGTGACTGAGAAAGGAGTTTTTTAGACTATAGACAGTGATGGATTCCTTCTAGGAGTTTCCAGATGAGTAGGAATGTAACCAATTCATGGAGAGGCAAGATTTAAGGCCTTACCTCTTACTCAAATAATAAAACATATCCCTATTTAGTTATGGGATGTTCAAATAGGTTCAAATTATGAAGGCAATTTTTTGAGCAAAGATAATGAGTTTTATAACATTTTTCATAGGTTTCATGACTTCTGTGGACACTCAGATCTCCTCAAATTGCATGGTTCATACCATATATATTTTTCATGAAATTTTAACCTATTTTCTTAGATTAACAAGTGTCCAAGTGACCTTTGGACTTCCCTTATCTAGCTCTTCTCTCAAAGGTTATAAATATTGACTCTTTTAGCTCTTTATAGTAGCCTCTGTTGGTTGATGGTGAAATCCTAGCCAATTTTGTACTTAAATTTATATTGAACCAATAAAATAAGTGAATTTTCCTACTTACATGCTGTAAAATTGAGTGTTGTTGCAATCTTATTGGTCTTGTCTAGTAGAAGATGATCTTTTCTAGCATGTTATCCTTGATTGTCCACCAAGTGTGCCGAAGAGTAATTATTATAGGTATTTTTTAGTGTTTTATTTAAAGTGTATAAGTGTTTTATAAGTGGTTCATGACTATATTATCTCAAAGAATCATTAATTCCAGTATTAAAATACCTTCTTGGACTTAGCTTATGAAACACTGATGTAACAATCTATCTTGTGTTGTGAGTTTTATGTATAAGGAATCTCTGTTTTACTCTAAGTAGTATAAGTTCAGTCAATAGGAGGAAATAAAATATTTGTGTATCACCTTTTTTAGGTTTCTTATTTTATTTTCTTAACCCTTTTCATCCAAACTTGATAGGCAAGAAAGTACTTCAAAGAGTGCATCAAGGGAACTAACCCTTCCAGAGATTCATCTCATCAAAATTGTTACCCACAACAAGAGATATATTTCAATTGTACCACTTAGATGAGGAGAGCTAGGCATCTCCTCAAGGGGTGAAAATCCAAGTGACACTAATTTTTGGCATGCCCGATGGGACTCTAAGTCCTAGAAGATTGTCCAAGATTGGTGTTGGTCTTGTCATAGTTGCATCTACAAAAACATCTACATTCAGTACCTGAAAACTCCACTAAATTTTTCAACTCTTTGGTTGTTGATTAGTTCCTAATTTCCATGCCAAAGGTGACCACTAGGTTTTCTGCTAAAGGTATACCCTTTGAGTTTGTATAATTTCCTTTGTATTATGTCAAAAAGTTTAGGTTTGTGAATATTCATCCTTATTCAAGAGAGTTTGTGTTTAAGAAGTCTTAGTTATTACTATGTCCAACCTCTAATACTCATATTATACATTCTAAGATGACTAGAAACCAACCTTTTTTACCTTTCACCAGATCATCTCCTTTGAATCTTGCCCAATATGACCAAATTCTAGGAGCAACCCTTAAGAGTGTTTCATCTTTTAGTGGAGAAGGTCCTATTACTGACATTGAACACATTAGAAACATAACAAACTTTTGCAATATCTATAATATCACCTAAGATAATGTGCTTATTAGGTTTTTGGCATTATCTTTCAAAAGTAAAGCTTTAGATTGGTATGGGACTCTACCTAAAAATTCTATTGGTTCATGGGATGAACTAAGAGATCTATTGACTAAGAGATTTGGAGAGAAGAGTGATCATCTATCACGAGCTGAATAATTGACCACTATCAAGATGGCACCACAAGAGTTTATGCAAGATTTTAACACTAGATTTCAAAAAACATGGGATAGAATCCCAACCTTTATGAGAGCTACTACAAACTATGCCTTCTTGTACTATCTAAAAGCATTGAATAGTGATGTATCCATGATGATTCAATCCATGGGTGGGAATACACTACCTTATACCTATGAGATAGCCATTAATGCTGAGAATTATCTTGTTCAAGTGGGGAAGATTTCTCTTAAACCACCAACACCATTGTTCCCTGATTTATAGCCTCCTAGTTAGGTTGCATTACCTACCTTGTCTCCTTTGCCTAGTCAAGAAAAGTCTACCATTTCCCACACCAATGAGATCCATGAAGTCAAGAGTTTAATCCAAAGTGTTACTAATGTATTGGTTGCCGTCAACAGGAAAAAATCTCAAAGTTATAGGCCATACTAGTCCTACAATCAGTTTGGGTAAACAAATAGGTCTCCTTTTCAAGGTAATAATCAAGGACAAGGTAAAATCACTCAAGATAGACCTTACCAAAGTTATAATCCTAATTCCCCATCATCTTCCAAAGCTCTTGTTCCACCTATAATTAGTTTGGGAAAACAAATAGGTCTCTTTTTCAAGGTAATGATCAAGGACAAGGTCAAACCACTCATATACCTTACCAAAGTTATAATCCTAATTCCCCATCATCTTTTGAAGCCTTGTTATAACTAAAACTAACCTTGTTCAACAACAACCATGTTATCCCTCCTATGACCAAAATCAAGGCCTAGTTGCATATGCTAATGAAATGCCTAGCCAAGATATGACAATGCAAGGTAATCAAGCATCTCAAGTTTCCATTTTTGAGGTGCCAATGCAAAGTGGAATGCAAATTGAAATGGAGAATGGAAAAACACAATCATATTATACTCTCATAAATAATTTGGAGGGAGAGTTTTGTGCCATCAATCATTTGGGGAATTCAAGCAATGTGAATGCTAGTGTGTCCTCTAACACTAGGTCTAAGAAGAGGGTTATTGAAGAGACACAAGGGGATAATCAAGGACCTATTTTGACGCCTACCTCATATCCAATGGTGGGTGGATCTAACTCAGTCCCTAAGGTGCAAGAAAATTATATTTTTTAGAATGTAAAGCCTGCTCCTACACATCCACCTTCACAAGCTACACCATAAGGTACTAGTGCTTCCAAAGAAACTTTCAAGGTAAATAATCCTTATATCAATGTTTTGGACTAGATGAAGAAGTTACATATGAATATATCCTTATGGGATTCATTCACAATACTAGGAAAAAAGGATATACTTCAAAAGGAATTGCAAGGACTAGGTAAGCAAGTTGGATCAACTAGGAATGAGATTATTATCTTGGTGAATGGAACTCAACCCATTGACGAACATGCAAATAAAAATTATAAGAATCCTTTTTACCTATATTTAGTCATTTTTTATTTCTTAGTTCACAATTGTATCATATATAGTGGGGCTAGTACTTTATTTATGCCCAAATGTATAGCGGATAAACTAGGCCTCAAGTATGAACCAATGGCTAAAGGAGTCCTACAATTGGATGGGTCACCAACAAAGACCTTAGGAGTAGTCAAGGATTTTAACTTAATTTTGCATGTTTTTCCTACTTTTTCTATCCCTCATGATGTGGTTGTGGCAGATTTACCTCCATACTTTACTCTTTGCTTTTCAAGAGACTTTACAACTAAGATAAGTGGGTATTTGGCAACCAATTGGTGCTATATGGGTTTTAGGATAAAGTATGGTACTAAAGTGAAGATTGAATCATATCATATCCATCACAATCACTTAGAAGCTTACATGCCTAAAGTGGAAAATGTCAATTATGCCATTATTGATAAGGAAGAACTTCACATATATCAATCTCCAACATCTTCTCTTAAAAGAGTTTCTAATTTGTATTTATATGAATGGGGAAATGAACATTATGAGCATGATCCTTAAAAATTCATAGAGGAAAATAGTCTTGAAGTGTATTGCATTCATGAGGAGGACTCTTTCATGCCAAACTTGATAAAGCCAAGTGAGAACATGGATGGTTTATGGCAGCTATTATTTAATGGATCAAGAAGCAAGATTGGGGTAGGTGGTGGAGCAATGTTGGTTTATCCTTTCAAGGAAAGGTACTATTACACTTTCATATTTAAATTATCTTTTACTTGTAATGTGGCAAAATATGAGGCCCTCATTCATGGCCTTGAATGGGCTAGGAAAAGAGGTTTGAAATAGTTACAAGTGTATGGTGATAGTGAGTTGATTGTGAGTCAAGTAAGAGGCCGAAATGTGAGTAAGAAATCTTTGCTTAAGTCCTATAAGCATAAAGTGTGGGATCTTGTGGAGGATTTACAAGCCTTCAACATCACATCTATCCCAAGAGAAGAGACCCAACATGCTAATAGGTTGGCAACAATTAGATCTAAGTTTGATGTTCCAAAAGGGATAAAAGAAGATAAGGACCAACCACATCTAAAGGTGATTGTAAGGCCCTCTATACCTGATAATTTCACTAATTGACAAGTGTTTGATAGTGATCAACAACTATCACTTTTTTTACAAGAGGAGGCTATGTTTTTTTTCAAGAATTAATCCAAACTACAACAATAATATGGAGGGTAGATTGTTCAATTGAAGACAAACAAGCTTCCTAAAGGCTTAGTCACACTTGAGAGTATCTTCAATAATGATGATCAGTTGAAGAAGGAAAAGGTAAGCATGTATAATAATCAAGAAAAATATGAGAGAGTACAAATCTTCAAAGATAAGTTGCTTACACTTGGGAAGATATGTACTAGTGAAGAGAAACATGCTTTCATTGAGTTATGCAAGGAGTTTTCTAATGTCTTTGCATGGGACTATAGTGATTTAAAAGGCTTTGACCCAAACTTAGCTCAACATACCATATAGATAGATGAGAATTATGGAAAAGGTAAGCATGTATACTAATCAAGAAAACTATGAGAGAGTACAAATCTTCAAAGATAAGTTGCTTGCACTTGGGAAGATATGTACTAGTGAAGAGAAACATGCTTTCATTGAGTTATGCAAGGAGTTTTCTAATGTCTTTGCATGGGACTATAGTGATTTAAAAGGTTTTGACCCAAAATTAGCTCAACATACCATATAGATAGATGAGAATTCGAAGCCTATTAAGCAAAAACAAAGGCCAATCAATCCCAAGATTGAGCCTCTCATGAGGAAGAAGCTTACTAAGTTGATTGAGTCTACGATAATTTTTCCTATTAAGCATTCATCTTGGTTGGAAAACTTAGTCCCTATAAGGAAGAAGAATGGGGAAATAAGATTATGTGTTAATTTTAGGGACTTTAATAGAGTTTACTTGAAGAACCACTATTCTCTTCCTTCTATGGATCAAATTTTGCAAGTTGTGGTAGGTAGTGAAAGGTTTTCTCTACTTGATGGATATTTTGGGTATAATCAGATTTTGGTGAAAGAAAGTGATCAATATAAGACAACCTTTAATACTAAATGGGGTACATATGATTATAGGAAAATTAATTTTGGCTTGTCTAATTTTGGATCTACATTTCAATGTATAATGGATATGGCTTTTCAAGGACTAATAAATGACATTGTGTTGGTGTATCTTGATGGTATTACAATTTTTTATAAGGATGCAAAGGATCACTTGAATCACCTTAAGTATATTTTTGAGAGATGTAGAGAGTTTTTAATCTCTCTTAACCCAAATAAGTGTGTGTTTTCTATCCATGAAGGCAAAATTTTAGGACACATTGTCTCAAAGAAGGGTTTATCCATAGTTCCTGAAAGGGTGAGTGCAATCTTGGCATTGACTTTACCCAAACACATGAAATGTTTGTAAAGTTTCTTTGGGAAAATTAATTTCATAAGGAGGTTCATTCTTGATTTTTATAATTTAGTGAAGCCTCTAACCTCTATGCTAAGGAAGGATGAAGTGTTCACTTGGACAAGAAGGAAGGAGAGTTGTGAAGAGATCAAACAAGCCATTGCCTCAGCTCCAACTCTTGCAAGTCCTAATTTCTCAAAGGAGTTAAAATTGTATACTTTTGGAAATGAGAAGGTAATATTTTCCATAATTACTCAAACAAATGAAGAAAACTTGGAGCACCCTATTGCCTTCTTTAGTCAAGGTTTGGAAGGCTATGAGGTAAGATACACCTATGTTGAGAAGCAAGTACTTTCAATTATTATAAGTCTAAAGAAGTTTAGGCACATGTTATCTAACAACAAGATTCACATATTGGTACCAATCCTAGTTTTAAATACTTCCTTTTGAGAAAATATTTGAATGAAAAAGGGCTAGTTGGTTCATAAAAGTGATGAAGTATGATGTAAAAATCAAGACAACCAAGCTAGTGAAAGGGAAGGGGTTATGTGAACATCTTTATTCAGACTTTAAGGAATAAAAATAGGTTGTTTTATTACTTCATGATGACCCTATTATAACTACATCTTCATCCATGAGGATTTGGACACAAGATATGATCCATTTCCTTCAAATCAGTGAGGGTCCACAAGGCCTAGATAGAGCTAAAAGAAGGTATTTTAAATTAAAATAAATTCATTATGTGATTGTTGATGGAGTATTTTTTAGAAAAGACTTATCATGTGTGTTATTGAGGTGTTTTGAATTAGATCAGGTTGATAAAATATTTCTTGAGTTTCATGATGGACCAATTGGTGGTTACTTTGCTCCAAGAACTACAACTGCTAAGATAATGAGAGCTAAATATTTTTGGCCTAGTTTGTTCAAAGACACCCATGATTGGGTAAGAAAGTGTAAAAAATGTGCCCTATTTGATGGTAAATAAAATCTTGCTACCTTGCTTCTTCATCCAACTCAAGTTGACTAACCCTTTATGCAATGGGGTCTAGATTTCATAGGCCTAATTAACCCACCTTATAGTGCTGGCCACATGTAGATGTTGACTGCTAAATATTAATTTAAAATATGGGTGGATGATATTTCTCTCAAGGAAGCAAATGAAATTTTATTTCTAGACTTCTATGAAGGCATAGTGATAAGGTTTGGGGCTCCTTCAACAATAATTTTAGATAATGCGTTGGCTTTCCTTGGAATGAAGACAAGTGAATGGAGTATGAAACATGGCATCTATCTTAGTACTTCCTCCAAATATTATCCATAAGGGAATGAACTAGCTGAGTCCAGTAATAAGAATCTAATTAGGATCATAGAGAGGACAATGGAGGAGAACCAAAGGACTTGGCATTTCAAGTTGAAGACAACTCTTTGGGTTGATAGGATTACCCCAAAAAGATCCATTGAAAACTCACCATATACACTTATTTATGGGAGAGAAGATAGAATACTTATTTTACTTGAGTTACTAGCCTTGGATCTCACTTATCAGCTAGATTTGATGGATAATGAAAGCATGGAAGTCAGGTTGTGTGTGTTGATGGAGCTTGAAGAGACAATAGATCAAGCTATGCAAACTATGAGAGCTCACCAAGATCAAACAAAGAGATACTTTTACAAGAAATCCATGCCAATAAACTTGCAAAAAGGAGACATAATTCTTAAGTGGGATGAAGATAGGGCTAAACCTGAAAGAGACACAAATTTTGATGCTTTGTGAAGTGGCTCTTATGTTATCACCCAATACAAGCAACACAATACTTTCCAACTCTCAAAGTTGGATGGAGAGGAGCTTTATATCCTAGTCAATGCGATATATCTCAATTTTTTTTTACTAAGGTTCTCCTTTGTTTTTGTACATATTTTGTTGTTTCCTTTGTTTTTCTTAAGTGCTTATGCACATGTGTGAGTCTTATTTGTGTCTTGCTTTGTCTTATGTTTACTTGGTGTGTTGTGTTTATTTTTAATGTGTTTTAGGCAATTTCTTGCTATTTTTATTCAAGAGCTCATTGAATCCCTTGGTCCATGATAGGATAAGACTACTGGTCTAGTTAGTATAACAAACATACTACCGCTATGAGTCACCAATTTACTAACCAAATTTGACTTTTAAGTTAAATCGGGGCACCCCTAAGCAAAAATTTGACCTTTAAGTGTTCTAAGGGGTCAAACATTATGTCACAAGGTGTTTTGTAGGTTAATTGATGTTATTTGATGCTATACTAGCCTTGGTCCTTAGTTATTTTAGTCCTTTTAGTCATATTGGATCATTTTGAGGTCAAAAAGGGTGTATTTAATGAGTTGTACATATTTATTAGGAAGTGTGAAGGTTTAAAAACATGATTTCATGTCCCATGTGTCCTTATAAGTTTTAAGTAACTAACATAACTGAAAAGTGGCATGTTCATTAGAAGGAAAGATAGTTTTCTTGAGAAAGGAAAATGGCACTTGTATGGCCCATGGGGAAGTGTGCCACATGGAAAAGGATAATATAGTGCCTCTTCAACTTCCCCATGCTTAGTTCCATGTTTGAAATTATCTAAAGGTACCATTTTTGGCACAAAACCATTCTATTCTTTTTCATCCTTCTTGATTAACAAAAGTGACCTGTAGGTTTGTACTTGGTACAATTAGCACAAGAGGTTTCAAAAAAAATACTATTGGAAGCATATTATAAATTTAATCATATTAAATTTGATATTTGTTTATAGAGGAATGGTTGTCTAAACTTGATGAACTATATCTAAGAAGTTGACCTTTCAAATCTGCCTGCTAATTTGTGCATCATGTAGGTTTTGCTCTTATTTGTGAAAGTATGTACAATTCACTTAGTGATATTGGTTTCATAGGAGGTTAAATCACTTATCTCATGTTATCCATCATTTTTTTCACATTTGAATTTGATTTGATGAGCCAATAATCTCAGTTTACAAAGAGGTGTGGAGTGAAGTTGTAGTCATTTCTGCCTTATTCTAGAATGTTGGTTTTTTACAAAGGTTTTATGCGAATGGAAAATTATGTTAGACATTCCTCAGATCCATATGATCACCCCTTACCATGTTTTTTTTCATCACATCTTACTTTGGAACAAATTTCCATCTTGTCTTTCTCCATTATTAACTCTTTACCCAACTTTAATTGTAGCCACAGTTTTAAAGCTTGTTCAACTTGCTCATGGGATAATTTTCAAGATGTTTTAGTTGTTCAAGCCACCAAGAGTTTTAAATAGTTCATTTATATGTTTTGGAAAGGTGAAATTTTGGTCACATGCTCAATTTCCATGCTAAATAGTTATTTGATACCCCTGCTTGCTCTATTCTATGTGTATGCAAGTGATTTTCACATGATGAGGATGTGTTGGAATTATTTTCAAAGTGTCAGTGTAAATTTTGCTTTTGAAAGGTTTAAATTTGATTTAAATTTGTTTTGGGGCCATTCATCAACCTATTGTTTCTCTATTTCACACCCACTTCTTATATACAACCAATAGTCACCTATAAGAGCTCTGCTAACATCATGATGAAGGTAGGGGATCAGGGAAATGTGTCAACCTTTCAAGATTTCAAATATGCATTGGAGTTATTGATGAGGTAATACGAGGTTTTCTCAAAGATAAGTGTCTTGTATGCTACCCAGTCCACTTTACTACCTTGTTTGAGGATGTCCATATATAGGTGTACCACCAGAACTTTGAGATTCTTGTGTGAAGATTTAAAACCTAAAAGAAGCCTCACTATGGATTCTAACATGTAAGTTGATCCTTGTAGACTCATATAAGGTCTTAAAAAATGAAAAAGGAAGTGTGAAATCATGTTGTAAGACAAGAGATTAAGCTTAGGGAAGTTTTCCCTAAAATGGCAAAATAGAGATCAAAGAGTTTTTTGTGAGTATCTTAAAGCATGGTGGTAAAGGGTCTTAAGATATCTAGTTAGCATTATCTTATAGCCCATAGCGTAGACAAGACCTATGCCAAGAATGAAGGTAAAAAACTAAGTGGAAAGAGGTTGTTTGAGGCCTCAAATATACCTTCAAAAGCACTAAAATTAGGCATTAACGTCTACAAGTCTGGGGTTGTAAGTGAATTTTTGACACCCTAAGAAGCAAACATGACAAATCCTCATGAAAAGTATGTTTCAACTAGTTGAATGACACATATATGGATTGAAATTTAGCAAGAGAAGATTGAAACATGATCTTGTATATTCTAAGGCCATCTACAGTTGCTTTCTAGCAGAGAGTAAGCACCTACAATAGTCAAAAGTAAGGTCTTTGAGTCGTAGACAAGAAACTTAGTTTGGGGGTCCAAAGAGCATGCAAGTGAGTCCAAGGTGATATAAAATGTTTTTTTTTCTCAAAATGGGTGTTAAATGAGGTCCCTTTACATCATGAACAAGCTCAGTTAAGGATGTATGCACTTACATGTAGGGTGTCTCAGTCAACAAGCAGGAAGAAACTCAGTCTTGAGGCTCAAATGCATATGAAGAGGATAAGAATAACATGCGACCCCATATAGGATATTAAAGTTACATAAATATAAAATAAGGTATTTAATGTGGTTTTACTAGACCTAAACTATACAAGTTCACCTACAGGTGCCTCATCCAAATATGAAACACATCGAACAACCCATCAAATTGAAAAGCAAGACTTGTATGAGGTGTTTGATATAATTTTAGTGATAAGTGAGTTGGGATTACTTAATCATGGTTTGAATATTATAATTATACCTATAAGCATCATGAACAGGGTCCAAATGAGACAATAAGCACCTACAAGTGTGAAAGAGTAGGGTGTCTCAGTCAGAAGATAGTGGAGGACTTAGTTATGGCCAAAAGGGGCATATGAAGGCCATATGGGAAGATAAAAATTGATGAAGTAATGTATTAACACATAAATGGAGATTTTTATGACTTCATAAGCTAAAAATAGAAGCAAAAGAAGCTTATATATTCCCCAAAACCCTTGTATTGCACCTACAATATGGTACAAGCTAGTGAAGGTAGGGTAATACATAAAATAGCCAAAGAGATGGAAAGGGGATAAAAGAAATGAAAAGTGGTTATGAATAATTAAAAAGTGTGTTTAAAATCCCAAGACTCTTCCAAAGTGATCATCTACCTTCCTCACTTCGCTAAAGGGCAACAGTCTATACTGTGGGCTAGGAAACCATGTTTGCTCAATAGGTGAATATGAAGAATCCATTGAAGAGAAGTGTTTTTGGGTGAATCAAAAGCTTTAGAAGCATAAATTTAGAATTATAAACATGTTTAATCAACCTAGAGGATTTTTTTTTTAAATTTTGGAGACGTCACTCTTAAGAAGGTTTGAAGAAAAAGCAAGAAAACATGCTTTTTAAAGGCCTTTTTAGGGCATTTTGAGATGGTTAGACACTTAAATAAAGGAATTAAGATAAAAAATATGGTAAAAATAATCATAAATAATTGGAAAAACTCCAAAAATACTCATTTTTCCTTGGAGATAAGGGATATATCTCACTATTTTGTCTCGGAGGTCAGCCAATCTAGGAAAATTAGACTTTAGCAAAGCAAGCTAGTAAGTGGCAAATGGGCAAAGGGATTGGTATGGATGTTTTGGAACTTCAAGAAACATATAATTAGGTGTATGGAAGGAAAATAAGGTTTAATAAACACTAGGTCAGGCTTTGACCTACCAAAATGACCCAAGTTACCCATGCACACAGTCCAATTAGGCAAAATTTCTATTAGCCTAGTTGGTGAATGAGAGAAGAAGATGAAGAAGAGTGATTGGATAGTTATGTAGTGGCATTGTAAGATTAAATGGGATGTGAAAATTCATAATAAACAAAACTTAAACATTAAATATCATCCCTAACAACCAAAGCTAGTAGGGTGCGTATTAGACCTATTAGGCTTTGAGGGGACCAAGAACCAATAGGGGGTCCATCTTCATTTCCAGATTTTGGTGCATTATCCAGATGATTGGGTCATGTTAAGGGGATTAAAATAGACATGTATGATATTTTTATATGTATATTAACCTACTATAAAACCAATTTTAACCCTAATATGGTCCAAACATGCAAGAAAGGTAGAAACTAGCTCGATAAGGTGACTTCAAGTGTTCATATCTCCTCTAAGAGTTTGCATGGGAACCAAAGGAATTTTGAGGAGTTAGAAACGACCATTGGAATAATTTATATGAAATTTAGTTGTATTTATAAGCATTTTAACTTAGATTTTCACCCTTGAGGAGATGCTCAACTCTCCTCATCCAAGTGGCACAATGGAAACACTTCTCTTACTATGGGTGACAATTTTGCTGAGATGAATCTCTAGATAAGGGGAAAGCTCCCATTGATGAAAATTTAAATTAATCTCTCTACTTAAAAATTTTTGTATGGAAAGGGTTAAGGAAAATAACTAAGAAAATAAACAGTGATGCACCAATGTATAATGTCCTCCTAATTGACTGTAACCACTACTTAAAGACAAACAAGGTATTTCTCACACAAGACTCACAACTTAGGATTCATTACTACATCAATGTTTCATATGATAGATTCAAGAAGGTATATGATTCTTAGGAAGGGAATGAATTATTCCAAATAGGGATACAATCATGGACCACTTCTAGGATATATCTACACTTAAAAAAGAATACTAGCAAAGACCTGCAATAATCTACTTTCTAAAAATTGGTAGACCATCAAGAGTACGAGATAGAAAAGACAATATTTCACTAAAATAGACCAAAAATATTCAAGTCATTACTCAATAGTATATCATATGAGTGGCAATAACACTTGTATATTTTTGCAAGAGTTATTCAAGTACAAATTGGGCTAGAGTTTTCCCAATAACTAGTGGAGGCTACTGAACAAGCCAAAAGAATGTATATATATAGCCTTTGGGAGGGAGGTCAAGTAAAAGGAGTCCAAGGGTCACTTGGAAATGTGTCTATATGAGATAATCAATTACATTTTCAGGTGGGAGAGAGGTGGGTGAGATATGCCATGTCACCAAATGAATTAGTTATAATTGAATAAGTTACAATTGCATCAAATGAATCAGTTACAATTAAACAAAATGCTCAAGATATTTTTCCATTTGTTACCTCTATATTTGCCTTTAGTTTTCCACTGAGCCTTTTGACACCAATGACTATTTTCCATAGTTTTAAATTAACTTTTTATGGGCCATCATCCTTCGGGTATTTTATTTGGACTTTTGTTTCCCTCGAACTTCTTGTTTCCCTTAGACTTTTTCTTTAGAAAATTCCATGGATAATTTGTTTAGAACAATCTTTTGAGATTTTTCTGAAAGTGCCTTTTTAAAAAAATGTGTCTAGGCCATCTCTTTGAGGAATTGACTCTTTTTGGAATCTTGCAAATGACCCCTTCAGCTTGAGAAGTATCCTTTCAAAACTTTTGTTTGGTCCACCTTCTTATGAAAACAATCTTTTGGACCTTTTGTAAGTGTCCTTTCAAATTTTTGAAAATGCCCCTTCAATAAAGTTGAAGTGCCCTTCAATTTTTTTTTAAAGTACCTTTCAGCCTTCCTACAAATGCCCTTTAGAAAAACCGAAGTGTCCTTCAAAAAAGTTGAAGATGACTTTTTTCTAAAATGCCCTTTGGGAAGGTTGCTTGGGACATGTTTTCAAAAAAAAAAATCCTTATAAAAGATTGAAGTGGACCATTTCCTATGGAATCACCCTTCAAAACTTGTAAACTACCCTTCAAAAAAGTTGAAAATGATCCCTCAGCCTAAAAATGTCCTTTGGGGAAATTGTTTGGATAATTTTCCCAAAGGAATTAGT
The DNA here is from genome assembly GCA_037957365.1 of Torreya grandis. Classification (NCBI taxonomy): domain Eukaryota; kingdom Viridiplantae; phylum Streptophyta; class Pinopsida; order Cupressales; family Taxaceae; genus Torreya; species Torreya grandis. The sequence continues at coordinate 2,433,998 of JARHVA010001503.1, forward strand.
CTTTGTCTTCAGGAAATTTATCTTAGACAAATTTTCCAAAAGAATTAAACACTTTGGCCGAATGAAAATTCCAAAAAAATAACACTTTAGTCAAAAACAAAAGACCCAAAAGGATTACTATGCAAAGGCTTAGCAAAGGACCAAAACCAAACTTTCTAAAATATTTGGACTTGTATATTTGTTGTGGGCTTTGTATACAATGCTTCTTCTGAATGAAACCTACATACTAGACCTAGCCAAAGGTATAAACTTAGGCAGCTAATTTTTCAAATAGGGGTGTCCAATTTTGGCCTAAAGGGCCAAAATTTCTTCAACAAATTGGTGACTTGCAGGGGTAGTATACTTGCTATACTAACTAGAACAGTAGCCTTATCAGTCCATTGAGATTATGGAGTCATCTAAGGATTGAAATAAACAAAAAACCTTGACCATGATTCAGAACTTGATCAACCAAACAACTAGTTACTACCTCAACCACACAAAGGAAAATGACACACACAACAAGCAAGCAAACTCACAAGACACACACATGTGCATAATCACTTAGGAGAAAAACAAGACACAACTGAAAGCAAACTAATAAGTACATCTGGCCTAATACATTTTCCCCCCTCTTGGAGCAAAGGGGAAACTTCTTAGGTCTCCTTCATGGCAAGAAAGATCATTGTAGTAACTAAGTAATTTGTTGGAGTGAAAACTTGGTGACTCACCCTTCTTGTTTGACATCTTGATTGCCATGTATTCCAATGCATCAGGTTCAAAAATGTCTTCAACATCCATGTATTCATAGTGCTCTTTGAGACATGTTTCTCACTGGTCCTTCATATTGATGTAGTCCATCAATGGATCCATGGCAACAATATCATCATTATAGAGCTCATTTGGCTCATGGTTTTATTGGTACGCATCATGGACCAAATTTTATTTTCTATCTCTTGGAGAAACTTTTCAAATTGGTATTTTGCTTCATCATAGCTCTCTTGAGGAAGGGTGGCTAGTGTAATATTTGAACTGAGGCAAATAATTTATAACTCATTCCAAAAATCATCATTTTCTTGCTCAAAAACTCCTTCAAAGTCTCTATCAAACCAAGCTGAGCTCTTTCCTTCTTGTTCACAACTAAGAGTCCTTAGTTGCTCAAGAACATGCTCTTGAACCTCATTCAAATTAGGTACCATGATTTGATCACTATCTTCATCAAATCAAGAGGAAAATGCATCAAACAAAAAGGAAGAGATATCACCATGTTTGCATTCTTCATCATCACCTACGATGAATTATTTACTATCTTCATCATGACCAAAAGGAAGTTCATCAAGAAGAAATAATGAAACCTCATCATGTATACAAAGCTATATACTTTTTGCCTCCTTTCCACTTAGATTATCTTCTCTACCCTTGAATTTTACAACTTCATCTTCCACCTCACACAAGACATTTTCTGCTTTCTCCAAGGAGAGGGTGGGAGGGCAAGAAACATCTTTGACAAGGTTGAAAGATAATTTTACAAATTCATCTTCCACCTCACACAAGACATTTTCATGCTCTTCTTTCCATCTTGCAATCACTCTATCAAAGCTTGGAAAACTTCCATTATTTGAATACATTTTATATTGAGGAGTAGGAAAATGACTTACCAAAATAACATTTCTATCCATAAGAGTCTCATAAATCTCTTCATTCCTCTCCTCTTTAGGTGGTGTTTGCATTTGAATAACATCCTTCCAATGTGTGAAACCAATAGGCATAAATTATTCTCTCTTTTCTTCTTCAAACTTTTGGGCTAATTCATGATGCACTCCTCCAACTTGGAATATTGACATCATGTGTCTCCTCTTGATGATAGGCAAAAACTCCATTCATTTTTTCAAGGTCTTAAGCTAGTTCATGATAGACATTTCTCCAACTTGGAATCTTGGCATCAGATTGAAGGGATTGAGGAGGTTGGGGAAGACTAGGAAGAGTTTGTACACACTTAGGAGGAGTTGTTTGAAGATAGATGTGTTGGTTTCCAAAGGAAATGGGATGTCTTTCTTCAAAGGAGGGTTCACAATCTAATAACTTAGAGTATTTTGTTTCCATAGAAGGATGATCTAATATCTTTTGGTATTAGATTTCTATGTGTAAAGAATTAATAGCAGGGGTAGTTTGTTTTGACATAGGAAAATATGCATTAGATGGGCTAGAAGGTTAGCTCATTTTATTTTACTGAGAAAGTGTTATTTGATAAAAAGGATTTGGTGTATAGGGGGAGGGTTTATTTTATATAGGAGAAGGATGTCTTGGGATGGAATAAGGTGTATAAGGCTAACTACCTTGAGTGGATTGACTTCTCCATCTTACTAGTTTCTCCTTCATGGATTGCATGGCTTGAGATAACTTAACTAAATAATCACTCCTCCTTGTACATGAGCTCTTTTTGATACCTATTTTTCTCATTCAACCTATCTACCTCTAGAATTTACTTCTCAAAATCCAACATTATCTCCCTAACACTCTTGGATTGACTAGGAGAAGGATAATTAGGAGAGTTGCTTGAGGGGATTCCATGAACAACATGATATTGATCAAAAATATATTAAGGAACACAAGGTCCATACTACTCAATAATGGGATTATACATACCAAATATGATTTATTGAGGCACTAGGGCTGCATGACCAATTAATTCAACTCGGAGTCACCATTGGTGTTGATTGGAATGCTTCCAAAGGCTGATTGGTTGAAGAACACACTAAGAATTATTCAACTCCTTGGAAAAATAGTCCCACTGGGCATGCCAAAATCTATTATCACTTGGATTCATACCCTTGGGGAGATGCTTAGCTCTCCTCATCAAAGTGGCACAATGGAAACTTCTCTCTTGCTATGGGTGACAATTTCACTATGATGAATCTATAGATAAGGGGCTAGCTCCCCTTGATGCACCTTTAAATATCTCTCTCTAACTTAATAATTTGTGTATGAAAAGGGTTAAGGAAAAAAAATAAGAAACCAAGTGGTGATGCACCAATGTATAATGTCCTCTCAATTGACTAAAACCACTACTTAAAGACAAACAAGGTGTTTCTCACACAAGACTCACAACTTAGGATTCATTACTACATCAATGTTTCATATGCTAGATTCAAGAAGGTATATGATTCTTAAGAAGGGAATAAATGATTCTAAAGAGGGATACAATAATGGACCACTTATAGGATATCTCTACACTTAGAAAAAATACTAGCAAAGATCTGTAATAATCTCCTTTCTACAAATGGGTAGACCATCAAAAGTACGAGCTAGAAAAGATAATATTTCACTAGACTAGACCAACAAGATTCAAGTCATTACTCAATATTATAGCATATGAGTGGAAAAAACACTTGTATATTTCTTCAAGAGTTCTTCAAGAATAAATATGGCTAGATTTTTCTTAATAACCAATGGAGGCTACTAACAAGCCAAAAGAATGAATATATATAGCCTTTGGGAGGGAGGTCAAGCAAAGGGAGTCCAAGGGTCACTTGGACATGTGTCTATATGAGAGAATAAATTACATTTTCATGTGGGAGAGAGGTGGGTGAGCTATGCCATGTCACCACATGAATTGGTTACAATTGAATAGGTTACAATTGCACCAAATGAATTGGTTATAATTGAATCAATTACGATTGAACCAAATGCTCAAGACATTTTGCCATTTATTACCTCTATATTCACTTTCAGGTTCCTATCAAGCCTTTTGACACCAATGGATATTTTCCATAGTTTGAAATTGAATTTTTGCCAGCCATCATCCTTTAGGTATTTTCTTTGGACTTTTGTTTCCCTCAGACTTCTTATTTCCCTCAAACTTTTCCTTTAGACAATTCTGTGGACAATTTGTTTCGAATAATATTTTGGGATTTTTATGAAAGTGACTTTTTGGAAAAATGTGTCCGGGCCATCTCTCTAAGGAATTGACTCTTTTCAAAATCCTACAAATGACCCCTTTGGCTTGAGAAGTATCCTTTCAGAACTTCTGTTTGGTCCACCTTCCTGCAAAAATAATCTTTTGGACCTTTTGTAAGTGTCCTTTTAGCTTTCTAAAAATTCCCCTTTAGGAAAGTTGAAGTGCCATTTAGACTTTTTGTAAAGTACCTTTTGGCCTTCTTGCAAATTCCCTTCAAAAAAATATAAGTGTCCTTCAAAAAAGTTGAAGATGACTTTTTTTTGAAGTGCCCTTCGAGAAAGTTGCTCAGGACATTTTTTTGAAAAAAGTATCCTTCAAAAGAATGAAGTGGACCATTTCCTGTAGAATCACCCTTGAAAACTTGTAATATTTCCTTAAAAAAATTTGAAAATGATCCCTTAGCCTGAAAAGGTCCTTTGAGGAAATTATTTGGATAATTTTCCCAAAGAAATTAGTCTTCATCTTCAAGAAATTTATCTCAAACAAATTATCTGAAAGAATTCATCACTTTAGTTAGATGAAAAGTCTAAAAAAATAACATTTTATTAAAAAAAAAAGAGACCCAAAAGGATTACTATGCAAAGGTTTAGCAAAAGACCAAAACCAAACTTTTTGAAAGAATTGGACTTTTACATTTGTTGCAGGCTTTGTATAGAACACTTCTTTCGAATGAAACTTGCATACTAGACCTAGTCAAAGGTATAGACTTAGGTGGATAATTTTTCAAATAGGGGTGTCCAATTTTTTTCTAAAGGGCCAAAATTTGGTCAGCACTAACATTAGAGCTTTATGAACAAAGCTTAAGACCCAAAAACTACCTAAAACCCTACTAAACACTCAACCAAGATCTGATGGACAAAACAAGCTTGGAGAGCTATACAGATGACATATTATTTTAATGAAAGATATTGAAACATGTATAAGACTCCCCTAGGATAACTCCCACCAAGATGAGCTATATGAAATTATACTGACAACATGCAAAATAGTGTATTTTTTGACATTTTTTTGTGTTTTGTAGGGTTCAGAAGGTTTCAAAGGGTGAAATAAATTTTGGAGGGAAGCTTATGAATTTTAACAAATCCATATGGTAATTTATTTCTAAGAATAAAATTCTAACTATTCAAATAATAGCTCTCCTTTCAGCCAATCATAACTGGCATATTGGACATAAGGGTGAGAAGGGTGAAAATTCTAAGTTTGAGCCTTTTTAAAGCATGATTGATGCATATAAAGACATGGAGGGTATTAAAATATGTAATTCACTCCCTCTGATGTATTTTCATGGAAAAATAAATCCAATTTTGAGGCCAAGTGTTAGGGGTGATTGAGAAAGGAGTTTTTTAGACTGTAGATAGTGATGGCTTCTTGCCAGGAGTTTCTAGATGAGTAGGAATGCAACCAATGCATGGAGAGGCATTATTGAAGGCATTACCTCTTATTCCAATCATCATAACTATCCCTAGTGAGTAATGGGACGTTCAAATAGATTCAAATTATGAAGGCAATTTTTTGAGCTAAGATAAGGAGTTTTGTGACATTTTTCATAAGTTTCATGACTTGTGTGGATAATTGGACCTCTTGAGATTACATGGTTCATCCCATATATCTTTATCATGAAATTTTAACCTATTTTCTTAGATTTATAAGTTTCCAAGTGACCTTTAGACTTCCCTTATCTAGCTCTGCTCTCAAAGGCTATAAATATTGACTCTTTTGGCTCTTTTTGGTAGCCTCCATTGGTTGATGGTGAAACCATAGCCAATTTTGTACTTCAATGACTCTTGAATAAATAAAACATGTGAGTTTTACTAATTACATACTGTATAATTGAGTGTTGAAATCTTGTTGGTCTTGTCTAGTAGAAGATGATCTTTTCTAGCATCTTATCCTTGATTGTCCACGTGTGCAGAGGAGTAATTGTTACAGGTCTTTGTTAGTGTTCTATTTAAAGTGTATAATTGTCTTATAAGTGGTTCATTATTATATTTTCTCAAGTAATCATTCATTTCCCTCCTAAGTATCAAAATACCTTCTTGAACCTAGCTGATGAAACACTGATCTAACAATCTATCTTATGTTGTGAGTTTTGTGTAAGAGAAGCTTTGTTTTGCTCTAAGTAGTATAAGTTCAATCAATATGAAGAAATAAAATATTTATGCATCAAATTTTTTATCTTTCTTAGTTTTTTTCTTAATCCTTTTCATCCAAAGTTGATAGGTAAGAAAGTACTTCAAAGAGTGCATCAAGGGAACTAGCCCTTATAGAGATTCATCTCATCAAAATTGTTACCCACAACAAGAGAGATGTTTCAATTGTGCCACTTGGATGAGGAGAGATAGGCATATCCTCAAGGGGTATAAATCCAAGTGACAACAATATGTTGTTGACCAAGCTCTTCTATAGAATTATAAAGGATTATGCTCTTGATTGGTTTTATACGCTCCCATGTGGATCAATTTATTGTTGTAATGCCCTAGCAAATGATTTCTTCTCTCCCTTTAAAATTAACACTAACATGAAGGTCACATTTTATAAATTAGATTAAATTAGACAAGGATACAATAAATACATAGTGATTATGTGTTTATATTTACAATAATTGTTACAAAGATGAGCTACGAGTCACCAATTAATGAGATTTAAGACCTTTTTGTTTATAACTTGCTTCCAATCATTAAAGCATGTTATTTTCAATTCATATCCTTCTTTTGATGAGATTTACCATGCTATAAAATTTAAAGTTAAGATATTATATGCCAATATTCTTAAATACTCTTATTATATTATTTATTCTTCAAATGCTTCAAAAATTCTAAACAAATCTAACTTTAAGAATATAAGCAATGATAGTGGATTTATAACCAAAAATGACCTTAAGATGTAGTCAATGCCATCGAAACAACTATCTCATAGGTCATCTCAATTCCACAAAGTGAGTTAAGACAATTTATTAGTCTTAGTGAGAGAATTAAACAATTGTTGAATAAAATTCTCAAAATGTAACATGATTTATTTACCTTATTTGAAATAACTTGATCCTTTGATACCTTTACCTAAGAATTATGATCCAAGAAGATAATTTTAGTGGCTACTATTGTCTATTTGGTTAAAATTATATTTTGTCCTTTTGAAAATGGATAATTAGGTCTTGACATATACATTTTCCCAAATTATATTCCATTTTCTTAATTCTAGCTTCTAATTAACCTATACAGATATGTTCCCACATACATTTTGGATATGGTTTAGTCATGATTAATATGTGTTTGTGTTTTCATCACCCCAAAAATATATATAATATGTATTATTTATTTTGAATAGCCAATTACACACACACACACACACACACACACACACACACACACACACACACACACACACATAAAACCTTAAATTCACAGATAAATAAGGAAGCATAAAAAACCAAAAATATATTTGATATTAATCATATTTAATTTTTTATAGATAAAGAAGAAAACATCAAAGATAATCTAATTGATTGTTTTAATGTACAAGTCATTACTCCATATGTATCAAGCTAGAATATGTATTGATTGATAAACACCTGTGATTAGATAGTAGAGGGTGATTGACACCAATTCAAACTTTCCCTCTTTATGATAGACTAGATAAACACAATAAATCATATTATATTGGTAACATATGCCCTATTGATGGAATATATTGAGGATAAGTAGGTCTACACTCATTATTTCTTTTTGAATTTTTTGTTTCCTAAGATTTTTCAAGAGCAGACTGAAAACCATTGTAAATAATGCTTTTATTTTTGGATTCTTATGAAAATTTTTAATTATTAGGTTTATGTCATTATAATAAAGGAAATAATTAGTTTATATAGTTTATAATTATATTGTAAGTGTGTGCAAGTTATAATTCCTCATTTGATGTTCAATAAAGAACATTGTTATTCCATTTTTTTTTGCATGAAAAAATATGATCCAATCCATTGTTGTGTAGAATGTGTGAGTTGCATGGTATAAGGATGTAACGTCCTCTTTTTATAAATAAGTGAAAAGAAGAAAACCTTATTTTCTTGCTCCTTGAATTTTTCTACAACATCAAGCTGATTTTCTACCTCTAGAAGTGCCCTTTGGGTATTTTATAAAGAGTTATTGGTTAATTCAAGCTCAAAGGTGAGCTCATCAACCTTAATCTCTGTTGCCTTTGATGCATCTAAGGCCTTATCTACAAATTTAATGGTCACATCCTTGTCTTTAATCATATGCAAATAATCTAATTTTATTGTCTCCATTGCATCCTCAACTGTATGTAAATCTGCCATATTGACAACTTTCTCAAACTATTCCCTCTTCACATTTGGCTTTAGTTTTTCAATAAACCTTTTTGTGTTATACAATTTTCTTAGGACTTTTGCCTAATTCTCATTTGTTATTAACAATTTTTTCTTCCAAACTTCCTCATGAAATCTAGATTCATGCAATGAAAATGAACATTTGTTAGAATCAATGAAAAAATCAGCAATCTCTTCTAAAACATACCTTTTCAAAGAGTTATACTGAAAGACTTATGCTTCATAAGAATGTTCTGAGTGTTCTTCTTTATCAATTTCACATTATTTAACAACTTCAAATTTTTTTGATGTTGATCTCTCTTCTTCTTATTCATGTTCTACTATCAAATAAGGCCTCAATTTTTCTTCACATTTCTTAATAACATTTTCAATCAGCATGTGTCTAGTTGGGGAAATATTTCGTTCTTGCCTCAACCACTCCAATAAGATAGATAATAATTACTAGGAAATATCATCATTTTAATTTAGAGTCAAAGCCATAATTTTTTGTATAGAATTTATAACATTTTATGCATGATTCTCATTGGTCGCTGTAAGGAAATGTTGAAACATTTCAATAATAAGTTCATCACATTCCAAATCCAACATCAAAACACATGACCTAATTTTTGCCATAGTTTCTAGAATTGTAACCCTCCTATCAAAATAAGGTCATTTTTTATCATTTAGAACTTGAAAAATCTCCATAATAAGTTGAAATATCTCCCTCATGGTTTCATTGTTATAAGGAACCTTGGGAGTTGTTATCCTTGTAATCTCACTAATACAACTAGTAACTAAAAGCCTTACCTTTTTGTTTGGGTGTTTCAAGAGCTGGGGATGGACCAAATAAATCATTGAGGGTTTCACCACCCACTCCATTGTCACATAATGTGACTAAATTATCTTGGAAAATACATTTTCTACTTCTTTTGAGATGTTAGTAAGGTCACCTATTGGTTGACATGGATGCTCTAGTTTCCTCCTCACTGTGTAGAGCTTCTCTTTCCTAATCTCTTTCATCATGCCACATCAAAATTTTGATCTAACAAAAACATATGGCAAGATATAAGCTATAATACCACTGTAATGTCCCCAAATTGGATAAATGAAGCAAATCTAAAATAAGTAACAAACCCTAATCGAACATGTTTATTTCTAAAATTTCACTTGCAAACCCTAAGATCAAAATTACAAATTATTGAATTAAATATTCAAACCCTAGATAATAATTTTTTGCATGCTACCAATGAATAATTTGGGATTAAACACCCTTGAAATTACACCCAATAGGCACTAATTAATTCTAAAAATTACAATAATAGAAATACCTAATTTTTAATGATTTTTTTTGGTATAAAGAGTTAGAAAATATTATTAAAAATAGAGAATAAATATTAGAGTATTTTTTAATATTACACAATGTGTTTTAGGCTATTATAGCCCCAAAAACCTCAAATTACACCCCAAAAGGGGGTCACCTAGCTGGAAATAAAGAATTTCCCTGATTATCAACTACACACAACCCTAAACAGGGTCTTCAAAACTTGTAAATCCAATGTAACCCTTACAAAAGGGGTATTCAAACATGAAATCAATTATTTTTACCCTATTAGGGCCTCTAAATTAAGTCATTTACCATTTTAAAGCTAAAAATAGAATGTTGAATCTCAATACAACTCCTATGTGAAGCTTCCCTAGTTCTAAAATTAAGGTTTTTCATCCCTAACTTCACTTACCATTGAAAATTTTCATGCTTAAACCCCAAATTAATTTATCCAAAGCACAACCCCTCTAAAATGAACCTTCATCCTCATCATATACCCTTTCCTAAAAAAGACCTCCTCCTAAAGTGGTACGCCTTACTTAGAGGGATGATTTGAACTTTTAAAAAGCAAATGATTACAAAATTCACATAATGGTTAATTAGTCTCATGAATCAAAAAGGGCCCCTCCTCAACTCAAAATTAGAATAACTTATCAAAAAGTACATTTTTTACTATTTAAAGAGGAATATTTAGTGCTTCCTTTTAAATCTCATTTCCTTTAGCCTATAGGAAACACCAAAAATAAGGCTAAGGGTCTTCTTTGACAAAAGGAAATTAGGCTGGTAATTGATGAGCTTGTTAGACTTCAAGAAGATTTTGATTTAGAATATTTTATAAAAACATTAGAAGTTGAAAGCATAGAGTTGGGGTAAAAATAAGATTAGTTTGAGCAAGGGGTTATTAATAACTTCCAATTTTTTAATAATCCACTTTTTGAAATGGATACAATTTCAAATTTTGATAATCTATTTGTTGAGAGGGATGCTGGGATAGTTTGTAGTTTAGATTTTGTAATGATAGTAGAAGGGTGTATCAGAAGCCATCAATATCATTGGAAGACTCAAGGATTGGGATTTGTAAATTCCCAATATTGGTGTGGGATCCAAGTAAAAATTACAAACTTAGTGCTTCTATCATATGCAAATTCTAAGTTCATTCGCACCCATAAAAGTGGGTTGGAAAGCATTGTCAGTCAAGGGAAGTATCAATTTTTGGTTGGTGACTATTGAGAAAGGATTATTATCCATTATTAAAGTGTTTTCAGTCACTACAATGCTTATAATTCTTATTTTTTCATAGAGTTTTCAACCTTGTAATTGTTGTCCCATTTTTAGGTTGCTAACCTTGTAAAATCATATTATAATTTGTTGTTTCTAGACTTGAACAACTACAATTTTGATCATTTTAAGGCCATTAAATCATTGGGGAATGTTGGTGAATGGTTTTAGCTAAAAATAATGAATAATTTAGTCAACATAGTTCAAAATAATTGGGGAGAAAATTAGGTAATTCATGACTCTCAAAATTTGTTTCTAGCTTGCATACAGACTGATTGGTGTCCTTTCTTGAAAGGGATAGCTTACAATATGATCAATAAAGATCATATAAAAAAGGTAGATGCACAAGTGATGATTGAATTATTTTTTAAGCTATGAAAAGACATTATTATTAATAAGGTTTAGAGCTACACTTGTTGTTCTGAATTGTTTCATCTATCAGGTAAGAGATTAGAACTTAAAGGTTGTAGGGAAATTTTTAGACATGGGGAAGAGGACATAATTGGATTTCAATTTAATAAGGAGCATTAAAAATGTTTTCTCATGTTTTTGGTTCTAAATTATGAAGCTTGTACTTGTAGTGTGGTTTAATATGCACATCCTTTTGCTTTCAACCCATATGAGAACACATTGTCTTTTAGAAAGGTGAATAAATTTGAGGACAACCAAATATATGAAAATGTTTCAAATTAATTGCTTCCTAATATGTCAATTAGGATAAGTTGTCATAATGGTCAAAATGTGCAAAGAATGACCATTTAGAAAGTATGATGATTTTGAGTACACTGTTGTAAGGCTGCCATCATCTTAAGCAACAATGAGAAAGCAATGATAAAATAAGGGGAACTTAGAGTGACAATAAGGTTGGGGATCCTTTAATTTTGTGTCTCAAGAGGGTGCGTATGAATTTTTATAATGTGAATTCTCTATGGGATAATAATAAGTGTAAAATAATGTTTAATGTTGCTTCGGTAAAGGAACATTGTATCACATGCAATTGTCTTAAAGGGAGGTCCATGAGGATCCTTATGGAGCATGATGGAGGTCCCAACACAATAGTGAAGAAACACTACTCAGTTTTTGTGTGTCATTGGATTTCATCCCTCAAAAATTGAGTGCAGATCAATTATTAGGCAAAATTTGGTTAAAGATTCAGCCAAAGGAGGGTTGTGGCACATCCCTAGTGACACTTGTGGCTGAATTTGGCTAAGAGTTCCTTAAAGGGCAACTACTATAACATTTTTTTTTATAATATTGATAGTGATAGTGCCAACCATTTTTACACCTATATGATAGATAAAAAGGTAATTTTGGTTATTTGGCCTAAAGGGAGACTCAAAGAGCATGACTTATTACAACATATGTCATGATTCTGGGCTATAGAACTACTTTTATGCACATTTTCAGCCAACTCCATAACCAATATGCAACTATGCATGAAAACCCATTCACATACTAGAATAATTTTCTATTTTTTGGGGTTATAGAGTAAATTTTAGTAAGTTTGGGGTGGTTTTTGGCCATAAATAACCAAAAATTCTAAATTTAGTGATAAGAACCAAGTTTAGGGTTCGCCAACATATTCTTATTGCGCTGATATGCACCATAGACAACCTCTTAATACCATCCTTGGGAAACATAAGTGTGTTTATAGCCACAAGAGGGAAGGGAGTTTTTGATAAGGGTGCAAGCAAGGAAGGGTAATTAAACCACATAACTATATGGCATGGAATATGGGGTGAAAAAGGGAGGTGGATAGCCTTGGTTTTATTTAATATGTTTGTTATTTGTGTAGGTTTGTAATTGGGATAAACATACCCCACATGTCCAACAACCACCTTGCTATAGTAAACATCTTTAGCCCTCATGATGCTATAGTTTCAAGGTAATATCTATTTCCAATCACTTTTTTAGGGCCTACTTGGTACATGCCCTTGATGAGGGTAGAGGTGAATAGATTATACTATTATTGTGATACTTTTAGGACACTTAGATAATAGTTATATTTTAGGTACAATAATGAATGGTTTTAGAATAAGGTTTATTCATAAAAGAAATTTGGTATAGAAAAAGGCCACCTAAAACAAAGTGTCATTAAAGCCACCTTGCAATTGCTTGAGGATAAGCAGTTTTAGGAAGGGAGGATTGTAATGTCCCCTTTTTGGAAATAAGCAAAATAAGACCCTTAACCTTATTTTATGTGATTCCTATAGGCTAAGGGAAAGGAGGCTCAAAAGGAAACACTAATCTTTAAATGGTAAAAAAGGTACTTTTGGGTAAGTTGTTCTCATTTTAAGTTGAGGAGGAGCCCTTTTTGGTTCATGAGACTAATTAGCCCTTAAGTGAATTTTATAAGCTTTTGATTTTTAAAAGTTCAAATCATTCCTCCAAGTGGGGAGTACCACTTAAGGAGGAGGTATTTTTGAGGAAAGGGTATATGATGAGGATGAAGGTTCATTTTGGAGGGGGTATGTTATTTTTGGAAAAATGAATTTGGGGTTTAATCACAAAAATGTGTGACTCTTTACCTTGAAGATGGAAACATTCAATGGTAAGTGAAATTAGGAACAAAAACACTTAATTTAATAACTAGGGAAGTTTAACATAGGAGTTGTATTGAGCTTCAACGTTCTAGTTTTTTTAATTTTTTTAGCTTTGGAATGGTGGTGAATTCACCCTAAGGTTTGGTGATTGCTTTTGAGGGTGGAAACTTGCACTTGGAGGTTGGTAACTTGGGTTATAGGCCCTAATAGGGAAATAATCATTAATTTTAGGTTTGAAGACCCCTTTTTTAAGGGTTGCATTGGATTTATAGGTTTTAAATACCCCATTTAGGGCTATGTGGAGTTGATAACTAGGAAAATTATTCATTTATTATTGGGTGACCCCCTTTTGGGGTGTAATTTGAGGATTTATAGGGCTATCATAGTGTGAAACACATTATGGAATATTACATAATATTATAATATTTATTCTCTATTTTTAATAATATTTTCCATCTCTTTATACTATAAAAAAATCATTAAAAATTAGGTATTTATATTTTTGTAAATTTTAGAATTAATTGGAACCTATTGGGTGTTTTTGTAATTTTAAGACTGTACAAGCCCAAATTATTCATTGGTAGCACTCAAAAAATCATTGGATAGGGTTTGAATATTTAATTCAGTAATTTACAATTTTGACACTAGGGTTTGCAAGTGAAATTTTAGAAATACACATGTTTGGTTAGGGTTCATTGCTTGTTTAATATTTGATTCATTTGGGGACATTACAAAATCCATCCTTCATTGTAACCCATAATAATTCATACATCAATTAGTATTAGAGAAATGTTATCCATGCATGGTGAGCATGTCAGTGAACTTTGTTTTCCACATTTATGAGTGTGGGTAGAAATCAATAATGAAACATTCCAACCATGAGAGTGTTGGGTTTGAGTTGTGTCATTATGGTTTATTTCAATGAAAAGATATGACACACATAGGTTCCTTTTCAAGAGCAATGAGAGTGTCCATAACACCAAGACTTGCAAACATTGATGAATTAATGAGAGGAATGTAAGCTTGTATGGAGGCTATGGAGATAATGCAAAATAAAGAATTTTTAGTGGTTAATAAAGTGATTTTTAAGTAGAAAAATCACTTTAAATCTAGGTAGAGGAATTGTAAATGAAACATAGGATATATTCTTGTGAGAAGTTTCAAGAATTAATAAGAAACCATGGTTAGACACCCCTAGCTATATTGGTGAATTATACAGAAAGAGTTCTAAGAGGAAAATATAAGATCAAGATTAAAGATATACTGGTTACAAACCTTAAATGAAAGTTTTTACCTTGTGATTAATAGTTAATTTTATTCAATGAATTTAAAAAATTGAGACAAGGGGAGATGAGTGTAAAATATTACAATGAGGAGTTCTATAAACTCACCATCAAAGTAAGCCATGTTGAAGATGACTCGAATAAGAAATCAAGGTATGTGAATGGATTTAACATTTACATTAAATATGAGTTTGGTATGATTTTATTGCATTCATTTGAAGAATCCTATCAGTGCATGTTAAAGCTAGAGGAGAAGTTGTCACAAAAAAAAAAAAAAGGCAAAACACAAAGGAAATGATTTTTTTTGTGTGTACAAGGACAAGTAGTGGCATATGTCAATATAAAAATAAGGATAAGTTTTATTAGAGTAAAAATATTGCACAAAGAGGCCAATGATATTATACAATAGGTATAGGATCCTATGGAAAAGGAAGAGGAAGAGAATTTGGCTAAATAGGGCATATAAAATTTGAGTTCCCACTTCCACATAGCAATTGTTGAATGAGAAAGGATTCAAATGTGTATATTATGCAAATGGATGAGGAGAACATTACATCAATGATTCACATAGAGTAACTAGAATATCTAATAATGAGTAGGGTGTTATTGAAATTATTTAAAGAGCAAAATGTTCATGAATAGAGGAATAATCTTTTTAAAATCATTTATAAGTTTGGAGGTAAGTGGTCAAAAGTAATTATTGATAGTGGTAGAAAAAATAATTTTTTTTCTAAGGAAAAGGTAAAGGAGCTTGCTCTAAATATGATTATACATCCAAATCCCTAAAATGTATTTTGGTTTCTAAAAGGACTTATGATTCTAGTGAATGAAAAATGTCTAGTAAGTTTCTATATTGGCACATATAAATATGAAGTGATGTGGGACATAATTACCATGAATGTATGCAATGTGTTACTAGGGAGACCTTGTAAATTTGATAGTGAACACACAATTTAGTAAAGAATGAGAGAACATATACTTCAAATATGTTGATAGAAAGGAGTGAGGAATTGGAAAATGGTCTAATGATTTGGATGGTTTTAAGAAAACAATCCCTGAAACAAGTGAAGGAGAGAGCATGTTATGTTTTCATTCCCAAGCCTATAAAATTTAGGAGCACAGGATAATAAGAACCACTTACACATAACATGCAATTTTTTTTGACTGAGTTTGTAGAGATCATTTCCAATTATATGCTTGATGGATTTTCAACCATGAGGAGTATTAATCATCACATAGATCTAATTCTAATATCTAGTTTTTCAAACAAAGCAACATACATGTTGACACCCAAGGATAATGTAGAGCTATAAATATAAGTACATGGGTTGTTAGATAAAGGGTTGATAAGATAAAGTGTGAGCCTGTTCATATTTATAATAGTGTTGTCACCAAAGAAATGTGAAGAGTGGAGTATGTGCATTGATTTTAGAGCCATCAATAAGATAAATATCAATTACAAATTTTCATTGCCATGCATGAATGACTTGATGGACTATTTAAGTGGAGTATAATATGTCATGGATATGGAATTGAAGAATTGATATCACCAAATCCAAATCAGTTAAGGTGGTAGTGGAACACTGAATTCAAATTTAAAGAATGACTATATGAGTGGTTGGTCATTCTATTTAGGCTAACTAATGAATTTAGTGCATTTATGAGACTCATGAATGGAATTTTGAAACTAATTCTTGATAATTTTGTTGTAGTGTATTTAAATGAGATTTTAATTTTCAATAGGATGAAGGAAGAACACTTAATACATTTATGATAAGTGTTTTAGTGATTTCAAGGAGAGAAGTTGTTGGTTAATTTGAAGAAGTGTATTTTCATGAAGGATGAGTAGATATACTTGAGTTTTATGATTTTAAAAGAAGGATTGATGATGTAGGGGTTAAATAAGATCAAGTATACAACCTTATTTAGAGGGAAATTCAACTCAAAAAGGAATATTTATTATAAAATATCCTCTTATTTATTCATTATATGTTTTATCAACCCATCATGTTTGGTTATACCTTTGTTCAAACTTGAAAATACAAGAGAATAAGAAAACAAGGTTTCAAAACCTTGTATTTAGGCCTGAAAACTAATAAACTTGAATAAAAATCTCCCTAAGTGGTTAAAATATTTGAAAACACTTTTAAAACTTAAAAAATATACTAACACTCCTCTCCAAAACGTTTCATGAGTTTTGACTAGTTTGTTTTTTAATTATGATGATTTTAGTGCTTCAAAACCCTAGTTTAAGGTTGTCTAACTATGTATAGGTAGTAATCTCAAATTCAATAGGAATTAAAAAAATCCTAATTTGGAATCCTTATTATTTGAAAAGAATCCCTATACATTTATCTTAATTTGTCACACACTTTGGTGCCTTAACCAATCTTAAAAGGTGATTAAAAATAAATTTTAATGATTGTCAAAACCCCTTTTCTTGATTGTAGGCAACCTATACTCTCTCTTCAAGCCTATAAAATGAATGAATACTATTAAAAAATAATAAATATTATTTAAATAATAAAAAATAAATTAACTTACATGTATAATCATCTTGAAATTAAATAATGGAATTCAATAAGGCATTCTTTCATTCTTTATGGGGCAAAATGTATAACAACAACACTACCAAAACCTTATTTTTAAATCTTCTCTTCTTTTTTTCTTTAGAATCTTGGAGTTATTAATATTATTTTACTTATTTATCTCTCTCATATTTTATTTTCCACTCATTTCTATCTTTATTGGCTCTCCTTTCTTCGCTTTAAGCTCCTCAACTATCTAACTAACTCATAAACTCAACCTAAGTATTAACCTTAATTGAGTTTAAAATAGTCAGTCATGAGTTAAGACATTATGAATATTCTAAAACATGTCATAATACCTTCATTTACCCCTCCATAAATGATCATGACTAAACAATTCACTAGGAGATGAGAAAAACTCCTAAAATACTTTATACAAGTTTAAAAATTCAAATTTCTAGTTTTGGTGGGAAACTTGAAAACAAGATAAAATGATCAAAACAAAGCAAAGTGAAGTATGTAAAAGATTATTATATAAAAAATATGACATCCTAAACCTATTCAATACCAAAATTTTCAAAAATAAACAATTAAAAGCTAATGCTCCTGCATCAAGCTCATTAAATATAAAATCATTCATGAGCTCTTACTCATGAGGTCTTCAATGGTAGTTCCATACTGAACTAATTCTAATGGAATCAACCAAGAAGCATATTCAATATGATTATTTTTACACTTGAATAAATTTGAATTACTCCTTACCTTTAATTCTTTTGACATCTTATTTGTCCAAAATAACTTATACTTCATCTTTTTGTGCCTTGGGTAACCATTGTTCCCAATCAATGACCTATTAATTATCATCTTCAGATGCTTTTTTAATATTATTATTATCTATAATGATATAGGTTTTATACATTAAAAATAGGTGAGATCACAATATCAGATGGGAATTCTAGTTCACAGGCATTAACAATTTTTTTTATCGAGATCTTACAAGGTCATATCTTCTTCAATTTGAGCTTATTGTGTTCACCTTTAGAAAACCTCTCTTTCCTAAGGTGTGCTAAGATAAAATATAATAACTAAAAGTTACCTTCCTTCTTTTATCAACATCTCCTTTGTACTTACTAACACTCAACTCTAACTGCTTCTTGACTTGCTTATGTAGTTCTTGCATGGTTTTAGAATTTTTTTTGCCTTCAACACTCCTTTTCTATTTCTTACCCAATTTTTTAAGCTCATAAACACATCTCAGATTTATCCAATAAATAATATAAAATGGAATAAAAACCTATACTCATATTAGGTGAATCATTGTATGCAAATTCATCTTAGGCTAACACTTGGTCCCATTTCTTTGGACTATCACTTACCAAACATCTTAATAGATTCCCTAAGATTCTATTGACAACTTCAGTCTGACCATTAGTTTGGAGATGGTAGGTTGAAATTAAACTCAATGTATTTCTTAATTTCTTACAAATTGTTCTCCAAAAATATCTAATGAACTTTGTATCCTTGTCAGAAATAATACTTCTAAGAATTCTATGTAACCTTATCACGTATTTAAATAACAAATTAACAATATTTGTAGCATCACTTGCCTTTATATCCTATGAAGTGTGCTATTTTTAAAAATATATCAACAAAAACAAAAATTTAATCATTACCTCATAGTATTCTTGAAAAACTTAATACAAAATCCATACTTATTGCATCCCATGACCTACTTGGAATAGGTAGTGGCTGATATAGACCTGAATTTTGACTCTTTTCTTTGAGATGTTGATAAATCCTACTTCTTTCCACAATTTTCTTGACATCATCTTGCATTATTGGTCAATATTAATATGAATTTAATTAATCAAAGGTCTTTTTTTGTCCAGAATGCCTTACTAAACTATCACTATGCTTTTATTTCATTAAATTATCTCTCATAGACCCCATAGGTATGCCTACTTGTTTGCTTTGAATAAAAATCCTTATTGAATCATGTAGTCCATCCATGAACTCCTATCCATGCTTGTTGGATTCCTAAAAGCCTCATATGCTTCCTTTAAATCTGCACCTTCCTTATACCACTCCTTTAATGAATCAAATTTAAAACTACCCACTTGAAATTCATGTATGATCATACTTATCCTACTCAATGCATCAACTACCTTATTTGACTGCCCACTCTTATGATTGAGAATTTTTTTTCTAATAACTCTACTAATTTTACATGTATTTGACTCAAATTAGTTTAACTATTGATGAATTTCAAAGCATGATTATCTGTATAAATCACAAACTCCTTAGGCTATAAGTAGTGCCTCTACTTCTTCAATGCTTAGATTATGGCATAGAATTATTGATCATAGGTTGAATAATTATTACTAAATGCATTTATATTTTCAATAAATTAAGCAATAGGACTTTCTTCTTGACACAAAATAACTCCAATAGCTAACCCACTAACATCACATTCAACTTGAATTTTTTTTTATTAAATCAGGTAAGGCCAAGACAGGATCTTTAGTTATCTTTTTATTCAAAATATGAAAGTTATTCTTACCTGATTTAGTCCAATAGAATTTATTATTTTCACCTTTAATAGTTTCAATAATAGGTGAAAAAATACCACTAATGTTTTAATAATTTTGTTTATAAAAACTAGCTAATCCATGAAAACTTCTTACCTCAAAAACACTTCTTGGAGTTGGCCACTCCACTATTGCTCTTACTTTTTCTTGGTCCATTTTCAAACCATCCTTATAAGTGAAAAATATAAAATAAATCTAATTAATTTTTATGAAGGTACACTTCTTGAGGTTAATCAATAATTTATCTTCTTGTAGCTTATTCAATACCATCTTAAGATGCTTGATGTGTTCTTCTTTTGATGGACTGAAAATTAAAATGTCATTCAAATAATCAATAAAAAATTTACTTTTAAGTGGCCTTAAAACCTCATTTATTAATCTCATGAAGGTACTATGAGTATTGGTCAAACCAAATGACATAACAAGCCACTAATATAATCTATCATTAGTCCTGAAGGATGTTTTCCACTCACCACCTTCTCTAATTCTGATTTGATGGTAACCACTCAACCAATCCATTAGATCATATGTCCTTGGAAATGAAAACTATACTTGATAGTTATCTTATTGATGGATCTATAATCTATACAGATTCTCCATTCTCCACCTTTCTTAGGAGTTGAGACTAATGGTTCATCACATGGACTCAAACTCTCTCTAATCAAACCTTTATCTAACAAATTTTATACTTTCCTTTTTATATCTTCATTCTCTTTTGGTGTCATTATATAGGTTTTATTTATTAGAAAATTAGTTCTTGGAATGAGATCCATATGATGGATTATGCTCTTCATTGGTGGCAATTCATTAATTAACTCATCAACCACTATATCAGCATACTCATCTAATAAATTATGAATTTATAAGGGTAAATAAATCAACTTAGTAGTTGTAATGACTATTTTGGGATTGTAAATAAATGCACAACCAACCCCTTCTTATTTTATCAATTGTAATAATTATTTTCTACCCACTATCAACACCTTGGTTTTTTTTTTAGTTGCTTCATTACCATTTTTCAATGGTGTTAAGGTATGATTCTTGACATCCTTCTCCAATGTATATGTGTTACTCCTTCCATCATGTATATCAATTCTATAAAACTACCAAGGTCTACCCAACAACACATGGAAAACATCTATAGACATAATATCACAAAGTACTTAATCTTTATAGTTATCAATCTAAAAATCAACTTGACATTATTTATTAACTAGCACCAAATGTCCCTTTTGTATCCAAGATAATTTATATGATGTAAGATGTATCAATATTTTCAACTAAATTTTCAATTAATTTTGAAGAAACCAAGTTATTTGTACTACTATTATAAATGATAATCTTACAATAATTAACTCTATATTTTCATGTAGTTTTGAACAAGGTCTTCCTTTGGGTTGGTTCCTTCACTTCTTTATTTGGATTTAACAATACTCTTTTCATCAATAAAGACTCTCCCAGTTCAAGTTATTTCACATGTGATGGTGATCCTACGCTTTTTTCTTCTACTTGAACAACTTAATTACTACCTTCATTTCTTGTATGACTTGTTTATGGATTCTCAAGACATTCATATAACCTATGGATAACATATCTGTTACATTTGAAATTTTTTCCATAAAATCTTCTTCTTCTGCCTCTTGTATATGTATTTCTTCCTCTATATGAGTTTATTCCTCTTGTAGTGTTATCTTTACCTTGAAAATTACTTGCTTCTTCATTATAAACTTGTAACTAATTTATATCACTTTGTTTTCCTCTAGCTCTAAAATTTCTAGCTCTTCCTTTAGATTGTTGAGTTTTTTTTCTAGCCAACTTCTCTTCTAACTTGAGAGAAAATGAATAAGCCTCTTTCATTGATCTTAGTGACAAAAAAATAATTTCATCCTAGATGTTAAACCTCAAACCATTCATATACTTTGTTATTTTCTCAACATCTTATCCTACATGACCAACTCTAATTGTAAGCTTGTAAAATTCTTTAGTAGAGTTATTTACACTCATGTCTTTTTGCTTCAAGTTTTGGAGTTTCTTGAGCAAGTTTATCTATAAATCTAAAAGAATGAATTTTTATTTAAGTTTTGATATCATTCTCTCCCATGACTTGATTTTATATTTACCTCTTTTCATTATTTTATCTTGGACACTATCCCACTAAAGAGATGCATGTCCCTTCAACCTAGTACAAGCAAATTTGACCTTATTATATTCAGTTATTCCTTCATATTCAAATTATTTTTCCATTAAAATTATCCAATCCACAAGTTATTCAATATTTAGACTACCTCTATATATTATAACCTCTAATTTGGACTTGGAACTTGCTCTTATGATTGCTTTTAAGATTTTTTCTTCTGTTATTTCTTACTTTTATTTTTTTTCAACCTCTTCTTATGATTATTACTCCTTATCACTCACATCACCTATCATTACACCTCTAATTTTAGAAATTTATATTTCCTCCAAATGTGCTTGTAAATTTATCATCTCTTCCAACAATACTTCTCTTGGTTGTCTTCTTCGATCTCCTCTAGAACCACCTCTGGATGCTCCTCTAAGTGCTATTTTACACTTATTACAAGTTTATATTTCATAACCTTCCTTAAATCCTCTAAATGAAGTATATTTATGGTGATCTCACTTTTGAATTACAACCAAACTCTACTCTAATACCAAAAATAATGTAGGGGTTAAGGAAGATTAAGTGTACAACCTTATTTAGAAGGAAATTCAAATTAAAAAGGAATATTTATGATAAAATATCTTCTTATTTATTCATTATATGTTTTTAAAACCCTACCATGTTGAATTATACCTTTTTTTAAACTTGAAAATTCAGTAAAATAAGAAAATAAGGTTTCTAGACCTTGTATTTAGGCCTATAGATTGAGAAACTTGAATAAACTTATCAGTAGGTGGTAAATATATTTGAAAACACTTTCAAAACTTCAAAAACATCTTAACACACTTGTACACAAAGTTTCATGATTTTTTAAAGGTTCATTTTTGAGTTATGAAGATTTTAGTGCTTCAAAACCCTAATTTAGGATTTTTTGATTGTGTACAAGTAGTGAGATAAAATTCTATATTAATTCAAAAAATAAGAAATAATTTGGAAGCCTTATGATTGGAAATGAATCCATATACATGTATTCTACTATGTCACACACTTTGGCACCTTAACCAATCTTAAAAAGGCGATTAAAGATAACTTTTATTGATTGTCATAACCCCTTTTCTTGACTGTAGAAAACCTTTACTGTCTCTTCAATCCTATAACATGAATGAATACTATTCAAAAGTTAAATACATAATTTAAAAAAAAAAATACATTTAATTACAAGTATTATAATCTTGGATTTGAATAATGAAATTTAATAATTCATTCTTTCATTCTTTATGGGGTAAAATGTATAACAATAACATTGTCAAAACCCTATTTTCAAAACTTCTCTTCTTTTTTAATTTAAAATCTTGGATTTATTGATCTTATTTTTATTGCTTTTATATATATTATTTTATTTTACATGCATTCCTATCTCTCCTAACTCTCCTTCTCTCTAAGCTCCTTAACTATCTAACTAACTCATAAACTCAACCTAAGTCTTAACCTTGATTGAGTTTGAAATATTTAGTTATAATTTAAGACATTATGACTATTTATAAACATGTCCTTATACATTATTTGACCCCTCCATGAAGGATAATGACTAAAAAATGCACTAGGAGATGAAAAAGCTCCTAAAACACTTTAAACAAGTTAAAAAAATCAAATTTCTAATTTTGTTAGGAAACTTGAAAACAAGTCAAAATAATAAATAAAATAAAGTGATTAATGGAAAATCTTCTTATCGATAAAATATGACCTCCTAAACCCATTCAAGAATAAAATTTTCAAAAAGAAACAAATAAAACCTAATGCTTTTGCATCAATTGAGGATGGATCCACAAAAGGTGTGAACTATCATTGAGTGGTCATCACCTAGATGTATATTTGAAGTGTGCAAATTTAATGGATTATCAAGTTTATAAAAGAGGTTCATTTTCACATTTATTTTAATTCATTCCTATCAAAAAATTAATGTGAGGTGATAAAATATTTTTTTTTATAGATAATAGAAGTAAAGCATAAATTTTAGAGTTTTGAGAGGAAAGTAACTAAACATCTAGTGTTAGCATTGCCTTATTTCAAAAAGGTATTTTAGGTTGATTATTATGCAAGTGGTATAATGATAGGCATTTTTAAGAGTCAAAAAGGTAAACTTATTTATTACTTTAAAGATAAAATGAATTGTGTGAAGTTAAGATAATTCAAACACTCAATAAGTGGAGGCATTACTTATTTCCCAAGGAGTTTTTATTATACATAGACCATTAAACACTACAATTCATCAATATTAAAGGTAATTTAAACCAAATACATATGAAATATGTTTATCTTGTACAGTTATATTCATTTGTATTGAAGTAGAGAAGTGAAGAGTCTAATAGATTTGTAGATACACTGATTATAATGTGTTTCTTATTGAATGAGACACAAGTGGATGTCATGATTTTATTCTTTGAAATAATGTAAAAATAAGATGAATATTTGAAAGGAATATGAAAATAATGCACAAAACCATTGAGTGTGGAAAAAGCACCATGGTTAGATTATTTTGTGAAATAATTATTTTTGTTCCAAGGAAAATAATAACATATCCCCAGAGGGTTGATACCTACAAATACAATCAAATAAAAGTATAGTGATGGAATAGTAGGTCATTTTGGCTATGATAAAACATTTACGCAACTAGATGAGAATTAATTTTTGCCTAATATGAGTATATATGTGCAATAATGTAGAGTTTTCTAGTTGGTGAAAGGAAGAAGTCATAATGTAAGGTTATATCAACCACTTCCTATTTAGAAAATAACATGGGAACATATCTACATGGAATTTATTTTAGGATTGCCTAGAACATAAAAAGGCCATGAATGTATTTGTATGATTATAGATAGATTCTAAAAAATGGATCATTTTATTGCATGCAAGACAACAAATGATGTTACACATTTATCTTTTTTTTTAGGAAAGTTGTGATATTGGATAGACTATAACACAACATAGTAATTGATAGTGATAAAAAGTTTATTAGACATTTACAAAGGAAATTTTAGAGGAATTTGAATACCAAGCTACAATTTAGTTAAGGGTATCATCATTTGTCGAATAGTTAGACTGATGTTGATCTAGGAGGATCCCAACATCAATGCAATCAAATGGTCTAAAATTTTCCTAAAACTACCTACACATCAAATATCTCCTTGATAAATTTCCAAAATAATCTGAATAGATTTAAATAGACTTTATTGCAATAGTTATAGCTTGTTAAATAAAAATACAAACATGGTACAATGATGATGTTAACGTGGTGACTAGATGTGTACAAGTGGCCCAATCAAGGCTTGACATGTGGAGCATAAAAAAACCTAATACAAAGATTGGTCTTAAGACCTATTCATATGGTGTTAAAAATTTTATTTAAAAAACATTCTTATTAAAAATCTCTATTAATGTGGGATTAAATCCCATGAAAAATGCATGGAAGCATTATCCAAGCCTAAAAATAAGGCAATGGAAGGGGCATATGAATCCCAATGTATTGGGTAATAAGATAAGGCTTCAAACCATAAAATAAGGGCCTTGGAAACATTATAAAAGGCTTATTATTGTACTTGAAAAAGGACATAGGAAAACTTATTTTTTAGCCCTTTAAAAGAGAGCAAGAAATAAAAAAGTAATAAAGTATCTTTTTATGCAGGAAAAATCAACTTCCATATAGGAGATTGTTGTATAAAATTCCTAGAGATAGATCAAAGGTTATTTTTGTAGATGAAAGTCATATTTTGGTGTAAAAATTATATGAAAAGTATATTTAACACCATTTAATAGATCAGTTCAAATGTTTTTTAGACCTCGAGACACAACCCCCAAAAAGGTAAACTAATTTATTAATTTTATTTATGTTTTATCTATTTATATGAATTTATTTTCTATTTTAGTCAGTATTAAACTTAATTTTAACCGAATAAGCCAATTTCACATAAAAAGATAGAAATTGAGAAAATTGCTATGAGTATCAAAAATTATTAAATAGTGAGTGTTCTGCATTAACTAATAATTTAGATCAAGTTTGGTATTAGAGTAGATGATCAGGGATATTTTAACATGATTTTTAGATTTACAAGTTTCCATTTTTCATGTTAGTCAGGTCTAAGATCAATCACGGTGAAGGATCACTTGAAGAGTATAACCTAGAAATTGGTGAAAAACATGCAAGTCAAGCCATGGATTCTCCTAGGGGAGAACTTGACACAAAAGTGACCTTCCATCAAGATTTTATTGAGATGAAGGGCATGGTATAATATTTTACCATAAAATAAAAATAGGATCAAAGGTGAAAATGAAGGTAAATAAGAGGAAGAACCCTCAACCAGTGGTAAGGGTAACGAAGAAAACCTTCTAAATATCCTCCATCTCCTTCCAAACCTTCTAGTTTTTCCTTTGATGAACAAAAGAAAGTTTATGATTATATTTATTCTAAGATAAATCTTGATGTTAAGTTTGATTTGATAATTTATAATGGAGTTCTTAGTGGAGAGAAATTGGATCATTATATGAAGTGGATGGAAGTATACTATAAGATTTAGAGGATTGATGATGAGGAAGAAAAAATTCAGTTGGCTACTCTTTGGTTGGGTGGTTCAACACTCATTTGGTGGGAGATTAAGACATAAGAAGATCTTAAACATGGTAAAGTGATTTATTATTGGATTGATTTTGTTTCTGCATTGAAAAGGTAATTTTGTCCATTAGGATACATTTAACAAGCTATTATAGATTGGAAAAATTTAACGCAATCAAAGGGTTAGAGTGTAAAATATTACACTCAATATTTTAGGAAAAGAGATTTGATTTTACTCATTCCCCTTTGCACTCAAGAGACTCTATTGAAATATATTGGTAGGTTACATAGTTATTTCAATCATACGATACTCATGTTTAACTCCACTAATATTGATGAAGTGCACGCCCAAGCTACCCATATTGAATCAAGGGGTAAATAGAATAAGGATAGACAAAACTTCATAGAGAATCCAAAAAAACCACTTAAAATCAAATGCAAAGGAAAGGGTAAGATAAAACACAACTCCACAGTTAAGAAAGAGGATGGGAAGCCTTTTTGCTTTCATTAAAAGAGAGAATGCCATGAAGATGCCAAGTGTTTGGAGTACCACCTAGAACATAGGATAAAATGGTTCATGAAAAATAAAGGTAAGAAGTCTTCTACAAAAATACAACAAGATCTTGGCTTTGATTCTATTGATGAGACCAAGTTCACTACCATGGGAATGCAAGGTTTATATTCTTCATCTTTTAAAATTAAATATCTTAATTCTTATTATTATTTACATTATAAATCTATGCATGATGAAAATAAAATAAATTAGTTGTTCCATAATAGAGTGATTTCTAAGTATACTAAGATAAATACTCTTTTTGGTAATGTGTCTCAAGCTAATCTCATTTCTGAAGAAGTTGTGAACAAATTAAGGCTTACTACTAAACCACATCCTAAGCCATACCCTTTAGGATGGGTGTGTGATTAAGCTAGATTATAAGTCACTAAAAGATGTAGGTTGAGATTTTCAATCACCTATAAATTCATTGATGAGGTAGAGTTAGATGTGGTTCTACTTGATATTTATTGTATTATACTTATAAGTCCTTATTTATATGATATAAAATAAATATTATATAGGGAATAGATTAAATATTTGCTTGTAAAATATGGGATTTAATACATTTCAAAATCCCATCAGATAAAGACAAACTCATCTCTTGTATTTATAGGACATATGAAAAGGCTTGTCAATGCAAGCATGAAATTTTTACTCATGATTGTAAAATCCAAGGACAATGATAAATCCAAGTTTATAAAAGGTTGTGATCCTAAATATAAGAATGAAATAATTAAGATTATGTCTATCTATGATAATGTATTTTCAAGATCCATAAGGTTTACCTCCTAAAATATATATACAACATGAGATACAACTGTAACAAGATGCACCTCTTCCTAATATTGGCATGTATAGGTTGTTTGTGGTGGAAAATGAAGAAATAAAGAAGCAAGTTCAAGAGTAGATATAGAAAGGGGTCATTCAACCAAGAACTTATCCATGTGGGTTTCCAATTATTTTGATGCCAAATAAAGATGGCACTTGATAGATTGCATGGATTTTTGAGTATTGAACAAAATTATAGTTAAAAATTGCTACCCTCTTCCTCATATTGATGATATTTTAGATTAGTTGAATTTTTTTATTTATTTAACTAAGTTAGACTTAAAAAGTGGTTATCACCAAGTTAGGATTAGTGAAGGTGATATTTGGAAAACTTCTTTTAAAACTAAGCAAGGCCTTTTTAAGTGGCTTGTTATGGCCTTTGAACCTTTTAATGCACCCACCACATTCATGCAAGTTATGCATAATTTATCTAGTCCATTCATAGATGATTTTATAATATTTTACTTAAATGTTATTTTTATCTTTATTCAAACTTGAGAAGATCATGTAAAGAATATCAGGAAAGTCTTGTAAACTTTACAAAGGGAGAAATTATATCTAAAGATGTCTAAATGTGAATTTGGAAAAACATATTTATTATACTTAGGCTATGTTGTAGGGGTGGTGAACTAAAAAATGATCTCTCTAAAGTTGAAGCCATAATGAAATGGCCTAAGCCTAATGATGTAATTAAAATTATAAACTTATTAGGGGAAATCTAATATTAGAGGAAGTTTATTACTAATTTTTCATTGATTTCATCTCCTTTGCATGCTTTGAAAAGTATTAAATAGGGATTTTAGTGATGAGACAAGCATACAAAATTATTCGACACATTAAAATAAAAGATAAACACAACCCAAATGTTAGCATTCCAAGATTTATAACAACCATTCAAGATTGAAACTGATGCAAGTGATTATGCCATGGGTGTAGTTTTTATTCATAAGTGAAACCCTGTTTGTTACCATTATGAAACCTTCACAAGTGTGGTAAGGGGATATCCTACCTATGATATAGAGTTGTATTATTTGGTTAAAAGTGTGAAAAATTGGAAGCATTAATTAATGGGAAAAGAGACAATCATCCATACAAATTACCAACCTTTGCAATATCTCCAATTATATTCAAAGCTATAATAATCAAGACACTTTTCTTGGATGTGGTTTAAAAAAAACTTCAATCTCATGATTAGGTATAAAAAGGCACATAAAAAAAAGTAGCTGATATGATTTCAAGACATCCTATTGTAGTATTTATTCTTTTATAACATAGTTATTTTATGCATGAAATTTATAAGGAACAATATGCTAGAGATATTGATTTTAAGGATGTCTATGAAGAATTAACCCATGGAAATAAGGTAGAAGAAATATAATATCACATGCATAATTTATTATTGTATCATATTAGTAAGCTATGAATTCCACAAGATGAAAGAGTCCATGTGATTATAGAAGAGCACATAATTATCTTGTTTCAGGGCATTTTGGCATTGAGAAAATAGTTAAAAAATTGTAAAGATATTGTTATTGGCCTCAAATTCATGTAAATGTATCCAAATATGTAAAAAATTATATTGTTTATGCTAATAACAAGCTTATTAAGAGGAAGCTGGGATTGTATACCCCACTTCCCATACCAAACCATCCATGGGAGAGTGTTTCTATGGAATTTGTGCGTGTCTTGCCTATGTCTAAAATAATTATGACTATTTGTATGTGGTTGTGGGAAAAATTATAAAAATGTGTGTTTTGGTGCCCTATAAGAAAACTATCACAAGTGAGGAGATTGCACACTTGTTCTTCAATAATGTTTGGGTTCATTTTGTTTTACCCACATCTATTATTTTTGATCAGGATTCTCAATTCATTGAGAACTTTTGGTTATCCTTGTGGGAATTAATGGGCATGAAACTCAAGAAGAGAATTGCGTTTCATCTACAAACTAATGGCCAAATAGAAGTAGTCAAACACATAGTGGTTCATTTTCTTTGAGGATATTGGAAAAAAACATCCTAAGATTTAGAGTGAACACTTGATTTATGTGAAACATGATTATAATCATGCCATACAATATTCTATAGGTAAATCTCCTTTTGAGACTTATTTTGGTTATTTGACTAAGTCTCCCTTGGAATTCACTTATGGATAAGAAACAATGACAAATGGAAGTAAGATGAAGACAAATCCATTAGGTTCATCTAGAAGGTCCAATCCATTCATCAAGTTATCTAAGAGTAGTTGGAAAAGAGATAAGCCAAGTACAAGGCTAAGCATGACAAGCATTAGGTTGATCATCACTTCCAAGTTGGTGATCTAGTTTGGCTTCACATAAATAAAGAAAACCTCAAAGGTGAAGGTAAAAGGATCAAAATAATCAGATATGACCCATTTAAAATTTTGGATAAGATTGGTAATAATGATTTTTGATTGGAATTAACACCTCATATATAGATGTATTCAGTTGTAAATGTGGAAAATTTGAAATTACATGAGCCACTTATGATCATGGATCAAGGTGAGAGTGTTTAAGTTACCTCTATAGATGATTTTACTTCTAAATATCTTGATGAGCTATAGGAAGACATGATACTTGACAGTAAGACAAAGACATCATGAAGAAGATATGTTAAATATCTATGAGGTGGATTAAAAGGAACAAATCCAAGCAAGGCAAGGTGGATATAAATCAAAAAGTGAGGGAGATATACCATCACTTATTTTTATAATAAAAATTAGACTTTTGGTGGTCCAAAATTTTTTTATTGAGGAGGAGTGATCCAAGAGGATCCCCACATTGATTTGATCATATGGTCTATAATTTTATTAAAGCTACCTACACATTGAAGATATCTTTGAGAGATTTCCAATGTAATTTGAATAGAGTCAAATGAACTATGTATGTAAAAGTTATGGCCTACTAACACAAAAGTGAAACAAGTATAATGATGATGTTATCATGGTGAATGCACATGTATAAGTGGCCCAATCAGGGTTTGACATGTGTACCAATGGTATATTAACATGTGAAACATCAAAAAATATCCCTAATAAAAAGATTGGTCTTAAGACCTATTCATATGGTGTTGAAAATTTTATTTTAAAAACATTCTTATTAAAAAAACCTATTAATGTGGGATTAAATCTTGCCCAAAATGCATGGAAGAATTATCCAAGCCTAAAAACAAGGCAATGAAAGGGGGTTATGAATCCCAACATTAGGTAAGAACATAAGGATTCAACCCATAAAATAATGTCCTTAAAAACATTATAAAAGACTCATTATTGTATTTTAAAAAGGATAGAGAGGAAAACTTGTATTTTAGCCCTTTAAAGGAAAGCACACAAGAAATAAGAAAGTGCCTTTTTATGAAGGAAAGAACAACTTCCATATATGAGTTTTTTGCATAAACTTCCTAGAGGTAGAGCATATGTTATTTTATAGACCAAATTAATATTTTAGTGTAAATATTATATGAAACGTGTATTTTCACCATTTAATAGATTAGTTTGAGTGATTTTTAGACCCAAATATGTATCCCCTAAAAGGGTGAACTCTGTTATCAATTTAATTTGTGTTTTCTTTGTTTATATGCATTGACTTGCTATTTTTAATTAGCATTGAACCTAATTTTTAACCAAATATTATAATTTTATGTAAAAATATAGAAATTGAAAAAATTATTGAGTATCTAAAATTAGTAAATAGTGAGAATTTTACATTGATTAACAATTCAGATCAGATGTAGTCAAAAAAAGTCTTGGTAACTTTGTACAATGTTTGATTAGAGGAGAGACAATAACATGGGATTCAATCTTTACACAAGCTAAATTTTCCTATTATAATTTAGTAAATTAGATTATTATTATAAGGACCCAATTTTAAATTGTTAATAAATGTAGTTCAAACTAAGTTTCATAATTGTGTGAGATCAGAGATGAGAGAAGGAATATTTATGAATTTTTATTGAGTATATACACAACATGCACTAGCAAGTACATGAACAATTGAAGAAAAGTACCAAAAATATAATAAACATGAAAATTTGAAGAGGATATAAGTAGAGTATCAAGTGGGAGACTTGGTCTTAACATACCAAAGGAGGATATTTTATTGAAAGGAACATATGATAAGCTAAAATGGAAGAATATTAGACCATATAAATTCTTGTAAAATTTTGTGTCCAATGCATATGAGATTGAGTTTCCAAAGGGCATATATATTTCACCCATTTGAAATGCCATAGACATGTGCCCTTAACACAAAGGAAAACTTAGTGAAGAGATCACAAACACATATTTTAGGGAAGTAGATTGGATATAGAATATGCCTAAAAAGGTATGTGAAGTATAGTCAACAAGAAGACATGCAAAAAGGAGTATAAAGAATATTTGGTGAAGTGTAAATTCTAAGAAATTGAGGACATGACATGGGGAAGAGAATTGAAAGATGATAAACACGAAATACCTATAGTGGATAATGCACATAGTAGGGCTCATGATTCATTTAACTTACTTGGGTAGTATGATGTAGGAGCATTCAAGTTGACAATAAATATTACATATTTTAAAACCAATTAGAGTAGAAATAAATAGTATTGATGAAACATCTTTGTTTTCATGCAACCTTTAAAGTTAATTTACACAACCTTATGTGTGTGAGAAATTACTTTCACACAAACCTTTAGGTGTATGTACATTGGGGCATAAATAAAGTGCAAGGCTTATGATTTACATAACTTGTGAAGTATTTCACAAGTATTTTTGGATATCTCTAAGAGGTGCAATTGGGAAGTTCTATATAGACATGAAAAAAGAGGAATATTGTGAATAATATTATTTTATGTAGCATTTATACTCTATGATGGAATAGTTAAGTTTAATAACTGTGCATCATGATGTGATTGGGAAGGTTTTGTGCAACCTTGTGCATTGAATTTTATGCACATATTTCATTTATGACTATTACAACTTGAGCTTTCAATGTTTGATAGTTATGCATTATCTTTGTGCACACTATTTTTGTGAAAACTTGATCTTGTATAATTAGTAAATACCTAATGAATTAGAGATTTATCCTTTCTATGTAATGACATAAATATGCGGACACACATATGTTGATCCATGATATGTTTTGAAGTACCAAGTGTCACATATGACGGATAATAATGGTATTAAAATATTTTAGAGTGTAAATAAATGTAATATAAAGTGTCACATGATTAGGATGATTATTTGATAGTTGGAAGAAGGAATCATTCCAAATTCCAAACAATTTGTTGATTGTGTGTCTATATCAAGCATGGGCATCATTGATAAGAGGTTATCGATGTGAAACTAAGAGCTAAGAGGTTATAGGTTGTTGGTTTTTTTTTTGAGTGGGAAGATTAAAAATAACTTTATAAAGACTATGTCTTCGCAAGACAAGAGTGAGACCTATAAGAAGAACTAAACTTGTGAGAACCAAGCCTAGTTCAAGTAGACATTTATGAAAGTCATAGATCTAAGTAGAAAGATAGGTTGTAACACATATATAGGGATATTAATGAATAATGCAATTAGATTTTAATGTTTTTATTAAGATTGTATGTATGCAAAAATTGTAACTCATTTGTTATTCAATAAATAAAATTTGTCTTGCATTTTTCCCCTAGTGCAAGACTACAAGCTTGTACATTATTATAGAGAATTTATGCGATGTGTGGTATAATGTTGTCCTTCATTTGATCCCATAACTATGATTACATCAATAAATTACATAATAAATAATTTAAATTCTAAAGTTTCTAAAATATGGTTCAAAAATAAATTTTATAAAATGTGTATTAGGGGTGGGGGTGGGATTGGGGGAGTGGGGTGGAGTAGAATATATTGTGGTGGGGTTGAGGGGCAAGGGGAGAAGCTTGTGGTGGAAAAGGCTATGGCTTGTGAATGTGTCTAGGGGTTTTTAGGAGTGTATAAGGTTTGGAAAAAATAAATGGAAATAAATAATTATACATATATGTTTTATTTGTTTGTATAAAACTTATTGTTTCCCCCCTTTGACAATGGTATTAGTCCTCTCTGTGAATATATTTACCTTAGTTTTTGTGTGTTATCATGATATATGTGAATATAGACATCACATGTTTATTTTCCAAATTTTAGATCTATATTCCACATTATTAGTCACTGATCTTGATTAGGAAAGTTTTTTATTCCTCTTGTTTGCAATGATTGTGCTTTGAGCATATATGGCAGGAGTATGTCTTCTGACTCTCATGAATATGTTGACATGATTTTTAAACCATACATTATGATTCATTCCACTTTATCTTACCAACATTAATTTTTAGTGTTAATTATATCTTGGGGTTTAATTTTTTATGCAAAAAATAATTTGTATGTGTTTTTGATAATAGATATCACGTGGGAAGGTTTATATGCGATAAGATTATAAATGAGAGGCTAAACAATATATTTATGCTCAAAACATACTCATATTGAAAATAATAAAATGTAATGTTTACAAATGGGCCATTTCAATTGTGTCATCACCCCATTTGAATAAGGATAATGGTATATTGGGTTTATATGTTGTCATGGACTAGGGCAGCCAAACTGTGTGAGATAAGTTTTTTGATTGAATGAACATTTTTGAGTTGTATAATAAATTCCAAGTTGAAATAAAAAAGAATATTTTAATTGGGATAGTAAGGCATGCATTTAGATTATTTGAATGAGATTATTTTGGGATTACAAATCCACAAAGGAGGAGATGGGAAGGTTGAACAAGCTAACATACACATCTCACAACATATCATCCATTATGTTAGTAGGAGGGCCACTTCCACTAAAAAATCAACTTCTTGGCATAATGTTCATGCTATATTGGGTTTATATTTTTATGGGACCAATCTAATAACTAATATGTGACTTTTTTTGATTGAATGAGAATTTTAGAGTCTTGAAAGCAATTCCAAGATGCATGGAAAATACATGTTTAGTTTGGGGTAGTAAGACTGAATTTAGAGGCATTTTAATGCATTTTTTTTTTAATCATGAAGCCACAGGAAGGAGAGGGAAAGTTTGAGCAAGATAATATAATGATCCAACAACCAATTAACTAATAATTTAGTATGATGGCCATTTAAATTGTGGAATCAACCTATTGGCATAAGGATCATGGTATATTAGTTTCATATGTTGTTGTAGACCAAGCCTACCAACCAATGTGAGATTAAGTTTTTGATTGAATGAGGAATTTAGATTCATAGATGGAATTAAAAAATGCACTAAAGGAGCATATCTAACTTAAGGTAGTAAGGCATGTATTTATTATGGGATGTCACATAAGAAATAATACCTTAACACACCCATTCATA
The DNA here is from genome assembly GCA_037957365.1 of Torreya grandis. NCBI lineage: Eukaryota > Viridiplantae > Streptophyta > Pinopsida > Cupressales > Taxaceae > Torreya > Torreya grandis. The sequence goes on from JARHVA010001503.1 coordinate 2,469,275, forward strand.
TTGAGAATTTTAATATTATTAAAAATATACCCAATATATTTCCCTATATTAATAGGTATAAGGTTTTAAAAAATATATTTTTTAACAAGCTAACATACACATCTCACAACATATCAATCATTATGTTAGTAGGAGGGCCACTTCCACTAGAAAATCAAATTTTTAGCATAACGATCATGCTATATTGGTTTTATATTTTGATGCGGACCAAGCCTACTAACTAATATGAGATTTTTTTTGATTGAATGAGAATTTTATGGTCTTGAAATAAATTCCAGGATGCATGGAAAATACATATTTAGTTTAGGGTAGTAAGGAAAATTTAGAGGCATTTTAATGGGCTTTTTTTAATTATTAAGCCACAGGAAGGAGAGGGTAAGTTCGAGCAAGATAATATACACATATCACAACATATCATCCATTATGTTAGTAGGAGGGCCACTTATACTACACAATAAAATTCTTGGCATAATGATCATGGGAAGGTTGAACAAGATAATATACACAAAGGATGAGATAGGAAGGTTGAACAAGCTAACATACACATCTCATAACATATCATCCATTATGTTAGTTGGAGGGCCACTCCACTACAAAATCAAATTCTTGGCATAACAATCATGCTATATTGGGTTTATATTTTGATGCAAACCAAGCATACTAAATAATATGATTTTTTTTTATTGAATGAGAATTTAGAGTCTTGAAAGCAATTCCAGGATGCATGGAAAAGACATATTTAGTTTGGGGTAATAAGGCAAAATTTAGAGGCATTTTAATGGGGTTTTTTGATTATAAATCCAAAAGAAGGAGAGAGGAATTTTGAGCAAGCTAATATACCAATCTCGTAACTAATTAACCAATAAGTTAGTAGGATGGCCATTTTCATTGTGGAATTGACCTATTGGCATAAGGGTAATGGCATATTGGTTTTATATGTTGTTGTGGGCCAAGCCTACCAACCAATGTGAGATTAAGTTTTTGATTAAATGAGGAATTTAGAGTCATATATGGAATTACAAAATGCACTAAAGGAGTATATTTGACTTAAGGTAGTATGACATGTATTTATTATGGGATGCCACATAATAAACAATACCTTAACACACCCATTCATATTGAGAATTTTAATATTATTAAAAATCTACCCAATATTAATAGGTAAAAGTATTTAAAAAATATATTTTTTAAACTCTTATTAAAATAGTTTAGATATTTTAAATATATCTATTTGGAATTAGCCAAGAGACATTAAACTTAAGGTTTTTATCTTGGACTTTTCAAATACCACATTGATTAACAAATTTGTTACTTTCTTTTCTTCTTTTACATTCACTAGTGATAAATGACATTCATATAGATAGATCAATGTGTTGGACTTGAAAAATTATTTATGGAGAAAACATACCATCTCCAAACTCCACCATATGGATAAAATATTATCATTTTTTTTATTAACCTTTCCAAGTAAAATAAAAAATGATGGTAAAATGGACATCAAAATTAAGACTAAAATTCCTCTATGATGGTCAAATAGATATCAAATTGAAGATCAAACATAAAAGTGAACAACTCACTCCATTACATCCACCCCACCAATTCCATTGTAGAACGCCTATCAGTAAAATAAATAAATAAAATTTCTATAATATGAGAAGAGGCAATTATAAAAAATAGAAAAAAAGTTTATAAAATATGCATTAGGGTTGCAAGTAATAAATATTAAAAAAATAAAATAAAAATTCTTAAGGGTGATGAAAATAAAATAAATAGAGTTTATAATATACGCATTGGAGAATGATTGAATGAGAGAATGAATTTTTTTAATAATATCCATGAGACCCAGTAGTCTATGGGACCAAGAGCTACAAAAAAGTTATTATGTGATACCGCAATCTCACAAAAGGGTTGTCCTAATAATAATATGATATTTATAATCCTTTCTCAATTTTAATTCTCCTACTATGGATCTTCATTAGAAAACTTGTTGTTATATGTAATATTTCCTCTTCAAACAACATATTTAAGTTACTATCCCTCAAGTTGTCTTTGTACTTGATACATATGTCATTATAGGTTGCACATTCCATAATGAAGTTCTAATATATCTCCACAACTCCCTTATCAAAAAATAAACATGTTCTCATTTTCCATTCTTTCTTGGGTATTGTCCACCTGCACGTTTCACACCTAAGATTATGTGAGCTAGTCCTTAACTATGCAATCAACATCTTTGCTTTCTATTTAATTTTTACCCCTATGTATGTTTTTTCTTCATGATCCCATATGGGATTAAAATCTTTGATGAAGTATGCTTATTTTATCCTAGATGCTTCATCCATATAGATATCTTGAATTTATCTCTCACGTAATTTTTTATTTCCTCATTGGTGTTTGGGCATTCTTGCAAGTTGGTGCCCTATTTACTCATCCATTTATTGTTTTGTTTCATCCACATGTTTTTTCCTTTACTTAAATCTACTTAAATACCATTTGGGTCATCGATGGTTCTCCATTCTTTGCATATTTTTAAAATAACTTAATGTCTGATTCATTATCGATGCTTCTAAAGGAAAAGTACATGTTTTGGCTAATAAAATTTCATATGGAACTGAGGATTTGAATTTGAGGCTACTTATGATCAAATTCTTTTTTATTATCTCTATCTATCTCTAATTTAATATAGACACATTGTTTCCCCAAAATTCACATCTATATAGGACCACTGGTGTGACAAGTAGGTCAAACAAAGTTTTCTTGGTTTTCTAATCCCATAATTTAGCATTCCAGCATCTTTTTTGTAGTGATTTTAAGGCCTTCCATACACCCTTGAATTATTTTTGCCCTATAGGTTTCTAAACTAACCTTTTTGTGAAAGTAAATTCCAAGATATTTGTATTCTTACACTACCTCCAATAGGATTCCTTTGAAAAGGAACTCAATTTGTCTCTTTTTTATTTGCAAAGAAAAGATCATAAATTTTGTCTTGATAATGTTCATTGCATTCCCACCTCTTGACATAAGAGCTCTAGAGATTTGAAATATTATTTCAAACCATGGGATATTTGTGTAATTAGAATAATATCATCTACATATAAAATTAACTTTACAACATAATTATCTAGGCGGATTCCCCCACTCCCTCCACCCCGTAACCCCCCCCCGCCCCCCAAAATTATCTATCCACTCTTCTAGTTTATCATGTATAACCCAAACATGGGAGATAGAGGATATACTTGTTTGACTCCAATGTCACTTCCAAAGCATTTTGACATACCTTCACTTGTTTTAATTTTGGATATAACTTGATCATAGAGTCTATGCACTACCAATCTATATTCATTTAGAAATCCAACCTCCTCCATTCTACTCCAAAGTTTACTTCTAGGGACCGTGTCAAAAAAAATTTGAAGTAAAAAAATAACATAAAGATTCTTATCCCTAAGTATCCCAAGCTTTTTAAATCAAGTGTCTAAGACTGATGTAGTGGTTAATAATTGAATGTTTTCCCCTAAACCCTAATTAAACTTTCACTCTTTTACCTTTTCTTTTTGCCTAACTACTAATTTTATGCTCTATCATGCTACCAAATAAATTTACAAAGAGGGGATTGACCATGAAATTTGGTAATTAGATGGATTATTTATATCCACAATTTTATAGAGAGGGATAATGATACTAGTCATCCAATCGATCGGTAAGCCTTGTTTAATGATAGCATTCAATATGACTTTGATGTTTGGTGTGAGGGTTTTAAATCTCCACTTTAGATATTCATCTTAAAACCCATCTATGTCTTGCAATTTACCCCCTACTAGTCTATCTATGCCTTAAGTGATGTATTTTATAGAAAAAAGCTTAGTTGTTATGTTGATTAAAAGATGGTTATATTTATCTTGAACTCTTTCATAGATTAGCTTTATGTACTATAACCATTGGGTATATGTAATATTATTTTCTGTTTGTTTTATTTTTAACTATAGTTCCCTCCAAAAACCTTTGGGATTATGTTTTCCAAGGGAAATTAATTATTTTCTCTTTGTATTCATGTAGTTTTATTTTTTAGATTGAATGATTCTTCCATAAGCCTTTTTGTTTTCTTTGGCTATTTCAAGTCTTCTCAAAGTTATCTTTGCTACATTGCACTCTTCATCATACCATGAATTCACTAGAAAACTCTTTGTACTTCCACTCTTAGGTATACTAATTTTACATGCATTTAGATACTTTTGAATTAAGAAAATTAGCATATTATTATTTATTGGACATTTGTCTATAGATGAAGTATTATTATTTTTTTCTTGAGAATGTTTTTGAACACACTATTCAAGGGCTACTTTGAAGAGTTCTTGATTCTCCTAAGTCATGAGGATTCTAACTTGAAAAGGTCTCTTCCTTTGTTTGTGGTGGTCTTTTCCTCCTTGTTGATGGTTTATGTGCATATTAAATTTTACATATATTGGATTGTGGTCTGAATACATCTCGATAGGGAAGTCCCCAACTTCAAGCTTCATCAATCTTTAGGTGAAGCTATGTGAACAAATAACACACTCTACCATGATTTGACCATTGTAATTTTTACAAGTAATGTTCCCTAAATTAATCCATGCTCTCATGCCATTTCATATAACCATGTCATACAAACTAAATTATACCAATAGTTCTGATCCATAATATATAACTCCCCCTTTTCCATCTTGTGATTTCCTTTCCCAAAATTGGTATTCTTCTTCTTCTTCTAACCATAATGGATTGTTTCTCACTCCCCCTTCATTTCTCAAGTTAAGAGCTTGGTTGTGTCCTATTTATACATTAAAGTCCCCTATGATCAAGACTTTTCCTAAGGTGTTGAATACTAGAATGTTATTTTTTAGTGATATATAAGGGTCTTCATGGTCTAACTTATTTTTTTAATAAGTTTTTGAACCTCTCGATGTAAAATAACAACTAGTGAGCCTAATTGTTAACTCATTTTCAATTATTTTTAGCCATATGTACTATTTTTGGGTCCTCTTTCTCCAATTTTATAATTTCACACCATGTTTATTCGATTAACATAATAAACCCTCCATGTCCTTTTCCACTTTTGATCCTTTCTTTCCAAACTAATATTTTCTTATATCCTTCAAAATTTAGAACTTTGTAGCCTCATATTCATGATTTTTAGTGAGAATAATAATGTATATTACCTCTACTATGGGCCATAACCCAAGGCCTCTTTTTCAAGGATAACCTTTGCAATTCTTACTTACCAAACTCAAGCGATCCTAGGGGGCCCTAAATCCCTATTTCTTGTGTCATTCAATGGTTGATTTGGGCTCTTACATTCTATAACCATGCCCTTTTTCCTACATCTCTTACTACTTTCAACTTCTCCCATTCATTCCTTATTTATTCTTATTGTATGGGGGTTAGATCTTAATCTAGGTAGATGTGTGTCCCTCTAAGAAACCTTCTTTTACTTAATATCTTGTTTTTGTTTTCTATGTTTTTCATCATAACTCTTACATGTCTTTCCTTTCCTCCTACCAAATTTTCCATTCTATTTTCTTGATGAATAGATCTTGTCCAATGTAGTTGATATGCTAAGAAGTCTCTTGCTATTTTTTTGGTGTTATTAGTCTCCCCATTGTATTTTAGTCTTTTAATAATGATTTTTATATACCTATTATATCTATCATGTTCTTCTCTTATTTTCATTTTGATTTTTTTCTATTATCTCCCTTTGTTTGTCTAAAGGTATCCTTATTACTTGAGCCCAAGACTTGGTATCCTCATGTTGGACTCCTAATTGGGTTTCTTTAACTTTTAATTCCATATTTATAATTACAGATTGGGACTCTCTTGTTTGTGATGAATTCATTCCTTCCTTCATTTTTGGATTATTTTAATCTACTATTTTTAAATGATTTAAATCTTATTTTATCACCATCAACTCTTGCTGCCCCTTTTCCATGTTTTCCTAAAAGTTATTTACTTGTTCTTTGAGTATTTTATTCTCTCTTATAAGTTTCCAATTAGACTCTATAACCTATTTCATCTTGTTGTCCTCATATTGTCTCTTTGCTTCTAAGTATTTGAGGCTCATTTTCATGTTCATTAATTCATTAACATATAGCTGAGGTGACCATATTAGTGGTGTTGATATTGGGATATACAATTCCTTACTTTCTTGGTTCTCTTCATCTCTTTCTCCTTTATTTACTGAATATGTTTCAATTTCCCTTTATCTGTTACCCACGTATGTTTTTTTCCATTATCCTTATCCTCCAAAATCCATATATGATTATGGTGTTTAATATCATTCCCTTATTTTATATGGTGAGTGAGTTGGGTGTATTATTTCAGATTATAATTCAATTCTTATATTTAAGTAATGTAATCAATTTTTATTTACCCCTTTCTTGACCTTGTGTTGCCTAAATTTTCCATGTTTACTACCTTTTGGAAGTGATTATTTAAGTGTTGTTTACTGACTTTGGTAGGATAACTATGAGTTTTTTACCCTCAATTTGTCTCAAATTTTGAGCCTACCTTCACTTTAAAATACCTTTATATTGTTTTACATTAACATAGAGTAATTTTTCATGGGTGTTTGATAAAATAGTTTGTTGATATACCAATGTGTGTGATTGGATGTGTGCTTTCTATGCCCCTATAATTACACCTTTATATGGGTATAGGGGATGTTTTAAGAGTCCAATGGGATTAATGAGCCTCCCTGAGGCATCGTACTCATCAATGGTTCTTGTGTTTATGTCTTTATCTGAGACCCACCTATTTCCTCCCTATTGTTTAATGTATGTTTCTCCACCACTAATGTTTCTACATTTTCATTTACCAAAAATGACATGTTATTTACTACTTTCTTATTGTTTTTTCATCATTCCTTAGGTTTTTGGGGGTTTGACTTGGTATATTATAGTTAGTAGAAATGCTTGGAATAAAAAAGGTGTAGGACAAGAAAGATATAGGATAAAAGTTGTCTCTTTTTAATATAAATGATTGAAAGATATGAGATAATACAAATAAATATAAAATGTATTTAAAATGATATCATAAGAGCTTATTGCTTCTTTTCTTACTTTTTGAATATGTATGTTTTCAATGAGCGGAAGGACATCATGGACTAAATTAAAGAGGGGTAGGAAATGAAGTAAAGACAATATAAATAAATAAAATAAACAAAGTTTCATATGGGTTGGGGTATGTGGAGGGAGGATGAGTGGATGGGGTATGTGGAGAGGAAGGATGAAGTTAAGAATATAAATGAAAAATATGAAATGTAAATATTTCATTATTTTTATGTTTTTTAAAATGACCAATAATTATTTTTGAATGCACACATGGTCTCTATAGCTTAAAAATGTATTAGGATTTTTGAGCTATATGGATAAGTCATACAATTTAATCAACCTAAATAACCAACTACCTAGTTAAAGTTATAAAACCATTAGAATAAAATGTAACTAGATGAATACAATTCAAAATAACATTCAAATCCTAAAGTTAAATGATCTACACCATGATCAAATGGAATAAAAGACAATAAGGTTGGATTGGATTTACCTTAGACTCATATTTGACATTATGATGCTTGATTATGGATGATGGATGTTTGCTTATGGACTCCTAAGATTGTTTATTAGTTTGACATGGATTTAATATGAAGTTTGGAGATGGCATTTTATGGAGGAGAGGAATTATTTAAATATAGGAAGGAGGGAAATATCAATGGTGGATATTCAAACTTGGTTTGGGAAGATCAATGGATAGAAATTAAAAGGAATTTTAAATTCCTTGGAAGCTTATAGATTTAGAGGCTATTAGAGAGGGGGGTTAGACTAGAGAAGATTCTAGAATCCTCCATTTCTATAATCCTCTTAAGGATTAATTAGGCTTAGGGATGGATTCGATAGGGATTAGGAACTAGGGGTGTTGGAGGGCCTAGGCATAGGTTAGTAGGTGGGCTATTGGAAATTTAAAATTCCCAAATAATAGGTAAGTGGGATTAGATTAGGAATAATAGGGATTTAGGATGAATTAATTGATTGGTGGGGATGAATAAGGTTAGGAGATGAAGAAATATTGAAGGGGAATATTATATAAATGATTAGGAATGGGGGATATTACGATGGGATAAGCTAGATAAGTGGAATTAGTGTTGACTAATAGGATTATTAGTGACATTAAATGAGCAGATTTAAGTGCATACATTTTTCCCCTATTTGAAAGGGCATTGTGAGTGGAGAAAATAAGAATGAGTAATGGTCTTTCAAAGAAAAACCATGTCATGGATGAATGTTAGTAAATGATGTTAATGGTTATGATGCCCCTTTGAGGGGACATACGAGGAAGAATGAGATGGATGGCCACTCAAAATAAGAAATGATGGGTGGGATGTGATGGAGAGATAAGGGGATGGAATACTCGATGTGAGATAGAAGATAAATAATATAAAGGTGACTTGAGTAATGAGCTACACATTGATGATGCCCCTAACAAAGACATATGCATAGAGAGTAAAGATGATGGGTGTCACGGTTGTTGACACATCCCAAGAAGGAATCAACCATAACAAGATGATGGTAGGATTAAAGGGATGCAAGATTTAGACATATCCCAATCAAGGATGCATGCAAGGGAGAAATATAGGCCAAGATAAGATTGATTTTATAAGATTAATGATGGGTGTAGCTCAAACCTAAATTTGATCAATATGAAGAGGATAAGAGAGAATAAATTATGTGATGGAGTGACCAAAAGACTAGGGGATGAAGATGGAAGAGAGATATAGTGGCCAAGCTATCCTTGGGCATTGAAACATGGCCAAGTGCTACCTACATAGTTTAAAAAAATCTCACGTTCATGTAGTTTTGAATAGAAGATGATGATGAGGATGATGATTAGTGATTATAAGATATTGATTCAAAGGATGAGATGAGGATAAAATATTAGATTTTAGTTGAATGGTGTGTGAGGATTAGATTAGTGATGGGAATAAAGATGATTAGATAAGTGATGAAAGTGGAGATGATTAGGCCATAAAAAATGTCATAAATCTCATCATCATCTCAGTAATCCATGAAATATGGAACTTGGTAGTATGCCTCATGATATAGACATGACCAAGAGGATGTTGTGCCAAAGTGAATGGGTAAATAGCAAAGTCTGCATCCTTATAGATGATTTTGGTGTCCTCATAACATCCCTATTCATTGCCCAATACACAAAAAGACACAATGAAAATAAAACATAAGACAAACAAGATATATACATGATAAAAGACATGAAAACAAGATAAATAAAACAAACAAGTAGCACACATGAGTATCTACATGTAGTGTCTCAATGTCTTGTCTAATGATGGGATGAATGACTAGGTGATGGGTTGGATGGTCAAGATATGATTGTGGACTTAGGATGGACTTGGATTTAGGAGAGACTTATGATGATGATTAGGATGAGGCTAATATGTTTCCCCTATTTGAGTATAGAAGAATGGTGGATGGGATAAGGTATTTGAATACTAATTTGGTCTTCAAATTGAATTGAAAAGTGGCCAAGGAAGGTGATTTAGAAAAGTGATGACCAAATATTACCAATAGACAAGGCCTTATAAGACTTAAATCTATCAAGGAGACTAGGAGATGAAGGGACAAAATACCTTTCATATTATTAAAATAGTGATTGGATGGGTGCTAGGTATGAAGAGATAATGATAGGATCAAGTACCTTCCATACTAGCAAAAGAGTGATTGGATGGGTGCTAGGTATGAAAAAGCATTGATAAGGAAAGTGATGGGATAAATTAACTTTCATACTATCAAATAAGTGAGTTGATGGGTGATAGATATGAAAAGGAAACTGATAAGAAGTGATGGGTGCCAAATTAAAATCTCTGACAAGGTGAAGCATGTTAATAATTCTTAGTCAAAAAGATGAAGAAGATATGGGGAGATGGGTGACCACTCCAATTTGGTTCCAAGATATAATGTGGTATCCAAATATGGGAAAATATGAGATGGGTGGAGATGGATGTGACTAGGGGATTAGACATAAGACAAGACACAATGGACTTATTTTTGGCTTTTTCATATTTTATGATTTTAGGGGTTTTTGGGATATGTATGTACACTATACAAATGGGGTTACTAGAAAAGGGAATACAAAGATTAGAAACCAAGATGAGGATGGATGGAATGATGGATGAGATGAAAAAAGGATGAGGGAGAGTGGGATTAAGGAAAAATGGACTAAGGATTGCTAATGACCACATCAAGAAGGAACCAAATGTTTAGTTACTTGAGTGTTCATTAGAGGATATACCAATATGATTTGAGAACATGTCTCAAGACACCTTCCACTCTTTTAAGAAGGTAAATACATGAAGGAATGATATATAATATGCATGATATGATGGTAGATGATGGGTGAGAATAATGGATGGAGGACAAGGGATGGTTGTGATGGGGGAAATAGGATGAATTATGCCCCCAAGTGTTGAGGTAAAATACAAATAACATATTATGTTACCAAGATGCTGGAAACTAGTTTTCATCATGGTACTTACCCAAGGTGATAGAAGACTAGTTTTCACCATTGGAAAAATGATTTTTTTTTGACTTTTGGCATCTCAATTTATTATATGTGGTTATGATATTAGGAATTTTGACATTTTATGATCTTTAGCCAAAAACTATTTTAGGGACATGTGATGTTTGGATCATGTGATGGGTGATGGATATATGGATGTTTGTGTGACCTTTGATGATTCTTACTTGAGACTTATCTAAATATCTAGACCAAGTGTCTTCGTTTCCCCTAAGAGAGACAATGTTGCCTGGTGAAGTGATGTGAGGTATGGATTTGATTAGAAATTGATATTGATGGATGATAGGATCAAGATAGGATGGCATGATGGGTGATGGAGGATTATGACTAAAATGAATGATATAATCATGATAAAATAGGGTGATGGGTGATGGAGGATTAGGATTGGCAGTTGCATATGCTATTGGAGATGTTGGACATTCTTTATTTGATTGGTGCTAATTACTGAAAGACTTCAAGAGATCCAAGATACTTCAAATTTTTGATTCATATTTGAATTGATTACTTGATGGATGATTGGTTGTGATTTTGACATTATTTGGATTTTGATTATCCCTTAGTGCTTGATTTTGGGCTTCACTAGCGGAGATTGGTTTGTGACTTGATAAATGATGATTACTTTAACATTCCTCTAGTGCCTAATATTGGGATTCACTAGGGGAAGACATATTTGAATTAGGCCAATGATTGAAATATTATTTATTTTTACTACTAGGATTAATGATGAATTGATTATGATTTATGACTTTTAGAATGTGGTCTTGGACCCCTATACTTGTGTGATGCAAGTGCATCCTATAAGAACCCAAAAAATGATCCATTTTTGCCTTTAGATAGTATAATCAATGTCACATAGGCTATAGAGGTTAGTATTAGTTCATTGTGAAGTCTAGGGTGACTCAAAGTGCATGGATTTTGAATTTTAAGGTTTCTCACCAAAACCTTCTTTGAGCAAATTTAAATTTGTAAGATTTGTATAAGACTATTTTATGCATTTATGAAGATGGAAGGATGTATCAATTGAGTATAAGGTTTTGGGAATCATAGTAGGTTCATACATGTCATAAGTACAGTGTCATAATCTTGGAGATGCTATATTATGAAAATCGAGACATAATGTTATGTACCAAGTAACCTCTATGTAGAAAAGTTGGCAAGATTTAGTTATGCATGTTTGTACGAGATAGGAGTCAGTTTTACATAGAATTTCTTGAGGTTCCATTTTTATGAGATGGTAGAGGAATGAAAAATCTTTGTATGGAGGAGTTTTGATATTTTGTAATCTCTATTGCTAAATGAAAGAATGCAGACCTCTATTTAGAAGGTCATTGGTTGCTATTGTTAATTGTATGTGATGTTGTAGAAAAAGAAGAAGATGTTATTTGAGTGTATTTTCATGTTTATGATTATGTATTTGAAGTGATAATTTGATAAAACACAAAAAATACTCCTCTATTGAAAGAATGGATATAGACCTCTACTTATAAGTCAACTATTATGTGTTGCAAAATATAACTTGCATGATATATGATTAAAGGATATTTGTTAATATATATATATATATATATATATATATATATATATAATATATATATATATGTTATGTAAATATTTTTAAGTGTGTGGGATATTAAGAATTAAGGAGAAAATGTTTAATGCATCAATTATTTAAGAATGATAATAGGCAGACCCCTGTTTGAGAGCCTTTGTTTGTGTGTAATATGTGTGTACACTTTTTGAGTGAAAAAGTTAAATTTGCATAGTGTTATAAATGATTATAATTTTTTTTGATATTTTAAAATGAGTGTGTATGTTTTAATAAAAAGACACAAAGAGATTCTTGTTTCTTAGAAACTAGTTACATACCCTGCTTCATATACAGGCTTTGCATGGGTAGACTGCGATTATGCTTTTGGATAGGGGTGATCCATAACCATTGATAAAGTGATTTTAAGGCATATCGGTATTAAATATTAATTGACATTTTATATTTCTTGGTATTAGTTTCATTCCTTCTAAATAGATTACAAACATATAGACAATCATCTTTTTTGCACAATCAATGTCATTTTGAGATGGAAATGTGATACAATGGATTGGAATGATAAATAAAATAGCTAGAAGACTTGATATATGATAAATCAGACCATAGGAATCCTTCATAGCTATTTTAAACTTGGCAAAATGTTCATAGTATATTTTTGAAGGTTCTCGACCGAGATAGAGATTTATAAACCCTAGATTAGGGGTTCTTGTATATCTTAAGATTCTATTGACCAAATTTAGTGTAACTTAGTGAAAAATTGAGTTATGAAGTGTTTTAAATTATTTTTTAATTTTTAAGGTGATAGAGTACATTTTCATACATTTTTAGGACATTATGTATAGACAAGGCTAAAAAAGGCCTAAGAGACCTAAAAAGGGGTAAATAGAGAGCAATTTAAACTTAGAGAAGTAGATTAAAGAATGAGACAAGATATATAACTTTATGGATAGATAGATTAAATTATACAGTATCTAAAATAATTTATGGTTTTCCACTTGGAATCTACATAGACTATACAAATCAAGAAAATCCTAAAAATAGGGCTAGAAGGATTGCGATAAAAGTAGGTAGAGTTGGGAAAATATGTGTGTTGAGATTTGGGAGGTGTTGACATGTGATTAAGGGGTAAATGAGACCCTAAAGAAACTAAGAAATATATTATCAACCACTTAATAGTTAAAGGAAACATAGAATCTTGCATAAAGGAATGGTCTAGTGAACCATAGTCAAAGTAAGTGAATTAAGAAACAAGATTGAGAGTGATTTCTTATGCAAGCTCTGAATCATTGTGGCACATATTACATTACTTAAGGATTCAAATATATATGATCCTATTAATCCTTATGGAGGGAGGTGATTAAGTGATCAATGACATGAAGAAAAGGGTCCATGATGGATGAAGGTGGTGGTGAGGGCATGATGAGGTCAATGAGTGGTGATGGGGAAAAATGATATTCATGGGGGTTTCTAGGAGTACCAATTTTGACATCAGATAAAATATCCTCAAGATCAACAAAATGATCACTAGGACTAGTTGTAGTATATGCATTCAAATGAGGATCAGATTCACTCTGACTATCTTCAACAAATAAAGCTTGCAAGAATTTTATTATGACTTCATCATCCTAATTAGTATCCAAAGATATGCCTAGTGATGGATTAGAGGTATCTTTGACAAGATAAGCTTATCAACATCTACTGTAATGTTGATAAGGGATGATGTTTTTAATGAAGAATCTAATTTAGATTTTGGGGTTATACATGATCTTGAGGAAGATAAAAATTTTGATGATGAATTCACAATGCTACTAATAGGATATTCATTATTCATGATTGACCTCTCAACATGGGTTATTTGATGTGATGGGTGAGAGGGAGATGATGAAGGAATGATAGAGTTGTCAAAGAGAGGGCCATAAAAGGATTCATGAGGATTGGGTTCATGGTAAAATAAGGTCATCAATGATGGAGGATTTATCAAAGATGGAGGGATCATAGAAAATAGATGTGGTGTATTGACCTTAGCTTGGAAGGATAAGGTCTTGATCATGATTAGGAATGGAATATTGACATTCCTATTCTTGTTCACCCAGGGATATAGATGCATCTAGTTCATCTTCAATTACTATGTCACCATAGTTGATGAGGTTTTGGACATAATATTAGAAAGATTGATATTAATTAATGGGATGCTCCCAAGTTATATTTTATGAAAAATATTGATTATCTTTATACCAAGAGGGCTTTGGTATGTGGGATCAAGATATTAGATATGTGGATAGATCATAATGTTAGCACTGATAAGTTATTTGAAAAGGGGTTATAATGATATAAGAAGGGGAGTATAAGGGCCCACTTCACTTTGTGTCTTATATGTGGAATATTTGGACTTTAGATTAGATGGTTGGTGACATGACTAGGTGGATGGTTTGGTAGTAGATGATGTCTCTAGGATGGGATTCCCTTTTCTTATAAAGGGGTAGATGGTTGGATAGGACTAACAAATGAAGGGGGATGAAAAGGAGGATTATATAAAGGGGTTTGTATTAGAGGTGTAATGAATTGAAGGGGGTCAACACCTTCAAGAAGTGGGACACCCATCTTAAATAACTATAGGAGGATCTCATCCTTGTTAGAAACTATGTATTGGTCGATGAGAGAGGGGTATAGCTTTGTGGTGGTGGGTGATAAAGGATGAGAGAGTGGTGATGGATTATGATTAGTAGATGGAGGATTTAGCTATGGATGAGTATGAATTGGGGCTAAAGGGCTTTAGATAGTTTGAGTGGATGGTGGACTTATTTGGTATATGACTTGAGGATTATGGGGTCAAAATCATTGGGAAAGTGGGCACCCATATTAAATATCTGTTAGAGGAATTAATATTTATTTTTTTATGATGTGTTGATTTATTAGGGTGACTACATCAAGGAATGATAATACTAATTTTGAGGGGCTACAAGATGGTGATTTTGGGCAAATAAAATCAAGGTTTGAGGCTAGATGAGTACCTAACTCTAGTTCCCACAAAAGGAATTCATCCTTATTGGCTAGGATGTATTGGTCTACAAGAACTACGTAAAAAATTATGGGGAAAGATAGATGATGATACAAAGGTAGACTAAGGATTGTTTGAACAAAGTAAGGCTGAAGGACTGAACTAGTAGGATGGATAATGATGAGGATGGGATTGACTTAATAGATAAAACTATGATCAAATTTCAAACTGATAGTATAATATTTTCTATCTACCTATCAATGATGTCTAGTTTTCAAGATAATAAGAGGATTGAGGATTTGATGGGTGCCTAGGTTCAAACTAGCAAGAGGATGATATGATGGGTTGATATTTATGAATAAGCAAGATGATTGGAATAGAGATTATTAGATTGATGATGGGTTTGCTAGATTGAAACTGACAAAGTGATAAGATATTTACTAGGTATGATATCTGATCAGATGATAAGTGATAAGATGATAAGATAATGTGGATGATAGGACTAGATCAAGAGCTTTAAACTGATTTTCTCAAGATGGGATGGGGTAGGATTATGCGATGGATGATAGGATAATGTGACTAGAAAAAGTATGATGATAGGTGATGATGATATGACTAGGGGTAGTGTAAATGATATGGAGATAGATCAGACCCACATATGATTGAAAGAGAAGAGTCAAATAGGATAGGATAGGATGAGGTTAGGTTTGATGGGTGATGAAGTTAAGGTCTAAACATGTGATGAGTTATAGACTTAGAATAGGATGTGGATGGTGAGACAATATGTGATTAGGATAATTAGGGGTATGACCAATGATGAGTATGATTAGGATAACGTATGACTAGAAGGATGCATAAGAGAACAAGGAGATACATAATAGGGTGATGAGATATGGATTATACAAAATAAGATGTTGGTGGTGAGGGTGTGACTAATGATGGGTGGATATAGTGATAAGATGTGCCTAAATGTACAAGAGCTTAATATAAGGATATAGAAGGGGATAGAAGGAATGAGAGAAGATGATATGGGGATGATTAGGGTTATGTAAGATATGATGTGGATGACAAGGTGTGACTAGGATATGTGATAAGTGGGATATGACTATGATAGGTGGATTTAGTAAGACTAGACAAAAATTAAGAGAAGAGGGTGATGGGAGATAGTATGGGATGTGTAAAAGGATGTAAAAAAGGACAATATGTATAATGAGGTGATGATAAGGATTTACAAGATGATGATTAGGAAATGATGTACAAGATGATGGGGTGATGACCAAGAAAAAGGGATATAGTGGGATTAGGAAGGGATGAGGGATGTACAAGATGAGATGTGGGTAATGGGGGTGTGACTAATAATGAGTGGTTCTAGTGATAAGAGGGGATAAAAGGATGTACAAGAGAATAAAAGGTATGTACAAGTGATGAGATAAGAATGTACAAGACAAGATGTAGGTGATGGGGATGTGGATTAAGATGAGGGTGGATAATGGGATGATGAAAAATATGATCAAATGATAAAATGATATGGAAAAGATATGCATGATAAAATATTGATTATGGATGTAGGATAAGAGGTGGTTGAGATTAATATATGTGTATGATGGTGGTTTGAATAATGGGTGAAGATGATTAGATTAAGATGGGATGAAAACAAGGTGAACGATGGGATAAGGATATAAGAGGATGATATATGTAAGAGGATGACAACAAGGTGGATAAGATGATGGTGATGAGATGAGATGAGATGATAGTTTTGATGAGAAAAGAATATACACAAGATAAATATATAAAAAATGATGGAAGATGTACAAGATGGGTTGTGTAAAGGACCTAACTAGGTGTGTAGGTTTGGGTGAAGTTTGACTCGACTCAAAAACAACATGGGTTTAACACAACACGCACCCAAGCAAGTAATTCACAACATATGATTAGTAAAATCAATGGTGTATAACCTGATTCTTGCACCATCCAATGGATTCATAGGTGAGGCTATAGGTTGATGGCCTATTATGAAATTGACAAAACTCTTTCAACACTATTTGCACATGATGGCTATTTAAGAGATGATACTAACTTTGGTAATGAGGCTCCTATTATAGTCGAAGGATCCTATTCTAGGTTGGCACAAGGATATCTAGGTGCATCCCCTATATAAAAAAAGGTACGATGGGGCACAAATCCATATCTAATGCTATTTTATTACCTTACATATTGGAGCTTAACCACCCTACTCCATAGAACCCTTTATGGGGAATTCCACTTAGGCATGTAATGATAACTATTCTAATTTTTAGACTCCATCAAAACATACAGTTTAGAGTAGTGTGTGGTGGTGAAATCCATGGTCTCTATCCCCTTAAAAAAATAAAAAGGAAAGAGGTTTATAAGTGGTTTTTGATCCCCTAGGAATCATCATGAGAATGCAATGGGAAATCATACACCAATCGTAGCCCTCAGGATACAAACAAGCAGATAAACTATTAATTAACTGATTAAGATTAAGATGTGAGATATATACAAGATAAAAGATAAGAATATACAAGTCAAAAAATGACAATGATATATATAATACAAAGTGATTAAAATAATATATACAAGGCAAGATGATAAAAATGATTTTAAGGTGCCATAAGATAGTCTTTGATAGGTAGCCTGCAAGCACACGATTATTATTTTGATTATGGAACTCTAAAGAGGGTTCCTGTAACACAAAGACTAGTATTTTGATGATTTAAAATCTTGAGGGGAAACCTAAAAGACACAATGTTATACCAAAACATGCCCTACAAAAGGTGTTAGACAAAATTCACCCCTACAAGAAACAAGGTATTAATCTAATAAACCTTAATAAAAACACCTTAAAAAATCATGATTTGGCTCTATAACTCCTTGGGGTTAGTAGGCCATGACATGGGGGCCAAGGAGTGATAGCCCCCAATGGAGTCAAGAGGTAGTGCCCCTTATGGGGTCAAGGGGTAAAGCCCCTTGTGGGGTTTGAAGGTAGCACTCTCGGTGTGCTCCCTATTATGGTATAGGGTGGGGTTAAGGGGTAGATACCTTGATGCCAAAGGTAATTTGGGCCTTGTGGGAGGCTTGTAATGACTTAAAAATCATGAAAAATGACTAAAAAAATGCACTCAAAAAAGACAAAATTGATTGCAAAATTTAATGCAAAATCAGAACTATATAATGTAAATTCACAACCAAAGAGTTCAAAGTCACAAATATAATACAAAATCATATATTATGAGTTGTGACTTTGTGATGGTTACCTTAACCATGAAAATTAACCTATGAAACTGTAACTATTAAACAAAATCATGACTTGACCAGACAAAATCACTATTAGCTATAAAATGAGAGTTGTGATTTTGTTATAAACTACAAAACCTCAAAATTTTGACCCTTTGATAGAAATAGATTATTATACAGGGGATAGATTATCTAAACACCCAAAAAAATATTGTTTAAAAATTATTAATGTTGGATAAAAAATTGATTACAATATATATTAAAATCTTAAAAATAGACACTTAAATTTTTAATAGAACATCCACAAAATTTTGATTAACTATAAAATGTGATAATTAGATTTATACCCTATATAAATTATAGATGAATACCAAGAAACAAAATTATTAAAAAATTCTCAAATTGATCATAATGACAAAATCACTAGTATAAATACAAAACCGCTAATGCACAGGACAAAGTCATGATTCCCCAGATTTCATAATCTATGATTTTGTTGATGAGAGAAAAAGGTTAAAGGGCTATGTGTTTGAATTTTCTTTGGATGTTATTTTTACTTGTTATCATTTCTTGGTGACCTTATTAATCACACAGATAAACCACAGAGATACATAATCTAGTTATAACAAGTGGTTAGCTAAATTTCCTCTTAAGACCGCTAATGATATAAACATGATATAAGAGAGGAGTTGAGGATCAAATGATTAGTGGTACCCTAAAAAATAGAAAAAAACATAGATTTAAGCATGTAGGTTAGAGATCAATGGTCAAATATTTTGTATTTATCCATAAATCATAATATCACAACTCTCATCTATAACATAGCAGTTCATAGGGCAAAACTGCAATTGTCAAAGTTATGTTTTTACAATGAATTTATGTTCATGTAAAAAACCTATAAAAATTAAAGTCAATAGAGTAAAATTTCAACTACATATACAAATTAAAGTTGTGTTTTTGTGATTAACCTACAAAATAAACCATTAGTGGTTTAGGCAAAATTGTTACTTATTAGACAAAACCACAATTCTAGAGATAAAGGCACAATTCATGATTAGAAACTTTGTCAAAAGGGCAAAGTTTTCATGGTTAGAGGTGATGGTCAGTGGTTAAATTAATTTTTTAGCACAAAAATATGACTTATGAGGATAAAACCATGACTACAAAGTCATGAATACTAGTGTAATGTTGTAGATTAAACATATGCACACAAAACTTCAAAAATCCAAGAGTTTAATTTAATTTAATAGTTGATTACTATGTGAAAGCAATAAAACATGAAATTATACCAGAATGATAAGTAACTAGAATCAGAAATAGCAAAGAATAAGAGATACAAGAAACCACCCTAAAAACTTGTATTAAACTCTTTACAAAAGGAATACAATTGAAGAAACTTCTTTTCTTCCACACCTCTCTCAGATGTACAGATCTCTTACCAGATCTCTTTCCCTCAAGAGTTCTCTCTCTCAATTACAATCAATTCCAACAACCTGGATTGATTCACATATACATGTATTATACAGTACTGTCCAATAATCTATGAAGATCTAATCCTATATATAATATTAGGAAACATGAGCATACAATTACAGCCATTAGATGAACCTCTTAATCAAGGGCTCAAAATAGTCCTACTTAAAATAGAGATGCAGAATTAAGACTATCACTTAATCCTATCATGCAAACATTATGTTCTGTCCACGAAAATAGCATTCTGGATGCACAGGTGATCGACATCGGTCCCTGCCTGCCTGCACCTGACCGATGTCTACCGATCATGATCAACGCCGACATCTCCCAGTCGACTCCTGACCAACGTCGATCACTCCTGACCAATGCTGGTGACTGTGTAACTCCTGCAACTTCTGCACCCACTCATTTGGTGAAGATTTTAGCTCCTCAACTCAACAATCTCCCACTTGGAGATGAACAACTACACCAATACCTATACAACAACATCTTCTAGCTTCTCCATCTTCAAACTCAATCATGAAGACCAACAAAAGTTGAATGAAGATTCAACTTCTCCTTTTTTACCGACTTGGTTAACATATCAGCAGGGTTCTTATCTGTATGGATCTTTTCCAGCTTTAACTCACCATCCTCCAATACCTATCTTATGAAGTGGTACCTAAGTTGTATGTGCTTGGTTCTTGAATGAAAGGCTGAATTCTTAGCCAAATGAATTACACTCTGACTATCACTGTATAGTCTACAACTCTCTTGCTCCTTTCCTAGCTCTTCCATGAACCGTGTCATCCATATCATCTCTTTGCTAGCCTCTGTGGCTGAAATATATTCTGCTTCTGTAGTTGACAAGGCAACAACCTTCTGCAACTTTGAAATCCAGCTAACCGCTGTTCCACCAATAGTGAAAACATATCTTGTGGTGCTCCTTCTGCCATCCAAATCACCTACCATATCTAAATCTACATAACCATGTAGAGAAGTATTTGAACCACCATAGTATAAATGCCTACTGCTGGTCCCTCTCAAATATCTAAGGATCCACTAAACTGCTTTCTAGTGTTCTTTCCTTGGATTGGCCATATACTTACTTAAAACTCCCACTGCTTGGGCAATATCTGGTCTAGTACATACCATTGCATACATTAAGCTCCCAACTACAGAAGCATATAGAACTCTACTAATGTTAGGTTGTGGAGCTAAAAGCTTCACTGATGCAAACAAGAGAGGAGGTTGCTGAGGGTTGCTGAGTTGCAGAGCAATCAGCGTCGGTCTGATCAACCGACGTCGGCAGGATACTGAAGGGAAGCAACCGACGTCGGTCAGGGATCAGGCGGCGTCGGTCACCTCCAAGCAGACAGGGACCGATGTCGGTCGCCTGTGTGGTTCGACTGCGAGTTTATTACGGGCAGTTAGCTAACGAACCAAGTGTTTGCATGATGAGTGCTAATTTTAGACTCATAGCTGTGGATTTAATTATTGTAATTAGATGTCTAATTATTGTTTGGATGAGTTCTATATAATAGACTCATGGTTGTATTGTAAATTGGTGCTAGGGAGTAAGAGAGCATAATTATAAGCTCCTTCGGTGTGTGAGGTAGAGCAATGGTGCGTTCCTCCTAGTGCCACAGTATCAGGTGTGTTGGTGCTGGATTGGAGAGTCAGCTGGATTCTTCAGGTATGTATGATCTTGGTCATCAGGTGAGCATGGCCCTTATAGGAGATCTACATGGTAAGTAAGATCATTGATCTGCAGTGTGTGTGTGTGTGTGCAAGGTCAAGGTTCACAGGTGTGCAGAACTAGTATTGATCTGTAGGTTGGAGATCAGATAGGACAGCAACACAACAGGGAGCAGAATCAGGCAGGATCTACTTGGAGTACAGTGTGTACTCATTGGTATGTACGTGGAGTACATGGAGAGCTAAGAGGAAGGCAAGGCAGTTCCTTCCATAAGTATGGTCTGTTGAATTGCAGGTTGTTGCAGGTTCATGGGAGATCTACTTGAAGTACTTTGAGTACTTGTGGAGTGCGTGGAGCACAGGTGTAAGGTGAACACCAACTCTGTGTTTGAGTTGGGTGTTGGGACCTAGTAGAGAGAGCTTTGAGGAGAGAATTACTGTTCACTTGAGGTGTGGGAAACCTCTGAAGAGGTGGTGGAGAAGAAGTGGCATCTTCTTTATTGTATTCTTTTTTGTAAGAGTTATTAATACAAGTTGTGTATTGTCTCTCATATTCTGTGTTATTCTGAATTCTAGTTACTTGTTGAATCTGGTTAATTTCTGCATATTAAGTTGCTTGGTTTGGTAATCAACTGTGTGCTTCTGGTGTTTCACACCCTGACAACTCATGTACTCTACCTCATCATGTGAATTAGGACACTGTTCTTTACTCAACTTAAAATGTCCAGCCATAGGTGTGCTTACCAGTTTTGCATCCTGCATATTGAACCGTTTCAACACCTTGATCACATAATCCTCTTGAGAAAAAATCAACCTGTGATTTTTTCTGTTTCTCTTAATATTCATGCCAAGGATTTTCTTTGCTGCTCCCAAATCCTTCATGGCAAATGTGTGAGCTAATTTTACCTTAAGCCCGGAGATATCCTGCATGTGTGATCCTACAACTAGCATATCATCTACATACAACAATAGAATAATATATCTACCATTATCCAATCTCTTAAAATACACACAATGGTCAGATTGACACCTACTATAGCCATGCTCGGTCATAAACCTGTCAAATCTTAGATACCATTGTCTAGGAGCTTGCTTGAGGCCATACAAACTTTTCTTCAATCTGCACACTAGCTTCTCCTTACCTTTGACCTCAAATCCTTCCAACTGATCCATATATATTTCTTCATCCAAATCTCCATGAAGAAATGTTGTCTTAACATCAAGCTACTCAAGATGCAAATCCTCAATAACAACCAAAGACAATACAATCCGTATAGAAGTCATTTTAACTATAGGAGAAAAAATCTCACCAAAATCAATACCTAGTTTCTGTGCAAATCCTTTCACTACCAACCTGGCCTTATATCTCATCTGTCCATTCTCACCTTTCTTCAATCTATAGATGCATCTATTCTTCAGTTTCCTCTTACTTGCTGGCAACTCAACCAAATCTCATGTCTGGTTCTCTTTCAAGGAATCAATCTCCTCATTCATGCCTAACTCCCACTGATTCTTGGATTCCCCCTATATTGCTGCATCAAAACTCTCTGGTTCTCCACCATCAATAAGCAATAAATAGAATAATGAAGGGGAATATCGAATTGGAGGTTTACTTACCCTTTTTGACCTCCTGATGGGCATCTGAGACTCATTCACAACACACTGTCCACCCAAATTCTCTGACAGTGACCGACCTCGGTCACCTCTAGGTCTATAACTGGCTGACGTCAGTTCTACCCGACCGACGTCAGTTCCTGTCTGGCCAACATCGGTCACTTTCTGACTGACATCGGTTCTTTTATTGCCAATGTCGGTTCCTGCCTGACCAATGTTGGTCTCTGTGTTTTTCTGTTTGTGATAATTCTTTCTCGCGAGCTCATTTTGGACCGTCACCTCATCCAATTCTCCATTGCTCTGCTCAAATTGATTCAGCTTTTTCAACTGATCACTATACATCACTTTTTCATTGAAAACAATATCACGGCTCCTAATTATCTTATTAGTTCCTAGATTCCAAAACTTGAATCCAAAATCATCAGAGCCATAGCCAATAAATGTGCACCTCATAGACTTAGCATCTATCTTCTTTCTATTTTCCTTATCAACGTGCACAAAGGCTTCACAACCAAAAACTTTGAGAAATGAGAGATCTACCTTTTTACTTGTCCATGCCTCTTCTAAAATTCCACCATCCAGAGCTGTAGAGGGTCCTCTGTTAATCAAGTAAACTGCAGTGTCCACAGCTTCTGCCCAAAACTCTAAAGTAAAACTAGCATGCAATCTCATACACCTTGCACGCTCCATTATTGTTCTATTCATCCTTTCAGCAACTCCATTTTGCTGAGGTGTCCTTGGAACCATCTTTTGCCTGCGTATTCCATTCATATAACAATAAAAGTTGAACTTGTAGCTGCAGAACTCACCACCATTGTTAGTTCTAAGGCACTTCAATCTCCTACCTATTTCATTCTCAACCATAGCTTTTCAAATCTTAAAAGTGTCAAAAACATCAAATTTCTTCCTTATACAATAGACCCATACCTTTCTTGTAGCATCATCTATGAAAGAAAAAAAATACTATGATCTTCCAATAGAAGCAACCTTAGCTGGTCCCCACACGTCTGTGTGAACAAGCTGCAACTTGTGCTTCTTCTTTGTTGACCCAGTCTTGAGAAAACTCACTCTCTTCTATTTCCCAAAAATACAGTGCTCATAAAATTCTAGATCTATGCTTTTCAAATCTGAAAGCTTATCTTTTGACTTAAGAATTGTCATTCCCTTCTCACTCATGTGGCCAAGCCTGTGGTGCCACAACTTTGCATCTACATCTGAAGTAGATAATACAGAAGGAGAAATATCAGTAATACAATTACATAAATAGAGAGTACCTACTCTCTTACCTCTAGCCAATACAAGTGCACCCTTGGTAACCTTCCAAGATTCAGCTGTGAGAGTTACTGTACAACCCTCGTCCCTTAACTTTCCTGCAGAAATAAAATTCCTCTTCAAGATGGGAACATGCATGACATTTCTCAACACCCATGTGTTGCCATTCTGCATCTTCAGCTGCACTTTTCCTTTGCCAACACTTTTACAAGGCTCATCATCCCCTAGATAAACTATTCCAAAATCTCCATGGACATAGTCACTAAAATATTCTTTATTAGGGGTAGCATGAAAAGAGGCACCAGAATCTAAAACCCAAGATTCTATATTATTATGCAAAGAGAATATAAGAGCATCTTGTGCAACTATACTTGTAACTTTTGCTTCTTCTTTACCTTCATGTTGATTGTCCTCTTTAGGCTTTGACCAACAATCTTTGCTTATGTGCCCTATCTTTCCATAATTCCAGCATTGTGGATTCCTGTCATTTTTGGATTTGGATCTACCTCTCATCTTTGACTTAGACCTTGATCTCCCTTTCTTGCTCTTCTCTTTTTTCCTTCCCCTGCTCTCAAAACTTAAAGCATTTCCTGATGTTTTCTTTGTGCTTTTCCTACGAATTTCTTCATTCAAGATTACACTAACAACATCATCTACTTTTAAAATATTTGAAGTAGATGCAGTATTACTAACTGCCATTACCAAGCTATGCCAGCTTTCAGGTAAAGAGCATAAGATTAATAGAGCTTTAATTTCATCATCAAACACTATTTTGACTGAATTTAATTGATTTACAATTCCATGGAAATCATTTAGATGATTAGATATAGATCCACCTTCCTACATTTGCAAATTAAATAATTGCTTCATAAGATATACCTTATTTGAAGCTGAGGGTTTTTCATAGAAAATTGCTAAAGTAGTCATTAACTCTACCGTTGACTTTGCCTATGATAAATTATATATCACAGTAGATGCTAGACTCAATCTTATAGATCCAAGAGCCTTTCTATCAAGAACTTCCCATTCTTCATCTTCCATGTCTATGGGCTTCTTTGCGGTCCCACCTAATGGTAAGTATAGATCTTTCTGATACAAATAATCCTCTATCTGCATTCTCCACAATTGGTAATTCTTGCCATTAAACTTCTCCATTCTCAGTTTACTTTCTTCTGCCATTGCTTCTCCCACTCAAATAGAAATCCCTGTGAGTAACCTGTAATCAATACACACTAACCAGATCTGAAACACCTGTTACTCAACCTGAGCTTTGATACCACTTGTTGGGGATCAACCAACAAAGTTGATTACTATGTGAAAGCAATAAAACACAAAATTATACCAGAATGATAAGTAACTAGAATCAGAAATAGCAAAGAATAAGAGATACAAGAAACCACCCTGAAAACTTATATTAAACTCTTTATAGAAGGAATACAATTGAAGAAACTTCTTTTCTTCCACACCTCTCTCAGATGTACAGATCTCTTACCAGATCTCTTTCCCTCAAGAGTTCTCTCTCTCAATTACAATCAATTCCAACGACTTGGATTGATTCACATATACATGTATTATACAGTATTGTCCAATAAGCTATGAAGATCTAATCCTATATATAATATTAGGA
The DNA here is from genome assembly GCA_037957365.1 of Torreya grandis. Taxonomy (NCBI): domain Eukaryota; kingdom Viridiplantae; phylum Streptophyta; class Pinopsida; order Cupressales; family Taxaceae; genus Torreya; species Torreya grandis. Next base: position 2,495,351 of record JARHVA010001503.1, read on the forward strand.
AACATGAGCATATAATTACAGCCATTAGATGAACCTCTTAATCAAGGGCTCAAAATAGTCCTACTTAAAATAGAGATGCAAACTTAAGACTATCACTTAATCCTATCATGCAAACATTCTGTTCTATCCACGGAAATAACATTCTGGACGCATAGGTGACCGACATCGGTCCCTGCCTGCCTGCACCTGACCGACGTTGGCCAATCATGACCGACGTCGGTATTTCCCAGTCGACTCTTGACCGACGTCGGTCGCTCCTGATCGACGCCGGTGACTGTGTAACTCCTGCAACTTCTGCACTCGCTCATTTGGTGAATATTTTAGCTCCACAACTCAACATTTATATTAATAATTACTTAAAATAAAATATATTGTATTCTTATCTTGAATACTAATGTCAATAATTATCTAGACAACTATAAAACTATAAAAAAACCTAAGATCCATGTTAAAGAAGTAACATCAACAAGAGTAATGCTTCTCAGATATTTTGAAATCCACTCAGAAAAGAAGATATGACCATTGAATAAAGAACTGGTAAAGTTATTTGGGTAGAAATATTGTTTAAAAACATAGAAATTACCCTAGAATGTGAGGGATAAGAGGAAGGTCACATGGGTTTCCAAAATTACTATAATAATTCCCACCAATCTCATTAGAAATATTTACTAGGAAGAATATAGCTAATAGATTCTCCAAGTTCAAATGTTTTATGTAAATAATCCATATGGTAGAACTTGTTAATCTAAATATACCAAAAATATACAAGGGCTATCATGCCATCATCCTTTGGAAACAATTTAGGCTTACAATCACATAGAATAATTTGGTTGGAAGAGTCATGATGAAAATATTCAATGTAATCATCCATGAGCTGCATCTATGGCAATGTTTAAACTTTAAATTATCCCTAATCTACATTTATCCTTCTCATTATTGTAAGGATATAAATAATTTTATAATCTCCCATTAGGTGTAAATTTAAGAACCAAACCTTTGAAGTCAATATGTCAACATCACTCATGACTTTAATGAGGACCTTTTGAGCCTTTTTACATGTTAAATTGATTTTTATTTTTTTATACCCTCTCTTGGAAAGGCCCATTTATAAGATATACATGGAAGACTAAGGACAACCATAAAAATTATGGTAGAAAATTTAGTTTTTCACTATTATTTTCTAATTTACGGAAATATGTAAAACAACCTTTCAAGAGGATACATATGTGATTATCATATGGAACTTGAGTCTTTATCAAGATTTGATGTTTATTATTAATCCAGGTTCGAGTGAGTTTCCTAAATATGTTTTATCCTTTACCATATGGGTTTTGAGTCTTTAACATGATTTAGCTTTTCTTATTAATCTAAGTTTGACTGAGTTTCCTAAATATGTTGTATCCTTTCCGATATGGGTTTGGGCTTAAGATTAGGTGCTTTATTTATCTAATTTATATGTATCCTCTTCAAAATATTAATTATGAAAATAAAAAATAAATAAGTAAACCTTTAATAATAATAAGATAGAAATGAAGCCATGTTGGGTATCATCTTTAGAATTCCTTAATTTATGTATAGATCCATCTTTTTAATATTGAAGTAAAATATTAAAAACACACATAGATTAATATTTAATGGATACCATTAACATAAATTTTAAAATTTTAATATGAAATAACAAACCAAAAATCTCTAAAACTACTAAGCATATCCTACAATTACACAAAATATGAAATAGTCTTAAAAATCAAACTAAAAAAAACACTATAAAACTTATATAGAGTTTCATATTTAGAACTAGATGCTCCCTCATTAGGAACCTCATGGATATATTTTTTTTATTTGTCATCAACATCAATACTATAAATTTTAGAATACTTCTCATTTGTATACCACGCACCTTATCTTCCACAAAACTGACCTGCAACCATGGGATAGTCTACCTTGGTGGCTACCTTTCATCTAAGATGTCAAGATATAGATCATTTTTTTTCCATTTTACATTTTATGAGATAATAATTATTATATTAAATACAAATTTATAATCTCATAGTAATCGATTAATTATCATTTCCTATTTTATTTTATCACCATATCATCTAAAACCATAAGGAAATTAATTTATGAGTGTGTAAAATTATCTTTTTGTATTTTTAAATGATTCAAAAAATTATAAATGGTGAGATTATATAGAATCAATTACATAGTAATTATTTATACTGATGTTTTATCTCTCTCTACATGTTCCATAATTAGAGAACTTACAATGTTAGATTAAATATTTACTACACAACTGATTCCAAAAAACATTCACAATAGGAAACACAACACTTATTTATCCCATCCCCATAAATAAGATCTCATTTACCAATCCAATTTTTTGTCCCTTCATGGACACCCCCATTAATAAATAGATACAAACAAGAATAACTAAATCATATCTATGGAATGTTAGTACCATGTAATTACTTCAAAACCAATGTGATGCTCCTTGGTCAAATGACTCAAATATTAGAGAATATGACATATGATTGGGAAAAGAGTCCCTATAATCATAGTAAAACCATGAGACCTAATTGATGAGAAAGATGAAGGACCATGAATAAAATTTGAGATAGTGAAATGTTCTTGAGAATATTTTATTTCTTGGAACCCAATGAGTACTAGAGCTAGTGAAATGGTGGCTACTAAAGCATAAATTGTTTGGTCAATCCTTCCAATGAGTATAAAAAGATTATCCTAAATTAAAATAGATCAAAATGAAAGGAGAATAAATATTTAATATAATGTATTTTCTTAGAATTCAAAAATGAAATCCATTTTGGGGGTTAGATAGCTCCAGTCTCTATTGCAAACATCACAAAAATAAAGGAAAAAATGAAATAAAGCAAAGGGGGACATGACCCCCGATACAATGAATGAATTAAAACCATATAAAAGTCTAAATTTTATTATTTTGGTGTGATTTACATCCAAATTGGATTATATTATCACATCGTGTAATGATACAAACATGGTATATATGATGAAGATCAAACCCAAATTGAGCAGTATTGAACACCTTATAAATGAGTCCATGTACATAACACCTAAAACTATGGGTATAAAATATCCTTAGTGAAATTAAAATAGGCCATGTAATTAGATATAAAAAGGGATGAGAATGCCTTTTGATTATTAACAAATTTACCTTATTCCATTGATTCGAGTATTGTCAACCCATGAGAAAGGATCCAACTGTCATGTGTGAGAGAACATGACCTAAGAAAGGATAGTTTGCTTGGTAGTCTCAACATATAATTTGAAAGCATAAGTTACCTTTAAAAATTGAGAGAGTGGTTATTTATTAGTGACACCTTGATATATAATTCGAGTGCTCTCCTTAACCTTCAAGTCAAGTATCTAAAGGCCCTTTCCATATTGGTCAAGAGCATATCATAAATTAACTCTACATGAAGGTCGAGTGATTTTATATCATCCATGCTTCATATTTTATGAGTCCCTACCCATGATTTATTAGGGGGAGTCCATCAAACTCCTCATCCTCCTATCTTTAGATGAGTGATGATTATAGATATTATATTTTCATCCTTGACATATCGACTGAGACCCTCACACCATCTTCCTCCCATTGATATTTTTCTGGTAAATTTATATCCATGCTTGTATCTAAATTATATTGTAAGTTATGTTAATTTTAAATGGTTATATAAGGTTATGAAAATACATATATTTGATTTCATAATTTCTCAAACTACTTGATGATGTATACTTTTTAATTGAATATTTCCATTAACTTATACATACTTCTTATTAGATTTGCAATGGTTGACATAAATCTTTCATGAAATTATTTTCATTTCATATGAGCAACTAATATGGACTCAATATTGATCTGTTTAATATATTATTCAACATATAAATATAAATTTATCTCTCTATTTATGGTATGTGATGATGTAGGGGATTTATCTGGATCTCATAAACTAGGTTCCAAACATGTACCAAAAAATATTATACATTAATAAATAGTGTTTAAAACCATTAAAACATGATATGATATAATTTAAAAATGAGAGGTTCCAAGATATGAAATTAATTAACAACATCTTGCTAAACATTAATGGGATGGTTTGAATTAAGGAGAAGGGTTATGTGTAAAAATGAGAGAAAGGCCAATGATGGAAGTGCCACTTGATTTAAAACTCTATTGTGAATGTTGTTGAAGGATAAATGTTACTTTTTAAAATTAGCTAGAAAATATGATGTGTGTAGACTAATTAAAAAGGAAAAGAAGAAACATGGATATAATTTAATGATTTCTTTTCATTGGACATGTGATGAGCTATTTTGTTACATGAGAAAGAAAGAGAGTGAAAGTGAACATCTCATAGGCCTCGTCATTCATATGAAAATATATTGTGTGGAAAGTTATTATTCATATCTATTTTAGATATGTTAAGGTCTCATGCATTTTAGTGAATTATGTGGGTATTAAATGAAATGAGTGATGAAAATAATAAAATATATTGGGGCTTATTTGAAATAAGTTTAAAATATAAATAAGTTTAGCTACCTTTTTTGCTTTAGACTAATACATGTTTGAGAAGCAAGATTAGGTTACAATTTCAAGATTGAGATCTAGGATGAAAGAGTCAATTATTAGTTTTTCTATCTATTGATGATAGTTGGGTATATGAAAGAGGATCAAGGGATATAAATAGGAAAACTATATTATATAGGATAGACTATACTTTTAAGTTGTGATGAACATCAATAAAAACTTTAGTTGGAAAAAGTACCATATTACTCTAAGTAGAGCATATGGTATGAGGAAATTTGTTATTTTTTATTGATAAAACCTTTCAAAGTTTTATAAAATTACATATACATCCACATTCTCATAATTTAGGGAATACATGAAATTAGTCAAATTCATAATTTATGGAATACATGGAATTAGTTAAACCAATATTTTTTAATTGGGAGAACCTTTCAAAGTTGCACAAAGCACTCTATACACCCATATCCTCATAATACCTACAATATGTTTTTTGGGCTAAAACTATAGAATTGTTTTTGTTCTGACATGTTTTGAGTCTACTAATAGAAATATCATCAAGGAGAATAAACATACACTTGAGGTGTATAGTTAATAATATTTAATATATTAAGATAATTTTCAAGAATTGAAGGTTTGGATAAACAAAAATAAATAAATAATCTCAATATATAGTTAATTACCATCTTGGATTATAGTTGATTAATTAATAAGGTTATGAATTTTTTTAATTAATTATTAATGTAATTATCTAAGTGATTTAATTAATAACATTAAAGAATGGTAAGATATATAGTTTATAAATAATTAATTTAATCAATTAATCACCATGAAAAATAAAAATAACAAAGGGAGGTAGACGATAGTTTTGTACCAACATCTTCATGGTAAGTTGACTTGGATTAAATTCTCAAGGTTTAAATTAAGATATTTTAAAATTATATGATAAGATATCTATGGATATATAGAAACATACAATATTTTAAAAGTGCCATTTAATTGGTAAAAATTGTAAGTTACTAAAGGATACTAATATGTAATACAATTTTTAGGGTAAAATGGTTATTTTTATTTAAGGATTGTTCAAAACTATATCATAGACACATAAATTTGGTATTATACTCATGGAAATATCAATTTTGACCTATATTTGAAATACATGACTTGAGTATACACATATGACTCATGCACACCCCTTTCCATGTCCATTTGTTTATCTATTGAAATGGCCAACCCAATTTTCCATCATTCATAAATAAGATCTATGTAGTTTATGACATAATGCTATACTATCTTAAGCATATTATCTACGTATTTTAGAACACTAATTATTACTTCCTAGATAATGTTGTCAATAGTTAGACACTATCAGTTATCACAGTAGTGTCCCAAGTTCCGTAAATGAATACTTTTTAAAATTAAATCCCTCCATTGGGTTGGCCCACACATTTCACATGTTAGTTATAGGGGGAGATTACACACACACACACACACACACACACACACACACACACACACACACACACACACACACACACACACACACACACACACACACACACACACACACACACACACACACATGTCTTATTCATTAAGAGACTACTTGGACACTACCTAAAAACAATTTACACATTGAGAAATACATTTTAAAAATCCTTGAAGCACTGTTCAAATAATCAAAATTTGAAAACCATTGAAGGAATAGTCCAAAATCCAAATTTGAACACTAATTTTAATATCAAAGTTGCATTTTATTAAGTGTCAAAAGTCAAATATATGTATTACATTCTAGTAGAACACTATTGATCACACATACACATAGGTGGGATAACTATGTGTGGTTTGATCCTTGTTTGGAGTATTATGATGTAAGTAATGCTCAACCAATTAGTAAGGTTTGGTTGGATCCATATAACCTATATTTTAAACCCTTTTTTCTAGGTCAAGAAAGTTTTTAAAGTGGAACTAGGGTTTTAAGGAAAAGGAATATAAAATCATAATATGCGTACATGACTTGGATAAAAAAATACTTAGATAACATCTTGGTTGGTAGGCACAATGAGATGTGATAAAATAGATTGGAAAAATACATAGTGACAATTCTAATAGATAATGATCATATTTGGCTATTATAAGTGTCTAAATTTTTTCTAATAACATCCTATTATATTTTGATAGTCGGTCTGTAGATCCAAACAACCACCAAGCCATCTCAAACTATTTCAAATATCTATACATAGACAATGAGAAAAATGTAGTAGAAATCAACCAAGTAACTTATCCTTTTGTCATTTATATATTTAGTAAGTGAAATAAATAAACTATTAACATTTAGATCTATGTAGATTATGTTATACCTTATGCAATTTGAATATCCATAGTTTTGGATTATTTAGATATTATAAATCCAAAGTAAGTTAAAAATATTTATGACCCTGATATTTGTTTTGAGAACCAACAACCCTAGGTATTTATGACTTAGGGTTTTAAATTTGATTCACTAGTTCCCCTATTTCGCAGATTTGGCCATATCCTTATTGATGTTTTCATTATCATATTATATGACATATAATAATTCTAGATCTCTTGTCCTTGTAAGGTAAAGTTATGTCTAAATTATGTGTAATCATATTAATTTGATCCAAACATATGTATATGTGCAATATGAAATGGATAAAATAGATAAACTAAATGAAATGTGAATTCCTTCTTATTTTACTGATGGAAATGTTAATAAGGAATACATAAAAGTAGATGAGCATGTTGTCAATGATGATATGCCTAAAATTTAAACCACTTGTGAAGATGATAATGGAAATAATAATGAATATCATGATAGAATACACCCTAATGAACTTAATAGTGTAGATCCTACACAAGTTATAATACTTTCTAATTTTCAAGGTCAAATTAGTAAGCAACCTAATGATTTGGATAAGATCTTAAAAGTAATCCTTGAGGCTAAGAGTGTAAAGAATGTTAAGGTAGCCACAACTAAGGAATCACATGATAAAACCTTCATTGTTACTAGTTTACTTTTTAGAATCATAGATTCTACAATAGGTGTTCAAACCATTACTCCTACTACTACTTTTCATATACCTACACATATGGCTACACATGTGATTACCACCATGGTGTGGGGGAAACACAAACTAATCCTAAGATATATATGGATCTTTCTATGAAAAATACTTTTGTGCCTTTTAGGTTTTCTACTAATGTGATAAAATTTATTCTTACACAGTCTTCTATGCTTACTGCTTAGATAGTAGTGAAAAATATCCTTGATCTTCAAGCTAAGGTTACAATCGAAACAAATTTATTCCAGATTGATCCATTAAATTTATTATTAAGAGATATTACACAACTCATTGGCCCTAGATATTTTATATTATCCCTTACCTATAGGATTTATTGCAACTAATATTAAGCTTTATGGTGGTAAAGGTGATCTAGACCAAAATCTTAGAGCCTTTCACATTACATGTTTTAAATATGCTTCCAATGATAAATTATTTACCATGTTGTTTCCAAGAAATATTAATGACTATGTTTTGTAATGGTTCTATGAACCCCATGTAAAATTAGTTCATGCCTTTAGTCTGTTATCCTATTATTTCATAGTGCAACTTTCTATCAACATCAATGAGAAGTTGTCCTATGCTTAATATGAAAAACTTAATCAAGGACCCAATGAAATAATCAATGACTATGCACTTTGTTACAAGACTATGATATTTAATATGAAAATTATTATGACTGATTATGAGTTAAAAGACTTATTAAATCAAATTTCTCCACTATACGAGTCCAATATATTCAAATGTTTCCAATTTTTTGAATTGTGCCATATGGTTAGTGAAGTAAAGCTCCTTGATATGAATAATATAAATTATGGGTCATATTCTAGTGAAAAATTTAAAACAAACTAAATTTAAAATATAAAACAAATGATACTAAGAATGAGAAAAAATCAAAAAAGCAATGCAATGTCACCACTTACTAATTGACTTGTTCTAGTGGCTGTATAAATAAGGCAATTTACATGGTTATTTGAAGCTCCTCATATGATATTATGTAGGTTACTTGAGTGAAATATCATTTTTCATATCTAAAAAACAATATTGATAAGATTAGGGTATAATATAAGGGGTTCTATATCAATGCATACTACAATTATCACAAATGTGTAGGATACTATACGAAGAAATGTTTTAGGTTAAGACATAAGATACATGATCTAATAGATGAAAATGTCATTAAGATCAATGACATTAACACATATAAAAATGATTGATTATCAAACCTTGATGGGAATGTGATATTGAATATCTATTTTGTTTCCTTTTCAAATCATACATCAAAATATACCAAGAGCATGAGGTGAATATGACTTATAAAACATGTTCTCCTCTGACTTCTTATGATTTTAAGGTTAAAGAGGAACATCATATTAATGATCTTATTGGTACACTTATATACACAAGTACATATCCATGTTATCACATTCAATGAGCATTATATTGTTGATGATGATTATATTAATGCACCATTATTTGTATACACATTGACTCACATCCTATACATAGTGTCATGGTGAATCATTGGGTCAAGTTAAAATGTTTACACTATGGAATTGCTTATCAGTTTTGGATACACATGAATATTTTATTGGTATGATAATGAAAATGAAGGGATTCATTTGAAAGAGACAAAATCATCTTGGGAGCATTGTGTTACCACTTATGTTAGGGCCTACAATAGTTTCTACTTTGTTTTTCATTTTTCAAAAAATGGGGGAATTCAACATGTTACTAAGGCATCTATTGATACATTAGATACATGAATAATCACATTTATTACATTAATGTGTGAATTATGTCTATATAAAACAAGTGGTTATAGTTATAGGTATTCCATATGAGTATCCTATTCACCTTGAGACATTTCCTCTAAAACCTGCTGCACAACCTATTATATAACCTATATAGGTTAATTATTTATATGTAGTTTAGAGACATGTAATTGATATTATTTGAGGACTAGTGATTCACAATCCATTAAATCAAAGGTATACTTAGGTTACAAACTATACATTACCTAGTTTTTCATGTCTTAAGTTGGTTTTATAGGCTGATTCATATGTTATTATTGACCAAAATTTGACCCCAAGTCAAAATTCATCACCCCCTATAGGTTGAAACTTCATAGGGTTGTCAAATGTTTTTAATGGTATTGTCATGGTCTCAAGTGGTATTTAATAGTCCTATATGGTCATATGTGTCCTCGTCTAGTCTTGTCAAGGTTCTGGTCTTATGTTCACTTATCTAGTCCTATGGTCAATCTCAAGGTCTTGGAATGGTCAAAAAAATTCAAAGGTGTAGTTTAGTTTAATTTTCATTGAAAAAGTTTATTTGGACATAATTTAATGACATATTATCATTCACTAACCTTTATTTGATTCTCAATTGCAAAAAATCACATTTTGGCCCATATGAAAGAGTTAGACATGCCATTCCAAGAAGATGACATTTAAAAAATATTATAAACATCCCATGTGTCAGAAATAGGTCATAAAAGGTCCAATAATAGTTAGAGTATGATATAATCTATAGTTCAATGCCTAATATTGGTAAAAAGACACTTTACAAGCATTTATATGACCTTGAAAAATTAGTTTTTAGTTAAAAATGGTTTGTAAGTGTCCTTTGGAATCCTTTAGAAAATTTTCCATCTTTGGACCAAGTTTTAGGTTAAACTAACACTCTAGACATATTTTATTCTCCATCACTACCTTCATAAGCTCAGGAAGGCAAATTTGTATTGAATTGTACAACTAGAAGAGAGAGAGTTAGGAGATGAAACTTTGGAGATTAATAGGTGTAAAATTAATATTGAATTTATTAGAATTATTTTTCATAATGGTGGCCTTTTATTTATGAATAATTGCTAACAATGATAGTAAGTCACTATGACCTATTCATCCAAGAGGGGTCTATTATTTCACCTGTTTCTCAAGATAAAAAATATATGGAGAGGAATGATTTTTAAGGTGAATTTTAGAAGTATTATATCTAATTTTAATGGTTGTTTCATCATCTAAATCATCTCTATGAGTTGCTTTCACTTGGAGGAAGAATGCCTTGGTGTACAAGTTGTTTCAGACAATCTTTATGAAAGTTACTATTTCCTCTTCATGGTGATCATTCTCAAAGGTATATGATGATTAATTTATAATTTAAGACCCATAAATTTCATGGATTTCATGTTTTACTTGTCTAAAATGTGTTTTTTATTCATATCTTTAAGTATTTGCTCTTTGGGAGACATAGTATATATTTGAACAATCTAATGGAGGTTTGAATTCAATTTTGGATAAAATACTAGTAATATATCATAGTGTGAATTTATTGATATCACATTTCACAATTTAAATCATGATAAGTTCAAGATGGTAGTTCAATATACCTTTAAATGAGAAATTCATAGTTGTTTCCTACATATACATATTTTATAGATTGTGAAGTGTTTGGGATAAGCTTAGAACTACGAGGGGAGATAAATAAATCTATTAATACCTTCATATATCCCTAACTAATTCAATTCCATCTCCAAGTTTTTGAATTTGATTAGATACCCCAAAACTCTACTCACAAGGTTTATGCATTGATTGATTGTGTACAGTCTGTACAAGATCAATTAGGTGAGTTAAAGTGGATGAAAAACTTCTTATATTGAGATATGTGATACATTGATATAGTGACAAGGATTGTATGTAGTGTTTTGAAAATTATAAGAGGTTAAATAAATTAAATAATGGCTCTGAGTAGCCCTAAGCAATCAAGTATATACCTACATGCCCCTAAGCTTGTAGGTCCTCATTTAAACATCCTATCTAAAGATCAGACCATCATAAAATCCATAAAAGAGAAACATAAAGCATGATGGAAACATAAAACTTTATTTTAGATAGAAAATTTCATATCCATTGAAGATATACTGAGCTACTTGGATAGTGAAGGTCAGATAGATTGACTTAAAAGTATAAGAGACTACCTATAGGTAGATAAGAAAAAATTGGTCTTAGGATTGAGTAAAGAAGGATTTGAGGTGTTTTATACCTAATTTTATAATACATCTAAGTTAAAGTTCATTGAGGAATCCATTGGTATATAATACGAGCTCCTAAAACACTTAATACAATCAAGAGCCCTAATGAACACCTATAACCATGACTCAAAGGTGTAGGGTAAAGTTCATATAATGAGAGGAGTAGAGGCATTGAGAAATGATTTGAACCCATAAAGACTTAAACTGAGTTTAAAATAAAATTTAAAGGGATACTAGTGTAGTAGATGAAGTCTAAAACTCCAACACATAATCATGATACCTAACAAGCACCTATAGGTTGCTAATATCATAGAGTGATCTTAGGGGTATAAGATGAATAATAAAGGTGTAAATGAAGTTTTAAATCTTATTTAAATATTTATAGATAGGTCATAAGTTCATGTTTATACCAAAATGAAACATAAATATTGAACAAATTGAGTTTAACTCCATACATAGTCAAGGATAAGTTGCAAGCCTACCTTAGGTGAGTTTTTTCTTAGATTGGAGAGTGAGGACTATGAATAGGTTTGAGAGGGATAAAGAGAATTTGGAAAAGTTTTATAGTTTAATTTATATCATATATAATCCCTATACCTAATGGTAATATGAGAAAAGGACCAAAATTTTATCTAGACCTAATGTTAAGGCACACACAGGCCTACAGTCTAGTCTTGGGGGAGTTTGGTATATTGAGGTTTCTGTAGGCATAATCATGCTTTTAAAATTGGTAAAAAAACATGTTAATGAGTGGATTAATACATTAATTATCCCATAAAGGTAATACCAATAGTGGACATACCCACAATTTTGTCTCAAACTTGACCCACTCATTTGGTAAGGGGCAGTCAAGAGACTTAGGGGTCCACTTAAGCTCAAAGGCACAAAACAAGTTTCTAGACCTTATTGGAGGATCTTGAGGCAACATAAAAACATGAAAAAAGTCTCCATACATTATCAGGTGGTAACACAACTCAATTTTTCCATCTATATTCCCTTAAGGGCTAGTAGGGAGAAGACAAGCCTAAACCCCAACCACCATGATAAGTACCCCAAACACCCTTCTATAGATTTCCATAAATGCCCTATATTTTCATGTTTTTAGTATTTTATAGGTTTTTTGTGAAAGAGAGAGATTAAAAATCATGGGATTAGGTAATTTTAGAGTTTTCCTAGCCATTAAAGTCTAAAACATTGCATAGGATATTCTATAGGTGATTAAACAAGGCCCATTTTCCAAGGTAGTCTCAAACAGGCTCAAAATGAGACTAGATGGTAAGGCCATTTCTTGGTTTGCATACTTCCAAGGGTATTAAGACCCAAAAATTGACATGGAAGTTGGTGATGGCCTAGGGAAAGTGAATCAAATTATTTTGGGTGATTTCACATGTGTGGTAGAAGTTTAGAGAAAGAAAACATGGTCCTAGGCAAGGAGGCCTAATTGAGGCCAAATTCAAGAGAGAGAAAGGCAATGAAGATGATCTTCCATTCAGAATATAAATATTAAATATGGTATGGAGATGTAAGGCCATATTAGGTCCTATAATATTCCCTTAGTTTTTCAATATCATTTGTACAACTCCCTACACAAGGAATTTTATAAGTTTTTAGGGATACAAGGAAATTAGGCCTAGTGAGGGAAAAGGGAACAAAATGAGTTCTTGAGAGTTATTTCTGGAACCAACATGGTTTTTTTTAGACCTACTAACATATTTCAAAACCATTCATAGAGTTTTAATGAGATTAATAAGTGATACACATGGCCATTTAGATCTGTTTTGAATGTCTCATAACTCTCCTTATAGTTGTAGCTCATGGAAACTTGTCAAACGTCTCCTACTATGCCCCTCTATCTCTTCACCATTATCTATATAAGCAACCACTTTTGGCTAAGTTTTTAGAATCCACACTTGGTATGGTGAATCCCTAATAGTTTGAATACTATATTTGCCTTTGAATAAATATTTCAATCTAGTTTTGAGTTCATAGATTCTTAAAGTATGTGAATTAGTGCATGTTGAATGACAAGTGTTAATTTTCTATCCTTGTGTCCACTTTACTCTTTCATGTTTTGTACAATTATTTTTCTCTATAATAGGTCACATGAAGTGTAGTTAGTTTATTTGTCTATATTTAAGTGTAAAGGAAAGCATTAGTGTCTACAATCAGACCTCTTGTCCATTTACCTTGAAGAAATGCATTGCATATCACCTTCATGTTTGAAATACTTATGTTAGATAAATCTAGGATGTTGAAGTCAGTTTTGTGAATCATCTTTCATATTGAAAGTACATGATAGTCTAGTGGAGATTAACTTAATGTATAACCTCATTAAAATAGGTTTCTTTCATGTTCTCTCTATCTCTTTTTGTTCCAATAAGCTAGTAGTATAGGTGATAAGCTATCAAAGACAAATCTAGGGAGCTAGCCCTTTAATTAGAGGTTTACCCCTATTATAGGAATACCATAGGATTAAGGGTAATATAATGTTTCACTCAATTTGGATAAGGCTTGAACTAGCTCTCCAAGGGTGCAAAATTGAGTGAAAAAAGTTCTGGCATGTCTAGTGGGATAATTGTCTCAAACATGTCTTGTTAAGGTGAATCCTAGTCTTGACAACATCAAATTTTCATAAGTGTGTTATACTCAACATTTTGTGACTCCACTAAAGGTAATATCTGGTTATAGACCAATTTTTCTTATTCATTTTATTCATACTTCATGGTACTTATTAGGTCAACTACTAGTAGAAGTAATCAACCTACAAATCCACCCTTTCATCCTAAATTCCCTTTGAAGTGCAATACCTTGAGCCTATCTTGACATTTGAAGAGCATGAAGTTTTTGCAAGTCAAGAAGAGTAAGAGAGTGAAGAAGATTTTGAATATAACATGGATAGGCAATATGTTTTCATAGCCTTCAATACTGAAAATCCTATAAACCTCAATGCCTATGATGATATCCATCCCAATGCCACCAATAGTGTTCCCACCTTTAATGGGGAAGGTCTTATCACCCCAAGTGAGCATATTAGAGACATATCTAACTTATGCAATTTACATAATGTCACTAAAATTAACATTATATTTAGATTACTTGCCATGTTTCTTATGGGAAAATCCTTTGATTGGTATAAAACATTGCCAGAAGGATGATGATAGCCCAGGGGGGAATAGTGCAAACTTGAAGAAATTACATGGTGAGTAAATTTTATTTTTTTTTTAAATTTTATTCATTCGAGATAGTTGTACAATGATAGTGAAAGTATATAAATATTTCACAAGAAGTTATAACTATCTTATGGATTTTAACTAACTTGAATAACAAAAAAATTAATTAATCCAATATAATAAATAAACTGAGTAAACTAAGCAACTTTGGATCATAAAACCAACAAAATCCCCCTTGATCCAAAGGGGTATAGATGATGAAGATATGGAGCTATGACTGTGAAGTCATCAATTAATCTCTACTACATCTACAAGTTAGCATACTATACATCATGGTACTGATCAAACTATGGATGATGAACATGATTATGGCCTACTCATCCCCTTTGACCATTGTATCATACTATAGTATAACCCAATCAAAACCTATCCAAGTACATCAAACCACATAAGGTCCCACATAGGAACCCATCCAAGTAATCCACTAGTACTTTATATGACACATCTCTTAGATGCCTAATAATCACCAACATAGTATGCATGTCTTTACTCAACACTCAAAATTCTATCAAATCTAATGTTGACTTGTACAACCATCGATGACTGATTGAAAGCCAATATGAAATATCTTCCCCCTTATTGGGTAAGAGGTGAGAAGTTTTGTAACATAAAAACAAATTTAAACTAATCTATCTTCTCCTGAACAATCATATCAATATACTAAAAGAAAATCAAAACTAAAATTAAAGTACACAAAACAAAAATTTCTATCCTAGTAGTGAACCCATACTCCAAGTGAATAATGAACTAGAGAAGGGAAATTATCCTCAAACCTCCATGGATCTTCCAAACCCCAGTAAGATGCTCATAGTTTATCAATCAAGGGAATCCAAGGGGACCTGTAAAGGATAATGGATACATTGATAACACAAGCAAGAAGTGACAGTGTGGAAATTGTCATTTGGAAGGTGTCAATTTTGACTGAAAATGCACCTTTATACATTAGTTTCATTATATTAGTTACAAAAACCATATAAGGATACTTAAAATTTAAAAATTAACCATTCTATTGTGTCTAAAATGTTTGAAAACCTATAAATCATTTGGTCACATGACTATCTTCAAACAAAATAATGATTTGTCAAAAATTTACGTCAAGAAGTCATAAATACACCCTTATATCACTGATTTGATCAAAAATTAATTGAAGGGGATTTGAAACCTAGACCTCCCCAACTTCCAAGTTCTTTAAAAAATTATTTTCACCAATTCCTCTACAAGCAATTATGAAATGTAAATGGAAGTTATTCTATTTGAACTTTATTACTCTAGTTGTCAAATAAAATAAAATAAATTCCAACATGTCAAATTAATTCACTTAATAAAATTCCAGCATGTAAAAATTTGATTTCATGCTTTGAGGGACCCATTTAATGTTGACTTACGGAAATAAATATAAGTTTCAAACCTGTGCATTAGACTTGTTCACTATTGGAAGACACTGATGATGTTTAAATTGAATTTTACACTTTCAATTTCTATAGAACATACTAGAACCCTACGAGCCAGATTGATATAAAATGGATGTCATTTTCAACATCATTTATCACCATTACACAATTTTTTTGGTGATTAATTCAATGAAATTATGTGTTGTTACTAAGCAAATTGGTTACCACAATGGAAGAGGGAAGTGAACTTGTGTTGGAATCTTTAATAAATTATTCATATATTTTCACCTTTTACTTTGCACCATCTTCTACAAGATTTAAAACACCATACATGTAGGATTTGAAATATATTGTCTCCAAAATAAAATCATAAATCCTTCAAAATTATTCAAAAATTCCATACAAGTTCCCAAAATAATATTCTAAATTAATTTGTAGGAGTTTATAGATTCATTTGGGGGATAGATTTTATAGAGGTTGAAAGCAACATGAATGAACTTGTCTTATAAAACTGATGCCATATAGTTTATGCAATAATTTAATAAAATTTTAAGGGTATATAAAAAATTAAATTTATTTAAAACTTCATACCTTCATACAGATGTAATCTAGTCACCATACTTTTGCATGTATTGGCTTCCATTATTCTTTTTCTTCCTCCCTTTTTTTGATAACAATGTCTTCAATTTTCCATTACTACAACTGAGATACTGAATTTCTTCTATCCTCCTTTACAATCAAGATTTATTCCTATAGCTCTGATACTAATGATAGCTTAGGGGGGAATGGTGCAAACTTGAAGAAATTACATGGTAAATAAAATATTTAACAAAAATATTTTATTCTATTCATTAGAGATAGTTTTATAATGACAATGAAAGCATATAAATATTTCACAGGAAGGTATAACTATCTTACAGGTTTCAAATAACCTGAATAAAAAAAAGTAATTAATCTAATATAATAAATAAACTAAGTAAACTAAGCAACTTTGGATCATAAACCCAATAGATGCATCACTACTTGGGATGAGTTGGGGGAGTTGTTTACTCAAAGATTTAAAGATAAAAGTGATCATACATCAATCATACATTAGTTGAATTTTTTCCAAAGAGGGCATAAATAATCCATGCATGACTTCAATGAGATGTTTCAAAGAACATGGAATAGGTTTCCACCTTCCATGAGACCCCCTATAAGTTTTTTTTCCCAAAATACTTAAGAGATATTGGGATGGATATAGTTGTCATGTTGTAGTCCATGGGCTAATATACTTTACTTGAGGCTTATGATATATCCATTAGAGATAAGAATGGTTTGATTCAATCCAAAAATCTTCCTCCAAAATCCTCAATGCCTATCTTTCCTAACATGTATACTCCAAGTCTTGTTCTAATTCTAAGTTCAAGCAACAAGTCTAGAGCTGCCCCAAAGAAATCAGATGATGTCATTGATTTGGATGCAAAGTGTAAGGCCTTAAAAGCTCAAATTAGGAAACTAAATAAAAAATTGGGAGCTCATAAAAAACCATACTATTACCCTCCCTAATAAAATATATTTCCACCGCAATATAATAGTCAAGGGAGGGGACAAGGTTGGCCTACTTTCAATAGGCCACCCAATGCCTATAATCCAAATTTTACTCCTAACACAAGAGCCATGGTTCCATTACATAGTAACTTGGTTCAAGGAGAAGAATGTTAGTCTCAAGGATAATACATGAATTCATATTAAGGTGAAGGTTAGGCTTTGGTAGATTAAGGAGGGACTACTCCTTAATTGATAGAAGAAGATGAGAGTTTCATTCTAGTAGAATCAAATGGAGAGTCTAGTAATCAAGGATCAAGGTTCATGAACTTCCAAACAAAGGATACATTTGTCTTGAATCAAAGTAATTTAGTTGCATCCAAAATAAGGTTAAAAATAATATATTTTAAAGATGTTCAAGATGTGGATCCAAGTCCAAAAAATACTCCTCCAAAGCAACAAGGTATGAATATAAATGTGGCAACCTCTACAAGTCCTACACATCTTCAAAACCAGAACTTGAGAAGGGTGATTCAATCTTCATTGCATTAAGATCAAGATAATTCATTGACTTCAAGAATAAAAGAAAAGGTTAGTGTCTCTCCTTCTAATATCATTAACTCTTTGAATAACACTAAAACATCCATATCCATTTGGGATGCAATCCACATGCTTGATCAAAAAGAGCTACTTCAAGAGCAACTGTCCCAAATCTATATCATTCCCTAACTAGTCAAGCATGATGGTGTAGCCCTAAAAAATGCACCTACTCATATTTTTTAACCCTCCACCAAATCTGAATATCCCCCACCTTTCTATCCCACCCTCATTGTGGGATATAAAATAGTTCATAATTGCATTATGGATAGTGGGATAAGAACTTCAGTTATGCCCAAACTAGTTACAAACAAGTTGGGATTGAAATATGAGAACTATAGTAAAGTATTTTTTATAGATTGATGGGACTAGCTAAATCATTATGACTTGTCAAAGTTTATAAGGTATTCTTGCATGATTATCAAAGATTTCCAATTTTACAAGACATAGTGGTGGTAGATTTGCCTACACATTTTACTATTTGTCTATCAAGAGACTTCACCTCCAAGATAGGAGGATATTTTTATATTGATTGGTCCTTATTGGACTTTATAATAAGGTATGGAGAAAAGGTGACTATAAGAACATAACCATTGTCCAAGCTCTACATTGAACCATATGTGAAAGCAAGTTCTAATTTGAATTATACCATCCATGAGAAAAAAAGAACATGTCATAGATGATGAAGCATCTTCCAAACTTGAAGGTATATCTGATCTCTTTCTAGATGAGTATGGTTTTGACACTTAAGAGTATGATCCATATAATTTTATTTAAGAGACAAGTCCTGACACATATATCATTCATGATGAACGTGATGAACATTCTGAGGTAAGCCTTGATGGTCCTCTTTAATAAGATACATATAAGGAAACTATTATCTTCACATAGATGATGATGATTAATTTCAAAGTGTGATAGATCATATGGATGTCAAATATGGTGAAATTATGCCTAATAAAAATGAATAGGTTCATGGATGTGATAGTTATGAAGAATATGATGATTTATGGTAGAAGTTTCATGCTATAGTACAAGAGTTTGAGAAAGTGAGTAAGGCAACATTCCCTCAAAATAAGAATGATTTTGAGAGTGAGGTGATTTTTAGACCTAAAGAACATGACAAAGAGGTTCAAATCACTTTCAATTAGGATGTATTATTATGAGAGTTTAATTAGACCAAGGCAAAAGTTTGTGTGGTTAAAGAGTAGCCTAGGCCTCAGTATGATGTTGAGTCACTTGTAGACATCATGGGCCAATAATAAGACAAGCATGAGATCTCTAAACATCAATCACATCATGATCTAGTTGAAGGTGAAATTGACCAAGGTTTCATGGTTTGTAAAAATCAAGTTTAAAAACATCAAATGAGTATGGATGAGATCAAGAAGGTTCCATTGTCAATAAGACCTAAAGAGGAGCTAAAAGGAACTTTCAAAGAAGTTTCAATTTGTCAATTTGTAGCTAAAAACTCTCCTATGAGTGGTAAGTTATTTGATCACCTTCACAAGTAATTTTTAAAAAAATAATCCATCATATGGTGAATTAATCTCATGGAGTAGATGTGACTCAAGAAACATCATTTTTGATCCTGGTTGAATCAAGAGGAAGTGTTTCATCACCTCAAACATGTTTTATACATATTAGGTTAGGTGTGTTATTTTGAGTATTTGTTGTGTGTTTTCCATAAGTTATTTGTAGCATAGTGTGTGTTTCCTTCTTGTTGTGTGTTTTGTGTGAGTTTGAAAGATTTGGAAGGCATTTCACAATTGATTATGGTATAAGAATGACTACATATCTAAATTGAAGGAGAAGGTTACTGGTCTGTTAGCATTACAGGCATACTATCCCTATGAATCACCAAGAATGTTGACCAAATTTTGACCCCAAGTCAAAATTGGTCACTCTCTATAGGTTGAAACTTCATAGGGTTGTAAATTTTTTTTCATGGTCTCAAGTGGTTTTTAATAGTTGTATATGGTCATATGTGTCCTCATCTAGTCTTGTCTAGGTTATGGTCTTATGTTCACTTATCTAGTCCTATGATCAATCTCAAGGTCTTGGAATGGTCAAAAAAATTCAAAGGTTTAGTTTGGTTCAATTTCATTTAAAAAAGTTATTTGTATGTCATTAAATGACATGTTACCATGCACTAACATTTATTTGTTTCTTATTGCAAAAAAACCTATTTTGGCCACTTTTTAGCCCATATAAAAGAGTTAGACATGCCATTACAAGAAGAGACCATTTAAATAAGATTTAAAACATTCCTATTGTCATAAATAAGTTAGATAAGGTTCAAGAATAGTCATATTCTGATAAAATATACAATTCAATGCCTAATATTGGCAAAATGACACTTTACAAGCACTTGTACAACCTTGTAAGATTAGTTTTTAGTTAAAAATGGTTTTTAAATGTCCCTTGGGATCCCTCATATCATTTTATATCTTTGGACCAAAATTTTTAGGTCTAATTAACACTCCATACATCTTTTCACTTCCATCACTACCTTTATAAGCTTAAGAAGGCAAATTTGCATTGAATGGTATGGCCAGGAGAGAAAGAGTTAGGAGAAGAAACTTTTCCACTTTTATGGGTTCAAGTAATATTAAATTAAATGGAATTGGTTTGAATAATGGTGGATGGGATGATAAAATTCTTATCCTAGAATTTTTGATACATTCAACTCAGTTAGGTGAGTTGAATGGGATGATAAAATGCTTATCCTAAGATTTTTGATACATTGAGAAAGTGACAAGGATTTTGTGTAGTATTTTTACAAGGTTGAGAGGTTAAAGAACTTAAAGAATGGCTCTTGGTAACCCTAAGCAATCAAGTAGAGACCTATAGGCCCCCAATCATGTAGGTCCTCATTTGGAAATCCTATCTAAACCTCAGACCATGATTAAATACCTACAAGAGTAATCTCAATAATTATGGAAACATAAAAAATATTTTTAGATAGATAATTTCATAACCCTTGAAGAAATACTGAGCTACTTAGACAATGAAGGTCAAATAGATTGACTTGATAGTCTAAGAGACCACCTACAGGTAGATAAGAACAAACTAGTCTTGAGATTGAGTAAAGAAAGAGATTAGGTGTTTTAAACCTAATTTAAGAATTCATACAAGGTCAAGTTCATTTAGGAATCCATTGGTATAGAATATGAGATCCTAAAACACCTAATACAGTGAAAAACCCTAATAAACACTTACAACCATAACTCAAAGGTATAGGGTAAAGTTCATATAATGAGAGGAGAAGAGGAATTGAGAAATGATTTGAACCCATAAAGACTTAAAATAAGTTTCAAATAACATTTAAAGGGATACTAGTGTAGTAGATGAAGTGTCAAACTCCAACACACAGTCATGATACCTAATAAACACCTACAAGCTGCTAATATCATAGACTAATCTTAGGCCTAAAAGGTGAAGAACAAAGATGTAAATGGAGTAATAAATCCTATTTATATATTAAAAAATATTTCATAAGGTCATTTTGATACCAAAAGGAAACATAAATATTGACCAAACTGAGTTTAACTCTATACACAGTTAGGGATAAGCTACAAGCCTGCCTTAGGTGAGTTTTTTATTAGATTAGAGAGTGAGGATTGTGAATAAGTATGAGAGGGAGAAAGGTAATTTTGAAAAGGTTTAAATTTTAATTTATATCCTATATAATCCATATACCTAATGGTAATATGAGAAAATGACCAAAATTCTATCTAGACCTAATGCTAGGGTGCACATAGGCCTATAGTCTATTCTTAGGTGAGTTTGGTGTTTTGAGGTTTTTTTAGGCATAATAATGATTTTAAAATTGGTATATAACATATTAATTACTGGATTAATAAATTCATGATCCCATAAAGGTCATACCAATAGTGGACATAACCACTATTTTATCTTAGACTTGACCCACTCCTTTGGTAAGGGGCAATCAATAGACTTAGGGGTCCAATTGAGCTCAAAGGCACAAAATAAGTTTATAGACATCATTATAGGCTATTTAGTAAAAATAAAAACATTAAAAATTCTCCATACATTCTAAGGTGGTAACACAACTCAAAATTTCCATCTAGATGCCCTTGAGGGCTAGTAAGAAGAAAATAGGACTAAACCCCAAACACCCTAACCAATAAGAATAAAATGGGGTAAAAAATAATTAAAAAGAATTTATAATCACTTAAATGTATGTTTCATAGTTTTATTACTCTAAAAATAGTGGGAATGAGTTTTAAGACCCATAATTGAAAGTAGACCTCTCTCTAGCCTTAAGAACGCTAAACATGCCACATGAAGAACTTCATATGCTCATACTATATATAAAACTTTGAATAGGAGTATAAGACATTTGGGATAGTTTAAGGGGTAAAATAAGGAGGTTTTTAAATTGGAAGGATTCCATTTAATTTTATTTCTTTATGAATAATCGTTAAGACCCAAAATAGGTCTTAAACATCTTTTAAACCCTGATAGTGACCAGTCATGGACAAAAGACCTCAAATGCACATATAATGACATATTTTTAGGAATATAATGAGGTTATGAACATGTATTTTGATGCTAACATCACTTGTATGGATTTTCATAAATACCCTATATTTTCATGTGTTTGGTGTTTTATAGGTTTTATGTGAAGGGGAGAGATTCTAAATCATGGGATGAGGTAATTTGGGAGTTTTAATATCAATTAAATTCCAAAAACAAGCATAATATATTATGGAGGTGATAAAACTAGACCCATTTTCCAAGGTAGTCTGAAATAAGCTCAAAATGAGACCAGGTGATAAGGCCATTTCTTGACTTGCATAGTTCCACATGGTCTCATGATATGAAAATTGATATGGATGTTGGTGATGGCATATGGAAATTGAATCACATGAATTTTGGTGATTTCACACATTTGGAATAAGTATGGAGCAAGAAAATAGGGTCCTAGGCAAGGAGGCCTAATTCAAGAGAGAGAAAGGTAGAAAAGATGAACCTCTATTTAAAATATGAAGATGAAATTTATTATGGAGATATAAGTATATAAAAGGTCTTATAATATTCCCTTATTTTTTCAAGATCATCCATACAAATCCTTGCATACAAAGGTTTACATGTTTTTAGGGTTATAAGGAAACTAGGCCTAATGAGAGATTAAGGAACAAAATGAGTTATTAGGAGTTATTGAAGGAACCAAAATGGTTTTTTTAAGACCTAATAACATATTTTAATACCATTCATATATTTTTTATGATCTGAAGAAGATGCACTTGAGTTTTAAGCCACTTAGACCAAACTAGGTGTGGGAAATGAAGAGTTACAAGATACCGATACATAAGAATGATGGAATTCCAGGATAGAGGAGTTTATTAAGGCATGGAATATGTTAAATTAGTTTTATTTTATTATTTTAATATTATTTAATTATTTTAATGTCCATTTTTCACTTCTTTCATGTAAGGAAGGGCAATTTTCAAGAAGCTAGTCAAGGTGTCAAGCCAATTTGTAATCTCTATGCCACTTGGAAGGCTGAATCTACTTCAAGAGTGAGAAACATGTAATTTTGTTGTCTATTTGGACTTTCTCATAACTACCCTTATGGTTTTAACTCATGGAAACTTGTTAAACTTCTCCTATTATTCACCTCTCTCTCTCTCTCTCTCTCTCTCTCTCTCTCTCTCTCTCTCTCCACCATTCTCTATATAAACAACCACTTTTGGATAATTTTTTAGAAACCACACATATTATGATGAATCCCTAATAGTTTGAGTACCTTTGAATAAATATTTAGATCTGCTTTTTATTTCATAACTTCTTGTCTAAGTTTGTCAAGTATTTTATGTTGAATGACAAGTTATAATCTTCTATCATTATGTTTAATTTACTCTATCATGTTTTGTGCACTTATTCTACTCTCTAACAGGTCACATGAAGTGTATTAGTGTATTTGTATATATTTAAGTGTAAAATAATGCATTAGTTTATAAAATCATACCTCTTGTTCATCCACCTTGAAGAAGTGCATTGCATATCACCTTCATGTTCGAAATACTTATATTAGATAAATCTAAGATGTTGAAGTCAGTTTTGTGAATCATATTTCATATTTAAGTACATGGTAATCTAGTGGAGATTGAACTTATGTATAATCTCATTAAGATAGGTTTCTTTCATGTTCTATATATCCCTTTTCATTCCAATAGGCTAGTAGTATAGGTGATAAGTTATCAAAGACAAATCTAGGGAGCTAGCCATTCAATCTAGAGGTTCACTCCTATTATAGGAAACCCATAGGCCTAGGGGTAATCTAATGTTTCACTCAATTTGGATAAGGTTTTAACTACCTCTCCAAGGATGCAAAATTGAGTGACAAAAATTACACAATGAACACCATTTTATACTACTCATGTATAACGTAGTTTATAAGTTACTATGGATTCTAAGTATACATGATTTACACAACATCATATGGGCTATGATGATAATGAGGAATATAATTTATCATGTGATCATATCTTAGATTTTGATATAGGTACAAATGTCATTAATCACCATAGTGAGTGAAATTTTCCTTGATCAATCTAGGACCCACATGTGAGCATCCCATTGATACGATCATTGGTTAGTGTGATCATATTTTAAAAATTAAAATAGGGTAATCACACAAATTTAGGGGCCCAAAAAGTGGACAATTTTTTCATTTAATGTAATTTTAACATTTTTTCTTACATAATTTTCAAAACTGCATATGTGAACTTGGCTCATAGGCTAGGTGATTACTGAGCCAAAACCATGTATGTCATATCATTGTTATAATTAAAATCATATACATGTTCCTTAATCTATAAATTACTTACATAGTTAACCCTAAACCTAAACCCTAAACACTAAAAACTTAAACTATAAAATCTAAACCCTAAACCAATTAGGTTCTCACAGCTCAATTTGGCCCAAAACACATCATTGATTACCCCAATTGATTAATTAGCCCAATTTGTGATGATATTAGGGATAATCGAGCCCAAAATCACATTTTGTAGTCATAAATAGGTTCAATGAGCTTAAATTTTCCATAATTTCATTCACGATTGGAACCTATACCCTAAACCTAAAATAGTCATTTTATCCCCAATTAACATCCTTTAGAGAAAGAATTAGGTTCACATGGCTCAATTTGGCCAAAATCATATCATTGATTACCTTGATTAACTAATTAACTTAATTTGTGATGACATTGGGGTTAATTGAGCCCAAAATCATATTATGTAGTCATAAATAGGTTCAATGAGCTGAAATTGGCCCTAATTACCTTCACATTTTGACCTTATACCCTAAATCCTAAACCCTAAACCATAACCCCTAAGTCTTAAGCTTAAAGACCTAAAACCCTAAATCTTAAAGACCTTAAGCAAATCAATCTATTCATAATTAACATCCTTTAGAGTAATAATTAGGTTTATAAGGCTCAATTCAGACCAAATCACATCAATGATTGCCCCACTTGACTAATTGGCTCAATCAATATTGGGGCTAATTGAGCCCAAAATCACATTTTATAGTCACAAATAGAGTCAACAAGATGAAATTAGACCCATTTTCATTCACAATTAGACCCTATGTACCCTAAACCTCAAAGTATAAACCTTAATCCATAATCCCTAAACCATAAACCTTGAATTATAAACCCTAAACCAATCAATCTAGCCCTAATACACATCTTTTAGAGTAAGAATTAGGTTCACAAGGCTTAATTTATCCCAAATTACATAATTGATTTCCCTAATTGACTAATTGGCTCAATCTATGATGAATTAGGGCTAATTGAGCCTAAAATCACATTCTGTAGTCATAAGTAGGTTTAAAAAGTTTAAATTGACCACTTTTCCTTCGTGATTGGACCCTAAACCCTAAACCCTAAATCATATACCAAAAAAATTAAACCTTAGAGCATTAATCATAAAATCTAAAACCTAAACCAATCAATTTATCCTCAATTATCATCCTTTATAATAAGAATTAGGTTAATAGGGCTCAATTTGGCCCAAATTACATCATTTATTGCCCCAATTGAATAATTAGCTCAATCTATGCTAATATTAGGGATAATTGATCTCAAAATCACATTATATAGTCATAAATGGGTTAAATGAGCTTAAATTAGCACTAATTACCTTTGTGATTAGACCCTAAACTTTAAACCCTAAGCACTAAACCTTAAACCCTAAACCCTAAATCGTAAACCATTAACCCTAAACCAATAGATTTAGGCCCAATTAACATCTTTAGAGTAAGAATTATGTTCACATGTCTCAATTTGACCTAAGTCACATCACTTATTACCCTAATTGAATAATTTGCTCAATTTGTGATGATATTGGGGCTAATTGAACCCAAAATCACATTTTATAGTCACAAATAGCTTTAACAAGCTCAAATTTATCCAAATTGCCTTTGTGATTGGACTTTATACCATAAAACCTAAAACATAATCCATAATCCCCAAACCATAAACTCTAATATAATTTATTTATCCACAATTAACATCCTTTAGAGTAATAATTAAGCTTTGGCCCAAATTACATCATTGATTGATCCAATTGACTAATTAGATCAATCTATGTTGACGTTGGAGCTAATTAAACTTAAAATTGCATTCTATAGTCACAAATAGGTTCAACTAGATCAAATCATCCACAATCACTTTCATGATTGGACCCAATACCCAAAAGCCTAAATCATAAACCCCAAAACCTTAAACTTAAAACCTAAACCCTAAATCCTAAAACCCCAAAACTAGAATCTAAACCCTAAAACCATAAAAACCTAAAGCCTAAATCCTAAAGCCTAAACCCTAAGCCAATATATTTATCTAGGTAAATGACATAAATATTATAGTTGGAATTAGGTTTACATTTTTTTGATGTAAAAAACTTTATTGTTAACAACTAACATCGACTAAGGCTATGCATGAAGTTAAATTTTTTTAAAAACATTATAATAACATCAATAATAAGGGATCTCCCCATCCTCATCCTAACCCTTCCCCTACAAGATTTAATACTAAAATATTCATTGAGGACATCCCCCTTCAACTAATTATTAACAAATATAATCCCATTTTCATGGAAGAGGCAAATGAGACAATCTTTAGGGAAGGGTAAGGCTATTTTGATAAATTCAATCCAAAAAACAAAAGACAACTGGAAGAATTCAATGACAAACTCCACAAAGTTGGTATTGGCCTAGGTACCCTAATTAAATAATGGAAATTGATCAATAGAGAAGTTGAGAAGGTGATACAAGTATTTACATAGATAAATGAGGCTGAGGACCCCCAAACAAGCATGGATATGATAAGGTGATGATTCATCACACTCTTAAACCTTCCCCCAAACCCCTCCCTCTGATAAACCTTCCTAAGAAGAACCTAAAAAAGGACCAAAATAAACTAAGGATGATCCTCCTAAAGGACACTATTAAAGGCACATGTAAAAGGACTCAGGAAAGAATTATCAAGGAAAAAAGGACAATGTGGAGGATAAATCCCTCAACAAGGAACTAATGGAAGACATTGTGCCCGCTAAGTAATTTCTTCTTTCTATTTTATCTGTTCAGACTATTGTTCTAGGTCTTTTGATATTCTTTTTGTTTAATTTATAATATGTTTTGTAGCCTTTGGGGATTATTATGTTTTACCTTGCTACTTGATTAACTTTCAGGTTACAAGATCCTTGTAAAACCTACTTATTTACCTAATCAAATAAAAAATCAATAATATGGCCAAATGCATGTCAATTTAATATTAAAATATCCTGCATATGTGGTTATTTTGTGTATGCAATTCTAATGTTTGACATTTCAAACACATGCCTCAAGGATTTGAAATGGATTAGATTCATGAGCCTAAGGCATGAGCCTAAAAAAACATAGTTGAATGTGTGTTTTAACTAAAAATAACAAAATTCAACTTCTGCCATACTAAACAATATGAATTTTATCAAAAAAATTTCTAAAAATATCTCTTCTCTTTCTATATATATATATATATATATTAATTTTTTTATTAATTTAAGGTTTTTATCTATATTTATTTCTAAGTATGTCTTTTTATACCACTATATGATGCAACTATACATTTTTATATTTGTTTATATATCTTTTATTTCATTGATTCAATTTGGATAATAATTATAGGGTTACAAACTAGACCTAATCTATATACATTTTTAAAAAAATCTAATTTTTGAATTTTTTTGAGGTAGTTTTTTTTTTTTTTTTTTTTTGCGGGGGGGGACACTATAAACTATGAATTATTGATCATATTTAAGTGTATATTGAATTTTTAAATTAAAATATTTATTATTATTTTAAAAAAAAAGGTTAGAAACTAGATGATCTTATCAAACTTTCCACCAAAGGCCTTAAAGAAAAAGTAAATGATGTTAAATAAATGATGGGGTGCATAAAATATGATCTACTATGATTTTTATAAAGATAGTAGTACCTCTTCAAATTTATTATGTTTTACCTATTTATACTTGACCATTAATTTTTTTAGTAGTTTAGAAACTAAGCTTGAAATGCTATAATTTATGTTCTTATAACATCTTAAGATTTTGAGTATAGGTGTCTCAAATAATACGTACAAGTTGAGGTTTATTTTTTTTTGGAAAAACATGTCCACTTATGACTCCATTTTGGCCCCCCAATTCAATTCACTTACCTAAAACAAAAAAAAAAAAAAACAAAAGAAAAAAAAATATTCAAACATATAAAATCAAGACCTTTGCATGATATGATTTTCTAGTTATGTGATTAATTTATGTTATTTATCATATACATGGTAGATTACATATCCATGCTCAACACACATGATTTTTAGGTTATACATTAGTATAATTAAATACATACAAATTACATATGATACATGGACATATAGATGTGGTAAAGTCCTTATACTTAGAGGCTACCTTTCTATATTGGCAGCATGCCTACAATGGTGGCATATTCATACACTTTATATATTACATATTTATATGACCATTGCATTGATAATATTGATTTACTTAAATTATTTATACATGCATTGATCTTGATTATACTATTTAGGGTGGTATAATCTATGGATATCATACTTTTGTATGCTTTAATGATGAAGTCACTTACTTATGTAGTCTAACATTGCTTGTTTTAGGAATGTCGATGTTATTATGTGTTACATGGTGTGATCATGGATTGTGTATTACATTATGTGATGATGATGACTACATGTTACATTGTGTTTTCTATGTGTGACAATAATGTGTTACATTTTATGATCCATACATGATTATTAATGGTTATTACACTATCTGAACATTAATATGGGTTAAATTAGGTACTATATTGCTTTTACAAGAGTGAATTAATAGTGTTTTCTCATGGCATAAGTTAGTTGTGTTGAAGATCATCTATTCTATCTCATGGTGATGTTTTCTATGTTGATTCAAAGTAGATTCATGTCTTTAATACTTGTGTACATCATGATGATGACATTGAGTACATATATGTGTGCTTCTATCATGATTTTTGAGCTTATGGTTTCGTGATTACTATCATGCATTATTCTACTTATGTAAAATTACATTATTGATATCATGTATATTTTTCAAGGCTTACTACTAGGTGCTTATGACTACAATGATTATTAATTTGTGGTAAACTTATACATCTATAAGAAATGACACTTGTATGCCTTAGGTTACATGTTTCATATGTGTGTGGATGATCAAATATTTATATGATGACAAATAATCATGTTATCACACATGATTTACATGATTACATATTTTATACATAACATAATGCATATAACTCTTTTATTTTGAGATGAGTGATTCACATGTTTAACCTTTCACCTCAAAATAGGGAATATTAGTGGTATTGTCATAGAGATTCTGAACTTGATAGATAATTGGTTCATATTTTGGGATAAATTACATGATTTAAATGGCACAAATTATGATTCAGATTGGAAAATATTCATAGATTTAAACATATGTGAGACATATGTGGGTAATTTTATAGGAAAAACTAATAAATTATATGACATGATGAGACATATTAAACATACCATATTAAATAATTTATCAAGCTATAGGGATCAAATTAAGAAAGTTATCAAATTTATCATATTAGATAAAGTGACATAAAAATTATGGAATTTTATATCACACTAAGGTATAGATGGATTAGAATTTGGGCCATGGGAGTTGGTCATGCATGCAATTTTATATTTCTATGATGAGATAGATGGTACTATGTAATCACTTTGAATATAAATTATACTTGTAGTGTTTGATTTAGAGTTTTAATTTTTAGTCAAACCTAATGCAGGGTTCTACCTTTTACATACAAACTTGGTATGAGGTTCAAACAAAAGAGTTATTATGTAATTTTACACATCCTTAGGTAACAATCACCCCATTCTCCAAATGAGTTCAACAAAATCCAACTTGGTTCACATACCCACATGTGTATTCATTCCTTAACTTTTATAATTTCAAATAATTTAATGATATAGATTGTTTCATATTTTCTATCATGAGTGGACATTGATTTCTACATGTTTCCTTGTTGGTTTTAGATAGAATAAGTTAGATATTTTGGTGTATACCTGATTTCTACATGTTTCCTTGCTAGTTTCACATAGAATAAGTTAGATATTTTGGTGTATACCTGTTAACATGAAATGTGATTAAATACATGTAACACATTTATTTCTTTTATCTTTTAATCTAGCATTGTTAATACTAGACTAAAAAAGGGGCCTTTATAGAAACATAAAATTGGTATTAAATACTTGAAAAGATCAATTATGACCTATATTTGACATACATGACTTGTGCTTACACATATGAATTTTTCACATCCTTTCCCCTATCCATTTTCCTATTTATTAACTTAACAAACCCAATTTAACATAATTCATATACAATATCTCTCTAGTTTATTCCATAATGCTCTATTATCCTAAGCATATTGTATCCATCTTCCAAATCAATGTTTCTTCCTTATGAGATAGTTTTGTCAATACTTAGATGATGTTGGTTACTGACAACATTTAAATTCACGAAAAATGTCCCAAATTAATCAAATGACTACTTTTCAAACTCAAATTCCTCTCTTGGGTTGGTCCACACATCTTGCATGTTAGTTATGGGGAAATTACCCAAAGAGTCACACACACAAACACACACACCAAAAAAAAAAAAAAAAAAAACCACTTTGAAGGTATTATTCATTTATAAACTACTTAGTCACTACTTTAGAACCACTTTCACATTGAGAAATATATTTTCTCATCATTTAGGCACTATCCAAAAGGATCCAAATATTAAAAATTTCAAAGGAATAGTCCAAAATCTAACTCTAAACATTAATTACAAGGTCAAAATTATATTTTGTCAAGTGTAAAAACCAAAGAAATGCATTGAATTATAGTAAAACATTATTGAGAACACATACACATAGGTGGGAAATTATGTGTGGTTTAATTTCTCTTTAGAAGATTGGAATGTAGGAAACACTTAGACACTTAGTGGAGTGTGGTTGGAATTATCCAACCCTTTTTATAGCCTTTTTTATAAGTAAAATTAAGTGTCAAAAGTGAGGATAGATTTCAAGGAAATAGAAGACAAAATTATAATATACATACAAGATCGAGGGTAAAAAACTACTCAAAAACATCTTGACAAGTAGATGTAGTGATTAGTGGTAGAAAAGATAAGTAAACCACAAAGGGGTAGTTTTGGTACAAAATGGACATATTTGGATGACACATGTCTGAGTGTTTTCTCATAGAATCATGGTAGATTTCTACAGTCAGTCTCCCAAGCTGAATAATCTCTGAGTCATTTTAGACTATTTCAAATATCTATACATAGATAATAAGTAAAAAATAATATAAATAAGCTAAGTACCTTATCCTTTTGTATTTTTATATATTTAATAAGTGTATTAAATCATTTTTTAACATTCATATCTACATAGTTTATGATATATATTATGCAATCTAATTATTATAGTTTTTTCTTATTTAGATCTCCTAAATCTAGAATAACTTAAAAACATATACACATGTTTACCACTTGGGGTTTGAAAGAATAAAAAGAAGATGTTGTAAATTTTAAAAATTTCAAGTTCTTATAGAAGTTCATGATCACACTTGACAATAATTTTTTTTATTAAGTGATCCCCTTGTGTTTATTTTAATGATCTAAGGCTCAGGAGGTGACCCATAATACAACCTACTCAAATACTTTTAAGTGGGTTATGTCTGGAATGAATTTTTGAATGATAAAATTTTAAGAGATGCATTATGCAAAAAAAATAAGGAAATTAAATAATAAAATTGAAAACCAATTTAAAATTATAATATAAAAGTTGTATTATGTTAAGTTCTATACAATATTTTAGAGATTAGATGTAAGGTTTATATGCATTCCCTGACTTCATTATTCTATTACTTATATACCTACAAAAAATAAAAGTGTACATTAATATATAGAGGATGGATTTGAAGCATCAATTGAACTATTGAAGGTTGGTAACAATGGTTTCATAAACAATTCATATGGTGACATCATCAACCATTTTTAATAAAAAATGTGTTCTATAGTGTTGACATTGTAGACACTAGTGAAAGACAAGTTAGATTTTATGGTTAGACATGTGTAAGCTAATAAAATTAGCACAAGGATAGATAAGAAACAAATAATAATTACATTATGATATAGTGACCTAGATCCTATTGGATCAATCACCCCTCATTGAACATTAATGGTCCCCATTATATTTAGTTGTGATAAGAGACATGGAAATAATTTTACAAACTGCACTTTTGCAAACCATTTTCCCTGGAAAAGAACTTGAATTTATTTGATGATTAGGAAGAGAGGGATATATTTTTGACATGTACAATTGACATTTATATCAATGAATTAATGAAATTATGTGGGAATGTTGAATCTTGATGGATATCTATTTGATGAAGATTCTCTACCACATTTGAAGTATCCATCAAAGGTGGAAAGCAATGGATCAAGATATATACATTGAATATTGGATGAAACCAAGGATAAGAAGGAAAATTAAACTCAAAGTAATTTTATCTTAATTAATTGGTGATGGTGTAGGGATCATAACAATGTGGAAAAAGATTATGGTAAGATCCTATCAATCTTTCCTTCTACAGGTGTAGCTAGACTTGATCACTAACCTAGAAGGTGTGTGATGTTCAATGCTTGTCATGACACTATTTTTACCTATAATTAGACTACTACATAATGGTTTTAACTTTATATTAAATTTTCTTAATTAATTAAAAACATTTTTAAAGTTACATTTGAGTTGGAGTTTTTTTATGGAATAATAGGATAAATTATGTCAATGGGTGCCAGAGGTTGGAAACCCAAGTAGATGTGAAAAGGGCTATGTGTGGTATAGTTGTGTAAATATATGTTGTATATTTTTTGAATAAAAGGAAAATTTTCATTCCAAGTGTGTTTATTTTTTTGAGTTATAAACCCTAAAGAGATGCACTATCATCCCATTTACCACTTCCATTATCCATTTGTCTATAAATGGAATGAAGTAGACTTGTTCAACTTTGTGTCAAGAATAGATGAAAGTGATTTATAAACCATTTATCAATAACCTTATGTATCTATCAGATAATATATTTTTGGAGAATCAAAATTGTATCCAAATAGGCTAAAAGTATATATGAGTTATTTCTAGAGTCAAGATTTATTTCGTACAAGATACTAGAATTTCCATATTTCAGAATATATCAATGAATACATAAACATAATAATTTTAATGCTTAGTAATATGGAATATTGAGAGAAATTATATGGAAAAATATTCCCATAGTATAATTGGAATTGATATAGGTGTGTGAAAACCTTTATTTTTGTTGTCTGGTTTAGAAATTGCGCATGTGATACAAGCCTTGATGTATTTGGAAACATAGAACCCGAGGTAAAACCAAAATAAACACTTATGCAAAATTTTAAGATTATTTTCAACTTAAAAATGTCTCACAAATTTATTTAAATGAGCCTCACATATTATTTTTTTCATCTTTTATTCATGTAGAACACACAAGTGTCAAAGGTGATATATGAGTCCATCTTGCAATTAAAGTATGGAACTGAATTATTGCAAAATAATTCATAACAAATATCCTTGAAATTAATGTAAAATAAATATAAGTATGACCATGTCCTATTTTCATGTCTACATGCATCAAGTAAATAAATAAGAGATTGAATTGCTATATGGGTTAGATAATTTGTGAATTGATTGGAACTTACCTTTCTATGCTTGATATCTAGATGGAACTACTAAAGATAAGAAAACCATTTTTGACATCGCTCTTTATATATATTTTTTAGTAAACAAGAATTGAAAAAAATTATGGTGTGTGTGGACCATAATATCCTTTCCCAAGATATAATACTCCTAATGCTTGCATGCCTAAACAATAGAATAAAGCTCATGATCATATGCTTGGTAGTTTTTTACTGGCGAGGTGAAGGTTTCACTGTGGTAAGAAAATGGGTGAACATATTGAGTGAGGAATAATCCAAGTGTATAATATGATGAATTTATTTTCATCTCAAATGTTATATAAAGATTAAATATTGCAAGTGATACTATGGAAAAACATTCACATTTTAGTTCCTCAAATGCTTTCTATTGAGAAACTAACCACATGAACTTTGGTTTAGTTGCTACCTTTGGTAATTTGGTTTGTAGGAAAAGTAACATGAGAAAAATAATTAAAAATATCTTGTAGAAATTTTATAATCCTAATAATATATAGAGCTCTATGATATTCTTTGGTTGTGGGCATTCCTAGATGAATTGAATCTTGTTCGAGTCCATGTGCATCTACTATGTATCACATATACTTATCTCCTCGGAAAATAAAACTTTTTATATGTTTTCATATAACTTATGATTCCAAAAGGTTCAAAAACTTTATTTATATGGTTCAAATTCTCATCCCATGTTTTTTTAAGATTAATATGTTGTAATTATAATCTAAAATAATGAAGTGGTGAATAGACTAAACATATCATTCATCATCCATATGAATGTAGTTGGATCATTAGTTAAGCTGAAGGGAATGAATAACCATTCAAATAAACCTTATTTTTACTTTAAGGATATATTAAAAATTTATGTAGGTTCCACATGAATATGATGATACCTATAATTAAGATAAATTTCAATAAATAATTTTACATGGCAAAAATTGTCTAGAAAGTGCTCAATAAAAAAATATTTTTGGATAAACTGTGTGCAATATTCTTACCTCAATTTTTTGAATCATACCATATGATAAATCATCACAAAGAAAAATAATGTGGTAACAACATAAATTTGGTTGCCTATATTTATCTATGGTGTTAAGCATAAAACTATAAAAACTAGTTGTCTAAAAAAACTAGCTATTTGGAAAAAGGAAAAAAGTAGTTTAAATATTATTTAGATTTTATAATAATATATTTATATTTTTCAAAATTTAATTAGAATAGGAAATTTTTTTATTAATAATTTAGTTTGGATTTTTTTCCTTTTTCCAAATATCTAGATGTTTGAAACAACTATTTTTTAACAATGGTATGCTTGACACCATGGATCGATATAGGTAGCCAAACTTATATTGTTAACACATTAGTTTTATCCCTAATTATGGATCATAGGTTATGACTCAAAATGTCTAGAGAAAAATATTGCACAAAATTGATCCAAAAATCATTTTTTATTTCATGGATTATGAAAACATAAATTTTATAAATTCTTAAATCCTTTGAAGAGGTTAGGGGTTTCTTGCCATGATATTGTTAAGTGATTTGGAATCGATGTAAAATATACATTTTATTTCCTTATTTGGCACACACAATTAGACTTTCATAAGGCAATGAACTAGGCATTATATATCCTTTATCTAAAAGGTCATGGATATTGATCTCCTCTTTATTTAGAAATGATCTATGATATAAAGAGGCATTAGGTAGAGTTACGTGTGTGGGAACTTCCGTTGGTGTCTGAAGGACATCCTTGTATTATTTAAACTTATGGTTCAATTTTAAGGTCTTTGTTATTTTTGGAGGAAATGTGATATGAAGTGGTGTTGCAATAATGTTCTTACATTAATATATCACCATCAAAAACA
Organism: Torreya grandis; assembly: GCA_037957365.1. NCBI lineage: Eukaryota > Viridiplantae > Streptophyta > Pinopsida > Cupressales > Taxaceae > Torreya > Torreya grandis. Next base: position 2,532,005 of record JARHVA010001503.1, read on the forward strand.
CAACATTTTTACTATAAATAATTAGAGTTTTGCACTATTTGGTGCTAATGAGTGATACCTTAAGATTTATTTATGGTATATGGTATGTATTATCATCAACATATATGACAAAATTTATATGATTTTACTCATAGAATACATGTTGATGGTAAATATATGGTTTTCCATGTAAAAAATAACATACTTATAATGGAGTGACATCACAAAGGACTATATCATTAAAATTATTTATGTTATAAAAAAATTAAAATTATTGAGTGACACATTTATTATATTATACACTTAAACCATCTAATGAATTATGGTTTAGAGTTAGATTATAGTGGAAAGTTTAATTGGAAAACTTCTTTAGGAAATATTAGGTTCTTTAGAATTCCATTGTCAATGATTAAGTGTACCATTAGAGCATTGATCCACATTTAGATTGTAACAATCATTCCACTTCATCTAGTTTTGTAGGTAGATTAGAGATGTTTGTGGTACTAAAAATGGTACTAGGTTCAAATTCCATGATTTACTTACCCATGTCCCATGTCATAGTGATTTTACCCACTACTTGAAGTTGTGAAAGTAAAGTTTTCCTAGTGTAGAATCATCATTAGTGTGACTACTAGAGTTGTGAACTAAACACCACTTTATAGTCTTGGTCTGCTTGTTCTATTCATTTGGTGAATGTTGCTTCTTCTATGGATGCTGTTGAGAGCCATTTTATTGGTTTGGAATTCTAATTGGAAGGATTAGACTATTGTTTGGCCTAAGACTTGGAATCTTCTGTATTAGTCTTGAACATGTCCTTTGCTTTAAAATTTCACAAAAATATGTAGGTTTATAAAATTAAAGAGATCTATAATAAATGCATATTTAATTGTATGTGTGGTGTCAATCTTGATATATACTTCAATACAAAGTTTTTATCTAATTTATATACACTTAGTTTGGACATCAAAGTATGAAATGCATTTTTTTTATTTTTGAACAAACTGATCTCTACCTTGGCACACCTGAGAAAATTGATGTATTAGTCACCATTGTTTCAAAAAGTGTAATATGTATAAACCCATTCCATGCATCTAATTTAACTACATATTCAAGGTTTTCATGTGTAGTTCATTACTTATTCTACCATTTATTTACTAATAAATAAACATTTATAATAATGAATGCAATATTCTCTTGGTTAGATAAATGATTAATAATGTAATATGGACAATTTAGGTTAAGCCAAAGTTTTAAGGCATTTGAATCTATTTTGTCTTAAAATATAGGGATGCTTAGAATGAATTGTAAATTGTATGGAATTTGACCACCAAATAGTCAATGTGAATTAGAGGTGTTGGAATAATTTCTATGCTTTAAAATTAGTGAGTAATGATAACAAATATTTTATCTTTCATGCACATGGTATTCTTCCAAATCTTGTTGCCTTCTTTTATTGCATCTTCTATCATTTCTTGGAAACGTTTTGAAGTTGTCATCTTTGAGGATTTGTCTCCCATATAAGGATGTGTAGGAAGGTATGAATAAGGGTCACAAGTCTTGAACCCTAAATTCCTATATTTATACCTTAGTTTAAGGGGAATACAAAAAAATATGAAGATCAAAGACACCAAAATACCACTTAGAAATCATATGAAGTGTATATGCTCTAATATCAATAATCTAGGCCCTAAGAGGAGACTAGTGGAAAACCTAACTAAATGGATCTATTGGGGTCATGTGTGGAAGTAATTTTTTAATGATAAAGGTTTTAGACATGTAGAATGGAAAAGAACAAATCATAGAAGATAATTGAAAAAAAATGTATAAATATTAATTTTTTTGTCTTATGCTAAGTTTTGTATAATATCTAAGAGATAAAATGTATGGTGTGTATATAATTTTTAACTTAATTTTTGTCTTCCTTATCCACCTAATGATAATAAAAGTGTACATTAATATATAAATGAGAGAGATGAAGCATCAACTGAACCATCACAAAGGTTGGTAACAACTAATTCATAACTAATGAGTGTGTTGACATCATCAACCATCATTATTGATAAACTATGTGCTATAACATTGACACTGTAATGTTGTGAAATAATGTTAAATATGAGTTAGATCTTGTATTTTGAAACATGGATGTTGAAATTGATGTAAAATTTGATGATGTTAGTACAAGGCTAGATAAGTACTACCCAATAATTATAGTATGATATAGTGACTATGATCTTCCTAAATTAGTCAATCGACCCAAAATTACTCTAAATTTATTCTATGTGCATGAAAATTGAATGTATGGTTGTGTTGATCAACTCAATAAAAAAAGTAAAACAATCGACTCATTTTCAACAAATCATATTTATTTGAATATTACATTTAATTTTCTATATAACTACAAGTTTTTTAAAAGTGCCAATGGAATCGCCTATCAATTTATACTTGCATGGTGATTTTTACAAATATTAGGTAATGAAATTACACTTTTCATCTAGGATTTGCTTATAAATTATATAAAATTAGTGGTCTATTATTAAAATTATCCCTAAAGTGTATATTATGATCATCATAGAGATAAAGGGAATTAATTAAATAGATGCATTTTGTTGAAGTGTATGATCCAATATATCATAAAAAACAACCGAATTATGATATAATGAGAAATACAAAATTTCAATAGATTTATAGCCCCTATAAATCAACATATATAAATATTGAAAAATATTCTTCCATATCATACCAAATGTAAAGATAAAAATATCAATGTAAATACAATTTATGAGTGAAACAAGAGCTATAACATAGTTCCATTTTATTATTGCTAGCATCCAATAGATGAGTTTTTGGCATAATCAAAGAAAAAAAGAAAAAAAAAGATCTCAACCCAAATTGTGTTTGATGAGAGAGAGATTATATTTAATAGTTCATACAATGGTCATTTTCCATTAGATATTTCATAGATGTTAGATAAAATAATTTTATAATGGTTTAAGTTTGTTTTTTTTCATTGATGAACTCATTTATAGCCTTGGATTTTGTGAAGAGGATCTAACTTATATAGAAAAAAATAACAAAGGAAATGATGGGATGCCTTAGGAACACATAGGACATGTGATTTTATCTAAATAAGCAGGTCCAAATAAAGTTTAAATATTATTTTAAATAAAACCTATTAATCAATCATATATCATGTTATTTATTTGAATTTAGATACATTAAAATATATTTGTTGTTAATCAATTCATGAAATTGAGGCACAAAAAACAATTAGTAACAATTCATAGAGACTAATAGTTTCCAAGAGAAAAACATGAGAAGTTACTCTCAAGAAGATCTAAAAATTCAAAATCCAAATTTAATATTCAAACTAAGGAATAAAAAGTTCCAATTTGTAAATCCAATCCAAGAAGAGTATATATGGTCTCAAAAAAAAATACAATATCTACAAGCTTAATTGAGACTAAGAAATCGATGACATATGCATGTGATACATTTACAAAGACTCACACACATAGATGAATTTTTAGAGGATGATTTTGTAAAAGATGGATTATTGTGGCTTGAATCCTAGACACCTCTAAGATATATTATGTTTTGTACTCCATATTATGATTATGTTATTATTTAGTTTTTTTTTATTACATATGTATGTTTGTTTTTCTTTACTTCACTATTCCTTTGGATCCTTTACAAATATTTTTTCATAGTTGTACTTACCTTGATTATTTTCTATCTCCTTTTCTAATTTGACTTACGTTTTTTTTTCATTTGATTATTATATTGTTGCTTTCTTTATAATTTCTCTTCATATTCTTGTGTGTGTCATCAATTACTTCATTCATTATTTTTCAGTGTGGTTTAAAATTCTTTAGTGTTATCTAACTTTTTAAATCACAGTTTGATTATTTCATTTATCTTTCTAATTTAACCTTCCTTATATGTGACTTTCTAATTTATCTCCAATGTTTTTTTTCCTTTTATTGTTCATTATTATTCTCTCTTATTAATATATTGGTTGATTGGTTGTGAGATGAGCATGTCTTCTTTATTGACATTCCTCTATCACTCTTAGTGGATTCATAATCCAAAAAAACATTATTTAAATGACTTTCATACATATATTAACACCCAAAATCAGATATACTTAATTTTTGTAACATAAAATTTATTCTACAACACTAAAATCCTCCATTATAAAAAATTAACCCCACATTGGTTGGTAAGCTTGGTCCATAACAATATATAAACCCAATGCACCATGATATTTATTCAAATGGGGATGATATTAAAATGGAAGTGACATTAATAATTTAGAAACTCATATTTAGTATTAAAAACTAAAAAATGTGTAATTTTACCAATCTCCAACATATTTGACTTATACTCACATATGACTATTGTTCACATTTTTTTAGCCATGTTGACATTTTGGCTTCCTAGGCCAAAATGTAACCCCTGCCATAAAAAAATTGACTATTGCATCAACTTAACTTTCAAACGAGATCTTATGTAAGTAATTTATCAAATTTTAAGATAACTTTAGGGATGTTAAGGTTATTTTAGAGAAGTTAAATTATAATTCATACTGTACTCTAGGAATTTGACTCAAGAGAGGATGGTTAGTATGGTGTTAGTTCCAAAATGAAAACAAAATGAGATAAACACACTAATAACATAAAATCTCTAGGAATAGACACTATGGAGAGCTTAGTTAACAAAATCAAATGACAACACAACTAAAAATCAAGGAATGAAAATACAAAAATTTCTTCACCTTCCTTGGATGCTCCAAATACCTTTGTAGTAGTGGCTTTCTCGGCTTGTGCTCATGAAGTCTTCATCAAAGGAGGCTTGGTTATCTCCTCTTCTCCTTGGCACCTTTATCTTGTGGCTTAGCTTGGCCTAGCATCAATTTGGCATGGTAACACTAGTATCAATGGATTATTGAAGATATTTGTGCATTATAACCTTGCATCAAAATAACTTAGAAATGATGTTCATGCCCTCTTTATTTATAGATTGTTGAGAATGTCTAGAATCAACCTGAATCTTCCATCTCAAGATTGAGATGTGTGGTTGAGGATTAATTCAATTTTTTGAATTAATTTTTTAAGTATCCTCATCAAGACATTGGAAGAAGGGGAAATTAAGAGGCATGGAGGGCATGAATCTTGATAGTTGTGACATTTATGGCCTAGGGATCCCTTCCCAAGAAATGATGTCACTTGATGATATAGATATTCAATATTCATTTCAATAAATAAGCATTCAATAAGTTTCCATGGAATTATTAATTAGGTCTTGATTTGGGTTAATTAGCTCTTGAGCATGATTAAGCACTTCATGTATAAATTACTCATATTGATCAAAATGTCTTGTTATTGGTCCAAAATTCAAATGGATTAGAATTGGAAGGTGATTTAAGATGCATTAGAATTGTATTCCCACTTAGGATGTTTCCAACAAAAAATAACAAAATCACATGTCTTGTGCATAATATTTGATAGGAAAGATCAATCTAGAGCACCCAGGTACAAATTTGGCATTTTGACTCAAAATAAACTGATCAAAGTTAGCTGGCCCATAAATTGCATTACCCCATTTAGGGATACCCTTGCCAAAATTGGAACTTAAATATTTTAGTTTCACATCATTTATCATTTTTTAGTGTTTTTAAGCCAAATTGTGCATTTTGGATGAAAATTGGCCAAAAGCCTGATTAAAGGTTATTGATGGCCAGACTTAGGTGTTTACAATTTTCCCCTATTTGGGAAGGTGTTATAAGTTATAAGTATAACAATGTATTCTCAAAGGATTAAAAGGTCCTATATGCCTACAACTATAATGATGATAAACTAACTATATGATGCCCCCTTAAGGGAATGATTGGCACAAGTCAGTAAATGGTCCCTTGAAAAGAAAGAAGTGAAATGAGGGGACCAAAGAAAGGAAAGATGATGGGGTGAAAACATAATGATACTGAAAAAGTAGTCAAAATGATTGAGAATGCAAGTGGGATAGTGTATAATGGTTTACTCAAAGGTGGTTATAAGCATTGTACCCCAATAGTGGCACCATGGTATGATAACACAATGATTTGCCCAAATGCAGTTATAATCATTGAGAAGATGGAACTGCCCTAGTTAGGACAAACAAATAAGATAATAACATGCCCTTGTATGGGAAAAAAATGTAAAGTGGTGATAACATAATGATTTGCTCAAAGGTGGTTATAATCATTGAGAAATGTAGGTGAGATGGTGTACAATGATTTGCCCATAGGTGGTTATAATCATTGGACCCCAATTATGGCAAACATGATAAACTTAGTCAAGGATGATGATAACTTAACACAGAGGGTAATGATGAATTGGAATAACTTACTAGTAGGGAGATGCTCATCTGAACTAATAAAGGTTGAAATTCTTTCATGGTTAATTACTCTATTTGGTATATGATTGGGAGAAAATTGAGATGTCAATGCCAAACAGATACCACCATTACTAAATAGACTTCTTGAAGCTGAGGTTTGTTTTAGCCTATGTTGGTAGGCATCATGGTATAACATCATGAGGACTTGGTCAAAATATGCATGAGGATTGACTCTCATAATCCAATACTCAATAGAAAATAATGCACCAATGATAGAAACCATGATGACAATGTAAACACATTAATATGGATAGATTCAAGTGTAAGTTTGGGCAAGGAATCACCCAATGAACACACATAAAATGAACCAAGGCAATAGTGTTGAAAGCAAATAAATAAGCAGACAAACAAAACAATAAAAAACCAAAGAAAGAAACACTCAAATAGAAACCCTACAAATGCTTCCCCTAAAAACTAGGTGACAACTTAACAAATGAACAAAATGGGGGAATAAAAAAAAAGGAAGGGGGTGGCTGAGTTGTCTCCTTATGCACTAGGCAAGTGAATGTTGCCTATATAGTTCCTTGGATGTAATATCCAATAAAAAACTTTAGGCCAAATTTAGTTCTCCCAAGGAATGGGAATAATGTGATAAATGATTAACACAAACAAAATGAATGTGATAGAAGAATAAAAATGGTCTTGCAAAATGGCAAGTGTGTGAGAGAAAAAGGCCAAAAAAGATCGGGAAACTAAATGATAAGTGATTTGCTTGTAACTTAGTAAGGGTTCCTAAAATCCTTGAGGCAAAGAAGTGGTCAATATTTTTGTTCTTTTTAATGATTTTTTAAATTTTTTTGGAATTGTTTTGGAGTGTCTCAACTCAATCGAGAATGACGAAACACTAAATGGTTCAAGCTCACAAAATGGTGAGAGCGTTTAAACTAAGGTTGCTCATAAAATAGTGAGATTGTGGCTTAGGTTACTCATAAAATGGTGAGAGCATGGCTTAGGTTGCTCACAAAATGGTGAGATCTTGGCTTAGGGTGCTCACAAAATGGTGAGAGTGTGGCTTAGGTTGCTCATAAAATAGTGAGAGTGTGGCTTAGGGTGCTCATAAAATGGTGAGAGAGTGGCTTAGGTTGCTCAAAAAATGGTGAGAGAATGGGGAAAAAGGTGACTGAGCTAACCTTAATGAGTATTGATCACTACCTACATAGTCCCAGAGTAGGACCTCAAGTCACTAGAGTTCTTCCATTATAGCAAAAGAATTTGACTAGTGCAATAGTCAATTTAAAAAAAAGGCATAGTTGGTAAAAAGGCATAATAAAACATAAGAAGTGGCAAGTTGGTACATCAAGGATTAATGTTACCCCTAATTTTCTCATAGGTGGTTATAACTAGGACACAATGGCATAAATCAAAGGTACTAATTTTCCCAAAGGCAGTTATAATTAGTAGAAAGATTAATGGTAAGAAAGAATAACAAATGAAGGATGAACTATCAAAACTTCTATCACACTATCTAAAAATAGGATCTCTATCTAAAGTACTTGAATCAACTGATAAAACTAATCAGATACCTTTATGATAAAAATGTGTAATGAATGGAAAAAAAACCAAGGTCAAATAGGCTAGGCTTTAGAACACACTAGGTTGATAAGTCAGAAGTAGAAAGTGGATACAATGAAGATGATGAATAAGGATGGTATTATGTACAAAGATGAATAGTAATAAAAAGGCATAATTGAAATTGTCCTTATATATAATACACCTTAGCGCTCAAGCATAATATCACTTGAGATGAATAATATTCATTAGCTTTGGAAGTTCATCTCCATCTGGGGTGGCTAACCTGTATGCTCCAGATCCATAATCTATAGTAATGATGAAAGGCCCTATCTATTTTGGTTTGAATTTTCCTTTATGCTTTCTCTCAGTTGTGGTATTCTTTTGGTTTTCTTTAAGAACAAGATCACCAAGTTCAAATGTTATATACTCAACACACTAATTATAGTGGACTTTGAGTTAGTTTTGATATGTTTGAAGATTGTTGAGTGTGGTTGTGCATTTCTCATCAAGTAGGTCTATCTCTTATAGGTGAGCTACTCGATAGTCATGATCATCTAGAAGATGCTTGAAAGAGATGCATAGTGAAGGCAATTTGACCTCAATGGGAAGGATGGCTTTAGTACCATAAACAAGTGAGTATAGAGTGGCTTCTATGGGGATATGATGATTGGTATGGTATGCCTAAAGGGTAGGGAATATCTGAAGGTGCCAATCATGACTGATACTATTGATAATCTTTTTGAGAATATTGATAAGGGTTTTGTTAGATGCCTTAAGCTAGCCATTACCTTGAGGGTAATATGCTATAGAAAAAAGTTGTGAGATATTATATGCGGTACATAGCTAATCTACATCCTTGTTTTTGAATGATCCTCTATTATCAAATATAATGTTGGAAGGAATACCATAGTGGCAGATGAATATGGAAATTTTCTTTCTAGTCATGTAAGTGAGGGGTATAGCTTCAATCCACTTAGTGAAATACTTAGTGGTGGTAAGGATATGTTTATGGCCATCAGATGAAGTGGGGTTAATCTTCCCAATGAGGTTAAGTCCCCATGTATAAAATGGCCATGGTGTCAACATTGGTTTCAAATTTTTTACTAGGGCATGAATCAAATTATCATGATATTGACATTTGTCACACTTCTTTACATATGCAGTGGCATCTACATCTATTATGGGCCAATAATAATTAGTATGCAAGAGCTTTTTGGATATGATTGCCCTGCTAGAATGGACTCCACATACTCCTTCATGAGATTTTCTTAATGATAATGTAGACTTTATCAAAGTTAAACAATGAAGTAGAGTTCCATGAAAACTATGATGGTAAAGGGTGGATCCAAGTAGAGTATAATGAGAAGAATGATGAATGAAGGCTTTGGTTTATTTTTTAGATAGGTTAGGTCATATAATTTGGTCATAAAGGTAGTTGTAAAGGTTTGAGTACCATATAGAATTAAGACCAATACTATCACAAATCATGGCATTGGTTGAATGTTCATGAGATAGTGCTGATAAATTCTCGACAAGGAACTTATACTCTCTAGCTTTATCTATTTGTCAAATAAAAAAGCCAATATTAGCTATGGCATCTGCCATTCTGTTACTATCCCTTAGTATGTGCTCAAATTGAATGTTGGTAATTTATTTTTTAAAAGAGTCAACCATGGATTTATATGGAACTAGCTTGTCATATTCGGTCTAAAAATGATCTATAACCTGATTGATGATTAACAAAGAATCACCATAAACTTGGAGAAGAGATATATTCCACTGCACTACTTGTCAAAGACATACAACAAGTGCTTCATACTTGGCCATGTTGTTTGTAGAAGGAAAGATAATTTTGAATGATTTATGGATTAGATCCCTCTATGGTGTAATAAATAATAGGCCTACCCTTGATCCATGTGTAGTAAATGAACCATCAAAATCTAGCTCTAGGGCTGCTCCTCAAGGGGTGTGTCAATGATGGTCATGATAGATTCATCAAGAAATTGAAACATGAGTGGTTGTGTGTCTATGAGAGGTGCTTTAGCAAGTTGATCTATAAGAACTTGTCATTTGATTACCTTCTGATTGATATACTCTATGTCAAACTCATTGAGAAGCATGAGCCATTTAGCCATTCTACCTTGTAAAGCTGTTTTAGATAGTAGATAATTGAGTAGATCTACTTTTGAAATGACCATGGTCTTATTATTCAACATGTAATGACACAATTTCTAAGTTGTAAAGGCCATGGCTAGATAAGATTTTTTAATAGGTGCATATTTATGTTCATATGTAACCAAGGTATGGCTTAGGTAGTATACAACATGCTCCTTTCCATCATCATCATGTTGAGCTAAGAGTGCCCCCAGAGCATGGTCAATAGCTGATGGTATAACAATAATAATCTATCTCAAACTCATTAAGAAGCATGAGCCATTTAGCCATTCTACCTTGGAAAGCTATTTTAGGTATAACAACAATGGCTTTCCTAGCATAAGAGGTAATAAAATAAGGGGATTAACAAGATCATCATCATGTTGAGCTAAGAGTGCCCCCAAGCATGGTACTGATAGGTATAACAACAATGGCTTTCCTAGCATAAGAGGTAATAAAATAAGGGGATTAACAAGATAATATTTAAGTTATTGAAAAGATATTTGGCAGTGATCATACTAGTGAAATGTAACTCCTTTCTTTAAAAAGTGCATAAATGGATGACACTTCTCTATTAATTAAGAGATGAAGAATTAAATTGACTAGATATTACCCTCCAAACTATGGCGTTGATTTAATTTGGTTGGTGGTGGAGTCTTGGTTATAGCATGGACTTTAATTGGATCAAATTCAATACCTCCATAAGATATGATGAATCCAATTAATTTTCTTAAAGTTACACTAAACACACATTTATTTGGATTGAGTCTAACTTTGTACTCTCATAATATTTCAAATATCTTATACAGTACTGCTAGATGGTTGACCTGGGTTTTGGATTTTCCTAATATGGCATCAACATAGTCTTCAACAAATGTCATGCATCATATCATGGAATATGATAGTTATGGCCCTTTGATATGTAGCTCCAACATTCTTAAGGCCAAATGACATCACTTGATAATAAAATGTTCCCTATGGAGTGGTGAACATTGTTTTATGTTGATCTTTTGGTGCTATTATGATCTAATTATATCTTAAAAAGACATCCATGAGTGAAATAATTTCATAACTTATCATGGATTTGATGATCATGTTGATATTGGGCAAGGGAAAATCATCCTTAGGACAAACTTTATTAATGTCTTGAAAATTAGTACAAATTCAGATCCCTTCTAGATTTTTACTAATAGGTACCACATTAGAGATCCATTATGACTAATCAATGGATCAGATACATCTTGCTTCTAAGATTTTTTACAAATATTTCTTTACTAATATAGTAATTCAAGGATGCATCTTACATAGCTTTTATTTTATCAGTTTGGCATCAGGATTAACCACAAGGTGGTGTAGAACCAAGGTGGGGTCTAAACTGGGCATGTGAAAATAGGCCCATGCAAAGACATCTACAAATTCTCTCAATAGAGATATAAAGACATCATGTTCCTACTCAGTGAGGGATGTACCTAATTTTATCTATTTTAGGTCTGATGGAGTCCTGATGTTTATCTTTGTTATATCTTCAACTAGAAGGTCAAACCATCTTCTAGGATAGTAGGCAATGACTTGAAGTGTTGGATTATGTTAGGGTCCTCTGTTAGGACTTGATCTTCAACTTCTCCTAGGCATGATGAATCTGAGTCCCCTAGTGGGAGATCTAGCCATGTGACAAAAATAATTAGAAATTCTTGAAGAATTTTATCAAATACTTGTTGTTGCTTAAAGCTAAACTCAGATCCATAGGCAAGTTCATCGTTGGTGTTCTCTTGATCTAAATTCAAAGAATAATGAATACCTCCATCTAATGGCACCTGAAATAGGTTTTCACCACTATATTGGTATTTATCTTTACTTTTACCCTAGTCAGAAAGCACCTCAAGGAGGTTTTCACTTTAGGACCTCAATGTTTTACTTATTTATTTTTGGCTAAGGGTGTTCACTCGCTCTCCAAAATAGGTTGCAGGATCCAATGTGATTGAGAATCTTGATTTGTGATCTCCCAATGGAATGTTATCTCTAAGGCCTAAGAAATCATAGAATGCTTCATCATTCTAGAACTCATCAATCAATAGACTAGATTCTTGTTGGTCCCAATCTATCAGGTGGAGATAATATAATGGCAATGGGTTGCGATGAATGGCCAAGGTAAGGGTACAAATGGCATTATTATCAAATAGGTTGGTTTTAGCAAGGTTATCAAAGGTGTGGCTATGATCAGACTCTTCTTCGCTATTGGTATCATCATCACTAGTCATTGGTGATGGAGTTTGAATAAGATATGTGGGGTCACCCCCAGGAAGTTTAAATCCAAGTCCATAAGGTATTTCATACTTAGTCATGGAAATTAGCTTGATAGTTCCTTGCTATTTTAGTCTGAGGCCTCTTCCTTCATATTTGTGATGCTCCATGATCTTATTGGGAATAGGATACTTTGCATTTTTATAACAATTAGTGTGGTTGTCATTTTATAACCATGATTCATCCCCTTCAAGAGGGTCAAGTTCTAGGCTAGATGCTAGTACAAATGTGATAGGTCCTTTACCTTTGTTCTTTTGTTGATAATGCATATATGGGGTGACTTTAGGTTGCTTAAAGGTTTTTGGATTTAGAGGAAGATCGGTAATATGAAATGTATCATGGGTCACATACTCTTCTGATCCATTATCCAAAATGGTGAAATGATTAGAAGTTTTAAGAGGCATCATGTGGGAAAGGGAATCCAAGGTATTAGGATATATGCAATTATCCGATGAAGGATCAATAAGTATAACCTTTCCTTTATCCTACTTAGAACTTGGATTTATACCATATTGATAATTAGATCTTTAAATTTTGGCCTCAAGATGCTTACAATGTTCATATGGGTGTAAATCTCTTAGAATATTCACTTCCATCCGTGAGTGGGAAAACTTGATACATTGGTGCAACATTAATGAGACTGCATGAATCTCATGTAACCAAGGCCTACCTAAAATCATATTGTATGATAAATCTAGATCAAGCACATGGAAAAGTGTATCATGGGTCAAAGGCCCAATGATAACTGGTAAATTGATGGTGCCTTGTGATTCTTTTTCCTGATTATCATAAGATTTAATAGTTATTGTTTCTGGTTGGAGATCTACCATTGTGTACCCAAGAATCTTGATGAGCTTTAGAGACACTATATTGAGGCCAAATCCATTGTCTATAAGGACACATTTCACTTTATGCCACCTTATATAAACTTCTAGGTATAATGGATTATTATAGAGTGGGCCAAGGGAAGATATATCACTTTGGTTGAATGTGACTTGTTGGGTTGGAGCTAGGTCTCCAAACAAAGCTTGAAATTTATCAGGGGATATGACACTAACAATAGTGGATTGGGTCAAAAACTCATTCAAGATGTTCTTGTGGATTATTGATGTTCACAACAAATCTAAAATAGAAACTTTTGATGGTGTCTTCTGCAATTGTTACACAATATCAACCTTCTTATCTTGTTCAGTAGTGAATGGTTTATTTTGAGGCTGAATGGTTAGTTAGATGATAGGAAAAATGGCAGATGGTTGTGGCCCTAGGATAGTAATATTTAACCTCTGAGTTGTGATTGAAAAATCAAGATTAAATAATAGACCTTTATTGATTAATGATGTCAAAAATGGTGTGAGACCAGACATGACAAGTCTCAGTTATTGGTGCACTTGCATGTGGTCACATGGCAAGAATGAGTTGTCGATATAAGGTCTAAAATGGGGAGTCCTAGTTTTCTAGTTTTTTTATGTACTCCTAGGTCAAAGAAGGATTATCCATGTAATTTGGTTGAATATTATTATTTAGTAATGGTATAGGTTGATTAGTGCTTGGTCTAGGATTAATGGAGATGGTATTAACACTACCTCCTACAATATGACCTACAACCCTGTTGTAGTCATGTGTAACTGCATGGTAGGTTTGTTGGTTGTTATCATTCTAATCTTGGTTTTGTCTATTATTCTATCATTGTGGGTTATGCTATTGATTTTGTTAATTATGTTAGTTCAGCCTTTGACTTTGATATTATTGAATTTGTTGTTGCACTAGCATTTGTTATTGCTGATTGTTATGTCAAGGAAAAGGGTTTTGATAAATCCCAAGAGTTTGATTGGAAGTGTAAGCACTATTATCTAATGTTGTTTCCCTATTCTCTGACATATTCTCAATTAAATGGTTGATTTGGACACATCTTTGTAGATTATACTCGTTGACCCGATGAGAGTCATATAATTCATTTTCTCGGTACCAATCAGGATAGGGAATGCCTTGGGGATAATGCTTTGGTATAGGCCAACTAATCAGATTAGTGGTAGCAAGATTTTGAAATATAGATTCAATAGGTTCTCCTAGGTCACTAAAGACATGATGTGGAGGCACGGTTCTCTTAGGAGGAGGGTTTGCAATGGTATAGGCTATTGTATTTGTTGTGTAAGTCTTGGTTGTTGTGCTTGCAACATTGATTGGAGAGGTTTCTAGGTAAGAGTAAGCTGAAAAGGTGGTATGGATGATGTTTACATAGTTTGGACATGATGAGATTCAATTACTCCATTTCTCATAACATTCCTATTGCGATGAATTTCTTTAGTTTTTCTTGGTTATTGGCATGTGCCAATTGTGTTGCTTGCACTTGAATAAGATGTTGATGTTATCCATTTCCCTAATTGGTACCTTGATTTTGATTAATTGAATTAATCTTGATGACTCCTTTATTGATGAGTGCCTGCTCAATCAACAAACCTTTATCAATGATCTCTTTGAACGTATGTGCACACTATAGTTCTAGATGATAAGTTATCTCACTATGCAAATTTTTAGTAAACATAACAACTAATTATTTATCTAGTAAATTGTGGGTGAAACAACTTGAAAGGGCTCTCCATCATTTTAAATAACTTTCAAAACTCTCACCATCTTTTCTCTTTGCTTGTGTTAAGTCTACTAATGAAATCTCATGATCGAGATTATAGGAAAAGTGCTACACAAATTTATCAAAAAGATCATCAAAGTCTATTACTAAATTCTTGGGAAACTTTAAAAACCACTCCAAGGCTTGTCTATCCAAGATCCTTAGAAACAATATCAAAATGTATATGTTGTTATATGCCATTGGTTGACATGTGATAAATAATTCAGTCAAATGAGCCTTAGGGTCACCTTTCCCTTTGTATTTGTCAAATTTTGGTGGTTCATATCTTGGAGGAAATGGTATTTGTAAATACTTCATGTTGAATGGATAGGAACATACGTCATCCAATTTAAACTTTTTAGTCTGCTTCCCAGCTTGAATGGTAAAAATTGCATCCTTCATCTATTGTAATTCTTGGGATAGGAAATTAGAAGGAATATTGGTTTGAGGGAGAAAATTGGTGTAGATGGATGGTTGGGAGGTCAAAAGTGGGACACTTTGACTAGGGTATGATGGAGATACCTATTGGGGTATATTGGTTTAGTTGGGGAATAGACTAGGAATACACATGTGGATTAGGATGTACACGAAATTGTACATTTGGCTACTTGATATTATAGTTTGGGTTAGCAATAAAGGTTTGACTTGAAGGATTTTTTTGTTGGGATGAAGGGATATAACTATATTATGCCTA
Organism: Torreya grandis; assembly: GCA_037957365.1. Classification (NCBI taxonomy): domain Eukaryota; kingdom Viridiplantae; phylum Streptophyta; class Pinopsida; order Cupressales; family Taxaceae; genus Torreya; species Torreya grandis. The sequence goes on from JARHVA010001503.1 coordinate 2,547,703, forward strand.
CTATGGTTGAAAAGGGACATGCTACTAACTAATCAAACTATACTATTGAGTGGGAACTTGTGGACCAAGATCCTATCTCTGAATTTGTGGCACATTTTAAACCAATGGTTGTCTAGTAGGTACTTGAGAAACATGGAGACCTCCTTGTTGCATGAATCCCTATGAGGAAGTGAAAGTAGGTTATAGATTTAGCATTTATCATTGAACAATATTTACACATTATTGACTAGTTATTACTTGGTTTTAAATTGACATATTAGTCTATGATTGAAGAGGTATGTTTGTCATTACCTGGTGAGGATTATTGAGGTAGTAATGTATTTGTCCTCTATTTTATTGATATACTAGGTTGTGTCTGCTATTGTGGAATACGACTCGCTACTTATTGAGGAGGAGTAGGATTCATCATATTTTGTCACTGAGGCATGACATTGGACATTGTTTGATTACCTAATCCTATAGGTTGTATACTTGAGGAAGTAGTTGGTTGAGGCTAGGGTGTAGAAACTCCTATTCCTTGGTATGATGATCTACTCATGGGATTAACTATAGGTACATATTTTTGGCTAGTTTTTTGTGCATTAGTACCACTTTGATCGAGATTAGATGTTGTTTGCACAATGTCCACTATGTTTGGATCACTATTCAGTGTAGATGCCAAAGACACTTCTTTAATAACGAGCATATGCATCAATTTATATATCAAAGTGATTTGTATGATTCGGTTAAAACTCAGATTCTCTTATCTAGTTAATTTTATCAACACTCCTGTTAAAGGAACTAGGTCAATAAGAGGCTTACATACCATGTTCATTTGATTAAAATCACGTGCTAAATTTAGGTAGGTTTGATATGTTGTTTACATTTGGCTAAAGTGATCTTCCATGATATTTTTGCCTTGATTGGATATATTGGGGTCTTGATATGTCATTTGAACTAGAGCCATAGGTTTGCTAGAAGAAGACTATTGATCATAAATGATATTATGAGGCACTCTTACTAGACTTGGTAAATTTTCATGGGGGAAATCTATTGGAAACTTGGACCCTACCTTTATGGCTCTAACCAAAATCTCATCTTTGTTCTCTAAAAAATGTCATTCAAACAAAAATGGATCATACGTGGAATCCATATTAGTAGAATATGACGGTTGAAGAACTAGCTCATCCTCTGTTGGTATTGTAGCTAGGTATTGCATAGTTTATTCTTGGTCTTATTCTATATAAGGTAGTGTGTTAACTAGGTAGGTAGCCAATGGATCTTGGCTTTATGCCCCTGATTGAGTATTATATGAGGGATAAGAATCCATCTCATAAGTGATATTATCCACATAGGGATCTTGCACCATTTTTTCCTGTGCAACTACATTACTAATCCCTGGATTGTACATGAGTTCACTACAAGTGTAGGAATACATGTTGGAATCCATAGTGAATGCTTTGTGATAAAAGGTCAAAGAGTTATACAAACTCTAAAAAGGATAGAATCTAAAAATAATGATGCCTTCAACTTGGTCTATATTTGTCAAAAGGATCAAAAGGTTTATGCAAAGATTTATGAGGAAATAAGCTAGCATAAAATATCTAATGTTTCACTGTTCACACAAAGATAAGCAAGTAAATGGACCAAAAATCAAAATGCCAAACTCTAAGGTTGAAGTGTTTCAAATCAGTCTAATCTAGGAATTTAAAAGTTGTTAGGTCTTTTGGCCAAATGCGATGTCAAAAGCTAGGCTCAAACAAGGCATGTGCTAGGACTTTGGGCCAAACGACATCAAAATCTAGACTTTGAAAATAGATGAAAGCTTTTAATTTAATGGTTTTGAAACACTTCTATCAAACACTAGGCATTTGATTCTTGGACATGAACTTGATCAACTAGGTGTACGGTATGAAACAAAAGGCACTTTAGGAATAGTTTATTTTCTCATAAATAATGGTATAAAACTTGGTTATTTTGACAAATAAGCTAGACAAAGGTGAGTGGTATAGCTGTGTTTTAGATAAAAGATCACAAAAGGTACACTTGGATTAATCTAAGAATGTAGGAACAAATTTGGAGCTCTATGCAAAAGGGTCTATGAAACAAAATTTGAAATGATTTGGGCAGTGTAACGATGCTATACTACCCAAAATGTGTGACAAATATTTTGTTTCAAAAACTCTCTAAGGTAAAGACAATTTCTCACAATTTTGACAACATAACACTACCTTTCTTGACTCAAAATATTGTGGTGTATAGACTTAAAGTGCAAGTGTTTAGCACAAAATGGCTTAATTCTGTCAAGTGATGACAATGATTATGATTCTTAAACGAACTTCAACCTAAATTAGAAATTAAACCTAAGTTCCCTCAATTTTAGTGCAAATGGTGAACCCACTTAACACATCAACCCTATGAATTTGTAAAAGTGTAATTCTGAATTTAGATTATAAGTGAAGGACTTAAACAAATTTGGTAAAGGTCTAGACTCATTTGGGTAGCATAACTATGCCAAAGTAGATGATATGACTCTCAAGATTTTGATGAACTTTGAACAAGGCAAATTGATGTTCTCATGTGGGTAGCATAACACCTCTTTTTTCAAAGGAAAATGAGGACCGTGTGTTTGGTTTGGAATATTTGTTTACACCAAGTTTTGACTCCAAACAAGACTTTAATCGAGGACAAGACCAACTAATTAATTTCCCTTAGATCCTAAACTAACAAGGTTGCTTGGTATTGTTAGAATTCATCAATATATGTCATTTGAGAGGATTTTAAGTGTTTATCTAAAAGTAAATGTGCATTATATAGTAGATTTTTTACACCCCCCCTTCTCTCATATGACAGTAATATGACATGGAATTTGAGGCACACCTTGAAACAATAATACTTCTGTGGCAAGTGGGGATTTATCTAATATCTAACAAGATTTTAAATCATCTAGGGGAATAAATTACACAATAACTTTCACACCAAATAATGCAAAAGAAAAGCATAGATTTTGGGTCTGTGTCACTTGACTTGTTGCAAAAAATTCTAATCCTTTTTGAAACCACTACATCCATTTGTTTGCTTAGTGTAGTTTGATGTCCAAAGTACCAATACATCCCATGTGCAACTCTAAAGGAGCCAAATGAAGTCAATGTTGGGAGGTGAAACCCTGGGTCAAAGTTTCCCTAAAGAACTTGTGGGAGGTGATGAAGTCCCCCTCGCAATCTAAGTTTACATAAAAATAAATAAATCATGAAAGTAGAAAGACTTTAGGGTCATTTTCAAGATCACCCACACTTTTATGAGTTTTTGGGGTGCTTTAGATGAATTTATTTCTAAGCCTTGGACTAGGCTACTTGCAATAGGAATGGCACTTTTGATTCCAAGGGTTCCCTATAAGAGACAAATGGAAGAGAATACACATAACATTCCTCTTTTTGAAAAACAAAGTTTGATTAAAAAATTATTGCAAATAAGAATTGACAAATGTGTTCAATTTTAAACACAAAATGAAATATTTGGTGGTGTTCATTTGACCCCTTGGCCTTAGTTGCAAACTTTGAAAACATTCACCAAAAACATCTAAATTCTTTGTTAAACACCAAAACAAGGTTCCTAATTGATTTTTAAGCATGAAAAAGGTGATCTAAACATGTTTTGAGCAAATGTTAAGCTTGGTCCTATAGCAAAATTGTTAGCATGTCCTTTAGCTTTGAAGCTCTTTTAGCTTGAAACAATGAACTTTGAAAAAGTAGCTCTCAGGTATGTGTTTTTGGAAACACACAGTGACTAACATCGGTTACTCTAGCTAACAAGATATAACTGATATCGAGTTTGCTAATCGATGTTGATTAAGATATGTAACTGATGTTGGTCTTACTTGTCGATGTTGGTTACTATGTAAAATTGTGGCAAACAAAAACAATAAAATAAAGTTAGAAAATCAATTTGCAAGATTTTTAAGGGCTAAAATAAATGTTTTAGAGTTGTAAAATGATCTCCTTTAGGTGTGAGATGCATCTAATCCCATCGGCATGCCATAATGTGTTATAAGAATTTGACTCAATAGAGGATGGTTAGTATGGTGTTAGTTACAAAATGAAAAAAACACACTAATAACATAACATCTCTAGGCCTAGACAGTAGGGAGAGCTTAGTTAACAAAATAAAATGATAAACCCAACTAAAAATCAAGGAATGAAAACACAAGAATTCATTCACCTTCCTTGGATGCTCCAAATACCTTTGTAGTAGTGGTTTGCTCAGCTTGTGCTCATGAAGTCTTCATCAAAGGAGGCTTGCTATCTCCTCTTCTCCTTGGCATGTTTGGCTTATGACTTAGCTTGGCATAAATTTGGCATGGTAACACTAGTAGCAATGGCTTATTGAAGATATTTGTGAATTATAACTTTGCATCAGAATAGCTTATAAATGATTTTCATGACCTCTCTATTTATAGATTTTTAAAAATGTCTAAAATCAACCTGAACCATCCATCTCAAGATTGAGATGTGTGGTTGAGGATTAATTCAATTTTTGGAATTAAGTTTGTAATTATCCTAATCATGAAATTTGAAAAAGGGGAAAGTAAGAGGCATGGAAGGCATCATGGAAGGCATTGATGAGGTATGGAGGGCATGAATCTTGATATTTGTGACATTTATGGCCTAGGGATGCCTTCCTAAGAAAATAGGTCACTTAATGATGCAGATATTCAATATTCATTTCCAAAAATAAGTATTTAACAAGTTTCCATGGAATTATTAATTAGGCATTGATTTTGGTTAATTAGATCTTAAGCATGATTAAGCACTTTATGCACAAATTACTCAAATTAATCAGAATGTCTTATTATTGGTCTAAAATTCAACTAGATTAGAATTGGAAAGTGATGTTAGATGAATTGGAATCATATTACCATTTAGGATGTTCCCAACAAAAAATCAAAAAGGAACATGTCTTGTGTAAAATATTTGGTAAGAAAGATCAATCTAGAGCACCCAGGTGCAAATATGGCATTTTAACTCGAAATGAACTGATCAAAGTTAGTTATCCCATAAATTGCATTGCCCCATTTCGGGATACCTTGACCCAAATCAGCACTTGAATATGTTAGTTTAACATCATTTAGCATGTTTTAGTTTTTTTAAGCCAAATTGTGCATTTCGGGTGGAAATTGGCCAAAACCCTGATTGGAGGTTATTGATGACCAGATTTAGGTGTCTACACATATATGGTAAAAACATTGATTGGTGATCTCTTAGTATAGTAAGGTGTTCCATAATGAATAAATGGATTAAGAAGTAGATATAGTAAGATAAAAACATTATCTTTTAAATATTTTAGACAAGTTAAGGTAATTTTGGAATTTTTAAGGTCCTAATTGTCTTATATATTTCTTGTTGAAGTGTTGCAATGTAGCCACCTTGGGAGACATCAAGTGTGAAAGTCTAGAATTATGTATAGAGGTAAAAAAGGGTATTTTTAGGTCATGAAACACTTGTTAAGGAGCATATTATATATTTATTTCCTATACACCTTGGTTAAGGTGTTGCGATATTCCTTTTCAAACATGAAATCACATTTAAAACTACCTTACTCATCATTCTAACATCCAAACAAAGCACAAGGAAGAATTGGCAAGGAAAAGAAGGTCAAGATTTTTATTGTATGTTACACCATCACCATAAAATTTAAGATAAAATCCATTGGAATTTATTTCTTGACTCTAATAGGGTATTTTGGTATAATATGATAGTTTCTTTATGAAGAAGGGTATATAGAGGTCTCGTTGCAAGGTTTTAAAATCTAAATATTGAATTATATGCCTCTCCAATTCCTCATCTATCTTACCGAAGATAAAAATAACTATAAATAAGATGGTACATGTCAAAACAAGACAAAAACTATTGAATTCCTCAATCAAGTTTACAAGTCCATAGGCATAGTTAAGAAGGGTCATTTTGATGAGGTTGGTTCATGGAAGAGAGAGAGAGTGCTAGGTAAAATTCCATTAAGGTATGTTAAAAACCCATACACAATTAAAATTCATGTTATAATTTTTGATATTAAATGCCTATGCTTTATGAATCATTGTTAAGAAGTTTAGTTCTCCTTAAACCCTTTTAAACCCCACTACCTTAGTTTTTCTCTTGAAATAGCATGTCCAATATTGGTGAATGCATGTAAATGGTTGAAAAATGTTTATTGAGGGTCTAATAACCCATGAAACATCAAATTAAACTCAAAATATCAATGATCATGGTTGTACTATTAAGAAAACCTCATTGATATGTTATTTTACGCATGATAATCAAGGTTTATATGGTTTGTGAGGTGTTTCCATATATAAAGGTGATTGAAAAAATTTCTTCATAATGAATCCAACTTCATTAATCTCCATTAAACATCTTAAAGGCACCATTAGGGTAGAAAACTCAAAGAAGACCACCTGAGAATGCATGTTAGTTGATTGTGTTTAAGGTTGCCTGTAGGTGGTCATTGGAAAACGTCTTGAAAGAGAAAATGGACCATGTTTGTTTGAATTATAGGGCCTAAAATTAATATCAAGATATATTTAAACTTTTTGAGTATATAAAATTACTTAGATAAGTGATCCAAGTTATTTGGTGGTTGGATTGAGCAAAGATATCTTGGAGAAGGTGTTAGACTTGTAGAAGACCTAAAGAGGACAATATTACATTTGAAGACCAATATTTGATTAAAAAAATAAGGATATTTGTTTTTTTAATTTATATACAGTACCTATAATGTATCACTCAATTATTTAACTATTCATGATCATTTTAGATAGGTGATTATAGTTGGTAGGCTTAAAGTCATGGGTCTAGAACTCAATTATTTAACTATTCATGATCATTTTAGATAGGTGATTATAGGTGGTAGGCTTAAAGTCATGGGTCTAGAACTCTTGAAGAGGGTTTCAAGTATGATGATCAAGTGCCAAAATTGTACCCAAAATGAAGCATACAATACATTATTTATATGTTTATATTAATTTATATAACATCAAGCATACTCCAATTATGTGAAGAGTATAAGATGGAAAGAGAATATAGCTAGTTCATGCATGCTAGTATACTGTGTTAAGTCTGCAGGTAAGGTTGTGAGCTTATTGACAAGTTTCTATATATTTTCTCATTAAAAAATATTAAATAAATTCATAAATACTTAATATTATCCCCAAGACACTTAAATATCACAATATCTAGGATATTTCAAATATATAACAAGATTGCATGAGGTTTAAACCCAAAATAGTCACCTACGAGTCTACACACAGAAAATGGAAGGAGTGTGCATTTTTTGTGTTAAGATTTGATTTTGGAAAGATATGAAAGTTTTAGGTAAATTCATCAATATTTTTAAGTGTTTTTTATATTCCTTTATATAATCATAAAACATTCAATACTAGCTCTAAAGCTCTTGCAAGGTGCTAGGTCTAAAAGAGAACATATATGTTTGCACAAAAGAACATGGAGAGAAAGTGAATTTTTATGATAGACATGAGGTCTAACATATTATTTAAAATGTATAAGAAATTTATATATATTTTAGGAGTGTTTAGACTCATTTTCATGAGTAAAAACTATCATTTATAGACCATTAGGGTTGAAATGCTAAACTTGCCTATAAACCCTTGACAAGGGCTAATGCAAGTTCTAAGAAGCTTGTATGGTCAAAAATATTTATAAAATAATATATGGACCTCATGGGACATGAGAAAATAATATATAATACATTTTCATTGATAAACAAGCATGAAAAAATGATTTTTTGTTTAAAATAGTCTTTGGAATGCATACTACAGGCCTATAATGCCCGAAAAGGCTATCTTCATCACATAGGAATTAAAATGTGCATATTAATGGGGGAAAAATATATTAGGAAAATTTGAAGAGATATAATACATCAAATTTATTGGAATTTTTTAGTAAATCAATGAAAAGAGCTTTATGAATGATTGTTAAGAAGGCGAACAGGGCAAAACCCTCAAATAAACTCAATGTATGTACAAGAATCTATAATGGACTCTAATGAACTTGAAATGTCTTGAAAACACATATAATGCATATGTAAGTCCCATGATAACATTTTTGAACCATAATATTGGCACATGTGGAGTGAAATATCAATGAAAATGGCCTAGAATCTGCATATATTTCATTATTTGTATGGTGTTTGAGTGGTTTGAGTTCCTTAACCATTTAGAGAGATCTTATAGGCTTTGGAATAGGTCCCATGAACTTCAATAATCCTTTCAAGAAAATTTAATGGTGATAAAATAAGTGTTAGTAAACTAGACTAAGATAAACTAAGACTATCTCCTTGTTTGCACTAGGTGAGGGACTATTAGACCTTCTTTAGGTCACCTAAGGCACAATAATCTTTGAGATACTATGGTCTATATTTGATGGAAACCTTGTCTAGTTATCTAAGTCATGAACAATCCTTTTCTAATGATTACATTTAGGTTAAGATATCTAACACACAAGCAGTTTGTTAGTTTCAAGATGATTTAGAGATTATAGAAAGGAACACAGTCCTTAGCAATATTTCAAACTTCTTTCAAGTCATTTGTACTATATACCAAGTTATTGTAGGTAGTGAATAGTGATAGAGCTGGGTGAACCATGTGTTACCGCTAAGATACCTAGATAAGTAGTTTGGAAGCATGTTTCCATTATGTGTCTCTCAAGTGAACTTATAGTAAGTAAACATGCTCTTGAAGATAATACAAGGACTTAAATCACCTACAACATCAATTATTGATGATGCCTAACCATGAACTAGGTGTCACAATAATTAAGGAGAATTGAATGCAATTGAGTGTAGGAGTGCTACATAAAGAAGAGATGAGAGATCATGATGAGACATGAAGATGGAAATCATGCAATGAGGATCAAGGAATAAAGAAAATCTTGTAACTTCCCTTGAATAAGTAGACTGATAACTCCATGAGAGGTGATCAATTCCAAGAGGCATAAAATTAGATATTATGACCTTATATGCTATTTTTCAAGGATAACTCCATCAACACTTATCCTAGTATGTTTAAGAACAAGATGACAAAACCTTGTTTGCATGTTGGGTGGTAAAATAGTCCTATTTTATAATTGAAAAGAGGACTCTAGTAACATTCATGAGATTCCTACATGTCCACTCTTCTCTCTCTCTCTCTCTCTCTCTCTCTCTCTCTCTCTCTCTCTCTCCATTATTATATATTTGGTCTTGAATGGATTATAAAGCATCTTCCACATGATTATGACAAAGCCCTGCTCCTTTTTCATGCCATTGAATCAATGAAGATTGAATTTGTCTTCTTCTATAATTGTGTTTAGTGTAAATTCATGAATGAGTGATCTAGTCATGTGGTGATATGATTCTCATTGACTTGTTGTCTAATTCTTATTACCTCTATGAAATATGTGTTTCTTTTATAGGTTTTAGTTAGTGTTATATTGGTTTATTACATTGATTATAAGTGGAAAACAAATTATCCTTCATAGTATTGCTTGGAATCCTTAACCTCTATAAAAAATACTCATGTAATAGTACCAAATTAGGAGTTATGTATCTATAGTTAAGTCTCATGGTCTATTGTGAACTTTAAAATGAGTAGAAAAGATCAAAACATTTGGTGCATCACCCATTTTACTTTCATGTTTAATTTTCATTTATCTTTTCCTTTTAATTTGAGTAGGTGTAGTGTTAGTCTTAGGTGTAGCATCAAGGGAGCCATCCCTCTCTAGATATTCACTTCACTTTTTTTGGCCACCCACAGCTAAAGAGTGTTTCCATTTTTTCAATTGGGTGAGGGGACATAAAACACCTCCTCAAATAATGTAACTCAAAGTGATAACAATTTTTGGCATGCATGGTGGGACTAGTATGCAAAGTACCTCATCTATTGAAGGATTGTTGGTGTTGTCCTTTAAAACATCAACCTTTGGAAACATTTTTACAATCATGAATGGTGACTCAAAGTTATATACATATGGTTTAAGTAGTCCAAGTGCCTAAAAATCATCAGTTGGTATGTAATTCAATCCTATATTTTGTGAAAATGCATCTTTTGTACCTTCATATCAAGATGAAAATATTTATGTCTTCACCTCAAGTGGCCTTGAACAAACAAGATATAAATTTTCTCATGACACTTATCTCCCTCCCACCCTTTCTCATGTTTCTAATCATCCTTGTCAAAGTATGAAAGATATAAGACTTGACTTTGAGAGATAATGTATGGATAATGATATGGAAAAAGAGTATAATAGGCATCAAGAAGAGATTGCATATAAATCCTATATACATCAACAAGAGGTAGAATTATTGAAGAATTAAAATGAGGCTACAAGAGAGAAAATGCAGTCACTGGCCATAAGAACACAAGTAATTGAATCAAAAAACCCAAGTTAAAAACTAGAAAAAAACCCCTAAACCTTCATGTGAGTGTACTTGTTTCAAAATTACAAGATTTAGGACTCCCAATCCTATGAAAGATACTATGATTGTGTAAAATCAACCCATTCCTCCTCAATTACCTCAAAATCCTAAACCAAGAAATATTTAGAGTTTATTGAACCCCTCATCCACCCCTCTAGTTGGAGTGTTCATGAAGACCAAGGCATATCAAAATCTAAGACATTGGTTGCTGAGTGGAAAGAAAAGAATGAAACTTCCCTAACACAAGTTTCTTTCCACATAATGGTGTTTTCATGTATATTAAATCATAAGTACCCAACTATTTTGATTGTGAAGCCTTTGAGGTCAAATAATCACTAATAAAATCTAATAGAGGAATTTTAAATACAAAATCAATATCTCAATTCAAAGATCACATCATTTCAACATAGATCACATACACAAAAAATATAGAGCATTCTAGTATTAATCATATACCTTTCAAATAATTCTTGAATGAAACTATCACTTCCAAATCCCAAAGTCTTAGTAATGGATCTTCAACCTCAAAACCAATTCAAGAGTATCCCATAATGCACTATATTCCTATGCCACCAAGTGGAAATTATTTCCCTTTTACCATCTCACTTTTTGAAGGAGGACCTATTGTATGGAAGGCAAAATAAGAGAATCTAGGTGAAAATGATAATTTGTCAAGAGAGGATAATGATGACATGACCACATGGTAACCTTATTGGAACAAGTACCCCAGTTACAGAATGCCAAATCTTTGTGCCATTGAAATGGAAGAATCAAACCTAAAATAAGAGGGGAAAGAACATCTTGATGAAGATAACTCACTCTCTCTAATCAATAATGCAATCATGTGCATGATCAAGAGTTGTGTTGGTCAAATGAACTTCCATTTGGCATAGAAAAAGATCATGTTGCAATCCTTGAAGATAAAAATAAAATTGTAGCTACAAGTGAGCCTCAATAAGGCTATGATGAAGATGTTCAAGTGGTGGCTATAGTAGAGGTGAAATTAAATATCTTAACAATCTTTTAGATCATGAGGAAAAGAACAAGGATGATGTTAAAGTTGTTCTCACTCTAAGAGGGAAAGGGAAGACTCCAATGATTTATGTGAAAAATGACATCCTCTTATTCCAAAATTAGAGGAAAAGTTTATTAGCTAGCTTGAAAAGAGAGTTGACTCAATTTATCATGACTAATTAGGTGCAACCTTGGAGTAAGGAATTGTATTATTTTCATCAAACAACCAAGCTTGGACAAGGTATGATAATGTTATTATATTGTATGATCAGTTCATAGGTAAATAAATGAAGGATATGGACTTGATTTCTAAATAAGAATATTAAGAACATGTTAACATGTCAAGAGGTAAGGCATACATCTCACCTCAAAAACAAGCTTATTATAGACTCCATCCATCAAGCACCAATTTTCTCATATGGAGCCAAGAAGCTTCTAAATTTTTTCTTTTGATCCAGGTGGAGTAGGCATTTAAGGTCTTGTACATAGTAAGCTAGTTTTCATTTTCTCCAAGTGATTCTAGGACATTTTTGTTTATTAGAGTAATTTTTGCATTCCTTAAATGTCTATTGGCATAATGTGATGTCTTATTGTTATTTATTTCTTATTGTTGTGTGTCTTGAAGGTATATATCAATTTTATCAACTTATTCTAGGTGCCTATAGTCAGTTTTCAAGGTTTGTTGTTGATTGATAGGTGACTCCATAGCCAAATGGACTGATAAGGCTACTGATCCAATTATTTATTAGGCTAACCAACCCCTATGAGTAAAAAAAAAATGTTGACATTTTGGCCTCCTGGTCTAAAGTGTAACCTCTACCATCAAAAATTTGACTATTGCATCAACTTTCCTTTCAAATGAGGTCTTTTGTAAGCAATTTAGAAGAGTTTAAGGTAATTTAGGGAATGTTAAGGTTGTTTTAGATACATTAAAGTATACTTCATACATGGTAGAAACATTTATTGGTGATCTCTCAGTATAGCAGGGTGTTCCATAGTGAGTAATTGGATCAAGAAGCATAGCTAGTAAGACAAAAATATTAACTTTTAAGATCTTGCAGAATTTAAGGTAATTTTGGAATTTTTAAGGTTTCAATTATCTTGTTATATTGTTTTTTAAAGTGTTTTAATTAGTCACCTTGGGAGACATCAATTGTGAAGGTATAGATTAATACATAGAGGTAAAAAAGTGTCTTTTTGGGTCATAAAAAACTTGTTAAAGAGCATATTATATCCCTCTTACCCATACACCTTGATAAAGGTGTTAGAATATTACTTTTCTAATGTTAAATCACATTTGAAACTAGTTTACCCAACATTCTAACATCTAAACAAAACATAAGGAAGAATTTTTAGGTAAAATAAGGTGAGGATGCCTCTTATATGTTACACCATCATTGTATAAGTCAAGATAAACTTCATTGGCATCTAGTTCTCAACTCTAAAAGGGTATTTCGATATAATATGATAGTTTCTTAATGAAGAAGGGTATGTAGAGGTCTCTTTGTAAGGTTTTTCAAACCTAACGTTGACTTATAATCCTATAAAGGGACTCATACAGATTCCCCAAGATTAAAATTATGTTCAATAAGATGGTATAGGCTAGAATGAGATAAAATCCTACTAAATTCCTCCATTAGGTTTATTAGTTTACAAACACAGTCAAGGAGGGTCATTTTAATAAGGTTGGTTCATGGAGGAGAGAGAGTGATAGGAAATATTCCATTAGGGTATGTTGACCACCCATATGACCTTAAAATTCATGGTAGAAGTTTTTATATTATGGGCTTGTGCTTTATGAATCATCATTAATAAGTTTAGTGTTCCTTAAACCCTTTTAAACCCTACTACCTTAGTTTTTATCTTGCAATGGCATGTCCAAGATTGGTTAATGCATGGAAATTATTTAAAAATGTTTATTTAGGGTATAATAACCAATTCAACATAAAATTCAACTCAAACTCTCAATGATCATGGTTGTACTAGCAAAAACGTTTCACTGATATGTTGTTTTAGGCATGATAATCATGATTTGTGGGGGTTATGAAGTGTTTTCATGAATAAGTGTGATTGATAAAAATATTTTCATATTATATCCAACTTAATTAAGATCCCTTAGACATCTTACAGGAACCAATAGGGCAAAAAACTCCAAAAAGACCACTTGAGTATGCATGCTAGCTGACTATGTTTAAGGTTGTCTGTATGTGGTCATTAGAAAAATTCTTGAAAGAGAAAATGGATTGTGTTTGTTTTGATTATAGGATATAAAATTCATGATAGGATATATTTAAACTTTATATGTCTATTAAATCACTTAGATAAGTGATCCAAGTTGTTTGGTGGTTGGATTGAGAAAAGATATCTTGGAGAAGGTATTAGGCTTGTAAAAGACCTAAAGAGGACAATATTGCATTTGAGGTCCAATATTTGAGAAAAAAAATAAGGATATTGGTTTTTTTAAGTGGTATAAAGTACCAAAAATATTAATCAATCAATTAGTTAACTTTTCATTATCATTTTGGGTAGGTAGTTGCAAGTAGTAGGCTTAAATCCATGGGTCTAATACTCTTGAACAAGGTTTTAAGTATGATGATCATGTGCTAGACCTATACCCAAAAATTAAGTCTATAAAAAATTATTTGGTTGTTTATAATAATTTATATAACATAAACCTACTCCAATCATGTGAAGATAAGAATATGGTAAAAGAATATAACTAGTTCATGCCTATTAGTATACCATGTCACATCTATAAATAGGGTTGAGAGCTTATTGACAACTTTGTATATAGTTTCTCATTTTTAAATTTTTAAATCAAGTAATATAGAATTTTTATTGTCCCTATGACCCTTAAAGGTCAAAATAGGTAGTAGAGTTCAACTATATATCAAGATTGCATGAGATTTGAACCAAGAATGCTCACCTATAATCCTGCCCATAAAAAATGGAGGAAGTGTGCATTTTTTGTGTTGAGATTGGATTTTGTAAAGATATGAAATGTTTGAGGGACATTAATTTATATTATTAATTTTTTATATTCATTGATATAATGATAAAGAATTCAATAAGAACCATTCTCAAACTCTAGTAGGGTGTTAGCCCTAAAAGAGAACATATAGGTTTGCACATAAGAACATGGAGAGAAAGTGAATTTTTTATAGAAATTATTTTTTAAAGATAATTTAGGATTTATAATACCTTGATATATATTTTATGAGTGTTTATACTACTTTGAATGAGGAAAAACTATCATTTGAAGACCATTATGATCAAAATATTAAAACCGTCTACAAACACTTGATTGGGGCTAATGCAGGTTCTAAGAAGATTTTAGGGTAAAAAATATTTGAAAATAATTTTAAAACCTCATGTTACATGTTAAAACACTATAAAATACATTTACATTCATAAACAAGCATGAAAAAATTATTTTTTGTGTGCAAAATAGTCTTTGGAATGCATACTACAGGCCTGCAATGCTTGAGAAGGCTATCTTCATCATGCTGGAAGTTAAATGAGAAGATGCATGGGGAAAAAATACATATGGGAAAGTTTAACAGGTATATTCCCTCCAAATTATTGATATTTTTCAGTCAATCAAGGGGAAAAACTTTATGAATGATTGCTAAGAAGGTAAACATGCCAAAACCCTTGCAAAGCCCTCAAAGAATCTCAATGACTATAAAAGACTCTCTAATAGACTCCAATTCACTTAAGATGTCTTAAAAACACATTTAAGGCATTTTTAAGTCCCATGAACACCTGCTATATCCATAATATTGGCACATGTGGAGTGAAGTCTCAAGGGAAATGGCCTAAAAACTGTATATCTTTGACTATTTTCATGGTGTTTGAGTGGTTTGATCTCCTTAACCATTTGGAGAGACATTATAGGCTTTGAAATAAGTACCATTAACTTACATAATCCTTTCAATAAAATTGCATGGTGATAAAAAATGTTTCAAGCAACTAGGCTAAGATAAATTAAGACCATGTCCTTGCTTGCAATAGGTGAAGAACTATGTAGACCTTCTTAAGGTCACCTAAGGCATAGTAAGTTCTGAGATACTTAGGTATAGAATTTATGACAACCTTGTATGGTTCTTAAAGTCATGAACAAGCCTTTTATAATGATTAAAATTAGGTTTATAACTCTAACACATAAGCATTTTGTTAGTTTCATGATGATTGAGAAACCATAAAAAGGAACACAGTCCTTGGTAGTCTTTCAAGCTTGTTTCAAGGCATTTTTAATATACACAAAGTTGTTGTAAGTAGTGAAGAGTGAAAAATCTAGGTGAACCATGTGTTTCCTCTAACATACCTAGATAACGAGTTTGGAATCATGTTTCTATCGAGTGTCTCTCAAGATACCTTATAGTACATAAACATGCTCTTGAAGACAATAAAAGGACCTTAAACACCTACAACATTAGTTCTTGAAGATGCCCAACCATGATATAGGTGTCATAATAATCAAGGATAATTTAATGCAATAGAGTTTAAGAGTGCTACATATAAAATATATGAGAGATCATGATGAGACATGAAGGTGGCAATCATGTAATGAGAATCAAGGAATAGAGATTAGTTTGTAACTACACTTCAATAAGTATACTTATAACTCCATGAGAGGAGATCAGTTCCAAGAGGAATAAAATCATCTATAAAGACCTTCTATTCCATTCCTCAAGGATAAATCCATGAATACTTGGCCTAGTACATTGAGGAACAAGATGACAACACCTTTTTTACATGTTTAGTGGAAAAATACTTATATTTTGTAACTAAAAAGAGGATTATGGTAGCATTCATGATACTCCTACACATCCAACTTCTCTCTCCCTCTCCATTATTCTATATATTTGGCATTGAATGGATTGTAAATCATCTTCCACATGAGTATGGTGAAGCCCTACTCTTTTTGCATTCCATGGAATTAATTAAGATTAAATTTTGCCTTCTATTATTGTGTTTAGTGTAAATTCATGAATGATTGATCTAGTCATGTGGTGATCTGATTCTACTTGACTTGTTGTCTCATTATTATTACCTATAAAAAATATATGCCTCTTTTATAGGATATATTTAATGTTATATTGGTTTCTTGAATTGATTATAAGTGAAACACAAACTATCCCTCCTACTAATACTTGGAATCCTTAACCACTTTACAAATTAATTATGTAATAGGACTTGATTAGGATTTATTTATCTATATTTTATTCTCATGGTCTATTGTGAAATTTAAAAATGAGTGAAAAAGATTAAAACATCTAGTGCATCACCCCTTTTACTTTCATGTTTAGTTTCTCTTTTCTCTTTTCCTTACAAGTTGAGTAGGTGTAGTGTTAGTCTTAGGTGCATAATCAAGGTAGCTAGCCCTCTCTAGATATTCAATCCACTTTTTAAGACTATGAGTGTTTCCATTTTTTCAATTGGGTGAGGAAACCTGAAATACCTCCTCAAAGGGTGAAATTCAAAGTGACAACAATCCATTCACTCATATATGGGATCGACCCTTTCATACTATTTTTATTTCTACATAGAAACTCCATATTTTTTGCCTAAAAAACTTAATGTAATTCTTAGACTATCTCTTGATTTTATGTCATTGGTATCATTCTCTAGATAGATCCACACTTCCAAGAGATTTATGTCATTACATACCTATGCACTTTGTTCAGACATGTATACTCACCTTTTTACAACCATTTTACTAAATTCAAATTATTCATATAGGCTAGCCCATACATTTCACATGTTAATTGGAATTAAATTACCCAAATAATCAACTATATAATCATATCAAGCCTAATTCTTTATATCATTTAGCAATCATATACCTATGACTAGAAAATACTCTGTATATTATGAGGAACATACTAAAGATCCTAAATAAAAAATCTCTCAAAGGAGAAATCCTTGAGATAAGTTTGAATACTATTTTCAAGTTTGAATCATATGTTTTTAGGAGTTAAAATCCATACACATGATTGTGTAACATAGTAGCATTACATAGGATTTAATACACTCATATAGGTGGTAGAACTACATTCATGTTAACTTAGCTATTTGGATTATTGGATGTGTAAGCATAAATTAGTCAAAAGGGGTGGTTAAGTTTACATCAAACCTTCCATTTCACCCATTTTTCCTTTTTTAGAATAGTTATTTAGTGCACAACTATAGTTTTAAATTATGGATAAGGATAAAAAAACCATTTACATGGGATCAAATACATCTACATGCACACAGACACATTTAGACATAGGGATAACATTCAAAATTTTCATAGACTAGAAAAAGTACACAAGATGATTTTGCACCCTATAAAATAGTGGTGTACTATGTAGGCAACTAGGAAACACATACTTGTCTAGGTCATATAGACATAATATTTCTAGATATAAAGCACTCAAAATCCCTTTTATGATAAATTTTTATGACTTTATATATCTAAAGACCTGCATAGATCCAAAACAAGCTAATTACTTCATTCCTCTATTGTTTTTAATAAATATTAAGTTACTATATTCTACTAGTTACACTCTGATTTGTTTGGTTATTGTATATCTTAATCAATATGATTTGTCATATAGTTTTACCCTATTAGGGTCACGTTAAGAAAAAAAAAAGGTAAAATATATTTGTGAACCCATTCTTGGTCTTTATCATAAAAAAACATAGATACCTTAGGATTTATTTCTATTTTACTAAGGTTTCATATTTTTGTATTTATATCTAATTTTCAAAATTATATTTTGATTTCTCCTTACCAAATCATTCTTATAATGGACATGGATGCCATTTATTTTCTAATTTAAGATATGATAGACATGATTACATGTATTTTCATTTAGTTTAAAAAATATATAATGACTATGTAAGAAAATGGGTTGAATATTTTGACAATAATAAGGATGAAACTAATTATGAAGAATATTTTACCTTTCTTAGTAATTCATATTATTTAAAAATTTAATTTTGAATCCCTCTTTCACTACTAGTTGTCAAAAGCCACAAATGACACCTTAATTCATCCTACCCCTAGAACTCAAATCCATGATAGATACCATCCTAATCCCTTTCCTTCCCCATGCTTATATTTAGTCTTATGGTCCATGTTCTTGTAAATAGAAGAGGTAAGGTTCCCCATCATGTGTGTAAGAATGAATTCAAATTATTCCTCTTAATCACCATCCACTACCCATAGGGATATCTAATACAACCAAGGATTATGATATCATTGATCAACTTAGAAATATTTTAGTTGAAATTTCCATGTTATAAATACTCAAGTGATTAACTATCTATAATGATAGTTTATATGCAGGTTTGTGTGACACAATTTCTCCTAATGTTGGAGAATATGTTTACTTTAAATTTTTTAAATATATTTAAAGACACTAAAGACATGATATATTTTGAAAATTATTACTTCCCCACTCAACATACTGTTGAGAAACATCTCACGTTACTTGTACATGTGAAATTATTAAATAAGGGAATCAAGAGAGTCTTGATAGATAATGGATCAGGATTGAATATATGCAACATCATATTTTTTAAAACATTGGGTATCAATATGGATTATATATAAAATTCACATAAGAAAATAAAAGGATTTGAGAATGTGTATCACCAAGATTTAGGTCCCATTACTTTAGATGTCAAAGTAGGACCCAAGAATTTGCCTACTTTATTTCATGTAATGCCCAATCACTTACACTATAAAATACTCTTATGTAGGCCATGTATACATTTTATGGAGGAAATATCATCTAAATTACATCAATGTGTCAAGTTTATACATGATGTACATTTGCATACATGTCCTATAGATAATCAACCCTTTAAATATTATAAAATAATAGAGCCTAATAATGGATGTAGTCCATAATTAGATGATTTTTAGTATTTTTACATACCTCCATCACAAATGATACCGCTATAATGGATATATACATATGAAATTAGTGATTCAATAAAAATTAATGAACCAATTAAATGTGCTTCAAGTTAGTGATAAACCATAGAAATACATAAGAAAGGAAGATACAAAATCTTCCTTTAGTAGTCAACTTAGAAAATATATATCAGATGGAAGAAAATGATAGTGATGATGATGAGAATGAAGTTGAAATGAACATAGATTATTATTTTCATGGTCTTAATTATACACCTAATATTCTATGGGAATATCAAGATGATTCCAAACTAGTTAATAAAACTAAGTTGGATAAAGAGAAAACATCTCTTTCAGATATGCCCAAAGATAGTAAGGAAAACAATTATTTCCATATCTTCAATATTAAGTTATCTTCTAATGAAATTCTTTATAAACTCCAATGTCACAAAAGAGAAGAGACACAACATATTACACAATGCATAATATATTCATACCCAATATTTATGATAGATAAAATAAATAATACAAAGCCCATAAATGAAGAACCAACTATCATATTAAAAATTACCAATACACAAGATAAACTAAGTATTATACTATAAATATTACATTATATGCATTTTTTGAATCTACCAATGACTTGACATAAAAGTATGGGAAGATTATTTATTTAGGAAGGAAAGTCATTTTGTAGTTATCACAAAATAATAAGACATGACATTAACTAAGGTACAATAGAATCCACCAATAGTGGTTTATAACAAGAGATAATATATAAATAAAGCACACAAATATTTCAAGAATCCACACCATGAAATATTAACTATTATGGTATATATTTAGGGTAAATATGTATTGACAAGATTCTTTATGAAAATACTTATTATAAAAGTAAATTTGTAGAAGCTTCCATTCATATCACCGCATCATACATATATAAATATCATTTGAAATATAGACAAAGATTTGAAACATCCCACATAGTAAAAAAATATGTGTAGCCATGAATAAGAGATGTGTCTATTGGATTTTGAATTTAATACTATATTTAATATAAATAGTGAAATGTAGGGAAGATATTTTGACATGCACTTATCCATATATAAGTACTTATATTCAATGAACTAATAAAGAGTTGTGTTACAAATCAATATTTGAGTTATCTATTGTCAATGTTTTATTAATTTATAATTTACTTAGAATGCATGTTAGATTAATATATCCAAGATGCTTCTCCTGTGATGTTAGTACTAGTTGAGCTACTTGAACTATTGACTTAAGAATTAACATACAATTGATGTCAACATTTGGTGTCTAAACCTAAGCCTTAGATAACTAATATCTAGGGAGAAGCACCCTGTATAGTTATAGAATCCAATAATAATAGAGATAAATCATTGGTGGGAGGAAAAAAACAAATAAATTTATTCGTCAAGAAGCAAAGAGAAAAGAAATTGTTGTCGATCAAGTTGAAGACAAGTTATATCAAACACAAGATGAGGAATTTTGGGTAACTTCAAAGGTATATTGTGGCCTTATATTTAAGATTATTAAATGTAACAAAAGGTTAAATACTACACATTAGGAAACCTATCCATTAGATAAAGGATAAAATAAAAATACTTCAGGAAACAAATGAATCGTGGACACAAGTAATAGATTATTGGTTTGAGACTACTTTAGACTCATTAATAATACCATGTACCATAAATGGGTGGATAAGTTTTTAATAAAAGGAGGAAATATTATTATAATCATTGAGAATGAGATTCATTGATAAGATACCAACATTGATTTGTATGTTACTAGTTGAAGGAGGGTTGATAAGAATCGGTAAATAATTTTTTAGGGGAAATGCACCTAGGGGATAATAAAAGGTAAGATGGGGATACAAGTATAAATTAATATTGATATATAAGAAATGATGACTAAGGGGGATAAATGGAATAAATAAGGATGGCGATACTTAATAAAATATTAAAATAGGATTTAGTGATAAGAAAGAGATTAGATAAATTAGAGAGAGAAATATAAGAAAGGAAGAATACAACAAATCAAGAGAAATAAAATGGAGGAGAATATCAAAGATATGAATGTAGAGAAAGGAGTAATAAGAGTATATAGATAATTAACAAATATAAAATAAGTAAAAATGGGAAAAATAGATGAACATATGGGGTTAAAAGAACCAATGTGAGGATAAAATTGAGAAACAAAGGTTAGAAAGTGAAGAGAGGATGAGACACTTAAGTTTAAAGTAATAAATATCAAGGGTGACATATATTGGATTTTCCATAGAAGGAAAGGAATAAAAATCTAAACCAAAAGTAAAATCTAATGCAAAACAATAAAAATAACACAAAATTTATAACAAAATTAGATAACATCAAAACATGTAACAAGATGGAAGGAGGATTGGAAATAGATAGAAAATTGATGCAAGAGGCATACACTCCACAAAAAAATGTGTTAGAATAATCAAATGTGTTGATAAAATCATTATAATCCATGATATATAAAAGACATGAGGAATAATATTTGGAAGCAGAAGACCAAAGAGGATATTTTCCAAGAATAAAAAGAAATAGATGAAAAAAGGAGAAAAATTATAGGGTTTAGACAGTATTAAAGAATAAAGTAGTAAGATGAAAGATAAGGAAGAAAAATTGGAAGTGAAAGAAGTAATAGAAGATGAGGAGAGGTAGATTTAGAGAAATTAGATAAAATAATAATAGAGGAAGCGATAAAGAAACATAATTGGGAAACATTATTAAGAGAAGAAAATAACATAAAAAGGAGAAGATAATAGATAAGAGTATAAAGGGGTGAGAGATTAGTTAAAAATAATAGGGAAACAAATAATAATGAGGAAGATGAAAATGAGATGTGAAGAGAGATGTCCCGACAAACTAAAAAATATTTTTTAAGGAGATGAACACCTTGAACCAACTATAATTCTTCATGCCATTTACATTTTTTAAAGAGACATCACTCAAAGAATGTATACATATTAGAGGAGAATTAGGGGAGAAATATAGAAAAAACAAACTTGAGAACTTGAGAAGAGGAGTAGTTAGAGATTTTGAAGAAATATTTGGGAAAGGTTACATTGAAATAGTGTTATAATGAGATAAGGGAATAAATAAAACTATAGGAAACCAAAAATGCCTCCAAGAGAAAGAGAAGGATAAGAAATAAAAGAGACAATAGACCCCAAAACAAAAGAGTAATAACACTAAAATAGTAAGTGGTAAGACAAGTTTCATACAATCCAAAATGACATACAAGACAAAATTACCTATTTTTGGAAAAGATAAAAAATATGATAAAGCATACTTTTTTGAATTAGATGCATATTGAAGGATTCATAACATCAAAATTAACTAAGTCAAACTATTTAATTTTTTGGTCACATTTAAAGATGATAAACTAAAGTGGTATATGGATATAAGGCCTAACCATAACAAAGCATGGGATGAGATAAAAGAAAAATTCAAAAGTGATTTATATTATCCTAAGACTTGTATGGAAAATGTTAAAAAATTGAAGGAATTCATTTAATGAGAGAAGGAAATAATGAAAGAGTTTAACAAAAGATTTAAGGAGGTAATGAAGAAATTAATAGAACCTTTGAAAGAAAAGAAAAAAAATTAAATGGTTTATATCAAAATTATTACCACATTTTTGAGTAGTCACTAATGGGAAATAATTTTATGAATTTTATAAATCCATAAAAATGGCATATTGGTTAGAATCCCAAACTTGGAGGAGAGAAAAGGACATAGTTATGCAAATAAAATTTGAAAAAATGGAACAAGAATTGTCACAATTAAAATTAAGGCATGATATATAGATGAATCCATATATAAGTAGTTCACCAAAAAACTTAACAATAAAACCCAAGATTTGATGTGCAATATATTGTGAGGAAGGGCATAGTAATATAAAATGTTTGTATGTACAAAACATAATAGGGGTGATGTTAACTCAAGCTAAACATATAAGTATGATTTTGATGATACAAAAACCCATTTAAAATACAAATTATGGTGTGGAATCTACAAAATGTATGACAAACACAGTCAAAATATGTTCCCTTTGATGAAAGTTTCCCCACCCATTAGTTTATGATATGTGAATCATTCAGATGATATGATAAATCCTTCCCTAGAGTTAATGAATTAGAGGACCTAAAATAAATGAGAATGAGAGTTGTTATGGCATAAAAATAATAACATTACCCACCCCTAAAATAATGGAAGAAACCCTAAGAACCACACCACATATACAATCCCTATCAGTCACTCCTGACAACCATAGATTATGATAACCCCTCCAAAATAAAAATTTAATAACTATCAAGAAGGATACAATGTATATAGATACCACAAAGGTTACCATGGAGGTTATCAAAGAAAAATATATATACACCAATACTTTGGAGATTATTATGGAGGTTATCAAGGAAAAAACTATATATAAAGATACCATGAGGGTTATCAAGGAACCTATTATTGAGGAGACTAAGAGTAATAAGGCAATCAATGGAATAACTATCAGGGTCCTATTGATGCCTAAAAATGTATCATAGGTGGTTCAGAGTGTTTAAGAAACACTTCTCATTTTTGGGCTCAGAGAGTCCATTGCATGAGTTGCTTGTTGTGATAATCCTACTATATTTGGTGGAATATAGGCAAAATAAATGATCTATTTCACAAATTTTTAATGTTTGGTTGTTATGAGCGACTGTGTCCTACAACTAATCTATGGAATTAAAGATAATCTATGCTAATTAGAATGAATTATGATCAAACCTAAGTCTAAAGTTAAACTAGCATAGATATATACAATGAATTTAAACTAAAGTGCATTGATAAAAAGGGAGTAAAAGGAAGGGTAAGGAAGAGAAGAGATATGTTGTTGGTCTTTAATCCAAATATTATGACAAAGTTCAAATATCATCCAAATATTCACATCAAAACTAACATATAACATGAAACAACATAAGCTCAAATCTTACTACACATTAGGCAAGCATCTAAGGAAATGAAAGAATATAGATAGACTTGATTCACTTAAAAGATTTACCCTATAAATAAAAATCATAAGCACATTCATATGAAAGGAAAAAGATAATGAAATGAATTTAAGAATATTTATCTAACCTATCATTAGCACAAGTTAACAACTCTAAATTTGAAAAAGTGCACATTAAGAATCACTAAGATCCATTCAAATTTGAATTGCAAACCAAACAAATGAGATAGAAACCATGATAGTAATTCACACAGACAAATCTGAACAAACTTTGTAGAATTCCTTGTT
Organism: Torreya grandis; assembly: GCA_037957365.1. Lineage (NCBI taxonomy): Eukaryota > Viridiplantae > Streptophyta > Pinopsida > Cupressales > Taxaceae > Torreya > Torreya grandis. Next base: position 2,572,400 of record JARHVA010001503.1, read on the forward strand.
TATATTAATTACTCAAAATTTATAAATAGTTTTTGGCTAAAAAACTCCCTCCTTTTCACAAATGGGCAATACCTCTTTATATAGATAACTCATGAGGTATGCTGGTTAGTCATGTCAAATGTTAAGGATAGCTATCCTTTTACATTTATTTTATAACTTTTAAAAGACTCTAAGTGACTAACCTATAGGCAATGTACTTTACAAGTTGTATATGCCTTTACAAAAAGAATATTCTCTTTTCAAAATATTATACAAGTTTAGTTACAAAAGGAATATTCCTCATCCAAATAACCTTGAGACCCTATGGCCGATTTAGTCCCCAGTTGCTACTATAAGATCTTCATTTCCTTTTGATGTTGTTCATCAATTAGTTTCAAATTGACCATAGGCTCCATGAAGAGTTCATCTTCTTGGTCTGCCAAGCCTCTGAAATCCTTGTCATCTCTTCCAAAATCCTCCTTGATGCTCCTAGCTTCAGTAGTATTTTTCTTTGTTTTTAGAATCATGTCCATGATCCTACTATTATCCAACATAGTATTTCCTTGGATCTTACTTCTCACTTCTTACATACTAGAGTGAATATGAGTTTAAACTCCTCATTAGTGATGAGACCTATGGAACTAAGTGTGGATGGTTTAGTGACCATGGTCCCAAGTGTATGATCTATCCTATCTTCCAATTATTTGTCCTCTTCATAAAGGCTTTCAAGGTCCCTATACCACTTTCTCATGCCTTTGATTTTATTTATTAGTAACCCCATGACTATGTTTAGGTGAGCCAAAATGATTATCTTGAAGTCAAGAATTTGATCCTCAATTAGGATATTGATCAAATATTTTAATTTTTCCCTTTAATCTCTGCCATTGGTGAATTAGGTTCTTGGATGTTTCATTTTACTAGCTCAATACACTTTATCTTGACTTGATTGACTTCAAAGAATTGAACATGTCCTATAAGGTCTCTTCAAACATTTTGACCATAACATCTAGGACTAATAATACAACTTATTTCTTCAAATTTTCCTTTTGCTATTGCATGCCTTTGTGGGAAGCTTACAATTATTCTACTTGTGATTGGGATAATTCAAACACATTCTCTTCAAATATCTAGCTTTCTCTAGGCCTCTGCCTTCCTACTAGAGTTAAATTGGTCAGTGGCTCTACCTTTTGGTAAGTGATCTCTTGCCCATCAACCGTGACCTTATTCTCTATGACCCTTTGTTATTGTTGGGTCAAACTTGATGCCAAATAAGGATTGTGTTACCTTGGGAATTGTGGCTTCCATTTATGCTCCACTTGATTCTCATAGAGTAGCCAACCTTCTCTCATCCTCTTATTGTAGATCACAATCCATGGCTTAACCTCTTTATGAATAGGTATATTGATGGCTTACGTCATAGTCCAAGGATGGTGCCTAATGGGCACTTTATAAAATATACCATAGATAAACCATTCTGGAAAGGTTAGACTATGAATCATGTTTTCTTTACTAAAGATATTAACTTCACTTAAAGGATGAGAGAAAATCATCTTAGGCTTCTTGGTCTTTAATGGAACCATGGCCATCTCAGATTTTATTTTGGGGGTATCTATAGGAACTAGATCCAATATTTCTTTCCCCTTTTCCTCTTTTGTTTCCTCAATTTGTGCCTCTTTTTCATCAGACTCATAGGTAATGGATGACATTTTCAAAGCATCTTCAACTATCTCCCCAGGGTCTAATGCTACCATGTGAATTTCCTCAATGGGTGATCCTTATTATTCTTTTAGGACTGAAGAAGTTACAATTTCATCAGGCCTTCTTTCCTTTAGCCTTTGTTCAATCGATGTTTTAGGTTTAGTATTTATTGGTGGAGGTCTAATAGGTGCAATACTTAATAAATGATATTGTCTTGGCCCTAACTACCATATATCATCTCCTCCCTTTGGCTCCCACAACATCCTAGATTTTGGATTGATGTTGTGTTTTTTCAATCTCCTTGTTGACCTCAAAGAATGAAGATCCTTTTGTGTATATGGGGTCAAAATGACAAAGTTGGTGCTCATAAGGAACATTAAACATCCATTTTACTTTCAAATGATCCTAAACTCTCCCATAGGGGTCCCACTAACTTAACTCATCAATTTGTAAATTGAAACATGTCTTGTGTTTATAAGTAGCCTTAATATTGTCCCATTATGCAAAGATAATCATACCAATGGTTATGTGGAGGGTGTGAAATCAATCCCTTTTGTTTTTGAAAAGACCATTTATTCCATTGCATATTTGATAAGCTACTTCTTGCTTTGATAGTTTCATTGGTACATAGATAGTTAGCCTAAGTGGGGTGCATTATGTCCATTCAATCTTGATGATGGTATAATCTAGATATAGCCATATGTCCCTAATGGCTTCAAAAATCTTCTTTATTAATGGGTTAATACTCATCATTGGGCTCCCTGTGATGGCCTCATTAAGGGCTAGGTAAACACAGTCACATATCTCCACTTCCATATGAGGTTTTGTATGATTAAGTTGATGAAGTCATTCTTGTCATCCAATTATTACCCAAAATATTTAGAAGCTAATACCACTGAATATCAATGTAATAATAGAATAAATATTGGTATAAACACATGGCCAACCCTAAGGAAACATCAACATAAAGAAATAAAATATGAATCCGTGGAACAAGAAGAAGTAACATACCCACATATTATAAGTCTAGGGATCCTCGCAATACCATTCCAATTTGAGTTTTGACATTTAAAAAAATGAAAATTAATTGCCATAAAACAAATGGAAGACATTGAATTATCATGTACAGATAAAAAGGGAAAGAAATAAGTAACAAAAAATACATCTAAAACATCCATCATAGAAAAGGAAATAGGGTCAATAGGTAGCAATTTACCACAAATGGCAAGGCCAAAGTAGAAATAAACACATCAACAATAAAAACCATCAATGATGCAACCTTATAAAAGATAAAAATAGAAATGAATAATACCAAAATCATTGCCTCCAAATTAGAAACACTTGTACAATAGTTGTCAAATAAAAAGGTATACAAGGAAGAAGAATTATAGGATGACCTCAAACCTACTAGGTTCTGACGGTATGAATAAACATAGTAGAGGAATATAAATAAATAAAATAAGGAGAAAACTAGTGAGGAATTGAAACAAAAAAAGAAATAGAGGAATCCATGACCATGGCATTGGATAAATTACACCAGGAGGTAGCCTTGGCACTTGTAGAGGTGAAAATACTACAAGCATAACAAAACTAGCAAGAAAAAACATAAATAGAAATAGGAATAAATAGAAATAAAACAAAAAGAAAAAGAAAGGCATAAAAAATAAAAATCAAGTAGGAGAAAAATGAGGCCCAATAGAGAGAAGGGGATAAAAAATCACAAAAAGTGAAAGAGGCATTAGAGGTCCAACATAGAAAAGAGAGAAAAAAAACTAATTGAAAAACAAAGAATTGAAAAATAAAGTATTGAGAAATAAAAAATTTAGAGAAAAATAAAATAGAGATACAAAGATTGGGAAAAGAGGCTAAAAAAGAAAAAAATAAAAGGAAAAAGACGAGAAAGAGAAATTAGATAAAGAACAAATAGAGTTAGAACAAAAGTGAGCCGTAATAAAAGCCGTAGAGAAAACAAAACAACAAGAAGATGAAATAGAAGCCACAGAGAAGATTGAAAAAATCCAACACGTGACATACAAACACTCCACTCTTGTTTCTTAGTCTCCACTCTCCATCCCCCCACCCTAAATTACTACACTATCCACACAAATTGCTACACAAATTCTCACTCCACAAGATTCACTCACATGGATTAAGGCCATATTGGCAAAAGACAAAATATCAACATTATCTAGTTTAAAAAAGGCATGGTAGAGCATAACCCCCAAAGAGTCATAATAGATCTAAAAAATTTATCTCCAATTCAAAAGTAACATTTAGGTACCGTTCCTTAAGATAGTTCCAATTAAGATTAGATGGAAAAATATGTTACCTTAGAAGAGACAATACATAATACTGTTTATAACATATCTAAGGCATGAAAATAACATGGCATAGATATAAATGGCCACTAGAACAATACCTTCATGTGATAGTCTAGAATACAATCCAACATCAAACACTCTCAAAATTAGATCATCAAAAAATACGAGAAGACAATGTTGAATACTTTAAGTTTGAATAAAATAAGAAAATACTGGTGGATAATAATCAACATTGATGAATCATATGGACACACATCACTTCCATTCAAAAAGTGAGCTCAAATACTTCCACATATTTACATACACTCTTGGATGGCCAACTACAACATAGGGAGAAAAGAAAGTTGTGGATGCCTTGGAGGAGGAACTCAATCAAGCCATGGCCACATTCTAAATTATAAAGGATCCTATCAGCACAGAGAGAAAAAGGATTTAGGATTGGGGGATCAATTCCCATCAAAACAAGTACAACATGCTCAAATAATTTTAGAACACAATGAACATGGTGGCCTAATCAATCAATATATGTAGAAATTAAAAATTACCACAGAGATCGATAATGTTTTAAAAATCTATAGATAATCATCCCCCACCACAACATATTGCATAATTAATTTGATAAAATATTATATTATAATAAAGGCACAATGAACAACTAGATACTTGACAAAATGGACACCCTTTGAGAAAAATTCATCTACGAAGTACTTATAGTTCCTACAAAAAGATAAGAGTTCTTAGTATGTTTGAGGATTATTCATTTTGATTGTCTCGAGGATGAGACAATGTTTAAGTTTGGGTATGATGTTGAAAATATTCTTCATGAGAATAATTAGTATTAAATTACAATAGTGGAAGCTTTTACTCATACCATGACATTAAACATCTACAAACGTCATTCATGGTATCAATAGAGTTTCATAACATCCCACAGAGTATATACAATATGTATAGCCATGAAGAAGAGATGTGTTTATTTATATTTTTAATGTAATATTGTATTTAATATTAATATTGAAATATATGGAAGATATCTTGACACACTTATCCATATATATGTACTTGCATTCAATGAACTAATAAAGAGCTCAGTTACATGCCAATATCCAAGTTATCCATTATCGATGTTCCATTCATATAGGCTTTACTTAAAATGTATGTTAGATTAATATAACCAATATGTTTCTCCTATGAAGTTAGTACTAGATAAGATACTCGAATTATTGACTCATGAGTTAACATAGAGTTGATGTCAACAATATCAATGATAGATTCAAATTGAGGAGGAAGAAAGTCAAAACATGTGAAACATTGATTTTTTAAAATTTTTGGGTCATAACATAGATGAATGAAAACATTATATACATTATGAGGGATCAATTGGACATAAGGTTGTATATACATTGATATTTGTGATGTGTCTTGGGTGACTAATTATGGGCTTCACTTGGATAAAAATGGTTACAAATAAATTAGGCTATAGTTGACATCCCAAATAAACATACCGCTTTCTTATATGAAGGGCATACAATCAAGATTCAACATGATGGAAACATTGAACACAAAGATAAAGGGCTTAAAGTGAGAATCCATTTCTTCATAAGACAAATTGTGAACACTCATACATGTTTGAATAAAATGCAATAGGTATGCATAAAATTTGAGAAAGATAAAAAGGAAAGGCAAAGTTTATTGACATTGACATGTTAAATGATTATAATGATAATGACATATGGTAATTTTATGAGATCCTATACCCAAAGTTCAGTAATGTATCACTAGGGTTTCCACTCGAGCTAACACATCTATTGAATTCTATTTTAGGCATTTGAGTGTCACATAATTCATATATTAGATTTTTAAAACTCAAAAAATGAATGAAATTTAATTATTTTAAAAATAAAAAAACAAGACCTATGCATGACATATATTACTTGGTTATGTGATTTTTTTATGATTTATCATATATATTACATTATTTATATAATTTTATATGCACATGCATTTTAAAGTATACATAAGTGAGATGTATGACATATAGGTTTCAAATGACATGTAAACATAAATGTGGGACATTCCTAGACCCATGAGCTACCTTCTTACATGAGAGCACATTCTTATTGGAAGAATCTTGCTATTTTTCACTTAAATTTTATAATTGTATAACTATTTCTATTGATCATATTGAAATACTTTACATTGATTATACATGATTTTATCTAACTCACTGTCACCAACACACCATATTTCTTTAAGAGAAACATGATCCTTATTTTATAAAAAAACTAAGATATCTTTTATTTATAATCTTCCAATATATCAATTTGTAAACCTAGTTTTGTCATAATTCATTTCAATCTAGTGACCTTCCTAACCTAAGACTCATAGTTGTGGTCTTCATAGCTGGATCTAAATCTAAAAGTTCATTGTGACCCTTTAATTCTAATATTTCCTAAGGGTCCCTAATTAAAAAAAATACGTGGCCATTTTAATCTCTTATTATTAATTTTTATCATGGCTCACGTCCACAATGTAATTCATGGTCCTCAATAATTTAATCGTGCCCCCATCCTTTATAGTTAATAGCGACCACTTTATATATTTTTGAGTCCCCAAACCCAACCATTTATAAATCAAAGCATAAGTCTCAATAGGTCCATGCCACCTTTGTGCCCCTCTGACCACTCTATATACCCCTTTCTAAGCCAAAAGAAATCGCGAGATCCTCTGACCATGTGACCCAAAGATCATGCGACGTGTCCTCTCCAATGCTATAAATTAAGTTTGAACACTCTATGATCGTGGCCATACCTTGTGACCCCATGGCCAATAGGATTCTCCCACATGTCATATGCTCTGCATCTTATGATTGAATGCCACGTATATTTTATATTTGGTCATTATTTATAAATGTTTGGTCATGCTATTTTTTTTAATATTTAATATTAAATATGACCAATTTTTTCATTTTCAGTGAATATGAAGGGATGTGGGGCCTTTAAAAATCAAAATGATAAATTGAACGACTTTGCCAACAATAAAAAGTATAGTTTATGGTCCCGAGCTAATCAGAATGAAAAACTCTATGGATTTGATGCTAAATTTGGCACTTGGAAAATCATCACCAAATCTTCCAATGGCCAAGACATTTGATGCAACCATATTATTCATGTTTACTGGATTAAATTTGACAGTCGTCACTGCTTGCCATTGCTTGTGGCACAGATTCAAAATGAAATTATTTGAGGTCATAAATGAATCAAATATGAACACGTCATTTCAAAGTGTCTTAGTCAATGATAAATTAAAAAATGACACCATGAAGGACAAGATGACCATGGACATTGTGAGTATCAAAGGTGATCACCAGGTATGGCTGAAACAAGCATTCACCCAAAATAATGTTAATGTTGTTGTGATCTTGAGGGACCATTTAATCCATAGCGATTTCCATCTACATAGCCGCAAAAATACAATTACGAGGGGATTATCGAATTCACCATGACTTAAAATTTATTACAAAATAAATATTTTTCACATTAGGGAAAATATTTAATTAAAATGTGTTAATGGACACCATTGGAAATGTGAGTTCATTATGATGTGGTAGTGGAAAATTAATGACGTTATGTGTTATTACTCATGATTTAGTTTTATATTTTTAGTATAAATACTCTCTAATAATTTTATTGTCAAAAGAAAGAAAAATTTGATGGAAACATAGAAAAATAAACTTTCTAAAAGGAATTTGTTATGTAATCATATTGATTGGAGGAAGTAAATTTTAAATTAATCACTGTGTGGATGTGATGATAATATGTATTCCCCCCTTTCTTATTAATATTAATCCAATGCTATTTATTTGTGTAAAGTATTATTTAATCAAATTTATTTTCCCCTTTTAATAAGTAGATTAGATTGTGTTGTGCTAGTCTAATCATTCTTGTGATTCAATAATGATCCTTTAATTATTGTGAATAGATGTGCATATGATATTTTGAATAATATTTTATAAAATTTTAATTCACAAGGATTCACTCATAACCATTTATCCATTGAGTCTTATGTCATATTTGTTTAAATTTGAGTTAGCATAATGGGTTCCATAAATATTGGTTATTTGAAGAAATGAATATTAGATTATGATTATCTTAATATAAATTAGTTGCATTGAGATTTGAAACCTCTATTTTCTACCCTACCCTTCCCTCTCCTTTTTATGTATTTTATTACATTTGATTCATTGTATATTAATTTTAAACACCATTGTTTTAATTTGGTTCAAGAGTTGATGTATATAAGTGTATGATAACCATATAAGATGGTTTGGGAAACGTGTATGGCCACATTATTCAAAATTTATTCCACCATTTGGCCATTAGAAGACCACATACTTTTAACTTGTGTCCTGCATTATATATGATGATCCTAAAATGAGAGGGTTTAATATCTCAACTTGCGGTATGCATAAAACACACATCAATGCTCATACTTCTTACATTTCTATTTCAATAGATATTTTATTTTTTCATTTCTATTTCATGAGATATTTTATTTTTTAATATGTGATAATGATGTACACAAATTATGTAGATTTTCTTTACTTTTCTATGCATTATTGATGTTGTTACATGTTTTTTAATTGAGGGTAAATGTTTTTGATTGAAGCTATGAACTAGAATTGAAGGTTTTGACAGGTCCCCCAACTTGTTATAATTTTATATAATATATTAAATAGAGATCATTGTCAACAATTAGGGACAATAAGCTCAAACAATAAAGAAACAACAAACCAATTGATGAAATAACAAACGATTAAAACATTGACACTAGACCAACTCAACTCTGAAAATAAATGTTAGAACCATGAGTCTACATTATAAATTAAGGGTTTTTATATGTTTTGAAAATATGATATGACTACATAAAGAATAAACTTTGAATCATAAAAATAAACAAATTTGAGATAGGTCCATATAATATTAGCCAAACATCAACATAAAAACACCCAACCAAGCAATCAGGGAAACTAAAGCTCGATCATCAAGACAGTTATGGAATAACAAAAAAAACAATAAAATATCTACAAATAGAGACAAATGCTACTTATCCCAATAACATATTTACCTCCAAGGGTCTCACATCCAAATATCCCCATAGAATCCCTACCCTGCTTGATCTTTGGGTCACCTAGAAGATAAACTTAAATCTATAAGAATCAAGCTCACTGAAAAATAATGTCAAAATATAACATGAGTTCCATTTTCAAATAATTGAACAACAAATCCATCATGTTATATGGACTTAAGTTTAGAGGAGTAATAACCAACTTAGAAAAATCTAAGGGCTAAGGCAGGAAACTAAGTTGACAGGGTACAAACCCTTAGGGTATTTCAAAGCTAGAACCATTCACCGAATCCTCATGCTAAGTATCAAACCACATCACAATGCCTCCAATTAGAACTCCAATCAGGATCTTCTACATAGTTTCTATCATTTCTAAACAAGATGACAAAATCTAGAATGCCTAGCTAAAAATGTCATCATTTCAAACCAAGTCAACAAAAGGAGACCCTCGACAAAAATAAGAAACAAAACCTATGACCTAATATAGGGAACCAAAAAGAAAAACCCATTAGAGGATTTTTATAACACTAAGACCACTCCTAGATAGATCTAAGCCAAACCACCTAAAAGATAGAATAATCTTAATAGAAGCAGAAGATCGACCTCACTTGTTCCTCAATAAGACCTAAGAAAGACTGAATCCACCATAGCCAAAACCATAATGAAATAAGGGAGGGAGTGACCAATTTTTTAACCTTCACCCAGATGGAAAAAATAGGAACAAATCCCCCCATACATCAATGAAGAGCCAATGGTGGAACAACTCAAATCCACAACCCACATACTACAACTTACACATCGAGGATCAACATCTAACGGAATTGAGGGCCACCACTAGATACAAAACCCAAAATCTAAAATTAACCACATAGAACAAACATATATTACATAAATAAATTCAATACACCAAGAAATTAAGAATCCAGGTAATAGTATTGGAGTAAAATTCATAAATTTAATTTACCATAGGGTAATCTTGTATATATTTTAGGTGGATCACAAGTATTTTATTAATTCAAAATAGTCAAGTATATAAGGGTACCTATAATTTTTTAAACCCAAATCACCAATCTAAGACATATTTATAACTTTATCGAGAGATTGGTATAATAACCAAATAGGTAATAAATAAAAACATAAATCTATATAGGATTGTTTACTTGTAAAACATTATGACAATTTTATTATATTATAACTTAACCAAAACGTATAAAGGGGGTGTCTTAAATAATAAGCACACTCCTTTAATTTATTACAAACACATTAACATAAACTATTGCTAAGATTTTACAACAAGGCCTAACAAACCTCCCTATGATCCAAAGTCAGTTCTTTAGACACATTCCAAGCATTTTTCTACATTCTTCAAATTGGATTTTGTTAAGGGGTTTTATGAAAATATCATCTATCTGATTTGTAGTTGGGCAATAATTTGGTTCAATTGCTTTCTTCAACACTATCATTTGTAGATAATGATATTTGACATCTATATGTTTAGTTTTGGCATGAAATACTAGATTTTTGGACATATTAATTGCACTTTGATTATCAATGATATGTAGGAAAAATATGAGAAATCCAAAGGTCTTTAAAGATATGATCTAAATAAACAATCTCTATGGAAGCATCCCATGTTGCATTGTATTTTGATTCCATTGATAAATTTACCATAGTATCTTGCTTCTTAAAACACCATGTAATAGAAGTTAAACCCATATGCATAGTATACCCTATGGTGGACACTCGATCATCCACATATCCACCAAAATCTTCTCACAATACCCAATAAGTTTGAAGTTCTTGTTGTGTTGGTACTCAAGGCCATATGTTTTCATTCCATAAGGTAACAAAGTACTCTTTTTGATGCATGTCAATGAATTTATCTAGGTTCATGCATAAACCTAGACAAAATTTCCATTGTAAAGGATATATAGATCCTAGTATTCATCAAGTATATTAAGCCACCTATTAATTGCCTATATTTGGTGCCATCCAAAATTGCATTACCATCATATTTAGACAATTTTAAGTTACTTTCCATTAGAGTGAGGGAAGGTTTGCAATCATTCATACTGGACATATTTAATAACTCATTCTTAGTTTGAGCAATGAAAATGCTTTGATATTTATGAGTAACTTCTATGCCAAGATAACCACTAATAAGTACAAAATCTATCATCTCAAACCTATCTTTTAGTTCCTTCTTTATGGACTTATTATGGTATTCATCATTTCTCATGAAAAACAAGTCATTGACACAAAGAACTAGAATTACCAATTTCATTCCTTAAACTCGAATATAAAGAGTATCATCAGATTCACTATGTACAAATCAAATTTTATATAAGTAAGAATTCATTTTTTCATACCAATCCCTAGGTGCCTATTTGATCCGATAGAGAGCTTTGATTAATTTACACACCTTGTGTTTTGTAAACACTTTCTTAAAACCTTGGGATTGTGTCATATATAATTATTCCTATAAACAACCATTCAAAAAATCACTTTTTACATCCATTTGATGTAATTTATAATTATTTTATGCTACTAGGGCAAGAACCATACTAATAGTGTACCATTTGGCAGTCAGTGCAAACATTTCCTCATAATAAATTCCTTCTTGTTGTGCATAACATTTTACAAAAAGTAGCCTTGAATTTATGTTTATCAATGGATCCATATGATTTATACTTTACTCTATAAACCCATTTACATCTAATGGGTTGAACATGTGGAGGAAGATCAACAAAAACCCAAGTATTATTGTTAAGAATGACATCATACTCAATATGCATTGGAGTTTTCAAAACTAGTTTGATATAAGCTTCCTCAAAAGTTGATGGATAAGTGGAAGTAGTAACAACCATTGCATAATTTACCTATTTACAAGAAATCCTAGGACTTATTTTACTAACTTCATTTGTTTTCAAGTAAAAAAAAGTACTATATGCCCATTTTGGATACTTGTAAATTATCAAGATCAATTATACTATAATTATCTTCATGTGCACCATTTGTAAGAATATTAGAGTATTTTAAACATTTTATAAGTCATTATTTTGTGAAATACTTGAGGAATTGAAATAAATGGAAGGGATACTCATATTGTATCATAATCTATGAGAGTTAGCTTCATTATTCCCCTTGGCAAAATTTTGAATCTTCTTCTCTAGCTTGTCAAATTATGAGTCTATCTTTATAGTGTTCATATTAAAAAAATCATCAAATATCACATCCCTGATCACTATGAATTTACCTATATCTTGTGCAATAAAAGGATACCCCTTTTTGGTTTCTGAATACCCAAGAAAAATGCATTTTCAACTTCAAGGTTACAACTTAGTTTTGTGTTTAGAAGGAACAAAATTAAAACAAATACATCCAAATATTTTCAAGTGTTTAAATTTTGGTTTGAACCCATGCCAAGACTCATATGTATTTCTACCTAAAAGTGTATCTTTAGGGGATTTGTTCCTCAAATACACTTTAATACTAATGGATTTTGCCCAAAATATATCATCGAGCTATTTATAGTGTAACATAGCCCAAGTTGTGCCCTTTAAAGTTTTGTTTATTTATTTATAAACTTGATTCTGCTATGGCATATACACATTATTATATTGTTATTTGATTCCATGTTCTTGATAATAATATTAAAATTTATGTGAAGTATATTCACCACCATTATCTGATTGAAGAGTAGTTAATTTTGAATTTGTTTCTTTTTCAACTATGTTTAACCATTCAACAAACTAAGTGAAAACCTTTGATTTTTTTTCATAAAAAACACCCAAGTCATCCTAAAACAATCATCAATAAACAACACAAAATACCTACACCCTCCAATGGATGACTTTTTCATATCAAAAACATCACTATGAACTAACTACAAACATATTTTAATTTACTAAGAAGAAATCTTAGGAAATATTTCCCTAATTTGTTTGCCTAAACAACATGATTCACAAAGAATGCCATTTTTATGAAAAGTGGGTAAATCATTCACCATGTTATATCTCTATAAGTCCAATAAAGGGTTCAAAACATTCAAATGTCCATAACATAGATACTATAAACACTATATATACATTGTAACTATACCTATATCAACAACTACGACAAGTTCCAATGTGGGAGGAAGTACTTTGCAAAGCAAATGAACTAAGTTCCCATATTCATAACCCGTATACATTATTCTATGTCCTTCTTTGATAGAGTTAATATAAATGATCTCATTTTCAAGAACAATTTGATAACCCTCATTATGAATATTTACCAAGGAAAGAAGATAATTTCATAATGTGGTAACATACCAAACACTCTCCAAGTATTTGATAGAAACGTTACAAAGAAGAATCCAAATAGACCCAAGTTCTTATGGAGTATGCATATATTTATCTACCAAAGATACTAGAGTGATAGATGCTTATTTAAATGTACAAAAGAAGTCTCACCTAAATTTCATGTACTTGGTTACACTTGTATTTAATACCCAAACATCTATGAATTCATCTCTAGCCTCATATTCCATATAAACAATATTCCCTAACGCTGTGAAAGTAGATTCGTGAGCAACATTTCCTAATTCATTATATTCATGGACTCCATATTGACCAGAGTTAGACTTAGTAACTTTTTGTGGCCTCTAAATCTTGTCAAAAATAATCATATATTGTGAAGCAATGTGACAAAATTTCCACATCTATGACATTGAAAGTCTAATCTACCTCTACTTTTACCTTTATATGAGTTGTGACCATGTCCTATGTCACTCATCTCATTTGGATGAAAATGGCTACATTGTTGATTAAAATATCTATTTTACATGATATCCTCTACCTCTACTTTTAAATCTTCCTTCTCTATAACATCTACCCCCTTTATAACTTTTCCTTCTATAGTTGTGTTGACTAGAAGAAGAAGAACTAGGCTTGGAATCTGTAACATGGGATTCCTTAGTTTTATTTTATTTCTTGGGTAGAGATTGGTCATGTTGAATAAGTAAATCAACAAGTTTATCGAATTTATGCCTGTGATCTTATTAGAGACATGAGGCATTTCTACAAAGCTTCTATAGGACATAGGTATCCCTTTTAATGTAATAATTATAATGAAATCATCATCAATTTTACAAAACCTAGCCTTATTACATTCAATATCAATGTTATTCAACTTAAACATGTACTCTCCCATATCCCCATATTCCTCTAATGACAAAGTAAATAAATACATATGTATACCTATCTTTTTATGCTTGGGATTTTTATCATACAAATCAAAGAAAGTATTCCATGCAGTGTATCTATGGGGAGGGTTCTCAATATGAATGTAAGTTCTCTAGTGTAAAAAAACTTTATTAAATCTAAAGATTTACAATCCTGTACATTAAAAATATCAAGTTTATCTTGTACCATGGGTAACATAGAATGCTCATTCTTCACAACATCTCAAAAATCATTGAATACTAATGACACTACCATTAAGCATTTCCAATTAGTGTAATTAGAAATCATTAAATGTTTAGTATCTAAAAGCAAAATATGAATTTTTGGCATTTTGAAATGAAAATAAATGTGAAAAATGAAAATGCAACACACCCACAATAACACTTGGTATTAAAAAAATATTTTTATTGGTTTTTTTCACTTAACCTCCACGTACAACATATGAAAAAAAATTAGTGGGTTTTGCACTTAACCACACTAAAAAAATTAAATTATGCCCTTATTTTACCAAAAATACAACCTTATTTTACCAAAATTACACCCTTATCACAAAAATAACACCCTTTTTACTCCTTTACACCTACTTGTGACATATTAATTTTATTGTTCTTTTAAAAGCTTATTCACTTCAAAACAAAATAAAAAAAGTACATATCAAAGATATTTTCAAAAAGGAACATTCTAAAACATATACCTATAGCTTTAATAAAACAAATTTGACCAAAAAAATGTTCTCGAGGATTTGAACCCTTGACCTCCAATTTCCAAGGGTATTAAAAAATAACCTTTACCAATTGCTCTATGAGCCATTACAACACATAAAGAAAAGATATTTTTTTTAAATCTGATTTTGCTTTGTGGAAAAAAAAAATACTTTTCCATGAAATAAAAATTCACTTGTGGTTTTTTGAAAAAAAATGCTTTTCCCTTTGATTTGAAGTGGGCTATAGAAAACCCTAAATATTGCCAAAACTATGTTTCAAACTTTACGCTTATCAAAATATTATCTTCAAAAGATAATGATACACCATTTTAATCACAAGGATTCCATGGATGAATAAGAGAGATGTAAAAACATATACACCTTAATAGGATTTATAGGAAGGCCTTACAAGGTCATATACCATATGTTTTATGTATATTTTTTCTTGCAGGTAAAGGAAACAAAGATTATAGATCAAAATTAAAACATTGGGATGCAATTATTAATGTTATAGGCTCCATAATAGTAATTTTATGATATACAACTAAAAAAATATGGGTTTTAGAAGCTTTCAGGTCTCTAGATGAGTTTACAAGAAATAAAAATGGTCTATAAATTCATCAAAACTCCCAATAACTTAAAAAAACACCATGGTGGTTGTATTCATATTTTTTTAGTCTATATAATGATCAAAAATAGGGTTTTGAAATTGAAAAGTCCATACAATTACTTGAATTTTTCCTTTTAGACAGTGATTTAGGTGTTGAAAGCAATCAACAAAGTTCTACAAGAATTTAATACATGTAAATGGACTATAAAGCATTTTTATAACATATATTTTTTTAGGCCTCTACATTTTATTAATTTTAAATATTTATATATTTAAATAAATATATTGAAAAATGGAAATTTTCAGTGCTTTTGCAATGTTTTTTGCATGAAAAAATAAGAAAATTTCAAACTTGCATACTCATATTTTCTCTTCATAGGCTTTTCCTTCTCTATAAATGTGATTCAACGTAAACTTTATATTTCACCACATGAATATTATATTTTAACTCCTCATAAATCTTCTCTTCCTCTTTGACAGAGATTCACCATGCTTTCTTTCACCAACAATTTTTACCATGTTGTGATACCATTGATATTATTTGAGTAAAATCCACAAATGCAATTTACCATAGGGTAATCTTGTGTCTATAATAGGTATATCACAAGTATTTTATTAATTCAAAATATTCAAGTACATAAGGGTGATTATAAGCCATTAACCTTGAATGACCAATCTAAGAGACATTTATAACTTTATCGAGAGATTGGTAAAATAAGCAACTAGGTAATAACTAAAAACCTAACTCTATACGAGGTTTTAACTAAAAAATATTATAACTTTATTATATTATAAATTAAAAAAAATGTATAAAGGGGGTTGCTATGCCTATTTTTCACACCCCCCAATTTTTTGTAAAATCAATACTTTCTACCATAGAGATGCTCCAATCATGAAATCTAAAATTGTGTCAGGGACCCAGTCAATTAATATATTTTTAGATGCATATTTTCAATTATGAAATGATAATGATTAGATGATGAATTCATGCTTATATTTTAAAGTGGTTTCAAAAATCATGGTGGATAAATGAATAACACACACACACACACACACACACACACACACACACACACACACACACACACACACACACACACACACACACACACACACACACACATATATTTGTGAATGCGATCAGTTATCTTGATTTTCAGTCAAAGCAGATTTTGAGATAATTTTTAGATGGGAATATTTTCAAATTTGATAATACGTATATTGGATTTTATTAAGTATGTATTGTCATTATTATTTGGGTTATTCTTTTAGTTTGATCATTTGAATAATTTGACATATTGAGGAATATGATTTTTGGTTCAGATAGATAATGAAATTCATGATGATTATCACAGTTTTGAAAACAATAAGTTATAGATATAATGCATTTCTTTGTGGAAGTTCCTTTGAGATGAAAATATAATTGAATGCTCAGTATGATTTTGTTATCCAGTAGACATTTTAATTATTGGAATACTAAGTTGGTTTATGTTTTGACTTAATCACTCATGAAATTATCAATGAATTATCATGGTTTAAAGTTTAATGTGATACCCTATTGCATACCCTATTGTTAGGTTACTAATAAGTAAAATTTCCTAAGCTTAAAAACCTAAGGTGATATCTCTTTTTCTAATAACTAGATTACTTAAGATTAACATTCCTAAATTATAATAACATGGTTTAAGACCCTTTGGGGCATAATGTTAAGGCCTAGGCATTTGTAAATGTAAGTGTTCATTATGAAATATGTATCTACCTAAGTCTAAGGTTGATGGGTTGATTGCAAAACATATTGAATGCATCTATGGATTTGATGAGTTGGTGTTTGGTTGGCAACATGATATATCATGTAACGTTAGTTGACATGAATATTTAATGTGAAGTACATCTCTGATGATTTGAGATCATCATGGAGATTTGATGGTAAAAGGAAATTAATACAAAACAATCATTCCCCAAAAGGTGGGAAGTTGGTAAAGGTTTAGTGTGAAGGGTTAGTGATGGTTAAAATTGGCTATGCTGATAGATAACTTAGTGAATCTGCTAAGTACATCTTTGCTAAATGCAAAGCAATAAGATTTGAGCAGGTCATTGAGTTGGTTACGACATAAGGTGGCAAAGATAAGCAAGTTGATTTTCTTGTTTTGCATTCATTTTTGTAAGCCCTACCATGGAAGTGAATCTCTGTCCAGTTGAGTTTTGAGTTGCAAAAGAAAATTTTCATTGAAAATATTGGGCAAAGATTTTCAAGGTGCATATCCAAGTATGTTTCATATAGTTTAATGCAAATTTAGAAGATTTTCATGGATATTTTGAATGAAGTTTACAGTATTATGAAGAAAATCATTCTTCAATTGCATGAATAGAATTAGTTTAGTCTGTTGGAGAATTTGTAGAAGTTATGAGTTTATATTTGAATGATTTTATATGAATAAATAAGAGTTAGATAGATAATTCTATAAGCCATCTGCATGCACTTTAAATTTTGAAAAGGTTAATGGTCTATTATTTGCATGGATGTTTGAGAGAATAAATGAAACTTAGACTTGAAAACTCTTTCATGCATGAATATTGGTGGTGAATAGTTTCTAGTTTTGATATATTTTTGGTCTACGAAGGAATAAAAAATTGTTCAATTCAAAACCTAATTTTTGAAATATAAAGATTATATTATTTAATACACAGTATTGGTGTTTTTGGGTTTTGTTTCTTTCAAGGGTTTATTCAACACCGTTGTATGAAATAAATCAAAGACATATTTCTTTGAATACTTGAGTTTTCATTTTTCTGTGCCTTCACTCTTTCGAACATATTTTGAGATTCTATCATTATTTTTGAAGTGTCTCGTGGTGGGTTTGTTTGAATCTTAGGATTATAGATTCTATTCATTTTTGTGTATATACTTGGAATATTGGAAGGGTTACGATACATGCATATTAAAAAGAATGAGAAGTATCAGAATATTTGAGATGATATGTGAAAAGGTTTTAGTTGGTGTCTTCTCTGAGTTCTCAAAATTTGAAAGGTTATGGACATCTTTTCTTGAAATCCAAGTATTTACATTTTCTATTTGTTTTATGAGATCTTGTCAAGATACTTGAGATGGTTATTTTAAAATTACTATGAACAAAGGGATTTTTTTTTTCTATGATATGAATAGATTGGTTCATTTGTTCATATGGGCATGCATTTCAATTTAATTTCTAGGAATTTACATACATGAAAAATGATATCAAATTTTTGAAGTGAAAATAGTGTGAAAGTCTGCATGTGTTTTTGAAAAGCATATGAATTGGTCAGTGCATACACTCAGAATATTAAATGAGTTACAATACACAACCGTATTAGGGTCTTGGTGTAACATGAATAAGGGTTTTACTCTGAATATTCATCTATAAAAAGTGCCATTTTGTTGTCTTTGAATATTTTAAAGGATTTTGTGTCATGAGATTTTGATTGTTTTAGAGAAATCTAAGAATGGTTTCTTAGAGATAATTTTTGCTTGTTCAAAAAGATATAAATTGGTTTGAATATGGTCATCTATTGTGTAAAAGATATGACATAAAATATATATATGGGTAGTCTTGCAGTTATGAGTTTACCTTCTAGTTTTTGATTCCAATAGTTAGTTTTGAGAACTTAGATTCAAGATGAGACTTTTGTTAGATCTGCATCTCAGCATCTCAGCATTAAAGTTTTTAGTTTTATTTTAAGAATGGACATTGAAGTTATAGTCCCGTTCAAAATCCTATCACTTGAAATTTATACAAGGTTTACAATTTGAGAATGAATAAAATCTGTCTCAGATATCATTTAGTGTTTTCATTATGTTGGAAATCTTGTGCCTTCAAATTTTGAATGGTTTAGTTTATAGTTGATTGGAAATTCATGAAAATTATTAGCATAGAATGATGTTATTATAAATTTTAAAGGCTCATTTGGTTTAAAATATATAGTTAAGCTTTAGAATTATGGCATTTATTGATGGGTCAATGGAGTAATGTCATATTTTTGATTTACAATTAGTTTGACAAAGACGAGAATTTCATTGGTATATTTTGAAATGACATTATGATATTATGATGTTATTAAGGACTTAGTATTTGACATAGTTAGAGTATTTTCAGCTTGTGAAATCAACTCAATTTAGTTTGTTGAAAGGTGGCTATGAGATGCATTCAGTTCTACTATATTTTGAATGACTAGTTGTTAATTTTCAGTCATCAAATTTGATTTTTTTGAGATTTTCTCAAAATGTTTGGTTGGGATCATCTTGGGTAAGATAGGAGTGGTGGTGATAGGGGTTGGGAAAATAATTTTGATAGTGATGTTAATTATCCTAATCCTAATCTTAAGGGTGGTTTTTTTGTGTAAGAAGATTTGGTCTCAGATTCCATAGGGGTACCAAAATGTCTATACATTTTGATGCTTTAGATCTCAAGTTTTGGAATGTTTTAAACAATTTTCCCTTTAATCTAGTCAATAGAGGTTAGAGAGGAAACATAGGTTTCTCTGGTCAAATATTTGGAGCCTAAACCCCTTCACATAGTATTTCTTCTCATCACTTAGAAAATAATCCACAACATTTTCCAATTTAGCCCCCTAAAAGAATTTAGCCAACTATTGAACTTAATCTTGTCAATCAAGCCACCTAGTTTGAAATTAAAATAGTCCATGCTAAAAACTATGTAAATCTAGCCATTCCTTCAGATAAACCTTCACCTTCTCACCGAGAGCTTGTTATGAAAGGTAAAGGGTTAGGTCTGACTTCTTCTCACAGTGAGCCTGTCTTGAGATCTGAAAGGCTAAATTTAAGAACACATGGTTATGTTGGTAGAAAAAAGATAGTGGACATTCCCCCTTCCTCTATAGAGAAAATAATTGGAGGAAAAAGAGCTAAAAGTGAAACTGAACTTGATACTCCTATGGAGGTCAAAATGTTGAAAAGAATCAAGTTAGAGGTTGAAGATAACACAAGTGACTCCAGGACAAGGTTGGTGTAATTTCCTACTACAAAGATGAAATATAATGTGTATCTTAATACATAAGATAACCCTATGATTGAAGTAATTTTAGACTCAAATGATTATTAGACTTCTAGGGGTTAAAATTTGTTTTTAGTTGAACTCTTAGATGAAAGATCTTTCCACTTTCAGTTGGATATTTGAATTTTAGATTTTGGTAGTTTTTTATTATAATATTTTGGGATACAACAAAATTACTTTGATATAAATATATATGATTAATTAATTTTTTTGGCATACATTATGATATAATATAAATGGAATTTTATTAATCCTTGATTTATCTATCTTATAGTTGAAATATGCATTCTAATATATTATTATTTGATGAGGGTTACCACTCGTTAAGGTTAGTACCTAGTCCATATTTAAAACTTGATCAATCAAGACTTTTTTGTCTTAATTAAATATTCCTTTAACCAATAATTATTTGTAATTAATTGACTTAAAAAATCAATTAGTTAATATAAACTAATAACTAACTAAAGTTAGTTATAGCTTATTTTTCAACTAAGTTTGAAGTATAAAATAAGATCAATGACTCATTTGAAGATAGAAGAACAAAAATTATTGAAGATTTATATGATTTTGTGAAGTCAATCAATCATCTTTTTTTTTTCTATGCAACTTATCTGAGATAGTAGAACTTTTAGAGATGGACCCAATGGTACTTTATCTAACGGTTGAGTAATTTTTTAGGCAACATAGGTATATCAAATTTTTCATTATCATTTATGATAGATTATCTAAAGATTACCAAGCTTAACATCTTTGATGATTTCTATTTTCAGTCCAATGTGCAGATTCTAAGTATTCAATCTAAATAATGAAAACTTTGCTATTTTGTGACATTTCATAGATCTATTTTGATTGTAAAGTTATCACTCAAGTTATTGTAAAGAAAGATGTTGCTCTTTTCAATAAAACCTTTTTTTTTTGCTAAGATGAATCTCCTTTGAGACTGACACTCTTTATTGTACCTTATATTGACTCTAATTTTAATATAGTTTATCTTTTAGATTTTCTTAATTTAGTCTATTTTTGTCCCTAAGTTTAGTTTCTTGTTTTATTTCTTTAGTTAGTTTCTTAGATTAATATTTTATTTTATTTCTTAGATCAAATAATTATATATATCAAGTTTTGATTAGATTTTTCTTATAATTTATGTTATAATTTTAAGTTATTAGCTATAGATTAGGTTCTGAGTTCTTTTTCTAGTCTTATTTTTGTTTTAGAGTTAGATTTGTTACTTAGTTGTTTCTTAGATAGTTATTTTAATTTAAGTATAGGTTTAATCTTAGTTTAGTCTATTTGATTTTTAGTCCTTGGTCTTTTCCTTATTTTTAGTTGTTTCTTAGTTCGGATTTAGTTGTTTTAAATATATATTTTTCCTTTTCTTAGCTTAGTTGTTCTATGTTCCTTTTTTTTAGTTGTTTTTTGTTATGTTTCTTTAGTTTCTTTGGTTTGATATTTACTTGATTGAATACATTTTTTTGTCTTTTTTCAAATCTATTTCTTTATATTTCTAGTTTATCTTTTGAGGTTGATTTGGAGAATATTGTAACAAGACAAAAGTTATTATTTGAATATTTATATTTATTAAATCATATTTCTATTCTTCAAAAGATTATCTAATTCATAATTTTTCTCTGTCAGATAGAATAGATTTTAGATTCTTGTTTGAACTGATTCATAATTGGATAAAGTGGATTTCTAATTGTTATAATGGAATATGTTACATTGGATAACTTATTGATTATTTCTCAAAACTTATAAAAAAACCCTCACATCTTTAGGATCATTATTAAATGATTAGATTAGTATGATTCCACCTTGACCTTCACAATATGTGAAAGAGTTGATTCGTTGAAGGTATAATTGCCATCATCAACAAATTTGGTGAATCTATTGGAGAATATTCATTCATAAATCTGATTTTTTTAAAGTTTTGTTTTCTTCTTGATCATGGTACTTGGAGCATAACAACCTCCTATTATTTAACTAAGGATTGATATTGAGGATGATCAAGTTGATGTTGATTTTAATCTAACATATTATGCATGGTATAATCATCTTTAAAATATTCATCAAGTCATAAACCAAGAAGATTAAATTACATAATTTTAAATTGATTGGTATTCAAATCTTTCACGTGAAACACAACAAGATATTCTAAATTTGAATAGAATAATTTAGGAAGATAGAGCTAGAGATTTAACTGCTAATCCTAAGCCTAAAACTCATTTTATTTATGATTTTTTTATTTGACAATTTTATTTTGCCTTCTAAAATTTATGTTAAAAATTCAAAATTGGATCAAGTACATTAGGTTTAAAATAATTAATCTATTTATGTAGAAACTGCTAAAACTTTTAATGGGATAAAACTATAAGTTCAAGTAGAATAACGAATACAAGATCTGATTCATAGGGTTGTAAAATAATAGGGAACAAGATGATCTTATTAAAGGTGAAGATGAATAAGAAGTCCAAGTAGAATAAAACATAACTATAACTCCATATATTTTTGCAAATCTATCATTGGAAACTATCTTGGTAAGTTTCATTCTCTTAAAAGATTGCATATACCAAAGTTTTTTGGTACTTCTAGAGAATCTTGAGAAGATCATTTAGAAGCTTTTAGATTAGTTTGTGCTACTCTTAAAATAATAAGTGAAAAAAATTATTTAAGAGTTTTTTCCTAGACACCTGAAGGAAAAGCTTACCAAGCATTTATTAGTTTTCCTGCCAATGTTATTGACGCTTGGAGAGATATTGAAGATTGGTTAGAGTTGTCCTTTGGAAAAGCTAAATAATATTTGGATTTAGTTAATAACTTTGTCAATTTTTCTTTGATCCAGGTGAGACCATTTATCATTTTGTTTCTAGGTTCACTAAGCTACGTAAAAAGATCCCACACGATCTTAGACCTTCTAAAATATTATCTAGACTTTATTTTTATAATGATTTACCTTTAAAATATAAAATCGCTCTAGAGGATAGAGATATTATATAATATAATTAAACTATAACATTCTATATTGAATATGAAAAGAAACTTAAATACATTGGATTTAAAGAAAGGTCTTTCATAAGATTAAATTCAGATAACTCAAAATTTTTAAAAAACATACAAAGTCTAGGTAATGAGTTGGTCACTATTAAGAGACAGATAAATGATAAACCTTTTTATTCAAATATAAACAATAAAAAAGATAAAAACGATGATATTGCTTATTACTATAATGCTTGTGAAGTAGATCATAATCTAGATGCATGTCTTGTTCTTAAGTTTAAGAAATTTCTTCATGTAAAAGATGAAATATCTAAAAATCTAGTAGATAATATAAACACTCTTGATGATCCATTAGAAAATTATAATGCTTATGTTGTGAATACTAAAAATAAGGATTATATCTCTTCTCACAATAATAAAACAATAAACGATAAATCTTTTTTTGATGATAAAAGAAAAATAGTTCAAAATAATGATAATAATTTAAATGATAATGTTACTCAAAATATTCTTTTCTCAACTGGATATAATAATAGTCAATATCAACATTATAAACCTAAATTTTTTAGATAAATTGATGCTAAAAATTATAACATAATTGATGATTTGTCAGCAATTAAATCTGGATTCTCTTTACTACAAGAAATTAGTCTTCATAGGTAGCTTGATAAGATCAATGAAGCTATTAAGAATCCTAGAGCTAATGTGGGATTACAAGAAAAAAGTAGTAATAAACATATTTATGCTCAGCATTTTGACCCTCCGTTGATTACATTCTTCATTTTTATGTTATAGTTAAAATTTATAACAAAATAATTCATAATTGTATCTTAGATATAGGTGCCTCAAAGAATATTATGCATAAATCCATTGAAGATCAATTAGGTATATCTTATGAAGCAGATACTAGGAAGCTTATTGGTTTTGATTCTATACAAACTAAGAGTTGTGGTAAGTTTCTTGACATAGTCATTAAAATTACACAAAATGAAATATTAGATGCATGACTAATGTTCAAGTGTTGGATATTTATAATAATTATATAATGCTATTAAGAAGAGATTAGTCAATAGCAACTACAAATTTTGTTGAGAAAGATATAACATGGGTTCTTGTTAATAATGAAATTACTTTCATAAAAAGAGAATATTTTTATAGTACAGTGATTGAGTCACCTTCTTCTCATAATATTTGCTACATTGAAACTATAATTGGGACTTATGAATTTTTGAATTTAGATAAACTAAAAAATTAACATGAAAAAATATTAGAAAATAACATTTTATGGTCACTTTACTTTGATGGACCTTGTTCTCAACAACGTAATGGTGTTGGAATTTGTCTAATTTCTATTGTAGGTAATTTTTTTCATTACACCTTCAAATTTTATTTTAAAAATACTAATAATATATTAGAATTTGAAGCATTATGTTTGGGATTGGAAAAGGCCATAGAATTAAACATTAAGTATTTGGAAGTCTTTGGGGATTTAGAGTTAGTTGTTAGACAAGTTTGTAAGATTTATAAGACTAATCAAACTCATCTACATAGTTACACAAAAAAAGTTTGGTCATTACTTGAGAATTTTGAGGCTTATAACATTACACATATTCTTAGAGAATTCAATATTAGAACTGATAAACTTGCTGTGTATGTAGCCAATTCAACTCTAAGTGAGACTGAACCTACTATAGACTTCTCTTTTGCAGAAATTTTTTGTCCTAAGAATCTTGATTTAAATGATAGTTGACCTATGTTTAGCTATGATGAACATATAGATTATTTCAGTAAAGGTAAATTATTTTGATCATGATGATTATGTATTAAATTATGGAGATTATTTACAATTAAGTACTAACATATTATCTACTGATTTGGTGATTTTATAATCTATGTTCACACCCAATTATCAACTTAAAATATATTTAATAGAAGAACCATTAAGGAGAATCATAGGTGAGACCATTATTATAAATTTAGGCACTAAAAAAGATCCAAAATATATCTATTTAAGAATTTAGGTTACAGCTAATGATAAGGTTAAATTCATTAAATTATTTAAAGAGTTCATTGATTTTTTTTTGGTCATATAGGGATCTCAAAGGTTATAATACTGAAATTATTAAACATGACATACCTATTAAGCTTGGTATTAAACTTGTTATGCAAAAGATATGAAAAATTGACTCTTTGTTAGAAGACATCATTAATAAAGAGCTGGATAAGATGATTGATGTTGGTGTCATTTTTCCTATAACATATTCAAAATAGGTAGCTAATCTAGTTTTGGTTAGGAAGAAAAATGATGACATTAGATTGTGTGTTTATTTTAGTGGTCTAAATAAAGCTATTGTTAAAGACAATTTTCCTCCACCAAGCATAAATCAAATTGTGTAGCAAGTTGCAGGATAAAAAATGATGTCTTTATTGGATGGATTTTCTGATTATAATTAGATTTTTGTAAATCCTGAAGATAGATATAAAACTAATTTTACCACTCGTAAAGGTACTTTTGCTTATAATAGAATGCCTTTTGGATTGATGAATGCAAGAGCTACTTTTTAGAGAGCTATGCATGTTGATTTTGATGATTTTTTTTTTTAAAAAGGGGTAAAAACTTTATTAATTTCTAAAAATATTACAATACAGCAAAGGGCCAAAGCCCCAAAAAACCCAAAAAAACCTCAAAAACCAAACACCAAAAACTGTCACGTCCCAACACCATTTCTATCCTCTCTAAGAATCCTGTCCAGGTTCTGATACACCTCCTCACACAACAACACCCATTCATCCAACCTACAACCACCAATATCCTCAGAAGCCCACTTTTCCAAGTAATCTGCTACCCCATTCCATTCCCTTGGAACATGAGCAAAGGACAAAAAATCCATAAGCGAACTAATCTAAAATATCTGCTGCACTATCAAAGATAGTTGCTAGCTCACATCATTAAATTTCCTCTCTCGAATCATATTAATTAGAATTTGCGAGTTGGCTTCACCCTTCACCAGACTAACTCATAAGCTCTCTTCAACACATACAGAACAACTAATCCTTCCATCATATTCACCGTCTGCTCTCCCATGTGGGCTTAAAAAAGAAAAACAATAGCTCCAAAGGAATCCCTACCAATCCCACCTATCCCAGTCGGGCCAGGATTACCTTTGAAAGAACCATCAGTGTTAATTTTCAAAAAACCTTCAGGAGGGGGTGTCCATTTCCCACTCTAAATTTTCTGCTTCCCACATCAGCCACGCCTGATGCAAGCAGAGGCCAGAGAGATACTCTATATGCCTAACCTTTTAACTAATTCTATGTCTCCCTATTCTAGAGGCAAAATGATTTCACTCTTAGCTTCCATAGTCTCCTGTATCATTCCAATAATTCTGCTCCATACCTAGTGAATCACCAACTTTTCCTCTTTAAAAATTTGGTAGTTTCACTCAAGCCAAACTTGCCACAGTAGAAAAATGGGTCCAGCATACCACACCTCCTATAGGAAGTGAGTAGTAGAAGGTGGCCTACCCAATCTAGACCAAAACTCAACTAGGGAAGAGGTGTGTAAGCATTGACACCTCCACATGTCCCACCAAGCGTGCCACAAATGAAGAGTGAAAGGGCAACTAAAAAATAAACAAGACGATTCCTCCTCCACTCCATTACATAAGATGCAATGTGAAGGGCCAACAAAGCCTCTCTATTTAATATTCTCCCAGGTCAAACAATGATTTTAGGTCAATGTCCAGATAAAGCAATTTCACTTTAGCCAAGATAAGCTGCTCCACACTCTTTTCCACCATGGAACTTCCCCTCCAGTGCCACATTATTGCACTATCAACTCCTGGTAACCCGTTGAGACCATGTATTTCCCCTTAGGATGAGGGGACCAAGCCAACAAGTCACTCTCCCTGAGTGTGTAGTAGTAGCGGCCAGTAAGGATCTTATGAATCTCAGCACACTCATCCTCCATACCAATAATCAGCCACTCTTCCTACTCCTTCCACCTCGCCTCTATCAATTGACCATGAAGAAGGAAGGATTTGTAATCACACACCTTAATCCATCCTGCCTCACTAAATCTCTGCACAAGACCATCTAGATGTGGATATTGAGTAACTAGAGGAGGAAAACCATCCCATGAATCATGCCAAAATTGTGCCTCATTACCCCCTATAGATCCAAAAAAGACCTCTCTTAATCAAAGCAGCTCCTTTTTTAAGAGTATCCCAGATCACCGAACCATTACCTGACAAACTGTATCTGGGGATATCTTTCATAAAGAACCCCAAAAAAATACTTATATGACAAGATCCTGACCCACACTCAATCTTGTTCCTCACACCATCTCCAATACAATTTCGCTGCCAGGGCTGTACCTGCCAGGACTGACTGCTGCAGTCTTAGGCCACCAAACCTTTTTGGGCTACAAACAACCTCCCACCTATTTAGGCTTCACTTCATCAAAGACAAGTTACCTTTCCATAAAAACTATTTTGCCAAGGAGTCAAGATCCTTAACAAAACTCACTAGTGCCACCTGGAGCATACACCTGTATAGAGGAAGTGCTTGCACCACTAACTAGATCAATTGTACTTGACTGGTGAAGGATAGCCACCTATTGGTCTAGTGATTCACCTTAGCCCTGAACTTGTCCAGAATCCCCTACCACAATTCCTTGGACTGTCTCCTAGTAGATATAGGGATACCAAGATAAAGAATCAGAAGGCTACCAAATTGGAATCGAAGAATGTCAGCCACTCTTCTTTGAATGGGTGGAAGAGTGTTGAAGAAAAAATGGATGACTTATCCTCATTAATTACCTATCTCGTGGTAGCCAAGTAAGCATCCAAACCACTAAAAATATTGGCTACTTCCCTTATAGTAACCATTTCCATCAATGCCACATCATCCACAAACTAAAGATGAGAAAGAACTAGAAGGTCACCTCCCCACCTCCATCCCTGAATAGTACCTTCACTAGTCTTTTTTCTAATCAGCCATCCAAGACCATCTGCCAGAAGAAGAAACAAGTAGGGAGATAATGGATCCCCTTGCCATAGGCCACATGAGGCTCCAAAGAGTTGTGAGTGCTCCCCATCCACCAAAATAGAGAATGAAATTGAATTCACATAGCTCATTACCCATCTGATCCAATCTTCCTTGAATCCAAAGGCAGCCAAAACCTTCTAAAGAAAGGACCACTGAACCCTGTCATATGCCTTAGACATGTCCATCTTCATGAACATTGCCTTCTCCCTAGACTTGGACATGGAGTGGATAGCCTCAGTAGCCACCACAATCCCATCTAAAATCTGCCGCCCATCCACAAAGCCGCTTTGTTCCTCTGAGACCAATACCCCCAGCCACTTTTTTAATCTTTCAACTATCAACTTTGATATAATTTTATAGACAACATTGCAGAGGGAAATAGGCCTAAATTAACTTAGGTGATCAGCCCCTTCTCTCTTGGGAATGAGAGCTAGAAAAGTTGAGTTCAAGGCCCGAAGCATTTGTTTGGTAATTTGAGACTCTTGAACTATAGCCAACAGATCTAGTTTGATGATTTCCTAAATTTCTTGAAAAAATTCAATCAAAAATCCATCTGGGCTTGGCACCTTACCTTTTTTCATCATGAAGACAATCTTTTTAAGCTCCTTGATGTTAATTAGACACATCAACTACTCCTTCATCTCCCGAGAAACTAAATTGGGAATACAGGAGAGTATTTGATCCTCAGTAGTAATTCCCCTTTGTCCTTCTTCTCTAAAAATAGAAGCAAAATACTGTACAACTTCATTACACATATCCCTTGTAGAAGAGATAGTCTCTCCGCTGTCTGAAACCAAAGAAGTTATCATATTTCCATGTTGCCTGGCTCTAATCGAGTTGAAGAAGAAGGATATATTCCTGTCACCCTCCTACAGCCACTTGACCCTAGCTTTCTGCTTCCAAAAAATTTCCTCCCTCAACTCCCATTCTTCCACCCTCTTAACAACCCTCAACAAAGATTCAGACAACCCCTCCTCTCTAATCATCTTGGTAATGATATTTAACTCCTCTTGCACCTCTTTATTTTCCTGAAAGATGTTCCCAAAGCTCAAAATATTCCACCTTTTGAGCTAATATTTCATGAACTAGAGTAGCTTAGCAAAAGTATACATTGCTGTACCAGTCGTCAGCCTCCCAATTCTTCACCAATTAGCAACTCGGCCAAATAAAGCCTGGTCCCTAAGCCACATGAGTTGAAATTTGAATGAAAGTTTCCTCTGCATACAATTTGAAGAAATGTGAAGCTTAATTGGCCAGTGGTCAGAGCCTCTCCAATCCAGGATCTCAAAACTCAAAGACCATAAGCCACCCACCAAATAACAAGAAGTCATGAATTTGTCAATATGCTTAGCAATAAAGTTACCACCCGTCCTCCTATTGTTCCAGGTGAACCTCCCATTGCAAGGCTTAATATCCACTAGGTTGAGCTCTGAAATCTTGTCTCAAAGCAAAGAGGAAGATGGTTCCAATCTAGCATTCCCTCCCTTTTTTTCTGTTAGGTCCAAGATAGCATTGAAATCACCAACCATAATCCATGGTAGATAAGGAAAGCCCCTACGAACTAAATGGATGCTATTCCAAACCTAAAGCTTACCTTGGAAGTTAGTGGGTGTATAGACATTCAAAAGAAGAACGTACTCTCTTGACTCAATGCATAAGGAAACCAAAGAAAGTGAAGACCTGAAGGCGATCCATGACACCGGCTGCACCTTGCATGGATTCCAAAGATAAGCCATGCCTCCTGCAGAACCTTGTGCCCCTATTTATTAACATAAACCTTACCTCCATAGCTTAGGTGCAAGACTCAACATATACTCCAATGAAACCTTAGTTTCCTGAAGAAAGAGAATATCTAGACAATGATTCCTAACCAAATCCCGAACAACTTTTTGTCTAGGGCCGCTGTTCAAGCCCCTAACATTCCAAGATATAACAATCATTTTGGAGGAGACAAGAAGTGGGAGTCTAAGGTCTTGACCACCCTTGACTCAACCAGATTTTCCCCAATCATCTTTATCCTCTCCATGTCTTTCTTTCTCCCCAATTTAACATTTTTTTCAGAAACCCCTTTTTTCCTCTCCTTCTAAAGAATTCCTAGGTGAGAAGGAGCCTTGCCTCTCTTCTCCACCTCTAACGCCCCTGCTTGTGTGGGAAGAATTCCAGCCTCAATTTTTGAAACCATATCAGCATTTGATTTAATATCCTTTTGCTCCTCAACTTGCCCTTCCATAATCATAGGTAGGACAGCTTCCATGGGAGGCATTACTTGTTCTATGGGAGCATCTCCAGCCATTCCAAACCCTCCCACAACCTGCTCTTCATTGACTAAGCTTGGGTAATCCTCCTGCTATCCTAATTCATCCAGAACTTCAAACCTATTAACTGAGTCCTCCTCTAGACGCTCCATTAGGGAACTCTTATGGCCCCTATTTCAGCTTCAAGACTTAACCTACATAAAGCCTTCAGAGTCCTTGCCAGTACCTGCCCCAATCTTCTTCCTTTTGTCCATTCCAATAGCACTACTTGGTGGAGGTGGGGGCGAAGGCTGCTGATCACTCAATTTTGCCTTTGGGCATCTTCTCACCAGGTGACCATACTCATGGCATAAGTGGCATCTAAATGGGAGTGTCTCATAGTCCAGCTGCTTTACCCATGAATATGTACCTGTACACAGCTCTACTGCATCCAGCAAAGGCCTACTTAAATCAATTTCCACACAAATTCGTGCAAAGGTCATGATTTTCTTACCTAAAGTTTGTGTGGAATAACCCATAAGTTTTCCTAGCATTGAAGCAATCATCTAAAGAACATCCTCACGACAACATTCAATAGGCATTCTAGGTAACCATACCCAAAATGGAACTTTATTTGGTAGTTCCTCAGTAGGGTTGAATCTAGCATGCCAAGGTTTTACAAAGAGCCCCACCTAATTGTAGAAATAAGGACCCCCTCAAAGACCCTATTCTTGTTAGCCAAACATATGAATATGACCATGAAGAAGTTATTGGCCAGCAGCGTAACCTCCATCTCACCCTCTGGCTCCCACACATGTCTAGCCCAATTCTCTAAAAAAGGAAGGGAGACACGTAATCCCAAGAATTTGCAGTATAGTTAATGCTTGGAGTAATACTCCACATCTTCAACAATCATATCGAATGGGATAACTAGCTTTGGTCTTTCCTTATAATGCTCCAGGCAGCCATTCACTTTGGTAATTCTTGATCCCCCAGCTATGCTTGTGTCAAATGGTCTTGGAATCTGATTAAAGTCAGAATTTACCTCCATTCTAGGGTCCAGCCCCTATCTATTCTTCCCAATAGCCTCAATGTAGCTCCTTTCCAACCTGGCCTAAGTCAGCCCCTGTAAAGCCATAGCCGCTTACCCCTAATCTACGCCTTCCCTTATGAAACCTCCTTCTGTTGCTGCTGCCCACCCGCACCCAACCGACATCTCACCCTATGCAGACCACAAAATAGCAGAAACAAGCTAGGGCCCGATGCCCTAGGTTGGCTACGAGTCACAACACTTGACCATTCTGCCTTCCTCTTGCCCCTCCACCCATTGATTTTGATGATTTAATTGAAATTGTAATTTAGGTTTATTTAGATGATCTCACCATTAACTATAAAAATAGGAAAAAGAATTTAGATCATCTTTATGAAGTTTTCACAAGGTGTAGAAAATTTAAAATTTATTTGAATCTAAAGAAGTTAATTTTTAGTGTAATTGAGGGTAAATTGTTAGGATACATAATTTTAAAATATGGTATTTCAATCGATCCTGAACGTGTTAAATCTATTAAGGAAGTACCTCTTCTTAAAGATCAATCTAGTTTAAGGTCTTTCTTTGGTAAGATAAACTTTGTTATAAAATTTATTTCAATTTTTTTTGACAAGTCTAATCCTTTGTAATTTTTTTTTAATAAAGATAAAATATATAATTAGGATAAAGGCATTGAATTAGCTTTTAATTGTGTTAAGAATGCCATTGAAAATGCTCATATTCTTGCTAAACTTGATTTAAGAAAGCATTCATTCTCTATGTTAATGCTACAAAAAAGGTTATTAGAGCTGTAATAATTCAATAATTTGAAAATAATGAAGAAAAACTAATTGATTACATGATTCAAGTCTTAAAAGATGCAGAAACTAGGTACTACCTTATTGATAAATTCATTTTCTCATTAGTTTCCTCTTTAATTAAATTTTGATATCTATTAATAAGAAATAAAGTTATTATGTGATATAATGTACCTATTTTGTCTTATCTTTTAAAGTAACCAACTATTCAGGGAAGGCTTGCTAAGTGGATTTTATGCATTTAAGAGTTTGATCTTGAATTTAAAACCTTTCAAAACAATCAAAGGTAATGAACTAGAAAAACACTTGGCTAAAAATGCTTCCTCAGATATTAATATTTTACTTTTGTCAGTTCATAAAAATTTAAATGCAAAACCACATTTAAAGACAATGAAGATTGCTGATTTTTATAAAAAATTTGAGTTTGGTTTTGAAATGAATGAATGGGATTGTTTGCTGGTTGAAGATGATTGGTACCATGACTTAGTTTATTATTTTAAAAATCAGGCTTGTCTAATAATTTAGATAAAAAATAAAGATATTTATTAAGATTAAAGGCGTTAAATTTCTATTTGTTAATTTTTTTTCTATTTTATCGTAATAGAGATGGAGTTTTGTTGAGATGTCTTACACATAATTAAACACAAAAGGTTCTTAGAGGTTATCATGAAGGGAACTATGGTGGAAATTATGCTACAAAACAACCAGTTATAAGTTTCTAAGAGAAAGTTAATATTGGCCTACTTTTTTTCAGGGTGATTATAAGTTAGTTCATTCTTCTATACCTTGTCAATTATTTGTTAGAAGAGATAAATTACTTGCAATACCTTTGAATCCTATTATTCTTGAAAAACTTTTTATAAAATGGGGCATTGACTTTATGTCAGATATTCACCCACCTTCATCTGTAGGTCATATATATATTTTAACAACCACAAATTATTTCACTAAGTGGCATGAAGCCAAGACACTTAAGAGTTTGGTAACAAGTGAAGTAATCTTTCTTAAAAAATCATATTTTTTTCTAGATTTGGAGTCCCTTATGAAATTATTTCAGATAATGGATCTCATTTTGTTTCTAATGAATTTATAATTTTTTTAAGAAAATACATGATAATTTCTAATCATTTATCTAAGTATTATCCTCAAGGTAATAGATAGGTTGAGTCCATAAATAAAAATCTAATTTTAATTATGAAGAAACTAGTTTGTGATAATAAAAAAAATTAGCATCTCAAAAAAATTTAAGCTTTATGGGATGATAAGACTATTGTTAAGGTAGCAACTGGTTATTCACCTTTTATGTTAGCATATGGGTTTGAGGCTACCCTTATAATATAACTTTAGATTTCTTCATCTAGAACTGCTTTAAAATATGTAGCTAAAGATATAAATTTAATTGAACAAATATTGCATGACATAGTGGCTCTTGACAAATCTAAAGAAACATGATTTCAAAAATTAGAAAAATCTAAGTAAAAATTAAATAATTTTTTTGATAAAAAAATTTCTAACAAATAGTTTAATGTTGGTGATATAGTCTTATATTGGGATAAAGCCTATGAGGATACTAAAAAACATCACAAGTTTGATTCATTAAGGATTAGACCTTATAGAATTGTCACAGTTCTTGAAAACAATGATTTTCATTTAAAATATCTTGAATGAAATTAGCTACGTTATTCAATTAATGATCATCATTTGAAACTATTCTATGATTAGTTACCTTCCAATTTGTCCTTTTTACTTCATTTTCTACTTTCTTTTTAGGTTGTTTTGTTTTTTGGATTTCTTTTGGTCTACTATTTTGTTCTTTAACTTTTGCTTTGCTTTGGTATGTTGTTTATATTTGCTATAATTTTGTTTTTAAATCATCTATGAAAGGTTGTAAATAGAGAAATGTCACATTATGGAGAAAGAGTAGAAGGAAGATGAAAATTTACTGCAAGTATCATTCATTTTCATAAGTTATTCTTAGAAATTTATTTTTTTGTAATAAATGAATAATACATGCTGAGTTATATTTGGTTGTTAAAGTATTACTTCATTTTCAAATTTTTTACTTAAGGTATTTGTATTAGATTGTGCATTCAGCTCAAACTTCCTTATTATATAGTTCCCTTTCTTTGTTCCACGCTAGCTGAATAATCAATTCCTTACTAAAATTTATTATTAAAAGAGGGTCATCTTAGGTACTTGAGAAATGATTTTTATAGATCACGCTCTCAAGATTATGTCTTTATCAATAGGTAATTTTTTGCTACTCAATTTCATTACACAAAATTGACTATAAAGGTCATTAGTGTTATACCTATTTTCGACAGCCCTCAATTTTTTTCAAAATTTAATACTTTTTGCCATAGAGATGACCTAGTCATGAAATCTAAAACAATGTCAGGGACTCAGTCAATTAATATTATTTTTAGATACATATTTTTAATTATAAAATGATAATGATTAGATGATGAATTTATGTTTATATTTTAAAGCAGTTTTGAAAAGCATGGTGGATAAATGAATAAATGTGCATATATATATATTTGTGAATGTGATCAGTTATCTTGATTTTTGGTCAAAGCAAATTTTGAGATAATTTTAAGTTGGGAATATTTTCAAAATTGATAGTACATATATTAGATATTATTGAGTATGCATTGTCATTATTGTTTGGGTTATTCTTTTAGTTTGATCATTTAACAATTTGACATATTAAGGAATATGATTATTGGTTTAGAATAAATAATGGAATTCATGATCATTATCATAGTTTTGAAAATAATATGTTATAGATATAATGCATATCTTTGTGGAAGTTCCTTTGAGATGCAGATATAATTGAATGCTCAATATGATTTTATCATCCAATAGATATTTTAATTATTGAAATACTATGTTGGTTTATGTTTTCACTTAGTCACTCATGAAAGAATCAATGAAGTATTAGGGTCTAAAGTTTAATGTGATACATAATTGTATACCCTATTTTTAGGTTACTAATAATCAAAATTTTCTAAGCCTAAAAACCTAAGGTGATATCTCTTTTTTTAATAACTGGATTACTTAAGATTAATATTTCTAAGTTATAATGACATGTTTTAAGACCCTTTAAGGCATGATGTTAAGGCCTAAGAATTTGTAAATATAAGTGTTCATTGTGAAATATATATTTAACTAATTTTAAAGTTGATGGGTTGATTGTAAAACATATTCAATACATCCATGTATTTGATGAGATAGTGTTTGGTTGACAACATGATCCATTGTGGAAGGTTAGTTGGAATGAATATTTAATGTGAATCACATCTTCGATGATTTGAGATCATCATAGAGATTTGGTGGCAAAATGAAATTAACACAAAATGGTCATTCCTCAAAAGGTGGGAAGTTAGCAAAGGTTTAGTGTGAAGGGTTAGTCATGGTTAAACTTGGTTGTGATGATAGAGAACTTAGTGAATTTGATAAGTAAATATTTGGTAAATACAATCCAATAAGATTTGAGCACACATTGAGTTGGTTACGGTGTAATTTGGAGAAGAAAATTAAGGTGATTTTCTTATTTTGCATTCATTTTTTCAAGCCTAGCCATAGAAGTGAAGATCTAGCCAATTGAGTTTTGAGTTGCAGAAGAAAGTTTTGGTTGAAACTATTAGGTAGAGAGTTTCAAGGTGCATATCTAGATATGTTTTATATATTTTTGTGTAAATTTGGAATATTTTTGTGGAGATTTTGAATGAAGTTTATAATATTATGAAGAAAAGTATTTTTTAGTTGCATGAATAAAATAAGTTTAATCTGCATGAGCATCCATAAAAGTTTTGAGTTTATATTTGAATGATTTTACATGAAGAAATAAGAACTAGATAGATAATTCTATAATCCATTTGCATGCAATTTAAAGTTTGAAAAGGTTAATGGTCTATTATGTGCATGGATGTTTGAGAGAATAAATGAATTTTAGACTTGAAAACTCTTTCATGCATGAATATTGGTGGTGAACAATTTTTGATTTTGATATATCTTTGGTCTATGAAGGAATATAAATTTGTTTGATTCAAAACCTAATTTTTGAAATATAAAGAGTATAATTTTTAATACATAGTATTAGTGTTTTTGGGTTTTATTTCTTTCAAGGGTTTATTCAAATCTATTGCATGAAAGAAATCAGAGACACATTTATTTGAATACTTGAGTTTTCATTTTTTTGGGCCTTCACTCTTCCAAACATATTTTGAGATTATATCATTATTTTTGAAGTGTCTGGTTAGTGGGTTTATTTGAATCTCAATATTATAGATTCTATTCATTTATGTGTGTATACTGGGAATATTAAAAGGGTTACAATACAAACATATTAAAAAGAATGAGAAGTATTAGAATATTTGAGATGAGTTATGAAAAGGTTTTGATTGGTGTCTTCTCTGATTTATTGAAATTTGAAATATTATGGACATCTTTTCTTGAAATTTGAGTCCTTACATTTTCTATTTATTTTATGAGAAGATCCTGTCAAGCTCAAGATGGTTATTTTGAAATAACTATGAACAAATGGGTTTTATTTTCTATGATGTGGATTCTATTCATATGGGCATGAATTTTAGTTTAATTTCTAGGAATTTACATGCATGGAAAATGATATCATTTTTTGATGTGAAAATAATGTGAAAGTCTGCATGTGTTTTTGAAAAGCATATGGATTGGTCAATGCATACACTCAAAATATTAAATGAGTTATAGTACATAGCCATATTAGGGTCTTGGTGTAACATGAATAAGGTTTTAATCTGAATATTCATCCATATGTCATCTATAAGATATGCCATTTTATTTTGTCTTTGAACATTTTAAAGGATTTTATGTCATGAAATTTTCATTGTTTTTGAGAAATCCAAGAATGGTTTCCTAGAGATAGTTTTTACTTGTTTGAAAAGATATAATTTATATATTATATATATATAGTTTTGAATTTATGAGTTTACCTACCAATTTTTGATTTCAAGAGTTAGTTTCTAGAACTTTGATTCAAGATGAGACTTTTGTTAGATTTGTATCTTAGCATTGAAGTTTTTCATTATATTTTGAGAATGGACATTAATGTTTTAGTCCTTTGATGAATTCAAAATCTTATCAGTTGAAATTTATACAAGGTTTACATTTTGAAAATGAATAAAATCTATCTTAGATATCATTTTGTTGTTCTTCCCATCACTTAGAAAATAATCCATGGCACCTTCCAATTTAGTCCCCTGAAAGAATTCAACCAACTATTGAACTTAATCCTATCAATCAAGCTACCTAGTTTGAAATTGAAACAATTCATGTCCAAAACTATGGAAATTTGGCCATTCCTTAGATGAACCTTCACCTTCTCACTAAAAGCCTATTATGAAAGGTAAAAAGTTAGGTCTGACTTCTTCTCATAGTGATCCTATCTTGGGATCTGAAAGGTTGAATTTGGGAATACATGGTTATGCTAGTAGCAAAAAGATAGTGGATATATCCCCTTCCACTACAGAGAAAATAATTGTAGGAAAAAGAGATGAAAGTGAAACTGAACCTGATACTCCTATAAAGGTCAAAATGTTGAAAAGAATCAAGCTAGAGGTTGACAATAGTACAAGTGACTCTGGGATAAGGTTGGTGAAATTTCCTACTACAAAGATGGAATATAATGTGTATCTTAATGCATAAGATAATCTTGTGATTAAAGTAATTTCAAACTTAGATGATTATTAGACCTCTAGGGGTTAAAAATTGTTTTTAGTTAAACTCTTACATGGTAGATCTTTTTGCTTTTAGTTGGATATTTGAATTTTAGATTTTGATAGTTTTTATGATAATATTTTAGGATACAAAAAAATTATTTTGATATAAATACATATGCCTAATTTATTTTTTGACATGCATTATGGTATAATATAAATGGAATTTTAATAATTTGAGTCACTATTTTTGAGAAATTAGATGTTTAATTCCTAACTAATAAACAGGCTTTAGTAGATAAAATTGGTATATAATATGAAATAATTAAGCCACTAATTTATTTAAATAGGTTCTATTTTTTCCTTTTTTAAAAAGTAGTACTGAGTGAGAGAAAATATGACTTAGCTTATTTTGGGCTGTTATGGCTGAGACAAAGTTTGATACTAGAGGAACAAGATTGGGACATTGTCGCAAACTAAAATTTAGGGTTCATTTATTGATTTGATAGGACCACCAAAAATATGACACCTTGATATCTGGTGTTGTAGTCCTGGTCTTGCCACTATTATTTAAACTACTCACAAAGATATGATTTTTTTGGGTTTTGTTCAAAGCATCTATGTGAGCCTATGTACCAAATTTTAGATCCTTGTTATCAATGGAACTCTTTGTAGAGCTGATTCTTCATGTGCATGTGTCTTTTATGCAATTAAATAGAACTTTGGTAAATAGGGAAAAAGGGTTAGTGTGTAAAAGATACACTAGATGTACTTCACACCTCGTGTGTGAGCATGCTACCTACATACCAATACTTTGATAAGGGATCAAGCTATATGTGGTTTTCCCATTGAATTTCTTGGTAAAATAATGTGATGAAAATGCAAGTAAATGTGAAATCGGGTGTACTTGGAATGACTAGGGACTAGTGTAAAGGTTTGAATAAGCTTGAAATACTATTGGATGGCTGTATGTAGAGAATAGGGAATAGTGCTTGAGTAGTCTTGCTTATATTCTTGCTTCTCTCTTGTAAATAGGTGTCAACCATTCTAAATGGGATTTGAATGGTATTTTATAGGGGATTTAATGATCGTGGGTTAAATGAATTCATGTTAGGCCAACATGAATTAGGAAAAGGATTTGGGAAAATATGATCATTAGGACCAAAAGTACACTTGGACAACAACACTAAAAATTGGACACCTTAGGTTTCAATGATCTTGTCTAACTTAGGTACTATTGTCTAGAGGGAATGAGACCTGGGGGGATGGATCTAAGCCTGAGAGATCTACCTAGTTCTGCAAGGGTTAATTTTGGAATGCTATAGATGACTAGGAATTAGTGAAATAAAAGCCTAAAAGGGTTGTGCAAGAAAATAAGAGGACCTATGGATTGGGTGTCATTAGCCAAACTCAAGTAACTAAATTTAGCATTTTATATGATTACATTCTCCCCCACTTATTCTAGTGATGTAACAAAGTGAAATACTAGGATAAAGGGAAAAAAAGAAAGCATACCTAAACTTACATGTGAAGGTGAAACTTATGAAGTTGTGTGATGTTGGATGTGCATAGAGAGAGCATGATGTGAAGTGTGAATCTACAATGAAAAACATATATTAGATTAGTTCTTACTCAATACTCTATATCTAAAATATGAATGTATAAAGGTTGGGTAAGAGATAAAAAAAATAAAAAGGAATGAATATACCTCACTAGGTATGCAAACTAATACAAAACCTATTGTAATGTTGGATTATGTTGGGTGTGTGCTATACCAAAAATTATATTATGAATAGAGTTGAGTGCTCAATTCCTTAAAAGTGGATCAAGAATGAAAATACAATCCCTTTAGATCCATCATAACTTACTAAGTGAAGCTAATGAATCATGCATGTGTCAATTGATGTTTGGACTATGCATTTAATCCCTCTGAATAGGTTGCTCAAGAATACAAAGGCCTGCTAGTCCTTTGGCTCTATCATTGCCTTGTGAAGTGAAGTTATAAAGTGATACTAATAGAAATAGATGTCATATGATATGGATCTTGAAGTCCATGAATATACTATAATATGACAATGTTGACATGGATAGCTGAATGTATGCTAGAAACTAGGCCACTCTTAGCCATTTCAAAAGATAGAAACTAGGCTTGTATAAAAGCTACTCCAAAATTGGTGAAATAGACTTATATGGAAGCCAAATAGAGAACTCAAGTACTTGGCAATTTAATATTTTATAAAATCCAAACTTAAAAAATGATGCCAACCACTAAGGCATGAAACTATTGAGAATGCTTAAAAAATAAACTAAACTCAAAAAGAGAGGATAACTAATGTGCCATGCATATTTCCCCAATAACTAGTGTCCAAAAAATGGATTCTAATCTAGAAATTATATCAACTACCTAATCTAAAACTAGAAGTGAGAGCCATCATGTCGTGCATGATGCCCCTTATATCTTAATTCTCTGAGTAAAAATTGTACTGAAACATGTTGAATTTAGATTGTGTTGTACTGAAAACTTATGACTAAACTCACCTTTCTGTCTATTTCTAAAAAAATAATTTTTATATTATCTATATAGGAGCACCAAAAATAGGACACCCTACTATCTGGTGTTATAGTCCAACTTTGGAATTGTTGTCTAGGGCCAAATCTGATGATTGTTCTAGATTATCTACTATCTGTCTGGTCTATTCTACCTAGTCTGATGTTTGGATTCTATTCTAAGTGTTCTAAAAATTATTGTTTTGACCACTAAGAGATTTGATATCTATGACAAAACCCTTGTTTATTTCCACCTCTTTTAAGGGTAGGAATGAAGACCATACAATGACTACCCTAAGAAGAGATAGCCCTACAAGTGTGTTATTCTACATAGATACATTATATAGCAATGATAATTGACAAAATATCTTGATAGATAACAATATTTGTATTGAGAGATTTTTAGATCAATAGGGACATGCCTAGATAGATATAACAATGTAAAATCATGTATAATGTTCTGAACTAGAATCAAAAGGGTTAGTTGTTACCAAGAAGGGATGGAGCATGATGTCCATCATGACATCCAAGAAAACAATGAAATTCATGATATGAATCATGGAATTTGAAAACAAGGAAAACCAATCAAGCAAAAAACATACAGAGCAAAAATTAAGAAGTATATAAAGGTAGCCAAGGGGTGAAGCAAACAAGGGACATGGACATATGTCACTCATACTAGAAAGTAAACATACAAGTCATGTTCAAATTCTGCATACACATACCATAAAACAAATAATATTGGCATGAGGGCCAAAATCATATAAAAGAGTACAAGCAAGGGATATTGGAAAATATTCAAATGTACACACATGAATAGAAGAGAAGGACATTGGAAAATGTCCTAAGACACATATAGGAGACAAGCAAGAACTAAAAATGCAATCCAAAAAGCTATGTTAAGCAAGAAGAGAAAGTATGTAATAACTAAAAAGATAGGATCACATATAACTAATCAAAGCAAGAGTGAAATAATGAAATACATGTTTAGTATAAGACTAGGTATATGCTAAAGAGATACACAAGTGCTAGATACTAGTGAAATGTTGATATAGTAATCTATGTAATATATTAAGTAATGTACATCAACATGATAACTTGGAGTGTGTAGTGTAGGAATGACATAACCTAGATGGTGTAGTCATGTAGAAGATGCCTCCAATAGGTATGAATATTGATGTGTGTCTCAAATGTAAAATTAGGATTCCCCCTCAATAGGTAGAGTGAAATAGTTAAGGATCTAGATGTCACTCCACACACTCAAAGGAGATCAAGTGAAGCATGGTAATGTAGATAAATTAACAAACAATAGCATGAAATATAAAATGTAAGTCCTAGCATAGTAGTAACAATGTAAAGCATATATGATGTATATAATTAAAATGTTTTTGTGTTTTTGTATATATTTGAATGTTTTTGGTATTTTTGAAATAAGATATGTACAAGAAAGATTGAGAAGAAATGATACTAATTTATGAGTCTCAGATGAGACTCCCTATCATGGTGTCTTATATCAAATAAAGGTAACGTGCATGATCATGAAGCATGATGAAAATGTTGAGATTGTGGTTTTGAAAGTTGTGTGCATTATAAATGTTTTGAAGTCTCTAAAGTAGAAACTAATTGTGGGGTCCTTCTATAACTTTGAGAAGTGGATGAAACTATAGGGATCTTAGGGACCCATCTGGAAGCAGGAGAAGTTCTCCAATCATGTGCTCTATGTGTAGATAAATGAGATCTCAATGACATTACTCTGGGTCTGAATACTATAGATAAAAGATATCTAGAATCCCAAAGTGGTGGAGGTGTATAAACCCTCTATACTAATGATGGATGCCTTAAATGTGTCTGAATTTATACCGAAGGAAGAACTGTAACTGGTGGAGAAGATGGAACTAGTGACTACAAAAGAGATGGCTCTGAAGTAGAGAGTGGTAACTCATATGAAGCTCTACCAACTATAATAAACTAGTTAGTGTGAATGAATTTCATGCATCTGTGAACTATAGATGGTACTGCTTGAATTTTCTAAATCTATAGGTGACCAAGTAACATATAAAAAAATCCTACACTAGGAACTATGGTGAAATGTGTGGTCACATGTGTTGGCCTAGTTTATAGAGGAAGTACAATATCACCCAATTAACTCTATATGTGCCCATTGAATTGATTGATAACTATATTTGTTGGAGTGATATCCTATTTTGAATAACCCAAATGCTACAATAATGTAATAGTATACATGTTGACACTGGAACCAGTATTTATGAGAACATTGTGAATGGGTTGATGAAGAATATGTGCTCTGATAAAGAGTACATTGTAATATAAATTATCCTCAACAATCTCCTGATCTAAGAAGGATATCAAAGGTCTATTTGGAACCCTAAACTCACACACACCTATCATACCACTCAAAGGATGTGATTCAACTGAAGGTACCTGGTATGTAACTAGTATAGGATGTGCATGGTATGTGTGGTGAACACCTGATGTGTCTCATTTTTATTACTTAAAATGCTATGGGAATGGATCTGAGAATATTTTC
This sequence comes from Torreya grandis, assembly GCA_037957365.1. Taxonomy (NCBI): domain Eukaryota; kingdom Viridiplantae; phylum Streptophyta; class Pinopsida; order Cupressales; family Taxaceae; genus Torreya; species Torreya grandis. Next base: position 2,616,027 of record JARHVA010001503.1, read on the forward strand.
AAATCTTTATCCTATGTTGGATTACCCTATGGAGGCTCAACTGAAGTGCCAAGATCAAGTAGGTTATCATCTATCAATTCCTATAACTTATGTCTCAAACTAATGCATCTATTTTTAGTGTGGCATGGTGCCCTATGAAAATCAAAAAATGCATGCTAATCATATCCCTATGGAAAATGATTTTCTATGTCAATTTACCAAATAGGAGGGAGAGTGCTAATGTTACATTCCAATAACTGATATAAAACTCTAACCGGAGAAATTGGTAGATTAGTAATTGCATGTCAAGGAGGTGTTGATAAAACCACCTACTGAGGGAGATTTGATAGCCACATTGATTTTTGGTTGATTTTGATTCTTATTATCATTAACTTTGACCTTGTATGGGACTTTGTTATTACTCTTATTTTTTGTGTCTAGGATGCTTGTATACTTGAGTTTTCCCATTGAAATGAGTTTTAATTCTCTTTCCTTTAGTGTATGACATAATTTAGTGAAGGAAGAGAATCTTTCAAACATAATAGATTCATGCAATGCTAGTAGAAAGATCTATTTGAAGAGATCCTATAACGCCTGATCTACCATGGGGCTAGTCATCTTAGCCAAGATGGTCTTATATCAAAACATATAGTCTATGAGATACTCATTTGATTTATGTTTATGTTGTGAAATTTATGCATAAGAGACCTTATCACCAATGTTGATACTAAAATGTGATAGGAACATTTTATCTAAAGGATTGAATCCATTGACTATTTGATTTGGTAAACTATAGAACCATAGTAAAGCATAATCTCTTAGACTTCTTGGAAATATCTTGGTAAGTAGCCAATCATTTGGTATAAAATCCAAGCATTTAGCATGAAAAGATATAAAATGTGTCTCTAGATCACCCTTGCCATCATAAAGAGTAAGCTTAGGTTGAATAAAACCTTGAGGCAAGGGTGTAGAAGCAATATGATGTGTTAATGGTGTATGCAGAAGAGCAAAAGAATCCAAAGCCTACATAGGTCTAGTGACACCTTGCTCAAGATATAACACCTTGGATTGAAGAGATCTTATCTCTTACACAAGGGCTGCCACATTAGGAGATAGGGATGTACTAGATATAAATAGTGGCATAGAGGTAGGCTGGGGTACTATAGGGGGTTGTTAAGACATAATTTCCCTCGTAGTGACATTTTTAACTGGTTGCTATGTGGTTTGAGAAGATTGACCATTGCTTGTTCTTGTTATTCCTCTTTTAATATTTTAAGCATGTCATATTGCATGTCAGAGTGTTTGGTTAAGAGTTCTTGAAGTTCTCTCTTATCAGTTTCATCAAAACTAGTGTATTGAACCATTGTTAAAGTAGGAAAATAATTTTAGAAGTGTTTGATTTTTTTGCAATAATTTGTTATAGGCCAAGTGCTAGAAAAAGAAAATACTGAATATAGGAAATGTAAGATCCTAAAAATAATTAACTAAAAATTGTATGAAAAGGATATGAAGTGCATAAACATGTAACGTGATACCTCAAGGGGCAAAATAGGAGCTAGTATATGCAACTAGGGTTTTTTTTTAAATATTTTTGCAAAATACTATGTATTTTTGAAATTAAATTTTTGAGCTAAGTATGCAAGATCAAATTAAAAAATTTATGGGAAAATTAGTGATTTAATGGGATTTAGTAGATGCAACTAAGGATTTGGGAAAAATATTTTTTTTACAAATTACTATGAATTTTTGAAATTTGAAGTGATTTTTTTTATAAATATGTAACTAAAAATTCAAAAAATGATTGGAAAATTACTAGGAGCTAGTTGATGCAACTAGGGTTTGAAATACAATATTTTAAAAAATTTACTACAAAATTTTAAAATTTGAGAGAAATTTCTGATTTTAATATTAAAAAAAAAAATTTAAAAATTTATGGGAAGAATCGGCGATGAATTTACCCTAGGGTTTTTAGGGTATTTATATGAAATTTGAAGTAAGTCGGGTTCACCAAATGATTTACTATTTTTGAGAAATTATATGTTTAATTCTTAAATAATAAATGGGTCTAAGTAGATAAAATCAGTAAATAATATGTAATAATTAAGCCACTATTTTATTTAAATAAGTTGTATTTTTGTATTTTCTAAAAGGAGTGATGAGTGAGATAAAATATGACTTAGCTTATTCTGAGATGTTAAAATTAAGACAGAGTCTGATACTAGAGGAACAAGACTAGGACACTGTCATAAACTAAGATTTGGTGTTTATTTATTGATTGGATAAGACCACCAAAAATAGGACACCTTATTATCTAGTGTTATAGTCCTGGTCTTGCTACTACTATCCAAACTATTCACAAAGATATAATTTTTTTGAGTTTTATTCGTAGTGTCTGTGTGAGCTTGTGTACCAAATTTTAGATACTCGCTATTAATATAATTACTTATAGAGTTGATTATTTATGTGCTTGTGTCTTTTATGTAATTAAATTTAAATTTGGTAAATAGGGAAAAGGGGTTAGTGTCTAAAGGATATGTTGGATGCACTTCACACCCCATGTGTAGGCACACTACCTACATACCAATACTTTGAGGAGGGATCAAGCTATATGCAGTTATCCCATTGAAGTGTTTGGTGTAATAGTGTGATGAAAATGCAAGTAAATGCCAAACTAGGTGTGCTTGGAATGACTAAAGACTGGTGTAAAATTTTGAATAAGCTTGAAATAATGTTCGATGGTTGTATGCAGAGAATAGGGAAGAGTGCTTGAGTAGTCTTGCTTGCATTCTTAATTCTCTCTTATAAATGAGTGCCAAACTTTATAAATAGACTTTGAATGACCTTTTATAGGGGATTTAATGATTGTGGGTTAAATGAATTCGTGTTAGTCCAACATGAATTAAGATAAGGATTTGGGAAAATATGATCATTAGGACCAAAATTACATTTAGATAACAACATTGAAAACTGGACACCCTAGGTTTTAGTGCTCCTATCCAACTTGGGTGATGTTATCTAGAGGGAATGAGACCTAAGGGCATGAATTTGGGCCTAAGAGAGATACCTAGGTCTATAAGGGTTAAGTCTGGAAGATTGTGGGTGACTAGGAATCAGTGAAAGAAAAGCCTAAAAGGGTTGTGCAAGCAAATAGGAGGACCTATGGATTAGGTGTTGTTAGGCATACTCACGTAACCAAATTTTGCAATTTATATGACTACATAATCCTTGATTTATCTATATTATAGTTAAAATATGTATTCTATTATATTATTATTTTATGAGGATCCCCACTCATTAAGGTTAGTACCCAGTCCATATTTAAAACTTGATCAATTAAGACTTTTTTTAGTCTTAATTAAATATTCCTTTAATCAATAATTCTTTATAATTAATTAAATTCTAAAGTCAATTAGTTAACATAAACTAATAACTAACTAAAGTTAGTTATAACTTATTTTTCAACTAAGTTTGAAGTATAAAAGGAGATCAGGGACTCATTTGAAGATAGAAAAAGAACATGTATTGAAGACTTATACATTTTTGTGAATTCAATCATTTATCTCCCTTCTTTCTATGCAACTTCTCTAAGATAGTACAACTTTTGCAGACGGACCCAATGGTACTTTATCTAACATTTGAGTAATTGCATAAGCAACACAAGTATATCTAGTTTTTCATTATCATTTATGATAGATTATCTAAATATTACCAAGTTTAACGTCTTTGATGATTTCTATTTGTAGTCTTATGCATAGATTCTAAATATTAAACCTAAATAATGATGAGCACTTTTCTATTTTGTGATATTTCATTGATCTATTTGGATTGTAAAGTTGTCACTCAAGTTATTGTAAAGAAATATGTTGCTTTTCTCAATAAAATCTCTCTTTTTTGCTAGGACGACTCTCCTTTAAGACTCACACTCTTTATTGTACCTGATATTGACTGTAATTTTAATATAGTTTATCTTTGATATTTTCTTAATTTAGTCTATTTTTGTCCTTTAGTTTCGATTCTTGTTTTATTTCTATTTTAGTTCTTTAGTTAGTTTCTTAGATTAATATTTTATTTTCTTTCTTAGGTCAAATAATTTTATAGATCAAGTTTTGATTAGAATTTCCTTATAATTGCTATTATAGTTTTAAGTTCTTATTAGTTATTAGCTATTTATTAGGTTTTGAGTTCTTTTTTTTTGTTTTAGTTCTATTTTAGAGTTAGATTTGTTACTTAGTTGTTTCTTAGATAGTTGTTTTAATATAAGTCCAGGTTTAATGTTAGTTTAGTCTATTTAATTTTTAGTCCTTGGTCTTTTTCTTATTTTTCATTGTTTCTTAATTTAGATTTAGTCATTTCAAATAGTTTTTGTCTTTTTCTTAGCTTAGTTGTTCTATGTTCCTTTTATTTAGTTTGTTTGGTTGATATTTACTTAATTGAATACCTTTTTTGTCTTATTTGAAATCTATTTCTTTATATTTGTGGTTTATCTTTTGAGGTTGACTTGGAGAATATTGAAACAAAAAGGAAGGCATTACTTGAATGTGTGTGTGTGTGTGCACACGCACGCACACTGATTTAGATTTATATTCTTCAAGAGATTTCTAATTCATAGGTCTCCTCTAACAGATAGAATAGATTATAGATTCTTGTTTGAACTAATTCATGATTGGATAAAGTGGATTTTTAATTGTTATAATAGAATATGTTACATTAGATAACTTATTGATTATTTCCCTAAACTTATAATGAAATCCCTTATATCTTTAGGATCATTATTGACCCTTTAGAACCCTATGATTAGATTGGTACGATTTCACCTTAACCTTCACAATAGGAAAAAGGGTTGATTCATTTATGGTATAGTTTCCATCATCAATAGGGGTGTCATAAATAAGAAGCATGCCCTTTTAATTTATTATAAACACATTAACTTAAACTATTGCTAAGACTTTGGAATAATTCCTAACATCAGGAGTGGGAACAACCACAAGCCCACTCCTACTCCTCATGCATATGAATAATATAATATTAGTGAAATAATTGTTATACCCTCCTTAACTCCTCTCTAACTTGATGTTGTTACATGTTAAATGGTGTGATGCTTTTTTATTTATTACATTGTGTGACTATGTATTTGTTTGTATTTGACTCTAATTTTGTATGACATTGAATTTCCATTATGTTTGAATCTAATTTTGTGTGACATTTGATTATCCATTGAGTGTAACTTCTTACCTTGTGTGACACTAAGTGTTATTATATGTGATTTATTATGTTCATCATGTCTATTGCACTACATGTGACTCTATTTTCTCTGTGGATAAATCTATGATTATTTATCAAGCATGTTATGTCATTATTTTTTTCATGCAACACGAAACATATCATGTACCTTATGCATAATTATTACTTAGTTCATGGATGCTCATTACTATTTTTACTATTCACTATAATTATCTTTATTATATCTATCTTGACATAACATTTGTATGCCTTAAGATACATGTTTCATACATAATCAGATAATCTATTTTTACTACAATGAAATCTTATCCACATGTTAATATATGATGTAAATTTCTTATAGTATTTTATATATAACATGATGCGTATAAATATTTCTTTTGAGATGATTAATTCACAAGATACATTCATCATCTCAAAAGGGGGCATATAAATTAGCATGTACTATATACAGTGTATGTAATTAGAAATACATCATGTCTATAAATCAATCCTAGCTCAGAGAAGATAGTGCATAACTACACTTTTGATTAGAAATACATTTGTTAAATAAGAGCATGACCAATATGGGGATCTGTTAGACCTAATTAGGGGATCACTTGTCACAATACCCCACGTGAGGTAGGGTTTCAAATCCCACAATTTAAAATAATCATGTAACAACCTTAAAATAGTCCTAAATTTTTATATTTCACTAGTGTCAAATAAAAAATAAAGTAAATCTAATCTAGTGAACACCAAAGCTTGTGCCACAAAGTGGGGGTTAGAAATAAAACAAATAGCTAAACTAAACATGTATAGAAGACATATACTCATGTCAATGTATACATAATATTAATAAATGGGAAGAAAAACATAATTATATTATCTATCTACTCTTACAAAGGAGAAATAAAGTTAGGAATACTTACCTTTGAAGATGAACCCACTGAGCCTCAATCTTTCCCTTGGCCAAGGTGCTTCGCAAGAGATTGTTGTGGTGTGTACAAAGACAAATCAGCTCTAGGCTACACAACCTATCTATGCATCCAAAAGACTTCTCCACAAAATAATATTTGTATATTTAAATAAAGTATGAAACCCTAATATTTATTCCTCAAGCAGAATGGTCAATAAGTAGATGTTCATTTGCACTTATTCTTCTTTTCTTATCTTCTTAAAAATGGTTGGAAATGAACTTGTATATATAGGTGGATCTTGACTTAAATCCTCTCAGAAACATTGAGTATATAGGGTCATCCATGGTCAATCTTGTATGTTTTTAGGGACAATTCACTAGGTCTAAGCTAGGTTGGTCGAAAGGCTAACAAACCCAAAAAGTGAAAAATACCCCTAAACTACATAAGGTGGACCATGGTCAACCTAGTACAATTGATAGTCTAAAAATGGAATTAAGGCAAGAAAAAGAGGATGAAAAGAGGATAATTACTAGAATGGGTAGGACAGAATAATAAGCTTAACTTTATGGTTTTAGGAGATGAGTGTGTAGATGGAAAGTGGCAAAAGGGAAAACTATCTTATGAAGCACCAATGGTCTGCCCACCCCTTTCTTGGTACACCCTTTAAGGCATGCACTTAGAGAGATTGAGACTCAATAGGTTATTACAAGATACAAAGTATCAGTAATCAATAAAAGTTTGAAAATATTATGTGTATACATATGCCCCACTCAAAGCTTATGACATGTCACATAAGTACAACATAGGATGGTGATTCAAGAATTAGAATAAGACAACACAAAACACTGATGATAAGTAAGTTAAAATGAGTAATAAATAAGATAAAAGAAAGGATAGAATTGAAAAACACATACCTTTACTTACCTTAGTGTTTTAGATAAAGAATTAGACTACAAGATAAAGTGAAGGTATCCAATGTGAAGAACACTAGGTAAACTTGTAAAAGTTAGTGCAAAAAATAGCCAATAATTAAATTTTTTGGAAGAGAGACATATAATAGTGAAAAATATTCTCTAAATCATCACAAATCCAATACATTTTATGGTTTTGAAAATGGATGAGTAAAAACAAAGATATAGACAAAGTAAGGAATTTATAGGATAATAATTGAAGAATTTGAATTTTGAAAAGGTGTTTTGAAATAGGAGAAAAGACAAGTCATTTGTGATTTTGACTTGTGAAAGATATAAAAAAAGAGCTCTAGAGACCAAATGAGCTAGGATGGTGAGGAGATGATAGGTTAGACAAGGAGAGGCTTTAATAGCGGCAACGAGTACATTATGGTATGCAACTATGAATCTCAAACCAAATTTTGAAATTTGTAGTAAATTAAGTGTATTTTCAGTAATTTTAAATTTTAAGCATTTTTAGATGTCAAGATGGAAAAAAATTAGATTCTAGGGCTAGAAAATAGTAATAAAAGAAATGGTTTTAGAATAATTTGGAAGAAAATAAGAAAAATGTACTTTTTTTAGGAAAATACAAGGGGTTAGTAGACAAAATGAACTAGGTCAACCCAGTCAACCCAGTAGGTTGAAACTAGGCAGAATCCACAATGCTAATCCAGTAGGTATGGGTTAACCCTATATATTTTGTAGGCTACCAACCTAATGCAATTTGATAACTAATTTTCAATGTCCATAATGACAATGCAACTCTAGGAAGGGGAAAATAAGAGGTTTGAATAAGATTTTAGAGTCAACCATGGTAGAAATAAGGAAATTTTGGTCAAGCACATAAAAGCATGAAGAAGGTCAAAAGAGGGATAAAATGACCCTAAATTACCAAAAGAGGGTAAGAAGGATTGAGTAGGCTAGAAATAGGGTAAAATGAATAAAAAGGTTTAAAACAAATTAGGCTTGTTTTTTATTTAAAAAATGTAAAAAGAAGGTATTGTGACTATAGATGACATGAAGGAACTGATACATCTTTTATTTTTTCTTAGTTGTAGAGATGATGGAGGTTCTGGAGATTGGTGGATGTGTCCTAGTTACTAGTGTTATTAGAGTGATTGTCATATAGAGATAGTGGTATACTAGTATCCATAGATTTAGGAGGCATAGCTAATATGTATAGGATCCCCATAAGTTTAGATCTATTAGTCATGTTCCTCAATTTTTTGGATTGTCTTACTAACACCTTCATATGGGAGGTGGATGGGGTTGTGATAGAGGTGGCCATCACACTAGAGGATGTCCATGCCATCCTCAAGTTTCCCATATTAGGAACACCAATGACCACAAGGATATTGAACATCATAGAGGAAAAGAGAGCCTTATCCATGTGGGATACAAGCTTAGAGACTATTTTGGGATGATAGAGATTCAATATGGATGATGTATATACATTATATATTCTAGATATTTGGAAAGCTATGATAGGGATTGTGACATAGAGGGTGCTATGTCATAAGTCAAATGGTAAGGTACCACTATTCATGGTAACCTTGAGTAAGATGATGTTAGAGGAGTGAGTTATATATGATTTGGGATCTATCATTTGGGTCTAACTTGTACATGATTTGTATGAGATATTGGTTAGAGGGTAGAAGACTATAAGACTAATTATATTGCTGACAACTTGGATATATGAGAGGTTTCTTATGTATTGACTAGTTGGGTTATCCCATGTGGTTAATGATATGTCACCTTGAGTGCAGAGATGGAGAAAGGACCAAGTATCATAGGCCATGCCCTACATGATAGTGAGGTAGTTAGTGAGATGCACAGACATAGTATGACATCCATATGAGCACATAACAACTACATGGATGAGCTAGCACATAGTTTCACCAATAATAGTGAAGATAGAGGTTATTATACACTACACATGGTGGAGAGAGCCACATCTGATATCATGGGTGTCAGGATAGATAGGCTTACCTCATCTAGTGACATTGATATTGAGGCTCAAGTAGTGGGCTTGACATGTGAGAAAACCATGAGGGAGGAGAGGAATAGGACCATAGATAGTGAGACCGATACTTAGACCATGTTGTGAGCAAATATGGACTAGTCAAACATGATGGGGAGTAGAGTAGGAGGATATGGAGGTAAAGGTAGAGATATTAGATTTACCACTACTAATTTTGTATTAAGATCTGGAAAACTAAGGACACAATGATGATATAGGTAGCAGGAGATAACATAGATTGATATCATCTCTAATAAGCTAGTAAAGGAGCTAGAGTAGGGATACATGATATAAAGACTACTTAGGTGTAGGTTGATATGGACATGAGCCATGATATATAGATTTGAATAGAGGAGATGGCATATAGAGGAGGTATTAGGAGTTTACATAGATAGGTAAAATGTGTTAGGCAGTCATGCAGATGGTGAGACCATACTAGCTGAGACATAGATAGATAAGAAAAGATGGTTAAATTATTAATTTAAGTTTTTATTTAGAAGTAGATATAGATAGATATTTTGAGATATAAAAGTGATCTAATATCCATCTAATATGATTTTGAAGGTGTATCTAAGGATGCAGAGGAGAAATGGGGGTCCCTATGAGGGGGGCACTCTATGACATCTTGGATGAGACTTTGTAGACATATGACCCTAGTGCATTGGAGGATCCTAGTGTACCATCTACCCCAACTTAGGTGACCTAGTTTAGACTACTTGGGGAGGTAGTGAGATAGATATGAGAATAAAGAGAGAGAGGGTGTAGCCACTAGAAGGGATGGGTGTAGGTAAGATGTAGGCATGGTAGGCCCTGGATGAGGAGAGAAATGCACATCTAGCCATAATGGTGTAGATGATAGAGATCTGGTCCCAATTGATGTAGTCATAGGTGCAGGTAGCACACCTATAAGGATAGGTAGAGGGATTGAGATCCTAGATGTCCTCTTTATAGTGTATTATTTAGAGGAGTTAGATCGAGGCCTCAATAGGAAGCATGGCTAGGCCACTAGATAGATAGGATGGAGCCTAGCCATAGAGTTAGAGCATTATAGATGATTGTATTTTATTGTATCAAATTCATGATATATATATAATTTTGGTATATTGTTGTTGGTTGTGTATGTTGTCATTATGGTTGTGGCTATGGATGTTTTGGATATATTTCTTTCTAACGTGTATGTTTATCTTTGTTGTATATGCTATAGGAAATATATAAGATGTGGTTCTTTTTCTAGCATATATATATATATATATATGTATATATATCATTTTGGTATATTATTATTGGTTGCGTATGTTGTCATTATGGTTGTGATTGTGGATGCTTTGGATATATTTTTTTCTAACATGTATTTTCAGCTTTGTTGTATATGCTATAGGAAATATATGAGATGTGGTTCTTTTTCTATCATTATGAAAAACACATGCATGGTTAAAAAGAAATAGGCAAAAAGGACTTGGAAAAATATAATCAATCAGGAAAATGTAATACACACTATTTCAAGCTAGGAAATGTGTAATAACAAGAAATGACTAAGTATAAAGAACCAAAAAAGGGTAAAACAAGATGGTAAAAAGGGATTTATTTTTAAACCAAAGTAAAATATTTTTTCACCAAATTAAAACAAGTAAAATCATACTAATTCGCATTGAGAAGTATGAAAAACAATTTAATAAAATGGAAGGTATGTAAAAGGGCACAAATGAGATAAAAACAAATCAATTAATTCAGTCAATCATACTAAATCCTACTAGGAAGTATTAAAAAAAATATATAGAAAAAGATTGGTCTTTAATTGATCACACTAATTCAAGCTGGGAATTATGAAAAATTCAAGAAATGGTTGTATTCTTATATGCACTCAAAAAATATAAAGATAAAAAAGTGAAAGAGAAACTAAACAAGTATAAAACACACTAAATCAAGTTGGGAAGCATGTCTATGAAGTGTAAATTCATAATAAATTGAATCTTATCTCATATTTGACACATGTAATATTGGATTGTGACTTAGGTATTGGAAAATTTTGTGAAGAATGCCAGGTCCTATCCACGGTCTTACACTAAATCTCACAAAGAGAACCACTGGGGTAGAATAAACAAGAAAAATTAGGTAATCAAGGATGTGGGTAATAGGAAGGAAAAGATGGTAATTTTTGAGGATGGTTGGGTCTTATCTATGATATTATAATGTAACTCATAAATTAAATCCCAAGGGAAGTGATAAGTAAACAAAAGAATATTTCTCAAGGGGAAATATGAGGGATATAGGGAATGAAAAAGGGAGTGTAAAAAATCAATAATTAGGCATCTTATGAAAAGACCTTAGGAGATAGGAGGTATACTAAGGACATGAGAAGACACTAAATGACTAGTGGTAATCTATTTACAAAGGATGTTGGAAATATTGTCATTAATGTCAAAGGTCTAGTATTATTGGTGATAAAGGCCCATTGCATTAATGATGTTTTTAATAGTAATATCTTGGATAATGTGTGTTAATATTTATTTAATATTAATGAATATATTTTTGGTTGCATATATGTCAAAAGAGGGCCCATAGAGAAGTCAAAGAGTCACGGGGTAAAGACAAAAGAAGAATGGGACATATTTTCTCATGAAGAGTCATCTTGAGGAATTCCAAGAGTCACCAAGTGAAGACAAAAGAGGAAGGGTGAAATTTCTCATGAAGGGACACTTTGAGGAATATGAAAAGTCACCAAGATAAGGACAAAAGAGGAAAGTATGATTTTGTCTATGAAGGGTCACCATATGACTTTTCAAATGCATGGATACGAAGGGTCATGAAAATTTGGCACCATTTTCCATAAGTATTGAAGGGTCACAAAGGGTGAAGGCCAAAGGTCATTTGAAAATATATAAATAAAGGCTTGAGAAGACATTTGTAATACGGGAGATAAAGTATGATTTTTAATTGTTATATCTAGCTTAGAAGAGCAAAGGAGAGAGAGAGAGGAAAGAGATATTGTAATGAACTATCATTTGTTGAGATAATAACATTGAGAGATAGTTGTGTTGTATACACAAAAGGGGTTGGTGCTCCTATGGGTTGGTGCTCATGAATAGTTGTTGTGTTGGTGCTCAACAAAGGGGTTGGTGCTCCTGGAATTTGGTGCTTACGAATATTGTAGTTTGAGTTGGTGCTCATTCATATACTTGAGATTGTTATTTATGGTTTTTCCCACATTGGGTTTCCACATTAATCTGGTGTCTCTCTCTATCTTGGGTGGTGTTTATTATTTCAATTTTATTGTATATCTTGAATGTATGGTTAAGTGGAATTTTATTAAGGAAAAGTTTATAATATTTATGATATATTGATTCACCCCCCTCTCAGTATATCTTATGCTTAACAAAGGAAACATGATCAATATAGACACAAAACTTTATAGGCAAATAGGCATGCTATTAAGATCAACTCATGAAGGTATATTGGTACAAGAAAAATTAAAATGGACCCACCTTACTAGTGATGTGTTCACCATTCTTCAAGACCCCTTACAAAGCCAACAGTCTATTGTGAAGATTGGGTACTTGCATGAGAAATTAGGTAGCACTAGAAGATTTTTTTATTATCCTCTTCTAATCTACTAGCCTACCACACCCCAAATGACCTTAGATATACCATGAGGCCAATTTTGGAGTTTGAGATTCAACTATAATAAGGAGATGTGCTTTGAATCACATATTTTAGTGTGTTTTGACGTTTAAGATTAGTTTTGCCTTTTATATCATTATTTTTTGTTTAAATGATTTGGATTTTAATTTTTTTTATGGATTTAGAATGACCAATCATGAGAGATGTATTGATACACATGAGTGAGCTATAGGCTAAGGATAAAGGAAGCTAATTAACCAAAGATAAATATTGACTAGGACACTTAGGCTTGACAATGAACTAACATGTTATCTCAAGTCTCAACCACGTATATGCTTAGTTTGTGAAGAAGGAAGACGGGAAAAAGGAGATCCAAATAGTTGATTAGTGTAAGGAGATAGTAATGAATAAGGTTTTTTGATAATTGATCACATGGTAAAAGGGAAACAATGACCAAAGGGAATAAGGTTTATATAACTAAGTCATAATGATAATTATCTGTGAAAAATGGAGATAAGAAAGTAAATAATCATGAAGAGTAAATAATAATGATAATTAAAAGAGTTTTGAGAAAAAATCAAGAAAGAGAGAGAAATAAATGATAAAGAAATACAATCATATGCAAAATATAAATGATAAGATAAGAAAGATATAGTAAAACAAGTAAGATCATTATATATGATAAGGAAAAATTTGACACATTGTCAAATGATATAATAGATAGATAAAGATAATATTGAAGCACACATCCAACCCAAATGAAAATGTGAAATCACCATGCATGTGATCATAAATAATGATAAATATGTCCACATACATTATCCAAGATATCGAATAAATATCTATGAAGTTGGAGATGAACTATTTCTAATGTCTCATCAATCTTCAATAAATACTAGGCAAATACTTCTCTTTTAATCTCCTCCTTATAAAAATAAGGAATTCTTGATGGATCATGATAAGGAGGGAAATTAGGCAAGGGATGGTTAGGGTAATGCATGGGAGTAGGTTCTATAGGAGATGCATAAATCACTGGTGGAGAAAGATCCATGGGTAAGGGAAGGTCCATGGGTGGAGGAATCATGGATGTAGGCATAGAAGGTGGTGAAGGGACCATAAGAGGTCATAAAACCATAGGAGGTGGAGCCATATGAGAAGAAAGAGGAGCATTATTATAGGGATGACCTATGGGAGGATTGGTAGAAGGTCCCATAAGGATATAAGGTGATCCTTAAGATATTTTTGAAGGATGCGATAATGATTGGTATGATGGGTAATTCATAGATGCCATAGATAATATACCTCACCATACTTGGGTCTATATTTAGGAAGTACCTTCAAGGGAGGTATGGATTTGTTTGATGATGGGGAATAAGGATGAAAGGTATCAACATATTGCTACAACTTATGACAATGGGTGAAAGAATGATTATTTGTCCAATGGAAGCAACAAATATGCTTGTGAGTGGTTTTAGTAAAAAAACTCATGAAAGGAGGGATAATAGGAGTAGAAGAAGAGGGTGAATAATCATCAGACCATTTAGTGGGTAGAGGATCCATCTTAGGCAAAGGAAGCAAACCATCACCAAGGGAGGGTGATGATGAGGAAGGAATGGTATTGGGCTCAATGGAAGGAGCAATAAAAATAGAAATAGGGTTAGGCTCAATAATAGTAGAAGTAAAAATAATATAAACGATAGTGGGATATATTGAGGGAGGGTTGGGATATATAGAAGGTATAAGAGAGTCACACTAACCTCAGGGGTACACCAACTATGAGGCTAAGGGTACCTAGCAAAATGGTAAGTCTCGATCATAGCATGATCTATGAGCATAGTCTTATGTGTCTTCTAAAAAACTAGAGGTGTTGATACCATCTCTACCCTATGATAAAGGTGAAAAATACAAAAATGAGGAGCTATACATGAATGAAAATGATGAGATGCACAAAAATACTCAAATAAAGAAGAACGATAATGGATAATCTTGGCATCATGGGATTGTACAAGACCACCTAACAATGGATCATCTAAGGAATAACCATCATCATAATCTAAGGTATGAAGGTCAATGATGAAATTAGGGATGACCTTGTCATCTGAAGAAGTATGGTGAATAAAATACCTAGTCTTGGTCAAGACTATGGAAATGTCATTGTAAAGAAGCTTGCAAGAGTGAGGTTGTAAGGAAGCAAGAAGCTATGAGATAAGATGAGGCGAGATATCTGAATTTTTGATATTTAATTTAATCTCATAAGGCTTATCATCATCAAAATATAAGAGGTTAGGAGGAATGTTACCAATGAAATTAGGACCACTGTAACCTTAGGTTTAATTAATAGAAAAGTTGAGATGTTGAGACTCATGAAATGGAACACTTGGTAGAGTTTCAAGAGTAGGAATCTTGAAGACACCATGATCTTAAAATTATTTGAAATTCCAAGGGTTAGTATCATTTTAAATCCTATAAATGGCTCCATTATTAGGGAGTTTAATGTATTAGTAGGAAGAAGATGTAATAGATTTCATACGGTGAATATATGGCCTACCAAGAAAGATGTTATAAGAAAGGGGGATGTTAAAGATCATCACCTTCACATGAACAGTGATAGGTGGGATGGTAATGGGAAGCCATATGCAACCTAGAGGAGGCATTTTCCTTCTGTCATATCCTTAGCAAGTGTTGTGTGTAGACTTGAGATTGCATTATGAATACCCAGGAGTTTTAATGGAATTAAGATAAGTAATACAAGTGCTATAACCCTCATTAATAAATACATGCTTAACTTGGATATCACCTATTTGGATGCTAATAAATAATGGAGGATTATTTTCACAAAGCAAAATCTCATCAAGAATCATAGAAGCTAAAGGAAAATTTAAAGAAAGAAAAGTGTCTATAGTTTCATCAATGTTTATAGACATCTCTTCACATTGTTGTAATATATTATCCTAAGTTCCAGATAAAGTTACCTCCCATCTTGGTAGGGGAGGACGAGCGACATTCATCTCGAATAATAGTTATATAAGATAGTTTATATGAAGGGGAGAAGTCCTCATAATTTCAATAAACAAAATTTGGGATGGGATATTAGTGAGTTCCGCAATGGGATCCCACTCATCATAACTCATAATAAGGTTGTTAGATATAGGTGCATAGTGATTAAAGAGGTCCTCAAAAAGGAGGAGCCAAAGTACATTGTAATTTTTGTTGGTAAGAAGAAGAAGGTTTAGAATAAGTTTGAAAATCATGTTGTGATGATGAATTAGTTGGTTCAAGTTGATTTTGAGAACTGGTAGAAGTGGTGTTTGTAGAATTTTGATTATCATTAGTGTTGGAAGATGATGGAAGAGTGGTATAAATAGAATGGGAAGTGTTATCCAAGGAAGAATCATAAATTGGATCATCAAAATTATTAAGGTCATCTTGCCCCAAATCATTTAAATTATTTGGAGAAGAATCATAGATAACACAATATGTTTAGATGAAGGAGGAGTGTAGATAGGTTGGGAATTGATGAAAACAACCACCCTTCACATATTAGTCATGCTAACCACATTGTCTTTAGAAGTTGGTTCAACAAGACTCTCAAAATTATTGGTGGAAGGGGTGGGCTTATCTTGGGTGGCTTAAATTGGTTTATGATTAGGAAGAGGGTCTTTATAGATAGATAAATGAGAATTTTCTTGATTTAAGGATTGAGTTTTGTCATGTGTTTTATAGTCCTTGAAAGCAATTTCATAAGCTTGTTGATGCTTTTGAATAATGTAATCATTATCAAAATTAGGTATAAGAATAAAATCCATAGATAAATTATGAAGTTTTCTATAGGTATCATGAGAATGACCCCAACTAACATGAAACCAACAAAATTTGTTAGGATCATACCATGATTTCATAGGATGAGTAGGGTCAAGTTATCAAGGAAGAGGCCTAGGTAGATGCTTAAGAAAATCAGTTGAGGATAGAGGTTTTTTTAACATTGATGTTATTTGGTGAAGATAAATGTTGAGAAGGGGGAGCTGGTTCTGAATATTGGTTAAGAATGACAACTTGAACATTGTGAATGGTATCATAAGAATCTTTAACACCATCATTGGTAATATTGTGGTTTTTGTTCTTTAGTAATAGATGAAGACCTATAGAAGGTTGGGGTGGCTTGAATTGATGCATAAGGAAATATTATTGTTTATCTTGGTCAATATCCTCCTCTAATGTACATGAAAAGAGAGTGTGAACTCAATATTGTAATTTAGGAAAGAGGACATTGGTAAAGATATGGAAAATATTATCATCAACCATGTTATGTTCACATTTATTTAAAAAAGTCTTCCATATTTTAACAAAGGCTTGAGTAGTTTTATTTTCATTTTGTTTTCAATTTATGAAATGGGTCAAAGTATTTTTGAGATCACTAGTTTGGAATTCTTTCACTAAAGCATTCACTAAATCTTCCAAACTAGTAATGGAATTTGGTCTAAGTTGGTTGTACCAATCCAAGGCATCACTTGTGAGGGTTTTGGAAAGGATATTAGTAGAAACAAAGGTGTTTAATTTGACCCAATACTTATAAATATTTTAAAATGTCTTAAGATGAAGGGTAGGATCAGTTGATCCATTAAAATAAATTGTAGGTGTTATACCTCCAATATCAATGTTAGCAATTTGAGTAGTGAGAAGTTCATTTTGTAGATGCTTGATGGTTTTGTTGATTAAAGGAGGTTGAGGAATGAGATTGAATTGATACTATTAAAGAGGAAGAGGGGGAACATTTTGGTTATGTGTTCCCTAAGCCATTGGTTGCAAATGAGATTGAAGGTGAAGAAGGTGGTTTTGCATTCTTATCATTTGATTTGTGTTATGAGCTTGAAATGTATTCATTTGATTGAGAGTTTGCAATAAAATTTGATGTGTTTGATTAGAATTAGTATAAAAATTAGATTTGGTATTAATGGCTTGGGTACCACTATTAGTGTTGATAGGAGCTTGAGAGGAATTATGAGAATGTGATGCACTAGTGGAAAAATTTGCTTGTGTATCAAAAGATGGACTAGTTAATGGTTGAGAGGAAGAGGCACTATAAGCTTGATTGCCTTGGGTAGCAAATGAAGCACTAGTAGATGGATTAAAGATAGTGGATATTAAGAGAGGCCTACTAGATATAGAACTTGCCATGTTAATTGAGATACTAGGCATGGAGGTGGAAGAAGTTAGAGAAGAAGAGGTCATGGTATGAGAAGGGATCATAATCAAAGGAATAGGCTAAGAATAAAAGAAAGTGGTACCCAAAAATCCAATTGATAATTCAAGAGTAGGTGAGTGAGACTCTTCAACTTAACAAATAATCATAAGATTATAAATGGTAAAAGGATATTTTCATTGATGTTGAAGAAATTCAAAGATAAAAAAGAGAATTTCAGGGGTATACTCTAACTCAAGTTGATCTTCTAATGATAAAAGAGGATTATATTGTGAAGAGTTATTAGGAGGGGTCCCATAGTTGATTGTGTGAGTGACAATATGAATGTTACTAGCATCCAAGAGAGGATCCCTAATCTATTTATGGGAGACCCTATGAGGATTGGTAAAGTTCATCATATCTATTGACTACAACTCAATGTCACTATCTAATATAAAGTTCATGATGAAGAGAAGGGAAGAAAGATGAAAAAACAAAGAACTAAGAAGTGACTAAAATAGTATAGGGTTGATTGGGTTGACCTAACACATAAATAAGGACTACAAAATTATACAAGGTTGACTAGATCAATCTAATATAATGCACAAAGTTTGGAAAGAGAGGTAAAAAGGGATGAAAATAGTAAAAAGTTGATTGGGTCGATACTGTACAGTGCACAGAGGCTAGACAAAGGTATAGGGTTGACTGGGTCGACCTAATACAATAGACAGGAAAGAAAAGAAATATTTTAACAGGTTGTGAACTAAAACAAGACAATTTTTGTGGCTAATCTAGGAAATTAATAACTGAAAGGAAATAAATAGTCAATTGGATCAACATTGGCCAATCTAATTGAAGCACACAATACAAAATCTTGCACTAACGTTGGATAATAAAAGTTTTGGCACACATAATTGAGAAATGACCAAATAATCAACTTGAAAAGTAAAGAGATAACTAATTGGTCAACCTGAATGTTTATTAGATTATTAAGATATGATTTTAATTGTGATGAGAAGTTGGATTTAAGTAAGGAACTAGATAACAATCTAAGGATAGTTTCAAGTAGTTTGGGATGAAAGGGACTATAGTGGTAATGATACAGGTTTGGTATTGGGGCATACCCCATCACTTCACATACTGTAATGATAAGGGTATCAGGTGATTTACTAAAATATACCCTTAACAAAACTTTGTACTTGACTTGAGTATCAAGTTAACTTCCCCCTTAGTGATGAAATCTAAGTAGGTTGGCCTTGGGTAGACAAATGTTAAAGTTCTTGTTTAGATTATGTGTTTTGGCTGTGTGTGCATAAAATAGGGATAGTGAAACTAAATGTTTAATTAAAAACCCCCTAATTAGACTATGCGAGCTATTCTAAGCATGCAAGCAATAAGAAAAGAAAGATATGGACTAATTACTAGTATATAGATATTAATTCCAACTTTAAACAAGGTATAATGTTGAAACTATATGTAAAAAATATAGAATAGGGTCAAAATTGTAGTGTAAAATCAAGGTCTAAAAATGAAAAGGGTTAGCCAAGGTTGACCCAATTATTGAGATAACACACAGAACACAAGACTAGGTCATCAGGGTCGATTGAGTTGAAAATGCAGGGTTAGTTTTGAAAACTACAAACTATAAAAGGAAAGACATAAAAAAAGAGATAAAGAGATAGAAAGGAACCTTGGTAGATTAGAGATGCTAAGAATAAATATTTCTAGTCAAGAACCTTGGAAAATGCTTGAAAACTCTACTAATTGAGTCGATTGGGTTGATTAAGCTTTATAAAATCCTACTGTTAAGTGCTTGGAATGTGCAAGGTCAATTAGGTTGACCTAGTAGATTAATCTAGATGATTGGAAGTGTACAAGGTTGACTAGGTTGACCTAGTAGTCTGAACTAGAAGTCTAAAAGTGTACAAGGTTGACTAGGTCGATTCAGTGGCTTGTTCTTGAAAACTTGCGCATAGAGATTAGAACTGGGTCAATAAATTCAATCTAATATGATAGATATATAATAAAAATGATGATAAAAATAATGAAAGAAAGTGAAATAAATATTTTAAGGGTTAAATTCATGTTGGGCTCACTAGAATGTATGCAATCAAAAATACATCACGTCTATAAATTGATCCTGACTCGAAGAAGATAGAGCATACCTACACTTATGATTGGGAATACATTTTTTAAGTGGGAGCATGACCAATAGGGGGATCTGCTAGACCTAATTAGGGGATCACTTGTCATAACAGACCATGTGAGACAGGGTTCCAAAGGCTACAATCTAACACAATCATGTAACAACCCTAAAAGAGTCTAAAGGTTTGATATTTCACCTATGTCTAATAAACAAGAAATTAAATGTAATCTAGTGCACACCAAATATTGTGGCACAAAGTGGGGGTTAGAAAAAAAACTAAACTAAACATGTATAAAAGACATATACTCACATTAATGTATACAAAATCCTAATACATGGGAAGAGAAGCACAACTGGATTATCTATATACTCTTACAAAGAAAAAATAAAGTTAGGAATCCTTACCTTTGAAGACAAACCCACCAAGCCTCAATATCTCCCTTGGACAAGGTGCTTCTCAAGAGATTGTTTTGGTATTTAAGAATAACAAACACAAATCAGGTCTAGGCTACACAACCTATCTATGCATCCAAAATGCTTATCCACAAGATAAGATCCATATCTCAAAAGAAAGTATGGAACTCTAAGCTTTATTCCTCAAGTAGAATGGTCAATAAGTAAATGTTTGTTCAAACTTATTTTTATTCACTTCTCTTCTTACAAATGGTTGGAAATGTACTTGAATATATATTTGGATTTTTCCCTAAATCCTCCCAAAAATGTCAACTATATAGGATTGGCCATAGTCAACCTTGTATATTTTTGGGGATAATTCACTAGGTTTGAGCTAGGTTGGTCAAAAGGATAACAAACCCAAAAAATTAAAAGTACCCCTAAAATATACAAGGTCAACCTAGTACAATCAATAGTCCAAAAAGGGAATTAAGGCAAGAAAAGGAAGATGAAGTGAGGAAAATGATTAAAATGGGTGGGACTGAGAAGAATAAGCTTAGGGTAATGGTTTTAACAGATGCATGTGTAGATGGAAAGTGGCAAAAGGGATAACAATCTTATGAATAACCAATGGTTTGCCCACCCATTTCTTGATTCACCCTTTAAGGAATTCACTTAGAGATATTGAGACTTGACAGGTTCCTACCAAATACAAAGTGTCAGTAATCAATAAAAGTTTGAAAATATTATGCATATATAGATGGAACCTTCATAGTTACATAAAATTCAAATTTTGGGCACAAATTAATTATAAATGGTACAATTTTACATAAATTATTACATTTTTTAATTATTTTATGATTGAGTTGACACATATTGGGGGTGTATGTCAACTAATTTACATGATTATGAAGTTTTATTTAATATATTTTATGAGACTAATACATATATTACATGATTTAGATTATATAGGATATACGATTGGGGGTATAATTTCACCTTTTCATAGATACTATAATATTTTGGACTCATATTACATATGGGATTGTAAAAATATATAGAGCATATGTGACACATTCTAAAAACAATATGCTCAAGCATTACTTGGATTGAATGATTTAATATATTTGTAGTGGATGAATCAAAAAATTATGTAGGTTCTCAAGTATTACTAAGGCATTTATTAAGTTCATTAGAACCCCTAGTGGATTACATTACTAAAAAATAGTGAGCTATGTGGGGAAGGAGTTTTGCATGACTTAAATTTTAGGAAATTATCCATTTCAATAAAGGTTGGAGAATATTCAACTCAACCCATGGTTTTACACTTGCATCTTCATGGGTCATGATCACCCCATTCTCCATTCTATTCAAAAGATAAGTCTACAAAAGGCATATTGGTTCATGTTCATACAAGTGTATCCATTCCTTGATATTTAATTTTAGATATGTTGAATGTTATCACTTTTAGATTTTATATCATAAGTGAAAAATATTTTCTACATGTTTCATTATAGGTTTGAATGGATCAAGGCACAACACATAGTACATACTCGAGCACACCTATCATTATTATCTTCATGTATCACCTTCTATCTTTTTTCTCTAGTAATTCCATTACTAGAATAAAAGGGGGCCAACTATAGATGATATTTTTTGGTATTAGACACTTGAAAATGTGTAATTTAACCAATCTATAACATACTTGATGTATGCTCACATACATGAATATTTTTCACGTTCTTCCTTTGCTATTTACTTGTATATGGGTCTAATCCTTCCAAATTGACATTACTTTCTCCAGTCATGAATATAAAAATTAACATCATTCTCAGACTATCTCTTGATCTTAGATCACTATTCCTCTTCTTTGGATAAATTTTTACTTACAAGATAGTTCCCCTAAAGTAGACCCATCCATTAAGGTTGGACCTATCTACATGATGTTTAATGATTAGTTTCCTGAATTCAAATTGTTCATATGGATTATCCTATAAATTTAAAATGATAGTTTATATGAAATTACCAAAATAGTCTATTATATAATCGTATCAAGCCTAAGCCTTTTAATCATCTATCAATCATCTAAATATCACTATAAAATACATTGCACTTGAGAGGAATTTCCCTAAAGATAAAAAAATTGAAACCCCTCAAAGGAGAAAGCCCCAAGATAACTCTAAATACTATATATAGGGTGAATCCATAGGTTTTAAAGTGTTAAAATACATACATAAGATTACACAACATACTAACATTGCATAGGATTGTACACACTTGACTAGGTTGGAGAAATACATTCACTTTGACTTCCCTCTTCCAAGAATTAGATACATATGAAAAACTTAGTCATAAGGGGTGGATAAGGTTAACTCAACCATTCCATTTCACTTGTTGTCATTATATTATAGTGGTTGTTTAGTGCATAACTAGTGTTTTAAATTAATGAGAAGGATAACAAAGCCATTCACATGAGGTCAAAGACATCTAAATTCACATGAACCCTTATTAGATGTAGGTACAAAAATTAGAAATATCACAAGATGAAAACAACACATGATAATATTTTTCACCTTAGAATATAGTGTTGCACTATGCATCATCCAAGAAACACATATTTGTGCAGGTTCACTATGTTTCCAAATATGAAACATTTACATGCCCTTTTATGATCATTGTTGGTGACTGCATCTAGACAAAAACCTAAAAAACTTGAAATAAGATAATTAGTTCATTCCTCTAATGTTTTCCATAAATAGTAATTTACTATATTCTACTAGCTACACTCAAATTTGTTTGGTTATTGTATATCTTAAGCATCCTAACTTTTCTTATATTTTTATCCTTTTAGGGTCATATTAATCAAAAAAATATTGAAACATATAGTAACTTAATGGTTGATTGATTATGGGATAAGTATGTTTTCATGATAGACTTTCCTCTCTTCACTTTTATGGGTTCATAATTCCTAAATACATGCATTCATACCCAAAGTCTGATACACCTCTTATGTGTATCTTGGAATTACTTCTATGACTTTAAAATTATCATTCACTAAAAATATTAATCCCACATTGCTTCATTGGCTTGGTCCATAAAAACACATAAACCTAATATACCATGATCCTTATTCCAATGGGGTTGATTTTGTAAGAAAAGTGGCATTCCTAATTACATAACATTTGACTTATTGTAGGATGATTATTTTTACTTGTTTACCTTCCCTTCTCCTCTTTTTTGGGTTAATCTAGAAATAAATATTTTTTAATTGCCTCTAAACATGTGCATTACCATCACAAGTCAAATATGCCTCTTATATGCACCTTGGAACTATTGGAGTGGTCATGTTCACATTGGCTAGTGGTTTGGGTGATTTCCAAACCAAATTTATGTTAGACATGTTTACCCCCACTACATGATTTAAGAATGAAACATGAGTTAGATAGTTGTTGTGTGAGGAATATTTTCATGTACTATTTGGTGAATGCAAATATTCTATCCTAACTAATGTTGATTTCATGTAAATTATTGTTACATGAAACAACTTTTGGGACTATTTATTAGGTATAGGATTTATGCTTCAATCAGGAGTTAGATAGTTGTTGTGTGAGGAATATTTTCATATACTATTTGGTGAATGAAAATATTCCATCCTAACTAGTGTTGATTTCATGTAAATTGTTGTTGCATGAAACAACTCCTAGGCTTATTTATTAGGCACTCCTTATGCTATCTCATAGATTGTATGAGGTTATGGGGTGGATTTTATATTGTTATTGAGATAAAATAATGAGGAAAATATGATGTGTATTATCTATGTGTGTTATGTTGGAAGCATTGTGGTAATGGCATGCAAGAGAGATCCTATAATTATATGAGTGTATTACGTACTCTAATATGGTATTAAATGTTTTTCACATGTTTTTATTGTGTAATTTCACCCAATCATATGAATACATATTTTTTGAGCATCCATATTCATATAGAATGGATTTATGATCAATTTTGTTGGTGTTATAAGTATTATTAGTAAGGGAACTATAGACATATCTCCTGTAGTATTCAACTTCTTAGTCTGCACATTACGCTTCTTGCCTTTTGATTCTCATTAGTTGTATGAACTCTTTTAGGAAGATTTATTTTTGTTACATTCATCTCTCATTTCACAGATGGTGTCTTATAATTATTGGTTTCATTATAGAGTTTATTGTATCACTTGGTGATATTATTTATTGGATGGGACCATTTTTGTAGTGACATTGAGAGTCATGGAGTTTTTCCTTCATGTGTGTGTGTTCCATGATGAGCACTTTCTTATTAAATTTCATGACTATCCCATCATACCAAGGACATCTTATTGAGATATTTTGTATCTGTATCTTTGATTTTGATAGTCTCCTTCAGATTTATGGTGGATCTTGTTATACTTATAAAGAGTAGCTAGCCCAGTGAAGCCCAATGTCGGCCTTTCATTTTTTTAGTATTGGGATTTTCCCACTCATACAAATATTTTGAGTCATCACACCAATTTTTTGCATTATGCATGGTGTGTGCACATATTACTTCATGTGTTGTGATCCTTGCTAATCCTTGGTACACCACATGTTTTATTGGAGGTAGTATAGTTTGAGTGGACTTTTTGTGATGGGTTTTACTCCATTGAGTGCACTTACTACAACATTATGTTGAATTTTTAAGTTATTCTTCTTTAGATGACTTGAAACATAAGTTGTCTTCTCCATTTCACTATTATTTTTTACTAGTTTTTAGGTACCTTGTGGTAGATAATTTCATCTATGGTGCCTCTTTTTTCCCAATTTTTTATGATTAATATTTTTTACAAAGTGATCCTTGCATAAATTATCAATTCCTATTTAAATTGGAAGTTATAATGACTCAACATCCATGTATTTTGGTAAGATGATTTGGCTACTATAGGGACACTTAGTATTTCACTGTGCTTTTATAGATGGGTACCTAATAAAGCCTAGTTTTTGAGACCCATTCAGTCTCTTTGCTTCCTCTTTTCTCACTCCCTATTCTATACTTAAGGGAGAATATTAGAGTGGTCATGCTCATACTGGATATTGGTTTGGATTATTTTTGGAAACTAGCTTTGTGTTAGCCATGTTTAAACTCACTATAGGAGTTAAGCTTGATTTTAAGAGTTAGTTATTTGTTGTGTGAGGAATATTTGCACATAATATTTAGTGAATGCAAATATTCCATCTCAATTAATGTTGGTTTCTTGCAATAAATTATTGTTTCAAAAAACCAAATCCTAGGCCTATTTATTAAGTACTCCTATTATCTCTTTAGATTGTATGAGAGGAGGTTACAAATTATTTATTGTTATTGATAGACAATAATGAGATGACTATGTTGTGTATTATTTGTGTGTGAAATTTTGGAAGTGTTGTGGTAATGGTGTGTAGGATAGATCATATGGTTGTATGAGTGAATTATGCATTCAGAAAGGAACTTCTTTTATGACAATTAAATAATAATTTATTAAAAAAAACTTAATCACATATTGGTTGGTAGGCTTGGTCTGCCAAAATATATAAAAATAATATACCACAATTATTATTTGAATGGGTATGATCCCATGATTAAAGTGACCTTCCACTAACATAAGAATTTATTGGTTGTGGGATACATATGTTTTTTTCTTGACCTTCCTCTCTCCTTTGATGTGGATTCATAATCCCAAAATAATATCATTTAAATAGCTTTATATATATTCCTCACTACCCAAAGTTAGATACATCTCATTTTTACATTTTGGAATAACTTATAAAAATATTAAATCCTCAATCACTACAAATTTTAGTTGAAAGCATGGTAATATGACACCTTTCTATAGTAAAGGGATGCCTCTTTCTTCAAAATGAGATGTTAGGTAACTTCAAGTTTGGTAAGTGATACATCATTTAAAACATTATAATATTGTAGATATATGAAATGTAAGATTTGAGTGTAGACTATTATTATTATTAAAATAAAAAAATTAAATACAATTTTTTACTTTTCTACAAGACACTATTTCATTAGTGCAAATAATCATATTGTATTCAACAAGTCATATTGTCGTGTATGGAACTAAAAAATAATTATTTAAACAACATTTTTTAGAAACATAATATACTCTCAATGTTCTAACACAAAGTTCAATTTAAATTTATATATTATTATTTTATAAATTTTATAATTAAATTTTAAGTTTATATAATAAATTGAATTTATGCATTCGATACATCAATATTAGAGTAGTATCGGTGAAAAAAGATTATATAGTTACTTCAAACTCCCTAGATCTAATACAAAATGATTTTTCTTTCTTTTTTTTAAAATATTTTTTATGTTTAACTTATGATTGTCTTGAAAAAAGAGAGAAATTATAAAATAAGACAAGATTACATTGGAAATTTAAAAAAATAAAAAATTAAAGTAAAATATTGAGAAGTTTATGTTTTTAGAAACTATGGAGTTTTTAATAAATATATTAAAAGAACCCTTTTTTGGAAGCCAAAGTGGCACCAAGATGGAAGCTATTGACCTCAAGCTTCACATGCAAGTTTTTGTTTTCATAACTTTGACACATGTCAATGTTACTAAATAGTTCATCGTAAAAACCTTAAACAAAACCAAAAGCTAAAAAATAAAGTAAAGAAAAACCAAAAATATAAAAAATAATATAATAAGTAAAAAATAAAATAAAAAAATTATTAGATAGGTTTTAGTCCCCTTTTTTCTTAAATAAAAAGGGGTAAAAACTTTTATTAATCTCAGCAAATCATAGTACAAAGCCAGAGAAGGCCGAAGCCCCAGACAAACAAGGAGAACACCAAAAAAAGTCTAAAAAAAGCCATCACATACCAACCTCAGCACTATCATCACTCAGAATCCTCTCCATATTCTGACTAACCTCCTTGGGCAGCAACGCCCAACCATCCACCTTCCGACCCTCTGAATCCTCTGATGCCCACTTGGCTAGACAATCTGCCACCCTGTTCCATTCCCTCAGAACATGGGCAAAAGACACTGAATCCATGAGCGAGATAATCTATAATATCTGCTGCACCACTATGGAAAGTTGCCAGCTCACATCCATAATTTTACTCTCTAGGATCATATTGATCACGATCTGTGAATTGGCTTCACATATCACCCATCTCCAACCTAGCTCATAAGCACGCCTCAAGGCATACAAAACAGCAAGTCCCTCCATCTTGTTAACTGTTTGCTCCCCCATATGAGCCGAGAGAATGAAAACAATAGATCTAGAGGCATCTCTACCAGTCCCATTGATGCCAGTCAGGCCTAGGTTACCCTTGGAGGAGCCATCAGTGTTTATCTTCAAAAAACCTTTGGGAGGGGGCATCCATCACCCACTCCTCTGAATTGACTACTTACCACCGCCACCTCTCCTCACACAAGCAGAGGTAGGGGAAATACCATGTATACCAAACCTATCAACTAGCTCTACATCCCCCTTTGCTAGGGGCAAGATGAATTCACTCTTAGCTTCTATAGTTTCCTAGACCATTCTCATAATTTGGCTCCAAACCTGTTGAACTCCCAATTTTACATCATTAAAAATTCTCTGGTTTCTTTCCAACCATACTTGCCAAAGCAAAAAAATTAGACCAGCATACCAGGCATCCTGTAATAAATGAGCAGTAGAGGGTGGTATGCCCAATTTTGCCCAAAACTCAGCAAGGGAGGAGGCATGCACACACTGACACCTCCATGCGTCCCACTAGGCATGCCACAATTGGTAAGTGAATGGGTAGCCAAAAAATAAATGTGGCGAGTCCTCCTCTTCACCACCACATAGAACGCAGTGTGAAGGTCCGATAAAGCCCCTCTTACAAATGTTTTCCCAAGTCAGGAAACGGTTTCAGACTAGAGTCCAAGTAAAAAAATTGCACTTCGGCCATGAGAAACTGCTCTGCACCCTCTTCCACCAAGGAACCTCCCTCCCCTTCATGAATTGTTGATCAACCAATTCTTGATAGCCAGACGAAATAGTATATTTCCCTTTGGGGTTTGGGTACCAAGCCAGTTCATTGACTCCTCTGAGAGTGCAACAAATGCACCCCTTAAGGATTAAATATATCTCCGCACATTCCATCTCCATATCCATAACCGGCCACTCCTCAAGACTCTTCCATCTCACTTCTGTCAGCTGGCCATGAAGAAGGAAGGTTTTAAAGTCACCAACCCTACTCCATTTGACTTCACTGAACCTCTATGAAAGTGCCTTTAAGATGGGGATACTGAGTAATAATTGGGGGAAAGCCGTCCCAAGAGTCATGCCAAAATTTTGCCTCCATCCCCCCTTGCAAATCTAGAAGAGACCTCTCTTGATCAGAGCAGCTCCTCTCTTAAGAGTCTCCCAAATCCCTAAACCATTCCTAGACAAACTTTACCTTGGGAGATCCTTCAAGGGGACCCTAGAAAAATACTTATGGGACAAGATTTTGGCCCAGACCCGGTCTTGTTCAACGTACCATCTCCAGTATAACTTGGCTGCCAGGGCCGTACCAGTAAGCACAGACTATCTAAACCCCAGGCTGCCAAACCTTTTTGGGCTGCAAACAACCTCCCATCTAATGAGAATCCACTGTGTTGAAGACAGATTACCAGCCCAAAAGAACTATCTAGCCAAGGAGTTAAGGTCCTTGACAAAGCTACCAGGTGCCACCTGTAGCATACACCTATAAAGAGGAAGGGCCTTCACCACTGACTGAATCAATTGGACCCATCCAAAAAAAGACAACCACTTGTGGGTCGAATGATTCACCTTGGCCCTAAATTTATTTAGAATCACCTACCATGATTTCTTGGATTGCCTCCCTGAAGTTATCAAGATCCCAAGATACAATAATGGAAGGATTTTGATTTGAAACTGGAGGATATCAGCCACTCTCCATTGGATGGCTAGAGGCATGTTGAAGAAATAGATGGAAGACTTGTCCTCATTAATAACCTATCTTGAGGTAGTCAGGTAAGCATCCAGGCAAATGTGAATGTTACCTACCTCCCTTATGGTAGCCCTGCCCATCAAAGCCACATCATCCACAAACTGAAGGTGAGAGAGAATAGGAAGACCACCTCCCCAGCTCTAACCTTAGATAATGCCATCCTTGGTGTTCCTTCTAATTAGCTGACCTAGACCCTCTGTCAAGAGAAGAAATAGGTAGGGGGATAATGGGTCTCCTTGTTACAACCCACATGAGGCCCCAAAAAGATTAGAATGCTCCCCGTTAACCAGGATTGAGAATGAAGTCGAAGTGACACAGCTCATAACACACCTAATCCATTCCTCCTCAAAGCCAAAAGCACCCAAAACCTTCTATAGAAAGGACCATCTCACCCTATCATACACCTTGGACATGTCCAGTTTGATAAACATAGCCTTCTCCCTGGACTTGGTCATGGAATGGATAGCCTCTGTAGCCATCACAATCCCATCCAAAATCTGACGGCCCTCCACAAAGCCACTTTGCTCCTTTGACATCAGCACCACCAACCACTTCTTTAACCTTTTAGCTATCAACTTTGATATAATTTTGTAAATTACACTACAAAGGGAGATGGGGCAAAAATGACTGAAGCGATCAGCCCCCACCCTCTTGGGGATAAGGGCCAGGAAAGTAGAATTCAGGGCCCGAAGCATTTACTTGTTGTTCTGTGATTCCTAAACCACCACTAATAAATCATCTTTATAATCTCCAAAAATTCTTGATAAAACTCAATCAGGAAGCCATCTGGACCTAGAACCTTTCCCTTCTTTATCAAAAAACAATTATCTTTAGCTCCTCCAAAGTTATTGGTCTCATCAGCTGCTCCTTCATATCCCATGAAACAATAAAAGGAATACTATCTAATATCAGTTCTTCTACAACCACGTCCCTCTGTCCCTCTTCCTCAAAGAAAGAACTAAAATACTGATCAGCCTCTCTATAGATATCTCTTGTAGAAGAAACCACCTCTCCCCTATCTGTCACTAATGAAGTGATTACATTACCATGTTGTCGGGCTCTGACCAAATTGAAGAAGAAAACGGTGTTCTTGTCCCCCTCTTACAGCCATTCTATCCTTGCCTTCTTCTAGAATATTTCCTCTCTCAGCTCCCATTCCTCCAAATTCTTAACAGCCCTCGCTTCCTCCTTCAACAAAAACTCGGACAATCCCTCCTCTCTAATCAATCTTGTAATGTTATCTAGCTCCAACTGCGCCCCCTTCTTCTCGTGAAAGATGTTCCCAAAGCATTACTTGTTCCACTGTTGGAGCTGGTATTTTACAAATTGGAGGAGCTTAGCAAACACATACATTGCAGTCCTAGTCACAGGTCGCCCTACTCTCCACCAATCTACAACTTGACCAAACAGGTCCTAGTCTCTAAGCCACATAAGCTGAAACTTGAAAGTTGGCCTCTGTTGCCAATGAGTGGAAGAGATGGTAAGCTTGATGGGCCAGTGATCTGAGCCCCTCCAGTCTAAAATCTCAAATCTTAATGACCACATGCCACCCACCCAAAAACAAGAAGTCATAAAATGGTCAATACGCTCAATAATGTAGCTATCTCCCAACCTTTTATTGTTCCAAGTGAACCGACCATTACTTGGTTTGATATCCACTAGGTTGAGTTCTAAAATTTTGTCTCTAAGCAAGATAAAAGATGGCTCTAATCTAGCAGTGCCTCCCTTCTTTTCCAAGAGATCTAAGATTGCATTAAAATCCCCAGCCATGATCCATGGCAAGTAAGGAAAATCATTATGAACTAGCTGAATGTTATGCCAAACAAGAAGCTTACCTTGAAAATCAGTAGGGACGTAGACATTAGATAGAAGAACATACTCTCCCAACTCTGTGCATAAGGAAACCATAGATAATAAAGATCTAAAAGTGATCCAAGCCACCAGTTTCACCTTAGGTGGATTCCAGAGACAAGCCACTCCCCCCGCTGCCCCCTGGGACCCAATGCATTGGCATAAACCTTGACTCCAAAGCTTAGGTACAATACCCATCATGTACTCCACTGACACCTTGGTTTCTTGAAGAAAGAGAATATCTAGATAGTGATTCCTTACTAATTCCCAAATGACTTTTTGTCTAGGGCCGCTATTCAAGCCCCTAACATTCCAAGAGATCGTAATCATTTCGAAGGAGGCAAGAAGTGGGCATCTAAGGTCTTGACTAACCCAGATTCAACCAAATTCTCCCCAATCATATTTATTCTCTCCATGTCCTTCTTCCACCCCAGTTTCATGCTATTCTCTACAACTCCCTTTTTTCCTTCCTTCTGGAGAATGCCTAGGAAAGGAGGAGCCTTCCCTCTCTTGTTCTCCTCTATAGCCCCTGGCTGATTTGGGCTATCTGCAACCTCTGCATCTTGAACCAGTTCTTCAGTTAGTTCAACTAAATTCTGCATTCCCAGCTGCCCATCCACATTCATAGGTAAGGCAGCCTCCTCTAGGTGCATTATGTGAGAAATGGAGGAATTCTTAGCCGTTCCCATCTCCCCCACCAGCTGCTCTCCATTGATCAAACCTGGAGTAACCTCCTATTGGCCCAACACATCCAATATCTTGAACCTATTAAATGAATCCTCTACTTGTCACTCCAATAAGGACCTCTTATGACCTCTACTTCTACTCTGGGCCTTAACCTGCACAAAACCCTCAGGGTCCTTACCTACACTAGTACCACCCTTTTTCCCTTTGTCAGCAGCCATAACACTACTCGGTGGAGGTGGGGGTAAAGGTTGTTGTTCATCCATTTTGGCCTTCAGGCACCTTCTCACTAGGTGTCCATACTCATGATAGGGGCAACATCTAAAGGGGAGGGTCTCATAGTCCAATTGTTGTACCTAGGAGTATGAGCCTGCACACATTTCCACCGCATCTGACAAAGGCCTGCTCAAGTCAATTTCTAAACAAATTCGAGCAAATGTCATGATTTTTTTGCCTAAGGTTTGTGAAGATGATCCTGCTAGCTTTCCCAGCATAGAGGCTATCATCTGCATAACATCTTCTTGGTAGCATTCAATCGGCATCTGAGGGAGGTGAACCCAAACTGGGACCCTGTTCGGTAATTCCTCAATTGGGTTAAAACTAGCATGCCATGGTTTCACAAAGAGCCCAACTTGGTCATAGAAGTATGGTCTGCCTTCAAAAACCCTATTTCTATTAGCCAAGCAAGTGAGAGTCACCATAAAAAAGTTGTTTGCCAGTAGTGTAACCTCCATCTCACCCTCTGGCTCCCAAACTCTTTGAGCCCAGCTCTCTAAAAAAGGGAGAGAGACTCTTAGTCCAAGAAATTTGTAGTATAGTGAATGTTTGGAGTAATACTCCACATCTTCAGCTATCATGTCAAATGGGATTATAAGCTTTGGTCTTTCCTTATAGCGCTCTAGGCAGCCACTGATCTTAGTGATCCTAGAACCCCTTGCAACGCCAGTGTCCAGCACCCCTAGAGTCTGACCAAAAACTAGATTCTCCATCATCCTGACCTCCTACCCCTACGAATAGCTGCCTACCACTTCACTAAAACTTCTTTCCCCCCTAGTTTTATTTGGTTCCTCCTGTGCCATACCCATGCTTCAGATACTTCCTACAGCCTACGCAGACCCCTGCTTCACTTAACCCTCATTGTACCCACACACACCACTTCGCAGCCCCTAAAAATGCAGCTACAAGCTAGGGCACGATTGCCCTAGCTTGGTGATGAACTACATAGCTCATCCCTCCTCATTATCCGACCATTTCTCTTTATTTTAGTCCCTTTTTTCAACCTTATAAAAATATAAATTAAAATACTAGAAAATAATTAAATTAATAAAAAATTAAAAAGAAATTAATAAAAAATAAAAAAATGAAGAAAATTAATAAAAAATTAGATAATTAAAGTTAAAAATTAAATAATTAAAAGAAATTAAATAAAAAAAATTTAAAAAAAAAAAGAACTAAATTAATATTTTTATTAAAATAAAAAATTATACTATAAATTATTATTATTTTTCCCCAAATGAAAGTAAGTAAATTGTAGTCAAGATTTAAATAATTAAAATATATTTATTGTCTTGCTAAAAAAATTAAGGTAAAAATATAAAATAAAAATAATTAAATATATATTTATTTCTTAAATTAAAAAGTTAAATAAATTTAATAATATCCTTTAAAATTATAAATTAAATTTTGAAAATTAAAGAATTAACACTTCAATTAAATAATTTTCATAATTATCTTAATTATATTAAATTAGAAAAGTCTAAATTCAAAACAATTTTAAATAAAAAATGTGATTTAAAGTGTATTTTTAATTTATTTGGACAAGAATTTGTAAAGGTGTAATAGATACATACATGTCCATTAGGAGTATAATGAAGTCAAGATTTTTTTTATAAGAGTAGGATATCTAGAGTATTGTTTTGTATGTTGGTAATTTACTAGTGTAAGACATCCCAAGATTTTTGTTTATAAGTTGGTATGATGGGCCAAAAATGTAAAATATAAATGATGACTACAAAAAAGATCCTAAAAAAAGAGAAACAATACAATGTAAGAAGAAAAAAATAAAGAAGGTTAACAAAAAAATAAAAAAAAATAATTTAAGTTCAAGAATAAATTATAGAGTGTGCTCAAACAATAAATGTAGAAGAAGTTGAAGCAAATAATAAAGACATAGTAATGGATGGATATGTTTGTTATGTCAACTAAGAGGAATGAGGGGTAGGATTGCCTATACATAAGCATATAAAGAATATAATTCCAAACTTGAATTATCTCTGGGATTTAGATGAGGATGACTTGTTTGATAATATAAAATATATCAATTTAATGCCCATAAACAAAATCATGGCCCACTCAATGAAGATATACAAAAATTATTGTAAAGATAAATCTATCATTGATAAAACTCAATTTGTAGCAAGACTTTTATGATATAGGGATATGCTCATTTTTTTGACTTGTTAGGGGTTGATCTGTAGAAACAAGGGAGACATGAAAGACATGATTTAAAATTTGTATAATGATCTCAATAATATTGGTAGTTTCTATCATAATAATGATGCAAGAACATCTAGGTTCACAAGATATCTTATATCATATAAAATCATGGGTTTAGATTTTTACATACACTTATGCACATTTGTTTTATATTATGAAACTTATCATCTCTTCTGACAAAATTGAATGTGTGGAGGGAGATTAATGTCAATCAAAATAAAGCCATAAATAGTTCTATAAGGAAAACAAATATAGGAGGTATGGTTTCATTCATACTTCATTGGTTATAATATATTTTATTTATAACATGATTAAATTTACACTTCATTCAAGTGGAGGTTTTGAAACTATCTCTTTGTGTAGGCGATAGTTATAAATCAACTCATTGGTCTATAACAACCAAAAGTTTCAACCATGTTTAAAAGGTCTGCAAAGTAACCTCCCAGATTAAGAAATATTGACATGTGGAGAATTTTAAAATATATATGGAGCTCAAAGGTTATGGCATGATGTTAGTGTCAGGCCACCAAGATTCAAAGTAAGTTTTGGAAAAACTTTGGAGAGTTATCTCAATCACATAAGCTAGAAGTAAGAGAGATAAAACAAGTGGGGAGATAAGAATCCACCTAAAGAGAAGAATAGAGTAGAGAGATATCTTAAAAAAATTCATAGAGTGTGAGATCAAAGTTATGGGCTTGTTGAGTGGTATATATTTATTATAACATAATCATTAGAATGAGAAAGTCTTATTTATAGTCTAGGAAAATGAAGAGTGTGAGGTGTCTATAACATTCGTAACACAACTAGACATTAATAATGAGAATATTTATTTCCATTTTGAGTCTTATGTTCTTGACAAAGTGATAATAGTGGGACACAATTATAGATTAATGAAACCATTAACTTGTCCCCCTCATTCACATCTACGCTAATTAGAACCAAAGCAAGGTTTTCATTGCTTTATTGTGTGTGAAGAATATTTTTGAATTATTGGAAAATTTTGAAACATAAACTTGCATTTTGGAGAATATATGATACAAAATGAAATCTCATTGGAAGGGTAACAATACCAAGAACACATAGAGTTTTAAAATTGGTAGATATGATGAGATGAATTATAAAAATATAAGATGTAATAGAGACATCACATATAATATGAACACATTTTGAATATGAAAAAGGAGAATCTCAAAAGGATGAATTAAAAAATGTATTAGATGAACTTGAGATTATATTTTTTAGATTTGTTGAAATTTTGTGTAGTAAACCAAAATTTGACACCCATTACTATGGTGTAAGCTTGAGTCTTGATGATCTCATATAATGTATCATAGTTATGGAGAAAATTTTTGACTAAGAATCAATGGAGGATCCAAAGAAGGTGGCTTTTTCTTATACCAATTTCAAAATTAATGCCTCCTTATGGTGGGATCATGTGAAACTATAAATATAAATAAGAGGAAAAGATAGAATAAAAATTTGGGAGAAGAAGGTAGAAATTATAAATGGTAACTTCTTGAATTCAAATTATCAACTAGTTTATTCAAGAAGTTCCAAAATTTAAGGAAAATTAAGTTGTGTAAAATAGTTTATGTAAGATTTTAAAAAACTTTCCATTAGATCTAGTCATATGTAAGAAAGACAAAAAAAGTTTCAAGGTATGTAAATGGACTTCGTATTTCCATTCAAGATAAGATCAAAATTTTTAAGATGAAGTTAATTGATGAACCCTATCAATAGAAGTAAGAAAATGAACTATAGAGGTAAAGTAATGGTCACTAGAGGTAGAGGAAACACAAATAGTTGAAGAGGACAAGATACTCATAAATGTGAATCAAATACTTCACAAAATTAGAATCAGTCCCAAAAAGGAAGAGGTTATTCTTATAGAGGAAGATGAATAGGTAGAATATTCATGGGTAACTAATATGAATGTGGAGATGTTTATCATAAA
This sequence comes from Torreya grandis, assembly GCA_037957365.1. Classification (NCBI taxonomy): domain Eukaryota; kingdom Viridiplantae; phylum Streptophyta; class Pinopsida; order Cupressales; family Taxaceae; genus Torreya; species Torreya grandis. The sequence continues at coordinate 2,652,430 of JARHVA010001503.1, forward strand.
TAATTTTAATGTACCAATACATTTAAAAAAACAACAAGAGGAATGAAGCAGGAAATCATATTGTTGATATAGATGAAGAGAGTGTTTTATCTTGAACACATACACAAGAACTAGAATGTGGTGAAGCTATTATGATGAACATAGTTTTGTTGAAACTAGGAAAGGAATAAGGTTAACTAGTGAAAATAAATATATTTCTATGTATAGTTTAAAAAGTAGGAGGTGTTGGATATGTGTGGTATATTTTCCATGATTTAGACTCTAGTAGACTGTTTGGGGTTGATATCCCCAATTTTTGGAACAATATTGGTATATATTTATATGTTTTAAGCCTATGTTTTATATATCCCATGGTATTTTAATATAACTTTGATGGTTACCTATTGATGTGCCTAAATATACTTGCACATTTAATAGGGAAAAGAAGAGATGAAAAGTACCATATTATATTGCAAGATAATTAAGTTAAGACAATAGTACATGTGGTTAATGTGCTGTGTTTTTTTTATTTTTTATAAATGTGTTTCCTAAGTTAAATATTGTGTACTATGTAATCTTGTGTGTATTCCATTTCTCTTATTTTTTTACCTTAAATATTCTATTAGTATTTCTTCTCTTATTATAGTTTATCAGGTATATTTTTCTCTTTAGGAAATAGGCATTGCAAAGTTATTATTGATAGTGGTAGCATATTTCAAATGAAATGGTATGAAAAATTTGGATGAAAAAATGAGTGCATCCAAACCCATACAAAATTTCTTGGTTACTTAAGGGTTATCAAGTGTTAGTGAATGATAAATGTATGTCTAGTTTTTAAATTGGTTTATATAAAGACAATGTGTTGTGTGATATTAGGACATGGATGTATGCTACATGTTGTTTGGAATGCCACAAAATTTTGATAAAAGGGTCATGCATTATCATATAAAAAACACGTACAAGCTTATGAAGGATGGTAAGAGGCATATTTTGAGTCCATGTAAAAAGTGGGAAGAGGTGGATAACAATGCTAAAGTGTCAATGGTTTCCATAAATAAATATTGAAAGAGACAAGGGAAGAGAATGCATGTTTTGTTTTCATCCAAAATCCTAGGAAATTTTTGATCACAAATAAGGTAATTGATCTCCCTTTTGAAGTTCAAAATTTATTGGAAACATTTGTTGATATAGTGTCTAAGTATTTTCTAGATAAACTACCACCTATGATAAATAATAGTCATCACATATATCTAGTGCTTAAAGAAAAGTTTTTCAAAATAAGGAAGCTTATAAATTAACTCATATGTAGAATGCATAAGTGCAGAGGAAAGTGAATATGTTTTTGGATATGGTTTAATTCAATAATTTTTAATCCCATGTGTAATTTTAGTATTACTTACACCCAAGAAAAGTGGAGATTTGCAAATGTGTAAAAGAATTCAAAAAGATAACTATAAAATATAGATTTATATGTCCAATGATGGATGATTTGAAAAAATATTTGAGTGGAGTAGATTAATTCAAAATTATAGATTTTAGAAGTGGATATGACCAAATTTGGGTTAGATAAGGTGATGAGTGAAAGACTACATTCAAAATAAATGATGGATTGTATAAGTGGATTGTTATGCCATATGATTTTTCAAATGCACCAAGCACATTAATGAGACTCATGGATGAAGTTTTGAATCCACACATGGGTATGTTTGTCATTTTTTATCTTGATAACATTTTGATTTTTAATATTTCAAAATAATAACATTTAATGTATTTGAGGTTAGTTTCACAAAATTTGAAAGAGAAAAAACTATTGCTTAATTTAAATAAGTGTAGCTTTATGCAACAAAAAATAATGTATTTGGGATTTGCAATCTCAAAATATGGGTTAAGAATGGATGCCGAGAAGGTAAGAGTAATACTGGAGTGGCTATCATTGAAAATAATTTATGAGGCTAGAAATTTTCACAAGTTGGAAAGTTTGTATTATACATTTATTATAAAATTCAGTGGTATATTTACACCCATTACAAAAGAAATGAATGGGGATAAAAAGAAGTTCGAATGGACTGGTGTAATAAAGGATAAGTTTTTGTTTTTTTGGAATAAGGTAATAAAACATTAAGTGATATCATTAAATGATTTTAGTATAATGTTTTGGGTTTATTGTGATGAAATTAGGACAACATGAGCAATATTAATACAATAAATTAATCCCATTGCTTACTTTAATGAAAATTTGAATAAAGCCAAGAAAAAATATTCAATCTATGACCAATAATCTATGCAATGGTTGAATATCTTAAGAAGTCAAGGAAATATTTATTGACAAAAGAATTAAATGTGTACATAGTTTATAAAGAGTTAAAGTTCATAAATAGCCAAATAAATTTGAACCAAAAACATATGAAATAGTTGGAATTTAATCAAAAACATTATTCAATTTTGAGTCATATAAGTGGCCAATCTAATAAGTTTGTGCATGTAATAAGAGAAGACCTCTTGTAGTGAATGATATAAGTAGAAGTCATTGGGTTTGAATCAATGGATCAGTTATATAAGGTGGATCTAGATTTTTTAGATGCATGAGTAGAAATAATGTATCAAAAATCATGTAAAAAATTCTAAGGCTAGAGTATATGATACAATAATGATTATTATTCAAGGGAAAAATGTTATACATACCTCAAGGTTCCATGAGGGATAAATTATTGAAGGAAAAGAATAGTGGAGGCCTAGCTAGTTACTTTGGTATGGATAAAACATTAACACAATTAACCAAGTGTTTTTATTAGCCAATGATGATCATGCATGTAAAAGGTTCATGAAAAGATGTATGATTTACCAACATGCTAAAGGGAAATGTCAAAATTAGAATCCATTACCAATTTCAAAGAGACCATGTGAATATTTGAGTATGAATTTCATTCTTGGGATACCAAGAACCGAAAGAGGTCATGTTTTTTTAGTGGATATATTTACTCAAAATGATAGACTTTTTAACATGCAAGAATACTAGCGATGCCAAAAATATGGAAAGTTTATTTCTCAAATAAGTTGTGAGATTGCATAGGTTGCCAAGGAATATCATATTATATAGCGATACTATATTTGCTAGACATTTTTGGATGAAGCTATGGAGGAAAATAGGGACAATATTTGATTTTAGTTAAACATATAATCCTAAAAATAATGGGGAAATAAAAGTAGTAAATCATAATATTAGTAATTTGATAATATGCTTAGTTTGAGACAATCCCAAATAGTGGGATTTGTCATTAGTGCAAGATGGATTTGCATATAATAATTCAGTAAATATAATTAAAACTGAGTCAATTTTAAATTATCTATGGTTATAACCTTAGAGGAATGTGTTAATTTAGAATAATTATAGATATGAGAAGGAGGTTTAGAGTATATGAGTAAATAATAGCTATGAATGATGTGCATATAGAGGTGAATAAAAAACTACAATAGAATGGTATGAATATAATAATCATGTTTATCAGAGAAGAAGAGATAAAATTTTCAAAGACGAGGACTTAGTATTGACACGTGTATGGAGAGGTTTCCAAAATAATAATATAAAAATTTGAAGTGGAATAAAATTAGACCTTACATAATTTTGATAAGGTTTTCAATGAATTATTGTGAGATTGAGATATTAGATAGAATGGATACTTCACCTATATTTAATGTAGTGGATTTGAACCCTTAATTTGAGGGACAATGAATGGATAAGGATCAAGTTTAGATTGAAAGCAACAATTTCAAAAAAAATAAAAAGAGTATATGAAGATCATATTGAACACACATATTGGATCAAAGATAAGGTATAAAGAGTAATTTTAGGACTTAATGAATTGGAAAGATAAAGTAGATAAAGACACAACTTGGATGAGTGTATTTAAAATTTATAAACAAATAACAACCATAGAGTAAATTGTAAATGGTTTATGAGTAGGAGCTCATTGATAATTTATTTTAACTTGGGTGTCTAATGCAAGAGCATAATCCAAAAATAGGTGTTTCGTTCTTTGTACAAACTTGTGAACATTTTTTTTATATCATGTGATTTTCCATCTCTTACAAAAACATTATGCATGTGGAGGGTGATAAAAATCAAGTTGAAAACATCATCAATAATCTCATAGGGAAAGGAAATACAATAAGAATGGTTTTAATCATGTTACACTGGATGGGAGGACCTTTTATTTGAAACATTATGAAACTACCACTTACCTCAAGTGATAGTTTCAACTATCAGAACACCAAGCTTCAAATTCAGTCTTAGAAGAGCATTGGTGATCCAAATTTGGATCCTAATGTACTATTCATGTATACTATATGTTTCCACTATGACAAATTTGATGTAATTTAAAGTTTTGAGACACTATTTTAAGATTATTCATATTCAAAACATTTGATCATATATTTTATAGTTGAAGAGTTAGTGTGGGGGTGATTTAGACATATTCATAATGATGAAGTCAACAAGTTTTAACTCTTGAAATAAAGGGGTTTTTTCATATATATTAGAACTACCACCATTAACAGGGTGGTGGTTGCACAACCACCTCAGTGGTTATGTAAACATTGATGTATGTAGGTGGTGTTTTTTAATCTACCTCAATGATTTTAAAATCACTAGTCTACATACACCAATGGTTTTATCACAAGATAAAGTATGAGAATGGGAATGGATATAAATGTTTCCAATCCCCAATGATTGTTTACTTAATATTGTTGGTGGAATCCAAAGTTGATAAAGTATAAATAAATTTATTGTGTAAGGTAGAGGACATAACAAAACATAGTGAGAATTCTTGAAGTTGGATTCACATTGCAAGTTACAAGTTTGAGTTTTTGTTGCTATTATCTCATTGTTTTTTAGTTGTAGATGGTTGGTTCAACTATGTTAGAGTTATACAAAGCATATGAGAAGTTTAGATTAATATTGTGTGGAAGTTTTAGATAGTTTATTTGTGATTATTTTATCCTTAAAATCTATCTTTGGCAATACCTTATATATTTATTACATTACATAGTGGAAGGGGAGTTGAATTACCTCACCCACTAGAGTGTTTCCACATTAGGGTTTTTTAGGATAAGTCTTATGTTCATTTTGATATTATTATAAATCATGTTTCATGTATAATATGTTATACATTTAATTTTTGACACTTTCTATCTCCTTTTTAGCATAATAAATAGCTAGAACAATCATCTTCCAATTATTATTGAATTGGGAGTCATAGGATCCATGTTGGTGAAGTTCAGTGTGAAATTTCAACCTAGTTTATGGATTAAATTGGTATCATATCTAGTATAGTATCATTACTTTATGTGGTTTCATTTATTTATGACTACATTGAAAGTTTATGCCTATCACTAAAGTAAGTAGTGCCAGTGGTTAAGGTATCATAGTTCCATTTGAAGAAGGTATTTCCATAAGGAAGTGTAAAAAATATCAATATTATGAACCATGATGATGAAGAATATTATTGACCAAAAAAAGAGTGATTTCAAAATCTTGAATAAGGAGTAGATAAAATTTCTCTTCAATGAGTAAGTTTGACCAGTTAGATTCCATTATGGGGATTCTCATAGAGAATATAGGTGATTCTATGGAGGAAATGAAATAAAATAAGGAGGATGCTCCCAAGACACATGAAAAGAATGAAAATAGACCCTATACCAACCAATATTCACCTAAATTAAAGGTTTATGCAAAGATAAATATTTAGTTGTACTGTGGGGATGTGAATGTAGAGAGCCTAGATAATTGGCTAAACCAAATTTAAGTATATTTCATTTTTCACCAAATTAATGAAATCCAAAATATTTTTTTAAAAGGTAAAAATTAACCAATCATTATTTGACTGGGTTTGAGATCTATGTTCATACTTTGGTTGTTAATAAGCATCCTCCTATTACTACGTGGGATGATTTTAAGATGTTAATTAAGTGTAAATTATATCCTATTTTTTATGAGGAAGAAATTTCCATTTATTTTTAATATATTAGGTAAAATCAAGACCAAATCATATAGGAATAAAAAAGTGTGTTTTGAAAGAAGGTTGTCCAAATGTGCAAAGATAGAGTAAACTGTGGCATCTTTTGAAATATTTGGGTGGACTCCATAGCCATTTGAGGAGACCTATCCTCTTAACAAAACTTATAGATGTAATATAAATACTTAGATATGGAAAATAATAAGGATAAATCTACCTCTCAAAGCACTTTCAAGAAATAAGGCATCTTTGATCATAAAACTAAAAGTATATATAATGCTACTTATATTTGTAAAAAGGATACTAAAAGACATTATGGGAAATGTGTTGTTGATAGTCATTTTTAGGATCAATTTTAGAATATTCATTTAGAATCATATCCATTAAATAACAATAATAAGAATAATGCTATGCACTGTCTCCAAGGTGAGAATATTGGTTGTAACTTTGATGTGGATGACATCATGTTGTACCTTCATTAATAGATAGGTATGATTGGATAGTAGTATTTCTCATTAGAGTAAAAAATATACACTTTTCTATATTAAAATTCAAATGAATAAAACAAAAGTGGATTCCCTTTTTGATACTTTTTGACAAACTATTTTTTTAAACAAGGAGTTGGTAGAAAAATTGAGGTTTAAGACTTACATTCATCCAAGTCCATATTTTTTGGGCTAGGTAAAGGAAAGCATAGATGTCAATGTGACTAAGAAATGCAAAGTTAATTTTGGTATTTATGTACATTTAATTGATGAAGTTACATTAAATGTTATGCCTCTTTATGTGTGTGGTGTAGTGTTTGGCATCTCATACTTGTATATCCTAGATGTCATCTTAATGAGGAGAGACAAAAAATACCATTTGGTGAAGGATGGAAAGACTTACATCATTTAAACTAAAAAGGTGATTATAAAATCTCTTTGATATGTGCCTATAAAGATAAAAATATTATTAATTCTTGTGGGAAGTTTTACTTGCTTATTTTGAGATATATTCATGATAAATAAATGGATGAACATAAGAATTATTTTATCATATTTAATAACAAAGATTAAAATCATATGGGAGATCAGTGTAGTAGTTTAAGGAGGGCTTTCATGAGCCTATGGGGTTGCCATTGATTATGCCTATTGAGCACAAAATTCATTTGTTACATGATAGTACACTTCTAAATCTTGGGTTATATAGGTAGTAATTAAATGATACCAATGAGGTAAAAGAAAAATTACAATATTTAATTAATCAAGGTATAATCCATCCTATTACTTCTCCATGTGGTTCTCATATTGTTTTAGTACCTAAGAAATATGGTTCATGGAAAACATGTGTTTATTATGGAAAACTTAAAAAGATAACCATAAAGAATAGATACCCTCTTCCATATATTGATGATTTTATTGATCAACTTCAACAATCCAAATATTTCACTAATATTGATTTGAAATTTGAGATTCATTAGGTGTGAATCAATGAATATGACATTTGGAAAAAAAATCAAAACAAGGAAAGGGTTGTATGAGTGGTTGGTTCTACCTTTTGGGCTATGCAATGCATCAAACACCTTAATGCAATTGATGAATGAGATAATGACATCATTTATTGATTTATTTTCCATTGTATATTTAGATTATATCTTATCTTTAATAAAACTTGTGATGAACATATTAATCATCTTCAAAAAAATTTACAAGTTTTGAAGGAGAAAAATTTAGTGTTGAATGAGAAGAAATGTGAGTTTGCTCAATAATAACTTATATTCTTGGGGCATGTGATTGGAGATGAGGGATTAAGGATTTATTCAAAGAAGGAATATGCTATCATGAATTATCCAAAGCCTTCCAATGTGACTAAAATAAGAAGATTTGTGGGTACAGTTCAATATTTGAGGAAGTTCATCAAGAATTTCTTGTCCATAGATGCACCTTTGCATGTCATTATAATAGGGTATGTGCATAGAATTGGGGTAAAATTTTATGGATATTTACCATAATGTGTATGTGTTATGAACATAATTCATACAATTTATGATAATAATGCACACATGTTATTTGAAATCTAGGTTCAATATATCGAGCCATAATGCATATGCATTTATAGTGTTTAGCATTAGAAACGTGTATACATTATAATGTATATATGTTATTAACTATATTAAAAACAAACCATCAAATCCATCTAAGCCCCATAAAATGTGAACCATCTCATTTTCATTTTTTTCTACTTATTTCTCTTATCATGCGATCCCATTTTGATCTGCTTGTTTCTCTTATCACGTGATCTTCATTGAAAATCCCAAAACCTTACCACATCAATGATTCCACCATGGATAGGAGGTAAGTGATAAAAAAAACTAAACCTAATAACCTTATTATTATTTTTTTCATTGTTTAATTGGTATATTCTATGTTTTAAACAACCTAATTTGGTGTAAGAGGCCACCATACTAACCTTCCTCTTAACCCTCCTAACCCTCCTCCTAATCCTCTACTTAACCCTCCTATCCCCCTATAGTTCCATAATATTCCCAGGTAGTTAGGAGGATCTAAGTGCATGTATAGTGGAAAAAAATTTGAAATTGATCAAATAATTAGGATAATGAGGGACCCCACTTCCACCAATGCCCTAGAGTCGATATTCAGTCAATTTGACTTGGTAACGAGTCAAATTGATAGATGAACATCATATAAGGATATATGTAGTGCTTACTATGTTAATAAATTATCAACACATGAGGTGAATAATAAAGATATAAAAAAATATAAAATTTGTGCCTTATTCATCGACCCAACCACCAATGCACCATTTCTATCTACCTTTAAACATTTCCCAATCCATCGATGTCAACATAGTTTTATTAAAACCAATTTTTAGGACTAATAGTGGATGGTGTTTGATTATACACCATATAATAAACATGAGGTCCATTTGATTTTTTGAGGAGAATCTACTATGAGTTTATCCTCAATGAGATTTTAAACTATTTTAACTATGGTGAGTTTCAGGGCCAAGGGAAAGGGTCTACATAGGATTGACCAGGTGTACATTGTGCACCTAATTGGCCTACAAGGATATCTACCCAAAAAAAATTTCATCCCAAGATTCCCTCTATAGTGAAAGAGTTCATGGCTATCAATACTATGCATACACTTAGTTTACTTATTGATACATGTGTTCATCATATGAGTAGGATTTTAGAGACTGATATTGCATATACTCCACTTAGTATGTATACCCAACCCCACCCCTACAGATCCTATGGTGGTATATACACTGAACCTTCAAATTATAATGTTGGTGTTTTAGAGGGATTGGATGATATACTCTTGAGTGATTTTTTTTGGCATGCATGCTTGGTGTGCACTGTTAGCTACTACACACATGCAAGCATCTTTTATATAAATTTCATGTTATAAGTTATATTTGAAAATTTGAAAAATAAAAATTAATTTACACTTAAATTGGATAATATATATGTAATTTTTATGTTCTAGGAGGTGCCTTCTTCATCATGGTCTACAAGTGTATTATTTGATCTTGTTCAGCCTATGTTTACTTTTATAGAGTTAGCCAGTGGGCCATCCATTACTAAATTTATGTGTTAGTACAACACCATTTACATATACATAGGTAAAATTTTGAGTTAATATTATAATCTATGTACATTTAATCTATGTATATTCAGTCTCATACTTAATTTAAATTAATCTATAATGGATATCAAAATTCAAATACACTGCTATTAAATACACTTGTTTTAATAAGGGAGAAAAATTGCCATATATCTTCAATAGTTTCTAGAAAACTAAGCAACATTATTTGTTCAATTGATGAATAGAGTAGACACTCCTCCATCATCATGAGCCAAGATATACATATGAATTACTACAAAAATGTCATGCATACATGTACTCACAAAGGTTCATATTGACTTGTAATTTTGAATTGTAAAAATAGATATATTTTATTAATTTTACTACATGTACTTGGGAAAATATAAATTATGTGAATGTATTATGTATGCAAGGTTCTAATATGACATATGACAGTGTAATTTAGATGATTAATATATCACCTCCTCATGTTTCTTCCTAATTTCACATGCATGTTTGTACAACTGAACCTGTCACTAACCCAATTGAGCATCAAAACCAGATTGAGTAGGACCATGAGCTTGCAGTAAGTGCATGTTTAAATAGTTTTTCTATTATATTTTAAAAGTAATTTCTTAACTTGGTTTCATGTATAGTATGTTAATTTTTAATAATATTTGTATTTAAACAAGTTTAACTTCAAGCAAGCTATTATCATAAGACCCACAGTCAGAGCTTGGAGTAATCCAAGGCATTTGAGGGATCTCCATCTACAAGTAGGGAATCCCAAGGAGAGTATTATTCAAGGAAGGAAAAGAGAAGGAGGTTGTTTGATGATTATAATGTCTTATATGATGTACTTTTTGTATTATTATATGGGAATGTATGCATTTTTGGCATTGTATGTGTATATGAAATTCACCCAACATTAAATACTATGTTGTTAGATGATGTAATTTTTTGTATGCCTATTGACAATGTATGTATTCTTGACATTTTATGTCTATATGTAATTCAATTAACATTATATTATTTTCTTATTTTGTATACCTTTATGGTTATTATTATTATTGTATTTATATGTTTCTATTATAATTTTGTATGCCTTTATGGTTTTTTTTATTATCAATAATGAAGTGTAACGTTTGACCATTGATACACATTTGAGAATGGAACATAATTTATACTTATATTACCATGATGTGAAATATTTGACCATTGATACATAATATTAATTTATCTAGTTTTAAAGTACTTATACCCATTTTTTCAATCTATGTAAGGGATGTAAAAACATTAGTTAAAAGATCCAAGTTTATACATATTGGTCAAAAGGAGTCAAGTGGGTTATATTTTAGTCAATAATAATCATTTTTATGCTTCAATATATAATTTATGGTTATTATTAAATGATTTATGGTATTACGAGGCCCTTACATAGGTGTGACAGTCATAAAGTTGGTCATATAGGCATAGGTTTCTTTTCTTGCTAAAATGATATATTTGAAAATTCAAATGTCTCATGTAAGATTGTAAGAGTTAGGCCACTTATGAAGGGTATGAACCTTCTATTCATGACCCTAAAATTATTATATCATGTTTTAAACATTCATTAGTCTTTTATCTAATATAATTATATCCTAATGTCTATATGGGAATAAATACTACAAAAAGAGTTGTGTTAAAGAGAGAGATACACTTATTGAGTCTAATGTAGGTTTTGCAAACTAATCCTTATTTATTTAGTTATATGTTTTTAAAGATAATATTGCATTGGAGAGAGGATAATTGTGAGAAGTCCTCTTAGTGTAAAGAGAGTAAGAGAGACTCTTATTTAAGTCTAGTATGAGTTATGCAATATAATCCTATTTTTAGAGATATAAACTACAAATTACCATGGAAAGGAGATAATTTAGAATAAATAATCCAAATTATAATATATAAAAACCATAGTACAATCCATGTAAGAGATAATAGCTAAAAATAAAAAGAATTAAGAATGGAAAGTCCTTAATTCCCAAAGGAGAGATTCTAGAGATGAATATGAAGTTTATGAGGGTGCAAGGAGACATTCAAAAATGGTCTTGAAATAGGTATGTTTGCCTTAAAATGGTAGTTATAAGTTCATTAATAACCGTCCATAACCATTCCATCCTTATAGGTCATTATTTAGCTACTAATAACCTGTTTGAGATGCATCTCAATCATGAAAACACTCTCTCTATCTTTGATTTATTGAAAAACCTTGCAAGGTACTATATAGTATTCATCACGACTCTTGAAGATAAAGTAAAGAATTTAATATAGGTGTAATGAGTCATTATAGGTTTTAAAAACTCATAAAATTCATGATTGAAGATGATTCTAGTGGTAGGTCTGCTACCTTGGCTTTAGTGTTGTATCTATCTCTTCACCCTATAATGTTTTAAGCTTTGTAGCTCATTTTTATGCCACTCAACATATATTCACTCTAAAATTTATTTAATCTCCTTAGAAACATTATTTTTTCCTCTTCATGCTCCACAATCAATTCATCTTCTTGCTTATCATTAAAACCAACTTGATGAACTCACCTTCAACCATGTGAACCTTGCCCTTCTCAATTGATTTGGAGACTTGGATAAGATATCACTTTGAAATATAATACCATGTTTTGATCATCCTTGGGGATTATTTTAAAACATACCTTCCTTGTTAGCCATTAAATCATTATAGGTTTAAGGAGTTTTGTAGAAGAATCAAAGGTTTCATATGAAGACATCAAGTATGAACAAAGCTTCTCATAATGTTTCAACATTGCCTTATCTTAGAAAAGGATCCTAGAGGTGTTTGAAAGAGCTGTATAGATTCTCAATTCTAAAATTTTCTCCTTCATACATCTTCACAAATATATTCATGACCACAACTTCCTGGACTTATCTTTTAGCCTTCACTCTATTTCGAAAATAGGGGACAATAAGTTCTCATGTTGAATTGATGGTTTAAGTGGTTAAAAACCTTTATCCTTGATTATTATTGTATTATATAGGCCTTAAAGGATATTTTTTATCTATTCTAATTCCATTTACATGAGATCTCACATATATATCACCAACTTCCAATATTTATATGCATCAAGACTTGGAGTTGATAATTTTAGATTGTGTTCTCTTGAGTTATAGGTATAAAAACTTGGATAACTTAAATTTTAGGATTGATAACACCTTTAAACTCACCATACACATATAAAATTGTGTCCCATAGCTCCCCTCAAAATTTCATCCTCTTTCACCCATTATTTTTCAAGTTATGTAAATTACATCCTCTTACACCCATCATTCTATCCTTAAGAAAGATTGAAAACCTAAAATATTATTGGAAATGATTTAAAACCTAGATGGAATAATAATTTGAAGAATGAGATCATGATCCAAGTTCTTACCAACTTATTTACCTTGTTTAAAGCTGGGACACGCTCTAGGAGTATGGAGGATTGGTGTGACTTTCTTGAACTTTGTTCCTCCTTTATAGACCTACATATGACTTCATAGTTTTCATTTTTGACATGAAAATTACCTTTATATATGTTTGGGGGCATGGAATAATCTCATATTTGGTTTAATATTTCATTCTATTGTGAAACATATTTTATAAAGGCATCATTCTATCTATAAACCTGTTAAGACTTCTTCCAAGCTCAACCTCTAATTGAGAAGGCTAAAATGATCCTTCAATTTTATATGAATACCTTAAAAATGCTAAAATACCTTAAATTATACTAAATTATTCTCATTATGAAATTTTATTTATAATATTATATGGAACTTGATGGTATTGTGTTTAACTTGAAGGATATTAACTTCTTAAGTTTATATGATCTTTAGGAGGCTTGCGACTCTTCTTCATGGTGCTTCTCAGTTAAGAGCGGTAATGAATAATTGGAACCCACTCAACCTTATACTTATCTTTATTTTACTATTTTATGTATTTTAAATATATTATTAAGAGATAAACCCCCTACTATATGATATAAAAGGTAAGATAGAAGATGCTTGGGCTTGGTTTGAGGCCTCATTCTTAAGGGGACATCTTGAAATTTTTGCAAAACCATGTTTTGGTCTTATAGACATATAGGTATTCAATTTATTAAAGTATGATCATTATACCTTGGAGATAAAACATCCCCAAGTCTACTTATTTATACATGCATGAAGATAAAGGGGAAAAGGTTTGGGCTCAGTTTGAATTTATGCCTTCAAAGAGGTATCTTTAAAGCATTTTAAATTATCTCCATTGTCTAGCAAACTTGTAAATTGACACCCAATAATCACCTTATAATATTTTCTCTATGATAAATGATATTATTATGTGCATACATCTTAAAATTTTTGAGAATGAGTTTAGGGATGAAGGAGACCTTATTAATTCCTATTCAAGGTTATTTCCATGGTGAAGATAATCTTGAAACACATAAAAACAAAGCTTCCACATATGTAGGTCTGTACCCTATTATTCAAACCTAGAACCATTTAAAAACCACTAAAAATTTAATCATAATGAAAATAACATGTGATCCAATGACCATGAAATCCAAGTCCACTCATAAGTGCATTTTCACTACTGATTATGAATGCAGAAACTTTGACAATAGATGTTATCAAAGTTGAAGCTCTAGTAGGATAACTCCATTTTTGGTGATTTTTGGATAAAACATAACACTACCATCATGTACAAAGGAGTGGATAATGTCTAATACTAGGTTATTTTTCTCCCATCACACCCTATCAACAAACCCACCACCCATTTCAGGATCAAGATTGCCCTTCCCAACACAAGAAAAAGGCTAATTTTAGCCTAACTTCAGACATGTATAAAATGTAAATAGTAAGTCATATGGATGAAACATGAAAATTCCTCTTGTGCATGTTAAATACATATAATTTCACCTTGGATAAATTTTTTATAAACTTATAGATAAATATGTGGCACAAGTTGTAGTAATGGGTCCTAAAATGTAACTTTTTAGTAGTGAAGAGACAACTTCTTGAGCTCTAACTGGCATTTTTGCCTCTAGGACCCCCAGGTGAAAATAAATCACTCTGATCACATATATATATTAAAATTATATGTGATAAAATTACCATGATGTTCAATTCCACTTGTAAGCACACTTTCACTATTTTTTAGGAGCACAAAAACACTAACAACAAATGTTGTCAAAGTTGAAGTTACAATTGGAGAACTCCATTTTTGGTGATTCTTAGCTAAAAAATGGAACTAAAAAAATGTTTTGAGGGGATAATAACATAAATTACTAGGTTATTTGCCTCTCATAATACTTGGTTGACAAACCCACCATGCATTTTAGTTTCAAGAATGCCCTTCCCAACACAAGAAAAATGTCAATTTTTAGTCTAACTTCAAACATGCATAAAATAGAAATAGTAAGTCATATGGATGAACCAAAATATATTTAATATTAATGTTAAAATAATTTATTTTCACCCTAGATTAGGTTGGTATAAACTTAGATATAAATTAGTGGCACAAGTTATAGTAACGGGTCCTAAAATATAACTTTTTGGTAGTGAAGAAACAACTTCTTGAGTTCCAAATAAATTTTTGCCTCTAGGACCCACATGTGAAAATATACAACTCTAATAAAATTTATATATAACAATTACATGTGTTCCAATGACCATGATGTTTAATTCAACTTATTTTTGGGAGCATAGAAACACTAACAACAAATATTGTCAATGTTGAAGTTATAGTTGGAGAACTCCATTCTTGGTGCTTATTGACTAAAAAATATAATTTAAAACATGTTTAGAGGGGAAGATAACATCTAGGACCAGGTTATTTTCCTCCCATCATGCCTGGTATACAAATAAACCACCCATTCTAGGCTTAAGAATGCCCTTCCCAACACAAGAAAAATGTTGATTTTAAGCCTAACTTCAAACATGTGTAAAATGGAAATAGTAAGTCATATGGATGAATAGTAAGATCCCTCCTACGAATGTGAAATAATTATAATTTCACCATATATAAATTTATTAGTAATTTAGAGAGTAATTTGTGGCATGAGTTGTAGTAATGGGTCTTAAAATACAAATTTTTAGCAGTGAAGAGACAACTTCTTGAGCTCCAATTGGCATTTCTACATCCAAGACCCAAAGTATAAATCCATCAATTTGATCTAAAAAATACACACAAACACACACACAAACACACATATGTATATTAAAATTAAACATGATCTAATAAACATGATGTGAAATTCCACTTAGAAGCATATTTTCACTACTGTTCAGGAGCACTAAACACTGACAACAAATGTTGTCAAAGTTTAAGCTATAGTTGGAGGACTCCATTTTTAGTGATTATTGGCTTAAAAATGGCACTAATAAAACATTAAATTTGGTGTATAATATCTAGGACTAGGTTATTTATCTCTCATCATGCCTAATCGATAAATCCACCACCCATTTTGGGCTCAAGAATGCCCTTCCCAACTCAAAAAAATACCAATTTTTAGCCTACATACGTGCCTAAAATGGAAATAATATGCCATATGGATGAAAAATAAGATCCCTAATATTAATTTTAAATCCATATAATTTTACCTTAGATCAAGTTGGTATAAACTTATAGAGCAATCCATGGCACAAGTTGTAGTAGCGGATCCTAAAATGTAATGTTTTGGAAGTGAAGAGACAACTTTTTGAGCTCCAATTGGCATTTATACCTTCAGGATCTCCAAGTGAAAATAAATAAATATGATAACATATAGATAAATTTTTTACATGGGATCCAATGAAAATGACATCTGGTTCTACTTGGAATCATATTTTCACCATTGTTTTGGAGCATAGAAACATTGACAATAAATGTTGTCAAAATTGAAGCTACAATTGGAGAACTCCATTTACGGTGCTTATTAGTTGAAAAATGGTGATTAAAAAATGTTTTAATGGGTGAATAATTTAATATTATAGGTTATTGGCCTCCCATCACACTGTTAGACAAACCCACCACCCATTTCAGTCTCAAGAAAACCCTTCCCAACACAAGAAAATTGCTAATTTTTAGCTTAACTTTAGACATGCATGAAATGGAAATAGTAACTGATATTAATGAAACATAAGATACATATTGTTCATGTTAAATACATATAATTTCACCATATATCAAGTTATTAGGAACTTAGAGAGCAATCTATGGCATAAGTTGCAGTAACAAGTCCTAAAATGCAACTTTTTGGCAGTGAAGAGTAACTTCTTGAGCTCTAATTGGCATTTTTACCTCTAGGACCCCCAAGTATAAATTAATCACTTTGAAAATGTATATATATTAAAATTAAATTTTATATAATGAATATTATGTCCAAGTCCCTTCAAAATAATATTTTCACTACTATTCAGGGACACAAAAACACATAATAAATGATGTCAAAATTGAGGTTGTAGTTAGAGAACTCCATTTATGGTGCTTCTTGGATGAAAATTGGCACTACCAACACATTATTAGAGAAATATAACACATATTAATAAGTTATTATCCTCAATAATGCCCATTTGAAAAAACCACCACCCATTTTGGGCTCAAGAACGCCCTTCCCAACATAAGAAAAATGTCAATTTTTAGCCTAACTTTAAAGATGTGTAAAATGGAAAAAATAAGTCATATAGATGAACTGTAAGATACATAATATGAATTTTAAATCCATATAATTTCATCCTAGATAAATTTGGTATAAACTTAGAGAGAAATCCATGGCACAAGTTATAGTAACAGGTCCTAAAATGTAACTTTTGGCAGTGAAGACAACTTCTTGAATTTCAATTGGCATTTATACCTTTGGGACCACTAGGTGAAAATACATAACTTTGAACATGTATATATAGGAAAAATACAATTTATTCAATGACCATGATGTTTAGGTCCATTTTAATTACATTTTCACTACTGTTTAGTAGCGTAGAAATACTGGCAATAAATGTTGTCAAAGTTGAAGCTACAATTGGAGAACTCCCTTTTTAGTGCTTCTTGGATGAAAACTAGTGTTTCAAACATGTATGAATGGGTGTATAATGTTTAATAAAAGGTTATTTACCACCCATAATTCCCATTAAATAAACCCAACACCCATTCCAACATTAATAATGCCCTTCAAAACATAAAAAGATGCCAATTCTTAACCTAACTTCAGACATGCAACTAGAGGTCTATAATTATAGTCATCTACCCAAAAATATAATAGTTTAATCCCCATGTCCAATTTTTTTATATATATTTATCAATATAAAAGAGGTCATTTTCAATCTTTTGTAGTTCTCAGTCTAGTTCTTGTTTTTAACTTTAAGATATGGTTTTAGTCACTAAAAGCGGCATAAATTGAAAATGACCCATCTAAATGGGTTTAAATTTTGTATATTAATCTATAATAAACAATTATATGCATTATAGTTGGTTTCATACTTTTAAGACCTTTAAAAATCTCTAAATTGATGATTATATCATTTAGGTATGTAAAATTCAAGAAAGTGAGGATTTGGGAATAAAGAAACGTGTATATCTCCTAAAGTATTACCTCAAATTAATTGAAAACTTGTCCACACCTGGTAAATTATAATATTAATAACATATACATGATTTTAAACTTTGTAATAATGTCTAAATAATATTATAAGTGATCATGTGTAATTAGACTTGTGCCTAAACAAGCAAAACATGGGTTTAAGAGACTAAAATTATCATATCTCCTAAATGATTGAGATATGGAGACTATAAATTTATAGGTGGCTTGGGGTATTTGTATAAAATGTGCCTAAGTGATTATAGATTCTTGGGATGAATATATAATCACCAATGAGTGAAAATAGACCTATAACATAGGTGTTAACAGGTAGATTTATGAGTTTTATGAGAATTAACCATAAGAAAGGACATAAATTGTCAAAACCATTTGATTAATGATTTTTTTAAGGGTCATATGGAGATAATATAAGTATTATCATGAGTTTAGGTTGATTAGAGAAAGAGATAAATTTCGATTGCAGATCTGTAGACTTAAATAATAAGGCTAAAAGATTAGTATTTTGAGAGTGCAAGTTTAAATCAAGTATTAAGTGAAGGGTGAAACCCTATGTGATAGGTTAGGAGTGTCAAGGTACACACAATTAAATTGAAATAGGCATTGAAGAGTATGAATTTGTGTATATGTCTTTCAAGTGTCAAGCCTAAGGGATTAGTCTAGAGAAGGATGAAAGAGAGATTGTTTTAGTTTTGGAGAGAAAGATGTAAAGCATGGTGATGAGGTCTAGAGAATATAAGTAGGTAATTTAAATAATTAATATTATGTTATCTTAAATAATATAAAATTATTTACTAATGGTTTCAACCATGTGAAAGTGGAGGATTATTTGGTACCACTAACCTACACAAAAATATTAGTAAGTAGTTAAAAATGAAATTTAAGCATGTACTACCTAAAAATAAAATAAAAAAACATTTGGTAGAATTGATTACATGTAAATTTAAAATTCAAAATCCTACACATTTCAATCCAATAAACCATTAAAATCTATTCTAATCTTGATATTATCAAGAATAACTTCATGGTCTAACTCGTGAACTTTCCACAGATTCCTATTTAATGGCCTCCCGTTATATTTTTATAATTTAATATTCATTGAAAGAACTAAATTTGAATAGTGAAGTATCTTCTTGTGAATTTCAAATTATTCAAACAACCATACATCTCATTTTTTGATAGGATATCATCAAATCCAAGTTCTAGTGACTACCACAGATCCAGTGGGATAGTCAATGTTTTCTTCATCTATGACAAAGGAAGTCAATTTTTTATTTCCATATACACATTAACATAAGTATTAATGTATTCCCTCTTCATTTTCCTCATCTACAATAATTATGAAAACATGCCTTGTATCACAAAAAAACAAATTTTAATGACACTATCAAGATAGATAATGAGAACAAATTGTACACAATTATTAATCTTATACATTGTTGCACTAGATTAGTTACAAGGTTAAAGTCATGTGATGATGTCATATGTATAAGCTATAATTTTATTGGAACCTAATATGTGTTGATTGGAATTAAAGGTTTATAACTCTAGTCATCCACCCACTCTTTTGAATCACACTCTTCCAAATAGATTCCATAAATGTAGAATATAAACATGCTTAGTGTCTCATATGAATAGTCTAAGAACCTAAATTTGAGCTATGAAATGAGTGAAGCTCATTTTAACCCATTAAAGTTATGCATTCCTCATAGTTTGCCAAATATTCTTCCTCCATTAACCAAAAAATGTCTATAAATAGTAGAATTTTCTTGAGCACCATGGCACATGTTCTCATTACACCATTCAACCATGGTTTTTGCATCAGTCAAATTAGTAGCCTCTTGAAATTTAAACTCCTCCTTTGAAATGGCTCTTTTTACACATGATCTAGTACTTTCATACTCCCCTTTTCCATGGCCAACCTTATTAAAAATCCAAATATGTTCTACACTAGTGGTAACATGCATCCTACTCAATCAATTAAACATCTATGTATTCTTGAATTATGATGTAAAATTATCTGACCAAATGTAATGTTGATTGAAATTAATGTTCCTCTGAGTCAACTATCTATAGAACTTCTTAAAACAACCTTGCACATACTTTTTACAATGTGATCATTTATCACTAATATAGAAATTGTACTCCCTTGATATTTTTTTGATCTTATTATGTACTATCAGGTGCATATATGAATGTTATATGCATAAATATGATAACTTGTGATGAGTTATAATACTATGATTGAAATTCCATTTGTGGTTTAAATGTGTAATTTTTAGTAAATTCAGCTACTGAAACAATCAAATCAAGTGGGAATGTGTCATTGCTTAGCTTGAAATGTTCATCCAACCATCTAACCCTATGTGTATGCCTTACATACTCATAAATAATTTTCTCCTTGAATTTGACCATAATTTTTGAAGAAGGTATTTCTTTGGTAACAAGCTCACACCTTTTAGATTCTTTGCCATCTTTTAATTGATAATCCACTGATTATATTTGCTCAAACCAATTCATTCCTATCCAATTGCACTTTTACACTCCACATGGTTATAATTTCCATCCAACCAATGCTTTCTTATAAAAGAACTACCCATCTAGTTTTTCATATTTTTTTTGTCAGAACTTCTATGCCACACTCCTATAAAATGTTGTCACTATGTAAAGTACAATGAATATGGAAAAAAATATCATAGTGCATTGAAAACTCAACATGTTTCCTATAAAAATAAGTGATGCATGTGTGATTTATTTTTACATAAAAAGGTTTGGCCATCTCAAAATATTATTGACTAATAAAAAATTGTGGATGTTTTTCTAAAAAAATAGAGTATAATTGTGTTTAGTCATATCCAAGTAATGTTTCAGATGCAGTTCACAGTTACGAGAAACAAATTTTATTTTCACTATATCTCTTGCATTGGGTAAAATTAATGTATTATCTTTCCAAAATTATAAAAGTAACTCTTTGATATCATCAACTACAACCTTTCCCTTTCATGTAAGTCTACCATAGAATGACTAGAGATAATTGGTAATGGGCTTATAAAGTCTTTCATATCTCCAATTACTTTCAATAATATTTTTATGATTATATCAAGTGTTTGAATTGTTTTTGAAATCATTGATTTTCCCATGTTCGAACACTTTTTACATAAGTTATAATTATACATTAGGAAACACTAAAATATTTATTATGTGATTTTGGGCTTACAATATGATATACATCATGCATATTTTCAATAATTTCATTGTTTCCATCATCCATGTTAGATGCTCTTTGTACTAATGTGTATATTGTAGGTCTCATCTTAATTAATTTCATTAATGAAACAAATAATTGACATTTTTTACTATCATAATATAATCTATGAAAGAAATTATCCCAAATTTATTGAGCCAATCTTCTTGAATGGTAGTCAGACATTTTTTTATGCATTGGTTTCAAAATATTTTCATTGACTTCAATTATGTACTTATTTTTTCTTTGCACAATTCTTGGAGGTGTTATTAATGGTGGAATTTATTGAGAGGGTGTTTCAAAATCATCATTAATTTCATTTTTTAGTGGTGGGATGACATTTTATTCATCATTTGTTTCTTCATTATATATTTCCATGAAATTTTCTTAATTGTTAATTTCATCATTATTTATTTCCATGAAATTTTCTTCATTGTTGGGGGCTAAGTGAATTTTTTTTTTGATTAGGATGATGAATGGATGTTCCTTGATTTTGACTTATTAGATCAAAGGTGATTTTATCATCATTTATTACTTTTTAAGTATGATCTTGGACCTTTACTTTTGTGGCACATGCTATAATGCTTGAGGAAGGGTCCAATGATGTATGGTCTTGTTCATCTTGATTGAGGGAGATGACTAAATGATCATTCATGGGAAGAAAAGGATCTATGATGGATGAAGGTGGGGGAGATGATATGATGAGGTTAATGAGTGGTCATGGGGAAACATAGTATTCATAGGGGTCCCTAAGAGACTTGATTTTGACATTAGATAAGGTATCCTAAAGATCAACAAAAGGATCATTAGGACTCACTATAAGACATGTGTCCAAGGTAGGATCAAATCGACTCTGATTATCTTTAATAGATAAATATTGTAACAACTCTATTATGCCATCATCATCCTAATAGGGATTAAAAGATATTTTTGGTGACTGATTATCATCCAAATTATAGGTATATTTAAAATGGGATGCATAGTCAATAATGTCAGTGAAGGATGATGATGAATTTAATTCAAACATTGGTGTAGAACATGATCCTAATGAAGATAACACTTATATTAACTCTGATGCTAACTTTGATGTATAATATGCAATGCTTCTAGTATAAGAGTCATTGTCTGTAATTAAACTCTCAACATGGGGTTTTTGATATGGTGGATGAGGGGGAGATGATGGAGGAATAATGGATTAAATAAATATAGGCCCATGGAGGAAATAATCATGAGAAAAAGAAGGACTAGGCTCATGGGGAATAGACTCAATTTTGATGGAATATTTTTCAAATATAGGGGGACCATGGAAGATGGAGGTGGTATCTTGACCTTGGCTTGGAAAGGTAAGGGATTGATCATGATAGGGAATACAATTTTCGCATACTTCTTCTTTTTCATCCATCGATATAGACTCATATTATTCATTATTGATTTCAATATCATGATGGTTGATGAAGTCTTGGAAATAATCTTGTAAATTATGGCATTGATTAATGGTATGCCCCTAGGTTTAGTGATATACATAGTATTGGTTAGCTTTATACCAGGAGGGATTAGGCTTGGTGAGATTAAGATGTCATATAGGTGGGTAAACCATCATGTCATTGTCAACAAACTAGTGGAAGAGGGATTCTAAGGATATAGGAAGAAGAGTAGAGGGGCTCTCCTTAATTATTGACTTGGATGTGGAAGCATTGGAATTAAATCAGATGATTTTTGATGTGACTAGGTGGGTGGAATCATAATATATGAGGTGGCCAAAATTGGATTCTTTTTGATATTAAAAGAAGGGGTAGATGAATGGCTATGATTAGTGAAAGGAGTATTTGAATGGGACTCATATGGATGAGTCTAGACTGGAGGTAATGGTGGGTGGATAAGGTCAAAGTATATAGGACATAGAGTGTCTATCTCAAGGAGGTAAGAAAAGAACATATCCCTATTGGTGATGAGGCATTTGTTCAAGTAGGGTATTGACAAAATGTGTTTTATATGCCATGGATAAGGATGGGAGAAAGTATAAATGATGGGCTTCATTATCCCCAATTAAAAGGTGTGGGTAGATTTAATGGAAAGAATAAGGGATGAATATGAGATGTGTGATACAAATTTGGACAATGTCTTGATTTAGTGCAATCTCAAGTTTGACTTAATGACATGAGATGTTGGGTGGGATAAGACAATATTTAAGTAGACCAATTTAAGATGTGAGCAAGACCTTGATGATGTTGATTGTATTTAATTGGGTGAGCTATGAAAAGTTCTGAGATTGGATGAAAGGATAGATTGGCTTGAGAGATTGATTTTGAATAGGATTGATGGGATTAAGGATATCTCAAGACTAAGATGATTGACTCAAATAGGATCATTAGATTAATGGATTGATAGGATTTTGATAATGTGTATGAATCAAAATTGATTAGACACTAGCAAGATAATGATGACCTTGATGAAGAGATTTATTTGCCAATATGGATGAAGACCAAAGTATGAATACATATTTTATGAGGGTATTAGTAAAGACAAGGGGATGAATTGTGTTAGACTATGATTAGGACTAAGTTTTCTAGGCTAGAGAAGATCAATAAAAATGATTGGTTATGGATAAAATGGTCTTAGGGTAAGATGTGATTATGATATAGAGGTGATGTGGATGGATGAGACTAGACTAGAAGGTGCTTAAGATGAGGGTGATGGGAGATGAGATGAGACACGTAAACACATGTACAAAGATAATATATATATATATATATATATATATATATATATATATATATATATATATATATATATATATATATATATATATATATATATATGAGTACGATGATAAGGATGTGATGAGGCAAGGATATACAAGATGATGATATGTGTAAAAGATCTAGATAAATGTGTGTATGTTTGGGTGAAAGGTTGATTTGGTTCATAAATAACCCTAGTCTAGCATGACACTCACCAAATTAAGTAATCCATAAACCTAAGACTAGTAAATTGATTGTGGGTGTGTAACTCAATGATTACATCATCTAATGGCTTCATGGGTGAGGTTGTAGGACGGTAACCTATTACATAATCTCATGAACTCTCTCAACCCTATCTTCACATGATGGTCATTTGGGAGCTGATACTGACTCTGATATCAAGTCACATGTTATGATTGAAATTCCTTATGCTAGACTGAATGGGCTCTTTAAGGGTGTCCCTAATATATGCAAGATATGATGGGGACCAAGTCTGTATAGGGTGTTATCTGATTTTAATTCATAGAATGAACTCTTCCGCTTCATAGATGACCTATATGGGGTCAACCTCTTATCCTAATGATAGTTGTCCTTGATATTTGTACTCTACAAGAACACAAAGTGTGGATTAGTGCATGGTGGTGAGATCCATAGTCATTATCCATTTAAGACTAAGGCAAGTGTGTAGGTGTTAATTTCACATCACATTTCCCTTATAAAATAAAAAATGGGAGAATTATTAGTGATTTTGATCCTCCAATAATATCCATAAGGATGCAAGGAGATCATAAACCACCGTAGCACTCAAGTGATAAACAGGCAGACCAAAATATTAATTAACTAATTAATTAGATGTGAGATATATATAAGATGTAATAATATAAAATAATATAGAAAATGATTTAAACAAAAGTGATTAAAATAATTAATAGTTTAAAAATGATTTTCAAAGTGCCAAAAATATCTTTGACAGGTGGACTACAAGAAAACAACTAGTAGTTTTATTGGCACTTTTAGAGATATAACCTGTAAGACAATGATTAGTAGTTTCGATCAATAATCTTGAGGGTTAACCTACAAGACAAGATGTTAGACCAAAATATAATTTGAAAGATAAGATATTAGTAATTCAAAATTACTTCTAGATTTACCCCTATAAGAAATAAAATGTTAGCTTAACAAGCCTTAATAAAAACCACTAAAAAAATCATGATTTGGATCTATAACTTCTTTGGGTGAGTGGGCCATAATGTGGGGGTTTAGGGGCAGTATCCCCTAATGTGGCTAAGGGGTAGTTCCCCTAATGTACTCCCTATCATTATATAGGGAAGGTAAAAGGGGAGGATCCCTTGATTCCAAATGTAATTTGGGCCTTGCGGGAGGCTCAGAATGACTTAAAATTCATAAAAAATGATTCTAAAAATGCAATAAAAAAACAAAATCAAATACAAAAGTTAGTGCAAAAATGCAAATTTAGAATGCACTATCATAGATACATAGTCAAACCACTATAATATAACAACCAAAATGTGAAATATTGTGACTATTAGGAAAAATCACTAATTATGAGTTGAGGTATTACTCTAGATAGCTAATCATGATAGTCAACCTAGCAGTTCTTACAAAACTATGACAGTTTATGCAATACCATGACTATTAAGATGATATTATGACTATGAGAATGGAATTATTATGGAAGATATCAAAAATTTAATTTTTTTTTATTTTGACTAAAATGGATATGTTTAAATTATTAGATTAACCTATATGCTTATGACATATAAATTCCTAAGAAATAGTCACAAATAACTATGGTAGATTAATCATATCACGATGTATCAATATTTTTCCCAAGACAAGATTTTTTTATCAAAAATGGACAAATCATACATAATTTATAGAATATAATGTATTTCTAATCATATTTATCCTTTGATCAAAGTGATTCTAAATCTAGCCTTAGTAGCTTAGGAACCAATGATCAGAAATAGATAACACCCCAAAAACTATCGAGATACAATATTGCTAGGATTGGGATAATATTACTAATTTTGAAATAAAACTATGACTACATGATTAATGGTATTACAAAAGACAACACAAAAGGTTAAGGATGGGATATGTACTTGCATATGACCTCTTTTGATGTCTCCCCTGTCAATCATCACACATCCAATCATAAAAAAAAAACCTCTTTCACATAAATGGTTAGTAAAATATTGTTCCCAACCACAAATGTGTTTAACAAAATATTCCAAGATCTAAGATAGTTAAATGAGATTTTAAAAGGATCCTGCATGATCAATGATCTTCCTGCAAGATAAACAATGACAAGATTGACCCTAAAAGTTAGAGATCAATGGATAATCTTTAGTAGTTTTGACAGAAATCATAATGTCATAATTATCATGGAAATACCATGACTTGTAGGTTAATATCATGACTTGTGAGTATGTGATATTACAAATGAGTAAGACCTATCAAATAAAGAGGTCATTAGCAATTAAAATTTGGTAGTTAGTGTAAAACCAAGGCTTTTAGGGTAAAAACACCACCATAATGTCATGACTTATAGGTCAATATCGTAGTTCACCTAGGCATGCAAGTTTTGTGAAAATATGGAACCTTTTCTTGTCTACTTATCCCTACAAGCTACCAAAACACATCTAGGGTGAAAAATGGGATAAATTTGGCGGGAATGTCCCACTATGGTCACCAAAATGTAGTAGGAATTTTGAGAAAATGGATTAAACTACCTAAATATACAATTTAAACCCAAAATATCAAACTACCTAGTAGGAGAGATTATGGAAGCAAATCAAAATAGATGAGGAAGATTTTACCAATTCCTTGCTTCAGCTAGCCTCCCTCCAAGATATTTAAGCAAAATATTGATTATGGATTGAAATAAACTCATAATTTTGATATTATGTTGGCATTGATAAATGATTATGGATTCATGGATTTGACATGGAGATTGAATGGATTTTTTAGATTCAATGGATGCTTGTGATTAATAGTTAGATGCAATAGAGGAGTGGATTTATTTATATAGAACATGGAGGGAAGAATCAATGTCCCATATTCAATCTTAGGCCATTGGGATCAATGGTCAAGGAATTTACAAGGAATTAAAAATTCCTTGGAAAGCCTCTAGAATAGAGGCTTATAAAGGGGGAAGGCTAAATTAGAGAGGATTCTAGAATCCTCTTAGGGACTAATTAGGATAAGGTATGGGATTAGATATGGATTAGGTGGGTGATTAGGGATTAGGGGTGTAGGAGAGCCTAAGAATAGGCTTATTAGGTGGGTAGGTGGTTCATGAGAATTTAAAAATTACACATATTGGATAAGTGGGGTTAAGATGAGATAATGGGGATTTAGGAGAATTAATGAAGAAGTGGGGAAGAATAAGGTTATTAAATGAGGAAATGTTGAGGGGGGATATTAGATAAATGATTAGGATTAAGATAAATCAGATAAATTAGTGAGATTGATTATAATAATTAAGGTGAGTGGATTTAAGTGAATACACTTAAAACATCAACATGCATCATGATTATTCAAAATCATTGGAGGTAATGTGTTTTATGCTATATTAAAAATTATGTTTCTCAAAGCTAAAATATTATTTTAAATCCAATGCAAAGAAGAGAAACAAAGGAAATGTAACTATGTCACATTCTAAATCCATACACATCACCCAATCATACATAATCCATACATCCATAATAAATATGATGAAAGAATTAAGACATATTAATGCAAATCAAAATGTAGGAAATATAACTAGTGATACCATATATCCATACATATACCAATCATTCATAAAGTCTATGCAAACCAATAAATAAAAAATCAATGTCCAGTACCCATAGTATAAAGTCTCATAAATCATCGTGAATATATATATATATATATATATATATATATATATATATATATATATATATATAAAGATAAATCTCAAAATATGTATACATCAATAAATCCATTTGTCAAATATCCCCTATGTCTCATCCTATTCCACTGATGGAGTGTCTAGTCCCGAGAATATCTCCTCACATCGTGGTGTGCCACACAGAGGATACATCACATGTTATACCTATCCCATTAACCTCTCTGACTCTTCAGGTTGAATAGATCTAGTAGATGTCGAATGTCTCAAAGATTACTCCATAAAATATGGTGACCTCTGAGAATGTGGTACAACCTCCTCATACAAGCTCCTATAATATGTGGCCTTCTACATGGACCTCATCACTCTATCTAAAGTATTAATTTTCCCCTATCGAGCTAGTAGTACCCTCACTTCTGCAAGCTCAGTCTGAGTTGTGTCTCTCATTTATGGAACATTATGTCAACACTATATAGTCTAGCATCGAGGTCTATACATCATATTTAACTAATGTTGTATACATGCCATCCCCATCCATACTATCTATAAATACTTATAATATGTCAACTTCAAACTATAATCATCTGATCTCAGTAGTCTGGTCCCCTCTACCATCTAATATACCCTATAATCTAGTAACCTCCTAGTGTAATCCATCAATCACTCTATCTTGAGCTCTAATCTCCTCTCAGAGTATGTTAATAAGTGTATGGTCTTCCCCAAATCTTAAATCATATGAAGAACCAATCACATCCCATCCATCCATATAGGTGTCATGTGTTACTCTCATGATCATATCCTATCATGTCCTATCATCACTCTCTCTATCCTCCTTAATATCTACCTATCTCAATGGAGACTCCCCTCTAACCCTCTAATCTATATCTATGTCCATCCCTATATCAACATCAATATTAACCCCTAACTTGTGAAAAATATTTATATCCTCCATGTCTATGATCTCCACATCATGCATCTGGCTAGCCTCCACAACACATCCTCTACCTCTTATCATATCCCTCATGATCTAGGCTCATAATCCTATACCTTGTGACTGTATACTCAAGTTGGCCACAAACATTTTACTCCATGTCCATGGTGGTGCATATAAAATAGTCAATCTAGGTGGTCTCTATCAAGCCTATTAATCTACATACCCATTAACCACTCAAGCATCAATGACATCTCTTCGATCACTCCATATAAGAGTCTATAACTATGTCTAGCTATGGAAAACTATGGATGGATAAATGGTTATACCCCACTATGATATCTCCCTCACTAACCATGCAAATACATGTGGCCTAGTTAGTGTATGCTACCTCACACTAAACTATCTCATCACCCTATATAGGTGATATCTCTCTATGATATAATCATGTCTCCCAATAATGTAGCATGGGGTAATTATATAGTCCATGTAAAGATCATCATGTGGCCACTAAAACACAATCTCCCTCTAATGTCTCCAAGTGATACTATCATCATCTAGCTCATCAATAACCCTCTTATAAAACTCTAGATCACCTAAGTATGGTCTGCATGTCCAACTAATCATGTGCCATCCATATGCTAATGACTCATCATCAAACTAATTACTCATATGTCGAACCAACCTCTCTATCCTAAAGTGCTCCCAACACCAAACCTATAGTAATGTGGATGGGATAATCTCTCTCTAATTTGAATATACTAAATGATGTAAACCCCTGTATAAATGTGCTAACATGCATGGACCCCATGCAAATATCTCATCCATATCCATTATGTCTCCAATCACATATAGAAGACCAATAGGACATACCCTATCAATTTTTTCAAGTAGCATAATGCCACTAATAATATCCATAAGTATGATAGTTAAATAATCCATCTCTAAACTATTACAATAGTCTACATCGATACCACCTCTGACAATATAAATCAAAACGTCACCAAAAATCCTAAATAATGTAATCTCCTATAGACCCTATCCCTAATATACATGTCTCCCTTGTATTAGAATAACCATAATATGATATACATCCTCAAATGTGATAGTCATCTCCCCTATCAATAAGTGAAATGTTCTAATATCATTATGCCATCTCTCAGAACTGCTATCAACAGGGCTCTATCCCATCGAACCTCTAGCATCTATGAAATATATGATAAGATGCTTGCCTTAACATGCCAAACTCATAATCTATGAAGCTTTCCATCTATGTCATAGCTTTAGATATCCATTAGACAAGCATTGTTAATACCTCTTATAAATCACATATGTTAGCATTTAATTAATCTTACTCAACATTCAATTCAAATTTTATCACTACATTCCAATCACTCCAAAATATAACAAAAAACAAACATTTTTTTTTCCATATTTATCATTCTTATTTCATTATTCACATAACATCTTTGCTCCTACATTATGAAAATTCTCTATTGATAACTTTAAAATCACCTTTGACCATTTCCAATGAATTTGCTTCTTTGACCAATGATTTTGCTACCTTGTTTAGCAACTTTGCCACTCCTAAATAATGATATCATCTTTTTAACCTAAAATTATTTCACTTTTATGTTTTACAAATTCACTACCTTATTTTTTGAATTTTCTATTACTTAAAAATGAAATCACTAATTTTGTTTCTAACATCATTGTTTTGGCAATAGAAAATTCATTTCTTCTAACTTTCTACCCTAATTAATGATAATAAATGTAAAAAAATTCAAATTTAAGATCACTTATCAAAGGCCCACTCCTCTTAGGTCTATTTAATTTCCTCACTCACTTTATTTGGTGATCATGGTGTGGAATACAATCCATGTTTCCTACAATGTCTTAGATCAAAACTCGCCAATCAGAATTTTAAGTAAATTACCTTGATAATAAAATTTGTACAAATGAATTTATATACCCCATTTGTTCTACTTATATTATTCTCACCTATCAAATATTTTTCAATCCCCATCTCTTCATTTTACTCATTTATTCATCTATTTTTTAAAATTTTGGATACATCAAATCAATTTATATCAATTTTGTTTTCAAAATCTAGCAACAATTTATTTGCATAAAATTAAACATCATCATTTTCAAATTCAATATTTTTTTTCTATTTATAGATCTATAACTTATTATTATTGGGATACATCATTCCTATAACCACTCAATTGACCCTTGTATCATTAGAAATACATTAAGCATGCAATCTCTGAATGGTTAAAATATCATTTTTCAAATACATATTCTGGTTTTAAAAACTAGGGGCAACCCTTTTACACAATCAACATCTTGCAAGTTTGACACTGATTCTATAGTAAATTGATTTGTCATTTTCCAATCACTTTGTCCATTTATTATTTTCATCAATTTTGAGCATTTGTCCATTTCTTCACACAAACCCTCGAGGGGGCATCATCACACTCATTTTCATTCATTTGGGGAAATTTTTTCCTTCACAATCATCAACACTCTATGTCTTATAATATTCTTCGAAATAGTATTTCTTTGAAACATATTCAAAGAGGGAAAATGTAGACACTGAAATTTAATTTAGTCTCAAAATAAACCTAAAATATATTAATAATTTTTCTTAAAATAATTCATCACATCTCCCTCCAAATTCAAATAATTGAATAAGTCAAAATAGTCAATTATGCACACTTTAAATCCTCATTTTAAATATAGAATCTAGATTTTAAACCTCATCCAACATCTTCCACATTTTTATCCCTCATCCTAACCAAACCCATAACTTTATTAACCTCCTATGAATCATCCCCTAAGTTGTCAAAAATCTTGACTTATTCTTATTGACTCAATTAGCTAATCTCATGCTTCTCTCAACCATTTGAAATAGTCTTCGTCTTCATGGGTGATGAATTTTTAGCCACCATTGATTATTTGGATCATTTAATAAATCAAAATAATCCTCAATAATTAGATATTCCTCTAAAAATATATAAATAAACTTGAAAACCTTCATTTTCAAGATCCCTGAAAAAGAATCCTGAGTCTTGAAATAAAACCCAAAAGAAGCTAGACTTCTACTAACAAAGTTCTATTCACAAGTGAATCTAAGTGAATCAAAGCATACAAAGATTCTTTTTGCACCAAAATTTTGCTCTTTCTCCTTTGCATTGAAATAGTGAGCACCATATTTTTAAAGAGAAAATCAAGTTTACATCACAATGGAGAAAGCTTGCAAACTTGAAGCATAGGTTTGCGTTTTCTATTTTTTTATTTGTTACTCTATCTTAGGTTGAATTTAGCCTAGATTAAGATTAGTTCATTTATTAGAACTTATAAATTTATTTCACACAATCCCATTTATGGTAACTCTATTATGATTATAATTCTATATTCATATTTATCAGATGACTTCTAACCTTCCACATTTCCCATATTTGATGGTATTGTAACTAAAAATTTGAATTCATGAATTTTTTAAAATTTTGATTCTCACTTGAAGAAACTATAAGTTTGACACTAGATTAACTGGGCCTCATGGGCATACCAAATATTTTGCATGGTTCTCACTTGAAGAAACTATAAGTTTGGCACTAGATTAACTGGGCCTCATGGGCATACCAAATATTTTGCATGTTTCACTTGAATAAATTTCATTCAAGAAAAATTGGGGAAATCAATTACTATTCACACCTTAAGCGTGCAACAAGTGAAATTATCCATTTCAACATAAATTTCACATTCAGTCTCAATTTTGGTTCTTGTTTAATGTATTGGGTAGATATTGTCTAGGGGATCATATTAGATTTAGATATAAAAGTCCCAAAGTGAATTTATTTTTCACACCAGAGATATAGAATTTTTGAGCCATTAGGGATGAAGTGACAATCAAGTGTCAATTATTCATTTTAGTATATCTTTCACATCTAGACTCTATTTTGGGTCTTGTTTGATTCTTTGGAAAGATATTTTCCTAAGGATCATATTTTTTAGACATCATGGACTTAAAATTCATATTTTTTACAAAAAATGAACTGGAGATCTAGAATTCTCAAGGATAGAGGACCAAAAGTTAGAAGTCTATCTAGATGGATTTCATGTCTACATTGGATGTGTGCATACTAAGTTCATTTTAATGGACCTCATGTCCATGCTAGATATGTGTTCACACCAAATATATCCAAATAAACATCATGTCTGCACCACCTGTGCACACCCCAAGGCCATCTAAATAGACCTTATGGATGCACTATATGTGCCAAGGCCATCCAGATGGACATCATGGAGATGCCAAACAAGCAAAATAAAATTCAACATCTTGTTTTAGCTATAAATTTTAAATTTAGACTTCATTTTAACTCTAGTTTGAAGATTTGAAAAGTATTAAAATGATCTATCCAATGATGTCAAATATTTGACCTTTTAATGAAATTTTTTGTTATAAAATAAAGAGGGATAAATGTTGTTCTAATAGAGCATCACAACCACACTGAGGATAAATTATTTTTTTGGACATATCTTTCATGTCAGGAATCCATTTTGGTTCCCATTTGAAGCATTATAATGGGTTTTAAATAGAAAATCTAATGATGTAAATAATTTGATCTTCAAATACTTTTTCATGTGTGAAATTATGATTTTTTATCCAAATAACCCTTTGTAGGACCTAGTTTGACATGTTAGGGTGTGTCACTTACTATTACAAGATTGTATCTCCCAATAGAGAAGGCTCGCTGGTTGTTTGGTGATATATTTGAGTCACTATTTAAAAATAAATGTAAAATAGAATAAGATAAAAATTAGAGTATAAAAAATCATTTCATCCTCTTATGTGTTATAAAGAGGATAAATGACAATTATAAAATGGGGTTCTTATTTATTTCAAGCTCTTAGGGAAGATATAGCTACAAATTTGTGTGTGAGTTATGAAATTTTATATATTTAAGAAATAGAATGCAAGCAAGAAGGTGATATGAACATTTTGTTTCATGGGGTTTTATGCTCTTTGTTTGTAAATTTTATACATCTATTCATAGATAGAGATTTCATTAGTATTCTACACTTTTATAGTTTGTGTGTAATTCACAATGTTTCAAAAATTTATGTTAAAAAATTCATGTATGGGGTTTGAATCAAATTTACCTAATATAAGTTTTAAGGATATTTTTTACTTAAGAAAAAATTTGTATTCATTACATTTTTTTTAATTAGTTATATTTTATGTGAGAGAATAATTTTCAACTACTTCATTAAGATCGAAGTTATTTTGGTTGTTCTGTGAATTATTTCTATCATGTGTTTCTCATATTTATCCTCCTCTATTATTTCCATCTTCCATAATTTCCAAAATTTGTTTCCTTTTTGTGCTTTCTAGTTAAAATTACACAAAAAATACACATATCTTTCAAGGGAGCCACCCCTCTCAAACATAGAGTGAAATCACCATCTCAACATTGGTTTCTCTAGTTGTTGATGAATTGTGTCACTTATCATGCGGTTAGTCATAAAACTAAGAAATAAAAAAGTGACCTAAATTTCCACCAATAGTTGTTGGTGACTCTACTGAGGATCAAAAGGTGCTTTTGATCTCTAAAATTTGAAGGGAATTTTTCCCTTGAACAATAAGATTAGTGACTTTGTTGAAATGATACTTTGAAATGATGGAAAGCATCCCATGATTCTAATTTTTTGATATTTTATATTACTACCCATGGTTTGATTTTTTATTACAAACATGAAGAAATTTTAGCTGAAAATAGAATATACATACCCTAGAAATATTACGCAGCAAAAAGAAAAATAAATAAATAAGGAATATATTTTGTAAGAGTTAAAATTAGGGGATGATTAGATTGTTATTAGTGATGATACAATGAGAAATATTTTCATATTCATATCAACATTTAAATAAACTCTATTTTGATAAATTATTGATGATCCAAAAGAGTATAGTTTTTGAAATACATCTATGGAGATGTACAATTCAAGAAAAGAGAATATTGCCCCATTCGAAAATTGCCCACATGTAACAAGGAAAAAAAGATAAATTTATTAGTGTTGGGGGTGAAAGTGATGGTTCAAATTACACTATAGTGAACACTCCAAAAGAGTAATCAACATATTTCATTTGGTTCCTTCAATAAAATATGGAAAAGCCAACCTAAGAGGAAGAAGTCATGGAAGAATGCATTAAAAATGAAATTGAAAATCCTTCCAAGAGTACCAGATGAATCATGAAATTAGTGGGATTCATATTGATGAAAAATAGGCATGTGATGATTTTGAGAAAAAAAATAAAACATATTTTGAAGAAACAAGAAACAATTAGCAAGAAGTTTTAGGTCATTTTGAGTGTTTGGAGGTTTTGGTCCCAAGCTCACCTTTTAAGCCACCTAAAGTTGATTCAATTTATCCTTTCATAGATAAATAACTTCAATAGAAACCATAAAAAGATTATTAGGAAGTATGATTCATGTTGTTAGTATTAAAACATAAATTTGAGATATATTCCATCTATTCATGAGGAATTATGTGTGGTCAAGTGTTTCAATCCATATTTTTCTTCTTGCATATGCATCATTTTTATCCCATAGATACAATTAAAATCATGTTATTATGATTCATGTTCTTGTCAAAGTTTTCCACATCAGTCAAAACTTATTTTTCAAGGGCTTATAGTTTACCCAACCAATGAATGGTCATGTTTAGTCATGCTGACCTGCCTTGAACCTTATAAATAGTTTAATTTTTTATATAATTTTGAGTTGTGTTTTTCCATTTCATTTTTATATTTTGGGTGTTTGTTTTCAATAAACACAACTTGTGCATTGTGGTATTTTACATTCATCATGTTTGATATGATTGAAATACATAAATCCTTGATAAGACACTTTTAGCTCTACCAAAATTGGTTCTAGGTAGCATTTATTGAAAAGCTATTTAAACAAATCAACTTGTGTTTTTAAAAATAGATTTTTTTTTCCTTGTATATCCTTCCAAGCATATAACATGCCAACAAATTGAACATAAGAAAATATTTGAAGTTTTGAAGATGATGATCTATCCCAACAATGTGTGTTCATTCCCATATGATTGGGATATGCAAAATAGCAATTCATTTGGACAAATTGAGATCTACATGTGCATTACATATTATCCACAAGGTGGATAAATCACTAGTAACCCAATAATATGGACCTCTCCTACATTAATCCAAGGAATGTAATCCACCGTTGTACCCAAAATTTGAAATCATGAGATTTTTAAAATTTTGGTTCCCACTTGAAAAATTTAGAAGTTTTCCACTTGTTTGATTGGGCCTCATGGGCATACTATGTCTTATGCATGTTTCAATTGAATAAAATTTATCCATGTTCTGAGTAGAGCTATATAGAGAGTCATGTGAGTCTTATATATGTTGATAGATAGGGAGGGTTTCCTTTTAGTTTAAATAAGCTAGATATATCAAGTATTATTTGCACCTCAAGTGCATGTCTAATGTAATTCTTTATTTCAACATAACTTTCACATCTGATCTCTTTTTTGGTTATAATTTTATGTGTTAGGTAAATATTACCTATGGAATCATCATTTATTCAAACATTAGAGTCCCAAAGTGTATTTATTTTTCATACCATATATTTATAACTTAAGAGCCAATAGGGATTAATGGCCAATCAAGTTTATATTATCTTGTTTGGTATATATCTCATATACATATTCTATTTCAGGTCTTGTTTGATTCATTAAAAATATATTTTCCTAAGGATGATATTTTATTATTTCAACATGGGCCAAACTTTCATAGTTTTTACACAAAATTAAACCAAAAATATAAAATTCTCAAGGATGGAGGACCAAAACATAGAAGGCTATATAGATAGACTTCATGTCTACATATGGCATGCATGACTTCTAGGGTTATCTTCATGGATCTAATG
Organism: Torreya grandis; assembly: GCA_037957365.1. Lineage (NCBI taxonomy): Eukaryota > Viridiplantae > Streptophyta > Pinopsida > Cupressales > Taxaceae > Torreya > Torreya grandis. Next base: position 2,689,372 of record JARHVA010001503.1, read on the forward strand.
TTATTTACACACATTTACATGCTAAGGTCATCTAGAAGGACCTAATGTCCACATTGAATGCACATGTGTGCCAAGGTCATTTGAGTAGACCTTACGTTCATGTCAGATGCGTGCATGTTCCAATGTCATCTAGATATACCTCAATTCCATAATAGATCATAGGTGTGGTAAGGGAATCCATACAAACCTCATATATGTTATATATGAACCACATGTGAAAATTACCTTCACATAGACCTCATGGAAATGTCAGATGCACTAGTTAAATAGATAAAGAATTCAACATCTTGTTATGGATATAAATTTTGCATCTTTACTCTATTTTATCTCTAAAATGAAGTGATATAAAAGTATTGAAATAATATATAAATTTATGTAAAATGTTTGAAATTTTGATGAAAATTTTGGTTGGAAAAAAAATAGGTATAAATGTTGTTTTGACAGTGCATCACAAGCACACTAGGTGTAGATTCTTCATTTGGAAATATATTTCATGTCCAAAATTATTTTTGGTTCCCATTTGAGGCCTTGTAATTTTTTATAAATTATAATTATAATGATGTAAATATTCTATCTTTATATACCTTTTGATGTTTATATTCTTAGTTTTTAGCTAAATGCCCCTTTATAAGACTTGAGTTCACATGTTAAGGTGTGGCAATTTACTACTACCAAAACCTGTCACCCAATGGATAGGGTTTGATGGGCTCGTTTGGTGATTTATTTGATTCACCATTGAAAATTAAATGTAAAATATAATAGGAGAAAATGAGAATACAAAAAAGGTCAAAGTGAGAATATGAAAGGTCAATGTGAGAATATAAAAAGTCATTGCATCCTCTTATGTGTTATAAATAGGAGAAATTACAATTATAAAAGGGTGTTATTATTTATTTCAAGATCTTAGGTAAGAGATAGCTGCTACTTTGTGTGTGAGCTATGTAATTTTTTATATTTGAGGAATGGAATGCAAGCATGTAGCTGATATAAATTTTTAGCTTCCTAGGTTTTGATGCTCTTTATTTATGAATTTTTTAATTTTATTCATAGATAGAGATTCCTTTAATATTCTATAATTTTATTGGTTGTGTGCAACTCATTGTGTTTCTAACATTTGTGTCAAAAACCTCCTATATTAGATTTGAATCAATTACACCTAGTCTAATTTTTGAGGATTCTTTTTTCTTTGAAACAAGCCTTTCATGTTCATTACATATATTTTTCATAGTCACATTTTGTGTTAGAGGAATAATTTTCTCCTAATTCATTCAAATCTGAGTTATTCTGGTGGTTTTAAGCATTCATTATGTTGTGAGTTTATCATCACTATCCTCCTCCATTCTTATCACCTTCCACCATTTACCAAATTTGTTTCCTTTTTGTGATTTTTGGTTAAAACTACACACCAAAAAAATACACATATCCTAAAATAGAGTTGCCTATCTCAAATACAGAGGAAAATATCCATCTCAATGGTAATTTCTACAAATTTTGTTGAATTTGTGTCACTTCTCATTAAGTGAGACATAAAACTAGTAAATACAAAATAAACCAAAATTTCCACCAATAGATGGAAATTTTATCCTTATTTTCACTTTAAAGCTTTTTGTGAGTCCATGAGTGGGTATAGTGGTATCTATTTATTTTTACAATTATTTCCTAAAACTTTATTAGGGTATGCACTTCATTGGTTTGAGTCCCTTCCTAGTCTATCCTTATACACTTATCTTGATCTAGAAGAATCATTTTTAATTCAATATATTCACAATAATGGACTTAATGTTGCCTATGAAAAGCTACCCTCTTTACACCAAGGCCAAAATGAGTAAGTTTGTGATTATATTTTAAGTTTTAAAACATCTATCAATTAATTTACCAACCCAAATATTTATAAGTACAATATATCTTTTCTCAAGGTCTTATTTATCCATTAAAATAAAGGCTACTTTATAAACCTATGAATCATTCATATCCATTTATTTTGAGGCCTTAGAATTTGAAGAGGAATTGGGTCTTGTTACCATTTCTAATCATATGGAATGAGACATTGAATTATTTTAAGGTAATACTGAATCGATCCCACTTAATTAAAAACATCCTTTAATTAAAATTTGCATTCCTTTTGTGTATAATTTTTAATCTAAATCAAAACAAGTTAGAGTTTTACAGAAAGGCAAACAACATTTTCCTAGAGTAAATAATCACAAATCTCATCCATATATAATAAAATCACAACCTATCATTTTCTCTCCTATATAGTGTCCACATGATATGTTACCTACATTATTGGATAAAATATGTTTACTTTACACCTTAATTATTAAAATCCTCCACATCACTTGAATAAAATAAAAGGAAACCCAATTTTTACCTTCCATGGCATTAATGGACATTGTGATAATGATTTCTATGCACTTAAAGAAAAAAAATGAACTTGATAATAAAGGACTTATTTCATTTAAAAAAACTTATAACATAATTCAAAAATATTATCAAATTCCAAACATTCTAAAATGTCCTATTCAATCTCTAAATTTTATAAATAATAAAAGTGTTCATTATAATCCTATTTTTACTAATATCTCCATGCAATAAGTATTTAAAAATATAACTACTAAAGAAACCACCCAAGTATGGGCTCTAAAATAAACTAAAGTACAAATAAAACATGATAAATTACAAGTCCAACATAATGGTAAACAATATAATACAACATTAATTATAAAATAATAGATCCATATGTTTCATTTTTATATCTATCTAGTTGTAAATTTCAGATACCATATCACTCAGAATATAGAAAAATACACTCATGAAAATAAAAATTGTAAGTCATATTTCCACATAGTATAAATATCATAGTAAATGTTTATACATATGAAAGTACTAACATAACATATATCAATAATCGACCACTATTCGCTAACTGTCAAAATATAATCTACATCTACATAACTATCATCCCCTAAGATAACTTGAGAGGTTGAATCACCTGTTGTAACATGTGACCTATACTAGGATCTACCTCGACCCTCATATCTCATTAATCTATCTCTCAATTTCATTTACTCACCTTGTAACCAAACATACTTTGAAAAGATGTTTCAGCTCAACTCTGAATCAACTATAAGTTGAGGCATCTATTATTGAGATAACTTTGCTTACAAATAGTCTCACTCGCTCACCAAAGTATCTCAATACACTTGGAGATCCCATACTATACTGGATATATGCACCATGTTTTAGTCATAATATTAACCCTATCACATAACAATACATGTGGCCCTACTACATCATCTCGTTCCAAAATTCCCTTAGGAATGGCATTATCTAAAACATGTTGCATAAGCACAAAGAATATATCACCAAGATCTAATAATATTCATCACCTAGATACCAATCAATATAATAAATTATAACATCTCTAATTATTTTATCAAAAAATATATCAAAATGATATACCATAACTATCCATACCTCTTATACATACCATTAATGGGGTTGTTGCAATTTCCAATGGAAACAAAATTTACCACCTATGTTTCTACCACCATCATGTATACAAATCAATGTATCTTACACCATCCACATATCTAATATCAACAACATCATATCTCTCATCCATTGGTAGAGGATCTATATTTATTATTATAAGAAGATCTCACTCCCCACTCTCAAAATGGATCTTAATAATCGAGCCCATATCATGTTCTAGGGGAACTCCTTGCTCTATCCCAAATTGGCATGTAAAAATCTCAAACTAAAATTAATCATACACTCTAGGAAACTAGTCATGAAACCAAAAACTAACATTAATGCATCATAAATCCATAGTATGTTCATCCCAACCCTCAAAACTCTAATAGAGTCACCATATAACATTAGTTAGGGTCAACTGATCCAACATCATTCATAAATCCATATTAATCAGTCAAATCACCCAATTGGTACTAGTCCATCTCCATACATACATCCTAGGGTGAGTTCAACATTCATGGAGAATCCTTATTGGTCCAATAACTACAATGTGCTCTTTTTCTAAATAATGAAATAATGTGGTTGAGCCCATGCCTGTGCCATATCCCTCTCAAGTAAACATGTGTAAATCTCTATTTAAGTAGGACAACATTTTTCGCCCATAATAATATCTAGTATTATGTTCCTTTATATTATAAATTTATCAAACATACCATAAAAATGACCAATCCACCTCCATCCACAATAATAAAAGTAGTTAAAACTCCACAAAATAACTTCCATAATCACAAAACTATAGAAACAACAATTCATATAACAAGATTGTATACCCTCCAACACCATACCCATCACCCCTATCATTCCCCACAAATTATTTATGGGTATCTCCTATAGTTACTCTAGTCTCTGAAACCTCTCACACACTAATGATAGGTAATCATAAAATCCACCAAACATCCTCCAGGGAAATAGTCTTCTCCCTTGTCAGTAACCAAAATTTATAGGTGTAATAATATCACCTCTCTAAAAGAGTATTCATCATATGCTTATAGTATGGGATAAAGTCTATTTGTCCTACACTTATCAATTTATCCCTCTCAAAGATTGTCATCTTGGCATCTAATAAGAGAAATCCCTACATTATCTCCATAATATGACCCCTATGAAACTCTCAATCACTCAAGTTTCTTTATAAACACAAAAATTACATTAAAAAAATAATTTATTAGATCATTTATCTATAGGAAAATAAAAATTGAAAATTCAAATTTAAAATAGACAAGTTTTAAAAAATTAAAGTACAATGCACAAAATGTCGAGATAATTAGACCCCTCTGTGGACAGGTCTGTGTCTAAATGGAAAGTCTGTAATGACCCTAGATAGGGCCATACATGAATGGAAAATGATGATAAAGCATTAAAATAACATATTAATACAAAATTCAAAAAAACTATTGATCAGGGGTTCAAAACTCATCAATCTTGCCTTAGAATCCATCTCTATCATGGCTGAACTCTCTCGAATCACATTTACAAATGGGTCTCCTCTAAGAAAATTTACTATATTGATCAAATTTTCAATTTTTTTACTATTAGGTACAATATCATTGATAGGATATCCCCTTATTCACTTACTATTCAAATTCAAATTGTGATATCTTTCATGATATTCATCCAAATTGAAAACTGTTAGACTCACTATAATTCTAGTGGTATAATATTCCCCACCATATCACTTTCAACTTATTTTTACTACATTTAAAATTATTGATAATATGTAATATTGATAACCTAAGCATGATTCAACATGTTACTATCTCATTTCAAGATACATGCCTCATTACTTCCCCCCTCACCTCAAAAGTTAGGGAAACATATAAACATATACATATGCATAGATTTTTTTATCTTCATACACAATATGATAAAGGCTGAAAATAAATGTATACAACAAATCAAAATTCTGCATAATCTTGGTGCATATGCCTCCCCTTTTGCATAAAAATTATCTAAAAATTAAAACATATTTAATACAAAAGAAACACAATATAATTTTCAAGGGATAAGAAGTTGGTACATTATCTCCTTATTTTTCTACATTAAAAACTCATAATACAAAGTTGCAGGGGAGATGAACCTAGTTCATGTTCTCATTTTCACAAAATCTCAAAATGGAAAATACTACAAATTTTCAAATAAATAAAATAATTTTTTCAAATAGTGCAATTGCACAAATTTATAGTTTGAATGTAGATCTATCTACAGTGGTGTGTTTTATCTTTTTAAATTGGGGTAATGTTTGATCTTAGTTACACTCCATGCCTTGGTTGCACTTTTAATAAACCTATATTGTTTCTCTATTTTCACTTTATCAAACCTATACTAGTTCCCTTTTTTATTTTTCACATTTGAGTTTGGTAACTCTCATTGGTTAACTTTTACTCACTTTAGAGTGCTCCCCACAAGTTAAATCATATCTATTACTTAAATCATAAGTTTCACTTATCAATATTTTATCACTCTTGGCATCATCTTGTGAGATGATAAATTTATAGTCTAGTGACACCTAATGACCTACCAACTAAACCTTACCAATTTCAGAATTGTTTATTTTACCTAGATACTAGGCAAACAAAATTTGAAATTACCTCTTATCCTTATGGGTCAACTAGCCACCCAAGATGCTGAACACCACCTATGAAGACAAATTGTCTTTTCACACTCAATAATTTTCTTTCTCCTTTACTATATCAATTTCCATTTTTACCTCACTAGAATAAATGGGGGGAAATTTTAGATGCAGAATTTGGCACAATATTAATCTAAATACACACTTTTACATAATATTAGATATCTAAATCATTGTTGATATATGAATGACTCACTGGTGTGTCATGTTATTCTTTATCTTTTTATCTTCTTAGTGTCTATGTATTTCAGTATTTTGTATTCTTTTATTTTATCATTGGGATCCCTTTTTTTTGGTTTTATCTTTGTTTTGTGTGTTTTTGACAAATCTGCACTACTTAGAAACCATTTCACTACACACATATCATGTAGTGTGGACCTATCCCATCATAACTTTTGGATGTCTTCTAATTTTATATGTCATTAAAATTATTTTTTATGACCGTTGATATTTTAGGTCCAAGCCTTCATGCACCAATGATCCCCTAACTTACAATAAAAAGGTATATATAAAAATATGTTTTGGAAAGGTAAAATTACTTACTCTCAATGTTTAAAAGCTATACAAAAGTTATATTCCTGATGAATAACTTAATTATATACATATTGTAAGAATGTATACATCATTTTCATTGCTTGTGTGAAAGGTATTCATAGGAAAAGGATAATCTATCATTGCATCCATGATTGCACACACATAACTAGTATGGAAAACTACATCGACTGGAGGTCCACTTGGACTATGCAAGTAATGCTTAGTTGCATAGGGGTTTCTAAGGCTATCTCGATGATTTCCATTCCTATACATTCCCCCTTTTAAATTTTAATGACCATTTGGAGTATGTGTAGTAATTTAATATTTTATTATTTTCAAACCTTCTACATACCCAACCAAGCTCTATATATAAATATGACAAGTACACATAGAGGTGAACCATCTCAGACTTTTAGATCAGGCACATAGTCAATATAGATAATAATGTAAGAGAGTAAAATGATGCATTATGGCCTTGTCCACCTATTTTGTACTTGTATCTATATAATTTAATCTTTATTTTTTGGTAGCAATGTAACTATAAGATTATTTTATTTCATTTTTACTTTCAAATCAACCCATTTATTTAATAAATCATCCTTAATAAGCTAAGAACTCACTTTAAATTTTCAAATAATATTATTAACTCACTCTAGCTTTTGAAATTGAATCGTATTGTATTTTAATTAATTATATATTATTATACATGTATTATTCATGTTTATTTATATTAAATTACTTAATTGAATTCAAATATAATAAATAACCTAAAAAAATAAGAGGAGTGTAATGCGTTAAGTTGAATTCAATCATCCCATTCATGATTGACCATTACCTATGTATCCAATACTCCAAGGATATAAATGAAGCCCACATAGTTATCCCATGTAGACTAATTATGAAATTAAGCTCCTTGATGATGTGTATGTTGTTATAAATATGGTTTTGATAATTGACAGTGATAACTATTGGCTTTGATTTGAGATACTTTAGACTTCTCTTATGACTACTTCATGTAGATGGTACTGAATCTATAAGGAATATGTTATATTTTATCAATGTGTAATAGTGATAAATATATCAATAGATAGTGTCAAGCTCAAGAATAATGATTGATATTTGATGTATTTATAAGCAAATTTTTTGATAATTTCCTTTACCGAACCTTGTGAAATTTATAAGAAGACCTGAAAGATTCAATTTAAATTTGAAAACTAGTTATTATTAGGAGTAAAACATGGCCAATATATGTATATAAAAGAGAATCAACTCTCCTAACCTCCTATCTCATATATATCTCAAAATATTAGGGATAATTATTATAAGAAGGAAATAGTTTGAGGGTTATATTAAGTAGTTTGAGAATTTGATTTTGATATTTTGTGTAGTAGTGAAAGAAAACAAAGGATCAATCCTATATATAGATAAATGGCTTTGAATATTGGAAAATTACAATCATGTATTTGGAAACAAGTCATGCACGATTTAGGATGTGTCAAGAATTAACATTGTCAAATACCTATAACCATATTTATGTGTCAAATTTATAGAGTAAAGGAAAATAATTATAACTTGAGTGTGTACAACACACTTTGTATTTGAGAGGATGCTTCAATCATTAAGGGTAATAATATGTATTAAACCCTATAATAACACATTTGTCCATTTTTAAATTTTGTAAAATCTGAACTTTGAAAATTGAAAAATTGAAAAGAGACCAAGGAAGGAGTATACTTGTATGGAGGTGAAACCAAATTTCTATGTAACCTATAATTGATGATGGATAACTATGTCCCATTAGTAGAGGATGCAATTAATTTTAATCAATAATTATTTGAGAGTGAAAAAGTCCAAATTATGAATAACTTATAAATCCCTTGAGTTGTAAAGATGCATGCTTACAACTCTTATCACTAGGGAATAGTACCCAATGTACTAATCTAAAAAATAAAAACCATGATGCATTATATAAGTGATGACAAAGACATTGAGTGTTATTGGACTTGAACATATATCAACCATAACAAAATATGTAACTACACAATAGATTCACTATAATTAATTGCAAGGCCATCAAGTGTTGCTATAATAGAACGTGAATTACCCATAATAGATTTGAATCACACTATTATAGACGAATCTAGATTCTATTTGCATGATCAAAAGAGAATGATGAATATTCATGCCATTTGAACTTTAAAACCATATATATGAACTTTGAAGTATGAGCATGAAAAATTATTACGGCTATTGATTTTTATGACCATGTTTATGCCTTCAAGTGTATATGATTCTATGTTTTGAGTCTTTAAAAATTGAGTGTATATGCATGTCACATGCCCCCATAATTTTATCAATGTGGAAATATCTGTAACTTAATTTATTTTTGAATTAATTTGAATCTTTGAGAACCCTATACTTTGTTATAGAATATAATTTAACATTATTTTGTATCTTTGAAAACCTACACTCTGCTATAGAATCTGATTTTTCATTAATTTCAATCTTTAAAAAATTATACTCTATTATCTTTGAAACATGTCCCTTGTTCTAAATATGATTTATTTTCATGGAGGCTTGGATATCTATGAAAATCCCACTATGATTCCCCACTTTTAAGCTAAGGGATGTAGCATACAAAAGACTCATCTAAAAATAAGAGTTAATTATTTTTTGTGATAAAGATATAATCATGTAGTATTATTTGATCATTTGTATAACATGTCATCATAATAATGTAATTATCATTGAAGAATGTATGTAACATATTGAAAATGATGAATTTTTTAGAGGTGGTGATAAATCCACATAAGAGGTTGATGGATTTGTATAATAAATAATGGTATACCTCATATATCACTATAAAACTTCCCAAAAGATCATGAGCTCCTTGTTTCATAGAATAACCCTCCAACTAATGTGTTGTTGTAAACAAGAATTATCTACAAATATTTATCAACAAATCTCTCCAAAATAGAACTAAAACGTATACCATATATTTAAAATAAGATAAGGCGACCAATCCTATGGTGAAAAGAGTCATGGGAAAAGAGAAATGCATTGGTATCTAGTTTTAAAATGAAATTATAGGTTTCATATTGAATAAAGAGTATATGTTTGATCATATGATGACAAAATTATTTTCATAGTTGTAAAATTTATTAGATAAATCAGATAAAATATTGGAGATCATGAAATTGTAGGTTTGAATATTTCTCATGACCTCCTTCACATCGATGAGTAGATAATAAAATAATTAGTAGTCCATACATACTCACCCACAAATGTTATTGACACAATATACATCAAGGGTTTCTTATCACTTTTACACTAATCTATTTCCAATATACTTTGAAGGACATAAACCTTGTTGGGTGTTTGTCCATGTTAGAAATATAAGATTGACTTATATGTATTTAATATCTTTAGGTAGAGTTTGTGAAATATTAAAGTATTCAATGCCTCTTTAATATATCTTTTTTTTAAATAAATGAAGTAGTTTTCTTATAGATGAAGCAATAAGATTCTTGACATATGAGATAAGCATGTGATCATATTTGATGTATTAAGGTAGATAGGATCCTTATAGAGGAAGTATAAAATATTTTATAAATATATGTATTTGGTTGTAAGGATAAGTATTAAAAAGGAATTCAATAAAAAGAATTAGAAAAATAAGAAGCCAAGAGTAGAAAAAGTCTTTGTATGCAACAACATTTATTTTAATATAAATTTATTTCATGTTCTTTTTTTTGAGTATGTGTGAGTGATTAATCATAATTTAAGATTTGAATATAAATATGTATGTGAAAATTTACTTCAAATTGACATTTTTACATACCTTTAAATTGGTATCATAGTTTAGTCATCATCCATCATATCAATCAAGCACATCAATTAGATTTTATGAGAGATAGATTAATCAGTCA